>OX637589.1:12029107-13229107 GCA_951800085.1 Comarum palustre
TTGTTATATAGGGAAATGGTCAAAACAGACTAGGTTGTGCTTAACGATCAGAGAATATTATTGCCTGAAATCGAAAGGCGAAAAAAAGAAGAAAAAAGGAAGAAAATGCAAAGAATAAAGTAGTGGGGTGATGAGAATCGTGAGATGTGAATGAATGGGGGGGAACGACCTTGATACCTACTTGTACACAAACCCAATATTTGTTTTAGAATAAGAATTTTCATTGATGATTGAATAGAAAGATATATCAACACTGTCAAGTACATACATTGGACAACCATGTACACAAACCCAATTTGTTAGTAAATTATTCTTCTTCAAAAAATAGAAAGCTTAAATTTTGAATTCGAATAAGCTCTTCATGAGTCACCACTCTTGTAGATTACAAGAACATTATGTTTGTGTGGGTGTGTGATCGATCAGCATAATGAAAAACTCCATTACCATTTTCCCATTTGCATATATGGGTCTAGATTTTACAGCTTTGAAGACAATTGGGAGAGTTGGAAACTTCATGGACACCAAAGGTCATTGATAATTGTTTCGATTCAGTGTTGATTTTACTTGTCTTTTTTTTAATCTGATGATTTAACATAATTGAGTCCTGAAAAATGTTTTGTAATTGTTCCAAAAAGAAAATTAAGCACTACCTTATCGAAGTTACTGTTTATATATACTTCAAAAATTAAAGTTGTTATGTATTAGCTAAGATCGAAACGTTAATGCACGCATGCAAGCTGGTTTGATTGCTGAGCATTTTAGTCATGGCATGGAAAGAGTAAGTAAGAATCAAACTCTGGTTGTGGATATTGAGTCGCAAATAGAAGCAAATTCCATCCCCATCCCCATCACTCTATCTGATTGGCATGTAAACCTTTTTCGTAACTTTGGTAAACCATGGTTCACATAATAATTTCTCGATTAACGAGAGGGTGGTGGGAAGTCTTCTCGTTTTGATTGGGTGGGACTAGAGAGATAAGAGAGTGATGCCCAATCCAGCATATCACAGAATATTGTCATATAACTCATACTCCATGTTTCATGATATTGTGAGATTCTTTCTTGTAATACTCACTCTCAACTCGAAGTGTATATTAACTATACCCAACTTGCTACGAAATGTGATGAACTGGTTTGAGCTCAATGACTTGGTAAACAAGTCTGCTGGTTGTTCCTTGGTTCAAATGAGCCAAGTCGTAATCAATCATTTCTTCACCTTTTCACGCACACTATCAGTATAAATAATATAGCTGACGAAAATAAAATAAAAACAGGCTGACGAAAAAAATTTTCGTCGGTTAAAGTGGATTTTAGCCGATGAATTTTTTTTTCATCGGCTAAGTTAAATTTTGGTCGGCTAAAGTGAAATTTTAGCCGACGAAATTTTTTCGTTGGCTATAGACTGTGAACTTTAGCCGACGAAATTTGAAAAGTTTAGCCGACGAAATTAGGGTATTTCATTGGCTAAAGTATCTTTTAGTTACAAAATTGCACTACGGATATTTCAGTGTCTGATTGACTATTGCGATACAAATCTGGAAGCGGAACAAGCGTACGAGTAAAATTCATCGCTAATGCCATGACATATGGGTTTTTTTGGCCATCCAAGTTCGTTTAAGGCTTCAAAATACAGTTTTTCTAAACACTTAACACACTGAAACGTTTATATCTGCATCTATATGAGGAATTTTGGTGGAGCCTTCAACACAACAAACTCTTACCATAATGAGACGCAATTGCCCATCTAAAAATTTTGAGGCATTTACCCCTCGATGATAGGGCTCCCTATATGGATAAATAATGGTAAATAGCAGGCATGTTGTGATTCCCGTCATCAAAATTCACAAACAAAAATACGACCTTCAGATATCATCAATATGTTAAAATATCTCTATGGTAAAAAATTCAGCTTGATCCGATAAATTTAAGGGCTTCATCTAGACGGTCAATCTCGTAAGTCAAATCCCTAAATTGTATTGACAGCAACTATCGGCATCGAGATTTTACCGGAATTATGTGATTTTTCAATCGTAGACATATTTCACCATTCCGGTCATATCATATTTCACGACTTTTTTGAGTTTGAAGTTTCTACGTAGAGTTTGTTTTTGAAACAGAACATTTACTTAAAGCTTAGTAAACAAGTTATATAACATTAGTAGGTATGTTGTGATTCCAATGATCAAAGTTGAAAACAAAAATTCGACCGTCAGATATGATCATTATGTTGAAATATGTCTATAGGAAAAAATTTAACTTGATCCGACAACGTTTAGAGCTCGATCCTTACGGTTAATCCCTTAAGTCAAACCTCTTAACGCACGAAAACAGTTATTTGACCGTTTAAATTACTTATTTTACTCAGACCTTCAACTGAAAATAGTTTCAAAACGATAAGACGCAACCAGTGGTATACAAATTTTATGAAAAATAACCACCAGAGATATGACTCCCTCTAGAGAGAAAGAATAGGAAATTGAGTTGACTGCAATTATCGACACCAAGACTTTACCGGAATTACGTGATTTTTCAACTGTAGAATTATTTCATCATTCTAGTCATATCTTATTTCACGATTTTCCTTTCGTTTGAAGCTTCTACGTATAGGGTTTAGGGTTTTAGGCGACGAAATTAGGGTAATTCATCGGCTAAAGTTAAATAAATAAAATAAATAACTATAGCCGACAAATTATTTTGTCGGCTGAGGTTAAATAAATAACTATAGCCGTCGAAATTTATTAAAATTCGTTCGTCGGCTAAAGTTAATTAAAAATTCAAAAAATTTTGGCGGGGATTTTAAAAATTTTAAACTTTTTTCGACTAATATTTTGAACTTTAGCCGACGAAATTAGAGTATTTCGTCGGCTAAAGTTTAAAATTTTCAAAATTCCCGTCTAAAATTTTAAATTTTTTTATATCTTTCATTTTTCTCCTCCTCCTTCTCTTCATCTTCCTTCCTCCTCCTCCTGCTCCTCCTCCTCCTCCTCCTTCTCCTTCTCCTCCGGTGACAACAACTCCTCATCCTCTTCTTCTCCTCCTCTCACTCATTCTCCTTCTTCTCCTCTCCTTCTTCTTCTCCTCCACCATCGGTGTAAAAACGAAAAAGAAGAAAAAAATAATCAAAAATACAAGAAATAAAAATAATAAAATAACTAACTATAACCGACGAAATTTATAAAAATTTGTCTGCTAAAGTTAAATAAATAAGATAAATAACTTTAGCCGACGAATTTTATTAAAATTCATCGGCTAAAGTTAAATAAATAAAATAAATGACTATAGCCGACGATTTTTAATAAATAAATAAAATAAATAATTATAGCCGGCGAATTTTATTAAAATTCGTCGGCTAAAGTTAAATAAATAAATAAAATAAAAATAATAACTATAGCCGACGAATGTTAATCAAATTCGTCGGCTAACGTGAAATAAATAAATAAATAAAAATAAATTAAATAAATTACTATAGCCGACAAATTTTAATAAAATTTCGTCAGTTAAATTCCAGATTTTAAGCGACGAAAAATTTCTTCGTCGGCTAAATAAATGACTTTAGCCACGATGAACAGTAATTTCGTCAGCTAAATTCTTAGCCGACGACTTTTTAGCCGACAACGTTTCGTTGGTTAAAATTTTAGCCGATGAAATTTAGGGTTTAGCCGACGAAAAAATTTTGTTGGCTAAAGTAGTTGTTCTGGTAGTAGCACCACATGATAATCTATTTCTATGTGCTTTTTACGCTCATGAAACACATGATTTGAGAGTATATGTATAGCGTCTTGGTTATCACAAAATAACTCAACTGGTTGCTCATGTTCAACATTCAGATCTCTTAATTAGTATGTTGCGTAACCATGTTATTTCACAGCATGTAGTCACCATGGATCGATACTCAGCCTCAGGGCTTGAGCGTGACATTATGCCTTACTTCTTTGTCTTCCATCAAATAGGTGCACATCCAATCTGCATCACAATATGTTCTAAGTTGTAATGCTCATGAGGATGGTAAAAGTATTCCTTACCGTGTCTGTTTGATGTACCTTAACACTCTATGCGCTACCTCAAGATGCGGTTGTCTTGGTTTATCCATGAACTGACTCAGAATGTTGACCCAGGATAGACAAGGTCTGGTCTAGTGATAGTAAGGTATATTAGTCTCCCATTGAGTCGCCGATAAGAAAATGACACAGGTTGAGAAAATGGCACAGGCTCTCTTTGTATAGTGATGTTAGCAGTAAAGACTCAATGACTATGGAATAGTCTGTTATAAGCCAACACATTAGAGAGGGAATGAGGAGTACCTGAAGGAGAAAGGAGAAACCTCGTTCAGGGAGGATGACGAACCAGGTTGTGAGGGGAGGGCTGCCTCAGTATGAAAATCTTGCAACGTAGTTGGTGTTTTGGTTGGTCGTTAAGATCGTCTAGGTGGTGGTGGTATGGGTTGTGGAGGAGATGATGGTGGTGAAGCCGTAGTTAGTGATGAAGATGCAGATGTTGGTTGCAGAAGTGATGGTGGTGGAGAGGATGTAGGCGTGTTTTGGAGTTGATCTGATGTGGTATCCTCATTGAAAGAGAATTGTGAATGATGTATGGGTTCAGAGTATGAATGGGTTCAGAGTATGAATGGTCAACGGAAGATGTGGAGATATTTGTGAAGGTGATCAGTTCAAAGTTGGACTGTTGTGACTGAGGAAAAGAAGGAAAAGCATTCGAATTTGATGAAGATATATTTTCTACATAGGATGGATAAGGAAACTCATTTTAAAAGAAGATCACATCTCTAGACTTAGAGTTTTCTCAGTTACCAAGTAGTAGACATTGTATCTTTTTGACCATTAGGGTACCAATAAAAATACACTCAGTTGATCTAGGATCAAATTTGCTAGATCAAAGTGGATGTGTTGACACAAAACAACAACAAGAGTTTTTCAAAAGGAGTTTTTCTTTGAAGAATTGGGGCTGGTGTTCTGTTTATCAAGTAGACAGCAGTGAGTATGACATCCCCTTAAAAAGGTTTAGATAATTTTGCCTTGAAGTGATGGGCTCGAGTTACATTGAGCAAATGTCTATGTTTACGCTCAACAACACCATTTTGTTATGGCGTGTTGATACAACTGGTTTTATGTAGGATACCCTTGGATGAGTAGAATTGTGGGATTTGAAATTCTGGACTATTGTCACTTCTAACAACTTTAACCTTCTTGCTAAATTGGGTTTCAATTAAGTGGATAAGTAGAGTGCACGTCTCATATTTACGTTCCATTAAATAAACCCATGTAAATCTTGAATGATTATCGATTATGGTTAAAAAATATATACTTTGTACCGGAAATGGATGAGACATGATACCCATATGTTGTTGGAAAAATGGTGAAAATAATTATTTTATTTGATCAATTTAAATGAAATAATTTAAATAGGTTATAGGGCGAATAAAAAATAGTCACACAAATATGACTAATTGTTTGAAACCATGCATTATAGACCTGTATAGTTTATTGATTGATTGAATTCTAGGAGCTATAACCTCACATAATATGAAAGGATGCAACCTCACAAAATGTGAAATGGTGTAACCTCATAAAATGTGAAAGGTTGTAACCTCACTAATGTGAAAGTTTGTAACCACACAAAAATGTGAAAGGTTATAGCTATAGAATGTCAAAGTTTGGAATGCGAAGTGTTGTAACATATCAACCAGAATTTATGACAATTCAAGTAGTAGATGGTTTCTCTCATGTATAAATAGGTGACACTTCCTTTGTTCTAAACACAATTAAAAATATCATCATTCGAAACACCTTTTCAATAATTATCTCCTTATCTCAAAGAGTTATTCTCTTTCTAGTTTATAGCATTCTGGTGATAGATTGAAGGTACTACAAATTCGTCGGGTGTTCTTGGCAGCATTGCAGCTCCAAAGCACTAGTAGTCGTTGTATCTTATGAGACAAGTGTCATCAAGTCTTTTGCATCGGTAGAGGAGGCATAATTTGTCTTAAAGAAAGTGTGTGAAACACATGACTCTACTTTATCACTTTCTTCGTTTGAGTTTGGAGTCATGATACAGTTTTGGTGTTCTGCGTACTAAGTGTTCCAAGTTACCTGATTCAGCTTTCACAAGCTCCATTTCTCCTTGAATCAAGTGTGATAACGAATGTTGTTCATAGTAATTATTTGTATGTTCATCATTTCATTCTTTATAATTATTATTTAATTATAAATTAGATTTATTTGAATATATATATATATATATATATATATGCAATATCTAATCCACGTTTTGTTACAATCTTAAGATAAATTATAGGTATTGCATATATTGGCGAACACATGTATTAATGGTTGTCTAAATTGAATTGTTGCCTACACGAATTATGTTGACTTACAAAATTTGTAGTTAATGATGTTTTACCTTGAGAAATAAGTGGTTATGCAATTAACACTTATGAATGTGTTTCAGAAATGACAACCTAAAGTAGTTATAGAAAATCTAAACTAAGGAGTCGACTTCAGTGCCGACCATGCATGTGAATGCTATTGTACTGGTCTCAGCCTCATATGGAGAAAAATTTGAGATGTTCAGTGAACTTCACTTGAAGAATGAATATGTCATTCAAGATGTCACTAAAATAGTGATAAGAGGTGTTGAGCACTACATGTGTTAGAAAAAACACATCGAGTCCTATGGTTTTCTAAAAGGACATGACAATGATGATGATGAAATTGAACATCCATGTTTGTAAAGAAGCAATAGAGTTCGGAATGAAACTATTGTAAGTTGTGAGTGACCTTCACTAGATGTGAACATGTATGACGAATAAAGCATCAAATAAGTCATTACTGTGGAATAATAAACTTTGGGTTGTGGTATGACAAAGCCAAGTTTAGAAAATGAAGTTCATGCGATGATCTCTGAAAATGAACTAGACTTTAAATAAAAAATTGTATGTTTCTAAGGTCTTATGAGGTTAGACTTAATGATGACGATTTAGTTTTGTTTAAAATAAAATAGTGTAAAGGGTGGTGGATTATTTATATGACAATTGTCAAATAAATAAATAAATAAATAAAGCTAGTTTTCCACCTATATACTTAAGTTTTCTATTTTATGGTATGGAAGACTAGGATATGTTAATTACGTTGTTTTACAAAGACTAATTAACATGAATCACTTATCAAACACAAGTGTAAAAACTCGGTTTGAGACAAAACTAATAAGTTCATCTTTTAGAGAAGGCGTTGGAAACTATTTAATATAATCCATAGTGATATATGTGATTTGAGATCAACGCAAACAAAATATGATAATAAATACTTTATCATCTGTGTTGATAACAATAAAATATTATTGTGAGTATTTGCTGAAAAAAGTGAGAAAATAGAGAAATTGGTTCTATATAATAACGAGGTTGAAAATAAACTCTACAAATGTGTACCCAAAATGTGGGGAGACACCAATTTTATGGCTGGTGACCTTTTTGAATAAGGTACCCAAAAAAACTCCATATGAACTATGGAAATGAATGTTATTAATCTTTCCAATTAGGTTTACTCAATTAGACACGATGTCTAAGCAAAAACCTCACCATCTTACCTGGTCGTGTTTGATTGGAATTACCGAAAGGATTGAATAGTAATCTTTCAATTGTCCAGTCATTGGAAGTTTGATGTACTCAACGAGTTTTATAAAACCTGACATAACTTATTATGCTGAGAGAAAGTTATGTAGTACATGAGTAATTCTGAAGCTATACATTGGCAAACAATTGTAAGAGTAATCACAAACATAAGGTACACTCGGGGTTAAGAGCTGCACTATATCAATTATCTTGCTACCCTAAAAGGATATATTAATGCAAATTGGATTTTACATGAAATGATCAAAATCCACTAATGGTTATATGTGTTTACATTAGGAGGTGCAACAGTATCTTAGAAATCCTCTAAACAGAAAATTATAACTAGATCTATGATAGAGTCTGAGTTTGTCGTACTGGACAAATGTGGGGAAGAGGGAGAATGGCTATGCCAATTCATAAAGGATATTTCGGATGGACAAAATATGTGTCTCCTGTAATATGCATACATTGTGATAGTAAATCTGTAATTGACACGGTACAAAACAAGATGTATAATGTAAGTTTCATGACATCCGACGACGACATAACATTATTCGATAACTAATCTTAACTAGAGTTATTTCTATAGACTATGTGATGTCTAAGAAAAACATTACTGATCCGCTGACTAAAGGGTCGAACAGAGAGCTAGTTGATAAATCAACGAGTGGAATGAGACTAAAGCTCATAAAAGAACAAAATCTTTACAGTGGAAACTCAACCTAGCTGATTAGAGATCCCAAGAACTAGATAAAGAAAGGACAACTAAATTGTAGAGATTGTGATGGATCACTATGTGGATTCGCCCTATGTCCATTTCTATGATGAAAACAGTAATGCATGTAAGGAATGAGGTTAAGCGAAAGCTTTTAATGATTCTTATGCGTCAGAAATCCGAGCGGAGTAATGCGGGTTACTCTTAATTAAGAAATCACCTATGTAAGAGAGAAGTGGGGCCGCTTCTAAGGGAATTGTTTAGGGCACAATTTCTGTCAAACTCTTACATAACCAAGCTCATGTCCAGGGCCAAAATGGGCACAAAAGTGAGAACTGTATGTACCAGGAAGACTCATGTGTGTGGTATGTTATCATTTACACAAATGGCAGATAGTTCAAAGACATCGCGTGTATTGTCTAGTTAGTAAAGTCGGCATACTTTCATAAAGGAAGGTTCAAAGGGTAAAACCTACCTATCCTATGCAGGTTTCGACCATAGAAATCTATCACCAAGTCTATCGAGTCTTTGGTCGCTTATTTCATTCATGTGGGGAATTGTTGAAAAATGGTGAAAATAACCATTTTATTTAACCAATTTAAATAGAAGAATTTAAATGGGTTATAAAGTGAATAAGAAATAGTCACCTAAAGATGACTAATTGCTTGAAACCATGCATTATAGACTTTGTATAGT
Source organism: Comarum palustre (assembly GCA_951800085.1). NCBI lineage: Eukaryota > Viridiplantae > Streptophyta > Magnoliopsida > Rosales > Rosaceae > Comarum > Comarum palustre. The sequence continues at coordinate 12,038,140 of OX637589.1, forward strand.
CTATTGATTGATTGAATTCTAGGAGCTATAACCTCACTAATGTGAAAGGTTATAACCACATAAAAATACGAAATGTTGTAGCTATAGAATGTCAAAGGTTGGAATGCTAAGGGTTGTAACATATCAACCAAAATTCATGGCAATACAAGTAGTAGATGGTTTCCCTCATGTATAAATAGGTGACACTTCCTTTGTTCTAAACACAATTGAAAACATCATTATTCGAAACACCTTTTCGATAATCATCTCCTCCTCTCAAAGAGTTATTCTCTTTCTAGTTTATAGCATTCTGATGATAGATTGAAGGTACTACGAGTTTATCGGGTGTTCTTGGCAGCGGTACAGCTCCAAAGCACTAGTAGTCGTTGTATCCCGGGAGACAAGTGTCATCAAGTCTTCGCACCGGTAGATGAGGCATAATTTGTTTTAAGGAAAGTGTGTGAAACACACGACTCGACTTCATCACTTTCTTCGTATCATTCGTTTGAGTTTGGAGTCATGATACGGTTTTAGTGTTCTGCGTACTAAGTGTTCCAAGACACGTGATTCAGCTTCCACAAGTTCCATTTCTTCTTGAATCAATTGTGGTAACCAATGTTGTTCATAGTAATTATTTTTATGTTCATCATTTCATTATTTATAATTATTATTTAATTATAAATTGAATTTATGTGAATATATATATATATATATATACAATATCTAATCCCTTTTTGTTACACATGTCAACATGCATGAGATCAAAACAAGATTCACTTAGTAATATTTAATGGGAAAGATTGTCTAGTGTGCTTGGCTAGAGGACAAATAACACAATTACTTGAATAACAAACATTATTAGAAAGAAAGGAAAATAAAGAAGATACTTTGCTAGAAGGGCGTCCAAGACTTAGGTGCCAAAGGTCCTGGGTTTAGGTGTGCTCCACGTTACATGCACGTTCCTTTTTGTGGTAGGTTGAGACATTAGAGACCCTCACTCTCAGTTCTCGTCTCAAACATCTTCTCTGATCGTAGGTCCTATATGAAACATATTTGTTTACAAAATGTTGATGTAGAATGAATCAAACGCAAGTTTGCTTACATAAATTAAGTTCAGGTAAAACAATGGGACACAAAGAACGTTATGAAAGACAAAGTGTGGAGAAAAGACTATTGTCCCCATATGGGTGGCATGGGACGAGGTTTCATCAGGGAGTTTCACTAGACGATTATGGACATGCTTTAGTGATGTGAGTAGAACAGAACTGCAAACTATATGATCACTTCCATCACTATCTAGTATCCATGTTGGTTATCTACTATTTTGTATAATAGAGAAGGCTTTACCTGATAACTTCTCATAATTTGGAATAATAGAGAAGGCTTTACCTGATAACTTCTCATAATTTGGAATATTACCGACTAGATTAACTATGGAGGACTTTGCTTTATTCAAGAACCCAGGCAACTGATTATGCACTTCTGGTTTGGTAGCAACCAACTTTAGTTTGTCCAAGAATCCCAAGACCTGGTGGCATTCATCTTGTGAAAAGGGAAAGTTCAATGCAACCTCTATGTTGTCATTTGAAAAAATGGCATGATTAGCTCTTGCATATCCTTGTCCTCCTACCGTTGCATTCTTTCTCATACTACAATACTCATAGGAGTGCCCTGTCCCATTGTAATATGTGCACTTTAGATGTGCCCTGCAATTCTTGGTGTTGTGATTGGTTAGCTAGGTTGCATTTTTCACATCCGACCTAGCCTTCAATTATTGTGTAACTAACATATTGGTTGAACTTCTTTACTAAGAAAGCAGATGCTTCATGTGGAGCTATTATCTGCCCATTATAAACTTCTGCCTGTTTTTCACGTCATAGCACCATTACATAAGCCTTGTTCACGGTTAGGAGAGGATCCATTGCTTTTATGTTGCTTCAAACTGTTGCATAGCTTTCACTAAGCCCTATCAGATACTTCATGGTTTTCTGTGTTTCTAAATATGTCTTAACTTCATTGACTATTGAATAGATGCAAGGAGAGAACTCACAAAGTATGTCCCTTTCATCCTAAAGACTCTTAAGTTGTGTGAAAAATGATGTAATTGAACCCATACCTTGCTCATAATCATGAATAGCTTTCTCTATGTAAACAACTGAACTGTGTTAATATGAGAAAAAGGCTCTTGCAATTAGAGCCATATACGTTTAGCTTCCTTGTTGTGAATGACACTACTGGTAATCAGCTTTGACATGGCTCCAAGAAGCCATGTCTTGACCAGGATGTTGCAGCGATCCCACTGTTGTTGCTTATCTAGATTGTGAGTTAGTCGTTTGAGGATTCCGTCGATAAAACCCTTCTTGTTCTTGATAGTTAGAGTCATCACCATTGATTCTGCCCATGTTGTGTAATTGTCTTCCATCAATGGCTGTGACACGAGGGATGTGCCAGGTTTATCTTAATGATGGATGAAGAGTGGGTGGTTTGGATTCTCCCATGGTTCGGGGGTTCTCTATGAAGGCGAGGCCGAATCCTCTTTTTTCTCAATCAACTTCATAACTTCGCCTCCTAACATGAGGGATCAGGTTGTGTGTTTTGGGTTTTGGTTATGTCTCAGAATCGATACGCTCTGATACCATGAAGAGAATGATAGTATGAAGAAATTGTATTCTTGTATTGACACTAGAACTCACTGTATCTTATACAACTTTTGTTTCAATCAGATCCCCTATTCTAGGACCAATATGGTATTACAGATCATCTAGACAATCCAGGATATCACAGAATATTGTCATACAACTCATACTCCATGTTTCATGGAATTGTGAGATTCATTCCTTCAATAGGTTAGGATGGGGTTAATCAGTTTAGGGATCTTGGAAATACATTTGGATTTCGTGAATGTTCAAATATTCTAAGAAAGGAACAAGTTCCCTTGATCTTCGATGAATGAAGAGAAAGGAGTATTACTGGAAGGAAGAAGATGATGACCGTCTGGGTTTATTACTGTTAACCCAATACTTGGTTCTTCTAGTACAATCCCTCGAACACAAGCAACCCTTCTCCATTCTAGTCACCAAACACCCTCATCGAATTACAATCCATCACATACATCTCATGGTGCCTTGACAGCTATAAATCACATGTGTAGCAAATTCACCCACAAATGTATCCTTGCAACAACCAGCTGATTCAAGTGATTCCTAGAGCTCTGTCCAGTTTAATGGCTCATGGTCGGTGTGGGTTCTCTAAGAAGCCATCAATCTGAAAAACAAAAATTTAAATTAAAAGAAAAAGGGCATGCAATCATCATAGAAATTAGATAGAGCCGTGGGGATGAGAGTAAGAAAGTAAGGATGAGGAGCAAATTTGCTTCCGTTACAAATCGTTCCTCCTAATCGTCTCATTTTTTTTTTAAAAAGGTTGATGGTGCGGCTACCCTCAAGCCTTGATTAATAAAACTGTTAAATACAAGGGGAACATGGAGCCTAAACCCCTGATTACAAAGATCTAAAATACTACTATCAAAAATCTCTACAACAAACATGTACTCAAGCATGCACCAATTAGCAAAGATGTTATAATGAGAACTCTATTTGCTTTAACACTGTAGTGCCATAATATTGGAAAAAACAGTTGACATGTACCCAAGTTACATATCCTAATGTCTACTGAACCAGTTCTCTAACTATGTTCCCGTCGGAAGGTAGATCCGACGACACTTAGTTTCACCCTATCATTAGGTGACAACGACCATTTGACTAAGCAATAAACTCATTCCTTACCTAGAGCAGACAAGGCACTTTGAGTGCACCAACAGGCACGAAGTCCGACTCACCCTACACACCTAACGTATAGGCTTATTGCTTGCACAAAGCGCAACAAAACAAACCCCTTGACAAGCCAAGAAAATGCCTGTTGACAATGTCCAGGCCCGAAAGAACAACCCGTAGGAGAACAAGCCCAGTCTCGCCGACCCTAGTCAGAAGCAGTGTTTTCAAAGGCGACGCCTTGGGCGCGCTTCAGTGCGGGGCGGGAGGGAAAAGCTCCGCCGGTCTGAAAGCAGATGCGCCGCTGGAAAGGCGACAACCAAGGCGCCGAGGCGACGCTTTTGCAGGAAGCGGAGGCGCGGTGCGGAGAACCCAGAGGTGAAGACGAACTTTTTTGTTCTATGTTTCTCATACGACGTCGTTTGATGTGCTGCCCCTCCATTATTAACCTTCTTTGGATCTAAATCACCTAGTATTTTAAACATATGGGCATTTTTATGACTTTTGCTTTGGGCTGTTTTTACTTTCACATTTTTTTACAAAATTCTTCATTTGTATTTTGAGGAAGCTATAAATTGATTAAATTCATCATATATTAAGAGGAAAATAAATTTTTATATATATCTAATTAAAATAATCTTGTTGGAAAAGCGATCGTCTCGTCTCTTTGAGGCTTTCGCCTCACGAGGCTTTACCAATTCGCCTTCGTCTTCGCCTTCGTCTTTGAAAACATTGGTCAGAAGCTTCATATGCACCGCGTCACCACTCCTCTACCGGCATCGGGTTGCCGCCCCCACCCTGTCGCCATCGTCCTCAAACCACTGACAAACAACACAAAAGATCACGGGAAAAACTTCACCCCAATCGGGAAAACGACGAGATCTGATGCAGCCATAGCTCCTAACCCAGCGTCCATCTACTCTCACAGATGTTGTCGCTACGATTCGACTAGGACTTGATCTACCTCCGATCCAGATCCACAACCACAACATAACCTTTGGTTTGAACCAACAGAGAATACATGATACTCCCTCCAACCTGATCCTCTGGTCCTGAAACATGCCCAAACCACACAACTCCCGTCCGACCGAGCGCGACCTATCATGAACAAAGCCAGCCACCACGTTCTCCTGGGGTTTCAACGCGTAGAGAGCATTCTCTCAACTATTTGGTATGGACTGAATCTGCATTTTTTTAATTTAACGTAAATAATTATTTGCACAAAATCACAAACTTGAAACTAGACCTTAACTCGACCTTTTAACTCTTTTTGAGGACGAGACGAACCGGCCAATTCATATGATAATTCTGTTTATATTGCTTTGATTCATGGATGTGAGACGATCGAAGGCCAGTTTTTCTGGGTAACTGTCATAACTTATCCCACAGAAAACCCAGTGAAACATTATATGGAGAAATACATATATTGGTAATTGGGTTTCTGAATACGTACTGTTACTCTTCATGACCATGCAACACCAACTAAACAAATGCTGCTCAAAATTATTAAATTTTTAGGCAACTAAACAAGACCAGACTGTAACAACATTAACTATCACAAGTCGACGATTTAAACCACATAATACCGAACATAATAAGAACACTATAAGTAAAGGAAATTCTCTGTTAAGTTACGAAGAACCGGCAGGCTGCGGCTGTGCTTCATGGGTGCGGGCAAGTGTATGTGATGTTGCAGGATGTTCCAATATAGACAGAGTAAGTGTGTGCAGGCTTAAGCAGGAAGGTAGGCAAGCGTAGAAGCAGCTCACAGACACACTGGTTATCAAGCTGGGTCAACCATTTGCAGCAATTGTCTTCTTGGGGTGTCATGGATGTTTGTGACCTATGATGGTGCCCGCGCCTGTGTCTGTGTCTATGGTGACGCTGTTGTTTGCGACTGTGTCCATGTGCTTGGCTGTGCCCGTGCCCATGGCCGTGACCACGGCCGTGACTGTTTGCTCGAGCAGCGCCATCACCACCACCACCACCGTCACCGTCACCACCATCATTATTATCACCGTCATCACGACCATCATTATTATCACCGTCATCACGACCATCATCATTGTTATCAGCGTCATCATCGTCATCGTCATCATCATCAGGGGGTGAAGGGGAAGGAGGTTGTGGAATTGGTGGCATTGGACCATATGGTAACAGTGAACAGGCATAGCTAGCTAGCGCGAATTGCGAGGCGCAGAGCGGGCGGGGAGGAGCATAATGCTGCGCCTCCATGTAGGGCAGCAGTAGCAAGGTTGTTGCAAATAAGGTAAGAATCTTCTTGACATTCTCCATCATCTTCTGCTGTGTATTTTAGGCGTTTTAGGCCAAACCTTCTATTTATACACAATGCTTTCATAAGCAGCTTCTTGTTTTTCTTTGGTGTAGCTAGCTCCTGGTTATGGGGGTTTTTAACTAGTGGGATTACCAAGAGGATGACGAGTTTGGTTCGGAATGGTTTGTTCTTTCTCTGCATTCTCTTCGTGTGAAAGTCTGTTAGGTGATGACGTACAGATTGTTTTCTATGGTTTGCACAACCCACCTCTCTCCTACCAGAGAAACAAGGGGGAATTCTTTAATGAAATTACCAACACGAAATTTCTACAATTTGTTGAAATCTTTGTCAATTTAGCTGAAAGTAACAAACTTATTAGGTATAAACTCTATCTTCATGGTTACTTACAGCAACATGCATATCATGAAAAAGATGCAGGTATTCAGAAAAGAACACAATAAAGGCTCTCTGTATGCAAAATCATTCAAGTAAAAGAAGAAATGGATTCATATATTGGACTTCTGTAAATGATGAAGTGCAGCATGATTTTTTGGTTTGTGAAAATATGCTAATCCTGATATTGATCACATTGATTTCATGGACAGTCTCCTGAACAGCTGAACCACCTCAGTCATTACAAAGTTCATGCGGAACAAATGCAGAGTGGATGGGAATATAGCTAAAAGATATTTCAATTCAATTCTACAAAAAGGGCATATAAATATTAGTCAATTCATCACAAATATTGTACGTTGCGAAAATTGCTTTTCTCGAACAACCAGGTTTGAGACGTGTCAGTACCTATGAGTCAGGTACAACATTGATCTTGATGCTTGTTCACCTTTTGACTTCTTCTCAAACAACTGTCGTACAAGCACTGGTCAGACCGGCACTTAGGTTCTTCACAAACCTAGCTGAGGAGCAAGTAGAATTTTCCTTCTCTTCTCATAAAGTGGACATTTCTTATTCAGACCAGAGTGGTTGAGCAGAGCTATAAATCAAGATTGCGAGGTGTTCGCCAAAGAGTTCCTTGACAAACTGGGGATCTTTGCTAAGGTTATTCACCCTAACAAAGGTTTTGCGGGTATTCGCCTACGGATGGGGCTTTTATGAAGCGGTGGTGGACTGTTCGCTCACGAATGAGGCTTGGTGAGGTAGATGCGGGAACTACCGACGGGTCGGGCTTTAGTGAATAACAGCGGTGAATGCCTACAGGTAGGGCTTTGGTGAACAAAAAGACCCAAGGAATCTTTTTGGTAAAGGTGCTTCGAGGGAGGCTTGTTTTACAGTGTGCAAAAGTTGTTTGTTGATTGACTGGAGATTTATTTCTCCTTCATTCGCCATGACCCCTTTATATAGTGAACATTAGAATTTGTTCTTACTTGCGGATCAAGGCATATCAAATCTCTTGAAGATTAGATCCTTAAGTAACTGCAAATCTTCGCCAAATATGACCTCAAAGAAAATAAAAATATATACATATATTTTAACAGCAAGTATCGGTCCATGATATAAAGATAGATGAAGACATCCACCTCAAATCTAACTCTTGCAGATTGGTATATATATATCTTCAAGGTAATATTATTTTATGAATGCTATCCGGCCGTGAATCACCTCATGTATGCCTTTAAATAGTGAATCCTTATAATTCATGTAATTATACATATCATGCTTCCTTGACGTCCCATAAGTTCACAAATATCCCTTAATTAAAGCATTCATAATAGAGGCCTTCTTGATAACTCAACATCTCTTTCTTAATTGCCAAGTCAACCAAACCTTGTTCATAAGTACAGATTTTCTTGCAAAATCTTCAATATCGACCCAAACTTGATGATTAAGAACACCATTAATTACTGGATCCAAGACATATCGATAGTATTCCAGATTTACACCAAAATCTATTGACCTCCAAGATATGCCTAATACGGCCTAGATCATGGATATCTCCTGAGATACCTGATCAATACATCGACGGACCACTAAACTGGTTCAGAATACGGCCCATCGGGGAAGTATATTTCACACAAACAAATATACACTACCAGGATAAGCACTTTAGCCGACGAAATTTTTTCGTCGGCCTGTTCACAATTTTCGTCGGCTATAACCTTAGCCGACGACACGTCGTCGGCTAAGAAGTCGTCGGCTATAATTATAGCCGACGAAATAAAGTCCGTCGTCGGCTATACTCCAAACCTTAGCCGACGAAATAATATAAAAAATTCGTCGGCTATAGTCCAAACCTTAGCCGACGAAATAATATAAAAAATTCGTCGGCTATAATCCAACACTTAGCCGACGAAATAATATTAAAAATTCGTCGGCTAAAGTTTTAAAAATTAAAAATTAAATAGAGAATAGCCGACGAAATTAGCACACTTTCGTCGGCTATGATACTTTTAGCCGACGAAATATGGCAAATTTCGTCGGCTAAAGGTTGTTGGAAAAAAAACTAGCATAGCCGACGAAATATGGTAAATTTCGTCGGCTATAGTACTTTTTATACTGGAAACCCAAACAAAATTTATACATTACCATCTAAGCAAGCTGCAAATTACAGAAACAATTTCATAACCAACAACAACACACCATCTAAAGTAACATAAACATTTTGCATTAAATTTTCAATTCATAAATTGTTCATAAACCTAAAAAGTAAATTAATATTTGTTCATAAACCTAAAAAACTAAATAAATAATTGTTCATAAACTTAAAAAACTAAATGAAATCGATATCGTCTAAATCAATATCTGCTCCAGGATGAGGTTGTTGGGGAGGTTGGGGAGGTTGCGGCGGCTGAGGTAAGACAATAAGCGGGGGCATGGGCGGAAGCGGAAGTCCCTGCTGCTGTGCAGCTATAAAATCTTGCATGTACTGGTACATCTGCTGCTGCTGTGTCTGCTGGGCGGCATAGACTGCTACATTGTACTCCTGTAGAGCGGCAGTATATGCTGCTTGGGCGGCCTCTCTCGCGGCAGTATATGCTGCTTGGGCGGCCTCTCTCTCGGCAGTATATGCTGCTTGGGCGGCTTGTTGTTCCCGTAACATCTGAACTTCCACCTCAAGCTGAGTCGTTCTGCTGCTGGTCGAGGCTCCTTTTTTCTGAAACCCAGGAGTGGTTTTCAGAACCCCCTCGCCCTTTTTTCCCAGGCCCCGACAGTAGAAGTTATTTCCTCGCGGTGGGAAGGCTGTGCCCATGATCCTGGCCCCAACGCTGAGATCTGAACTGTCGATCCGGGACATGGCTTCGGACATGTCTTCCTCTTGCGTGTCAGGCCATGTCTCCCTGACTATAGCAGCCATCACCTCGTCACTAGCCTGCCTCACCCTCGCCTAATTTGATAGGAAAAAAAATTAATTAACATTTTAAAATATATATATATACATATAATTTACTAAATTTTAAAACATAAAACGACTTACAATATCCTCCTGGGAGTCAGGATATGCCTTCTCGTACGTATAGACGTACTGGTTGACCTCTGGATGTTCCCTGGCCGCCTCCTCCATCAACGATGCGAACGGTCTAGAACCGGCATGATGGTTCCTCATGTTGCGTTGCCGGTTTTGAGCGTTCACCCGGGAAACGGCCTACAAAGGAATCAAATTAGTAAAATATTTTAAAACGTATTAAATATAATTCAATATAATAAATAATTATTTTTAATTACCTGTTTATGTGGGTTGTTGAATTCCGATATCAGAAGCCAACGCCACTCGTACTCCCTGAACTGGAACTCAAGGGGGGTGCCGGAACGTTCGTTCCCATGTGTAGTCCAGTGGGTCCGTAACTCGTTTTTCCACTCCTTGTACCTGTAATACGCAAAAAAAAAATATAAATATTATAAATTATACATAGTTTTTTTTTGTCCTTAACTTTGCAACGTACCTTCCCCCGTGCACAACGTCCGCCCAGGTGTTCCTCAGGTACTCGGGAACGTCAAACCACACCTGCATTCAAACATTTATTAGTTTAGACGTTCATAAATCTACAATGTAATAAATAATGTTAAATATGAATTTTGTTATACTTACCGACATGGCGTTGTGGACCATGTCCTTAATCTCCTGTGGGACCTCGCCCCAGTCTGACCACAACATAGGGACTCTATCCCTAATAAGCGCTCCCACGCGGCCAGAGTACATCCTCGTCTTGCCGCCCGATACTACGTTCCCATCCTCGTCAGTATCAATGACGATCCTTCCCGATGTACTCACTGTCTTCTCGAGAGCTTTCCCCGTGACCGGACCTCTCTTCTTCCTTGTCGGCTTGGCTCCGACGGTGCCTATCATAAATTGATGATTAGTAAATTAATTTTATTATAACATTATAACATAACAAATTACTTATATAATCATTACCTGAGGGCGTTGGGGCGGATGCGACGGACTCCGACTCTGTAGCAAACGGCACGAACAGATACACCGCTGATGGGGTCACCTGGGGGGTAGTGGATAAATCGGCGCCCCTGAGTCATCGACTGCAGGTATTGCCAGTATGAAGCGCGGAAGGAATAGAAGAGGCGGCGGCATTTGTACCCCGGAAGACCCACCCTCCGATGCACTAGGGCCCGGTGCCGGTGCCCTACGTATCTCAGGCATACGTGGTGCAGACACCTCTGCCTGAGTCGGAGGCCATAGCTGCCTCGAGGAGTGAGGGCCGCTGGGCTGCCTGGAGGAGCGCGGTACGCTAGACTGCCTGGAGGAGCGAGGGGCGTCCTGCTGGCTGGAGGAGCGAGGGGCGCTAGGCTGCCTGGAGGAGCGAGGGGCGTCCGGCTGGCCGGAGGAGCGAGGGGCGCTAGGCGGCCTGGAGGCGGGAGGGCCATCTGGCTGCCTGGAGGAATGTGTCGGCTCCAGAAGAGACGCCCGTCGGGCCGTCATTGGCCCCTGAAACGAACCTCGAGGGTTGCTAGACGTTCCCTCTGACGATTCACCCCGGCCCTTCGAACTCTTGGATCTGCTGAATAATCCTTTCATCCTAAATAAAATAATTAATATTTTGTTAAATGTATAAAATTATAAAAAATGAACAATATACCAAATAAAAAATGAACAATATACCAAATAAAATAAAAAATGAACAATATACCAAATAATATTGTAATATACTAAATACACCCAAATACATCCAAATATACCCAAATACACCCAAATTCAGTAAATACACCCAAATACACCCAAATATATTAAATATACTAAATACACCCAAATACATCCAAATACACCCAAATACACCCAAATTCAGTAAATACACCCAAATACGTACACCCAAATATATTAAATATACTAAATACACCCAAATACATCCAAATACACCCAAATACACCCAAATTCAGTAAATACACCCAAATACACCCAAATATATTAAATATACTAAATACACCCAAATACACCCAAATACACCCAAATTCAGTAAATACACCCAAATACACCCAAATATATTAAATATACTAAATACACCCAAATACATCCAAATATACCCAAATACACCCAAATTCAGTAAATACACCAAAATACATCCAAATAAATCCAAATACACCCAAATACATCCAAATACACCCAAATACACCCAAATTCACCCAAATACACCCAAATACAACCAAATATACACCCAAATTCAGTAAATACACCCAATATAATTCAACATTATCACAACATAATACAATTAAACATTATCACAATATAATTCAACACAATTCAATATAATGCAATATATTGAAAAAACAACCCAAATTTGTTCTATAATACAATATAAACATGAAATTGCATACCTAATTGGTTTGGGAGATGAGGGAGGCGGAGTGGAGGCCGGAAACCGTCGAAAATGGCGAAAGAAAATCGAGAGGAGAGGGAGAAATTCGCCGGCGGAGTGGAGAAAGTGGAGAAGTGGGGTTCTGTCTCGCTGGGTTCGAATATATAGTAAGAACTATAGCCGACGAAATAAAAAATTCGTCGGCTATAGTCCCACTTTAGCCGACGACAAAACCCTAATTTCGTCGGCTAAAGTCCAACTATAGCCGACGAAATTTTTTTAGTAATTTCGTCGGCTATAGTTGAACTTTTACCCGACGAAATTACTACGAATGTTAGTAATTTCGTCGGCTAAAGTATATTTTATTCATATTTAGTAAGTTCATGCACAATTTATTTGTTTTATCTTGTGAAACAAAAAACCGACCGTCAGATATCATCATTATGTTGAAACATGTGTGAGGGTAAAATTTCAGCATCATCGGACACACGGTCGCGCTCGATCCGCACGGTCAATCCCGTTGGTCAAACCCCTAAACACAAACAAACGGTGATTTGGCCACCTAAATTACGTATTCTGTCCGGACCGTCAACTACAAATAGTTTCATATCGAGGAGACGCAACTAGCGGTATAAAATTTATAAGAAAAATAACCGTCGGAGATAGGGCGTCCTCTATGGCGAACGAATAGAAAAAATGCAATGACCGCAAGTATTGGCACCGAAACTTATCGAAATTACGTGAAATTTCAACCGTAGACATATTTCATCGTTCCGGTCATATCTTATCTCACGACTTTTTTTTGTTTGAAGCATCTACGTATAGTTTGTTTTTAAAACGGAACATTTATTTAACACTTAGTCAATTAGTTATACAGCATTAGTAGGCATACTTTGATTGTGACAATCCATCTTGTGAAACGAAAAACCGACCGTCAGATATCATCATTATGTTGAAACATGTGTGAGGGTAAAACTTCAGCATCATCGGACACACGGTCGAGCTCGATCCGCACGGTCAATCCCGTTGGTCAAACCCCTAAACACAAACAAACGGTGATTTGGCCACCTAAATTACGTATTCTGTCTGGACCGTCAACGGTGAGAAAAAAACATAATATATATGTATAGACGCTAATTAATTAAATTTACGAATCATTCAATTTATATTATATCTGAGTTAACGTACAATTAATATATATATAATAATTACTAATTAATATAATCAAATTAATATATATATATATATATCAACAACTTCATATATATTATCAAACCCAAATCGATCAACTCAATCACACTCAAAACACAATATAATCAACTCTAATTAAAACTCAAAATCAATGTGCATAACGAAAATAAAACTCTTAAATCAACTCAAAAACAAGATATATACATATACGTACCTATATATAGCGCCACAAACTAATTTCGGACAGATTTCGACAACACCCAACAATTTCGCCAACCCCAAAATTTTTTCTCCCGTTTTTTCTTTCAAATCAGCTACTGTCTAGATCTGGAAATATAAAGAATTTTAGCCGACGAAATTATATATATCGTCGGCCAAAGTTTTAAAATTTCGTCGGCTATAGTGCACAGACTATAGCCGACGAAAAAAACTATTTTAGCCGACGACACAACATTTCGTCGGCTAAAGTAGACTTTTAGCCGACGAAAGTTTTTTTCGTCGGCTAAAAGTCCACTTTAGCCGACGAAAATTTCACTTAGGCGACGAAATTAGTTTTCGTCGGCTAAAATGGACTTTAGCCGACGAAAAAAAATTTCGTCGGCCTGCTAATTTTTTTTTCGTCGGCTATGATACTTATTCTGGTAGTGATATCAAATCTAGTGCCTCTGTGACAGACAGACATGCAGCTACTTGTCAGAAAATATCAAATTATTCTACTTCTAACCTTTGAATCGGACCAAATTAGATGAACTTTTGCTCAAACAGATCATATTTTGTTGCGGATTCCTCCTCATGCTTAGCTGATGTAGCAGACTGAGAGAAGCAAAGTTCAAAATGAGGATCTGAAAGCAACATGCCTCATAGACCAATAGTTTTATTGTATGCAAAGAAATGGTCTCAATAGCAATATATCAATGTTGTAGGAACCAGCATAAATCTGCACAGAATTAATAGGATTAATTACAAAAAACTACCGAACTATGATGTTATTTTTATTTTCATACCTAACTATCAAAAACTTGCATTTACATACCTAAAGTTTCATTCAGTTAGCATTTTGATACCTTAACCACTAACACCATTAAATTTCAAGAGCATTTTCGTCATTTCATCAAATGTATCATTTTTACATTTACTTTTAACAAAATTTGATAAAATTTCCATGAATATTCGATTTTTCTCAATATATTCATTGAGATTTTTTTTGAACAGCTTATATTTCCATGATCGTTGATATTTTAATAGTTGATTGTGATTGATTATTTTTATTGGTTTGTAATTTGTCTAATTATAATGAATTCAGTTGTAATGTTTTAATTTATTTTATTTTTCTTAACATGTAAGTCCAAATATATATATATATATATATATGTATATATAGGAGTTCTACTAACTTTTATCACTATATTGTTGTAAAAACAAATATTTAATTTTACTGTTTTTTTAATTTTTTTTCTAAAGTAAATTGTTCTATTTGTATTTGATAACCTCAAAAAATAAATTATGTTGTTAAAAATGTAAAAATGATACATTTGATGAAATGACAAAAATGTCTTTGAAATTTAACGATGTTAGTGGTTAAGGTATCAAAATGCTAACGGAATGAAACTTCAGGTATGAAAATGCAAGTTTTTAAAAATTAAGTATGAAAATGAAAATAACATCATAATTCAGATTATATTTTGTAATTAATCTTATTTAATAATGTACCGACACAAAAATGGGACTCCTATATTTTAGCATAACAGATTAAAGAGAAGAAATTTGATTCACCCTAACCAAGTATCACTGTCAACATCAGAAGAATGGGTTGGCTCACTTGAAAGTATCAATATAAACTACAAATGTCAAATAGAACTCCTCTTCAAGATAGAATACTATATCATATACAGCCATGATCATCTAATATTTCAACTAAGTTTTCAGCTTAAAATCAACAGGCATTCTAAATAAATATTAGTAACTAATTTCTCATGCCTATCACCATTTATCTAGTTCGAAGTCGGCCTTCTTAATTAACACCATTCTCTGCACCACTTCCTTGTTTATCCCAGCCAACACCTCTGTTGTCCTTCAACTTATTTTTTCAGCTCAAAATCGACATTCTAAATAAATATAGGAAACCTATTTCTCATACCTGTCACCATTTATCTAGTTGCAAAACTCAGCATTCTTAATTAATACCATTCTCCGCACCTCTTCTTTACTTATCCCATCCAACACCTCTATTGTTTTTGACAAAAAAACACCTCTATTGTTCTTCTTAACCTATTTCCTTTGCAACTGCATCTTCTCTTCCCTGCTCTCTCCTGCTACCCTCCTATAGCTCTACAACTTTTTCCCATCCCCAACAATGGCTCCTTGTAAACTTAAGCACTCTCGTTTTGGTTTCCCTGACAAGAATATCCTGCAATACCTATAGTCATCACAAAATTTTACTAACATGGGCACATGAATCCCTACCATAAAGACTACAGCAACAACTTATAGTAGTTTGCTCTATCCCACATTTCTGAGAAGCTTGACCCAAAAGTGATACAACCCCAAATGGTGATACATAAATCCAGTACCACTCAATCACTAATCCACTCCTCATTTCCTTCTCGAACAAAACCCTGGTTGAAGCTGATAATTCATCAATAAAGTTTTCAGCCCAGGTGCATAGTACGTATAACACAGTAAGCTGTGGTGAGCATTCTCTTGAGAAGCTACTTTTCAGAATGTATACATAGATTTCTTTTCTAAAACTTGAGATCAATGCCTAACTAGGTAAAGTTTGGCTGAAACAGTGTAATGTTGCAACTATACTTGTCCTGGTTACGGGCGGGATGTAATGGATCCCCAAGTTTTAACATGGCGATCATGACAGTGGCTAAGTTTTTGAGAAGGGATGAAAATGTACGAGCAGACTCACAAATGTTCCCTCAGTCATTACCTTTCCCCTTAATAATCATACTGTCCAACCAAAATATGCACACATAATTTCAATGATGGCGGCAAAAAAAGAGATAAAAAGATAAAGAAAACAATTATACCAAGAATCACTATAAATTTTAGGTAAATGAATTTCTACAAAGTATACATTATACAAGAGTATCAAAATGAAACCTATTCCTATAGATAATGCTACAATCGTACACAACCATGATAATTATTTAATCCTCAGCTCAATACCAATGGAGATAAACAAAAGATAAGAAATTATTTCTCCTTACCTGCCAGCATTCATCTAGTTGCAGAAACTTGCCCTTGCTGATTACCATCATCTTTATACCTGTGCTTTCCCTATTCATCATTCCTCACAGCCAACCCTCTAACTTCTTCCCGTTGCAACCTCAACAGCTCTGCACTCTCCCGCCATCCCTCTTCCAACAGCTCAACAAACTTATCCTTATTCTGTAGCAGCAGATCCCGATCAATCAACTGGTCATCCTTGTAAGCTCCCCTCAGCGCCGCCGTATTAATTCCTCCTTTCTGCGACACATAAAACAACCCCGAATGCCTTGTAAACACATTCGGGAACGCATTTGAAAAACCTATACACATTCCTCCTTTGCCCATATTGGGCTTGTAGATCAATAAAGTTTCTCACATATTTCCTTAATTTTTTCTTTTTTGGCTTCATTTGGATTTGGTTTATAAAGATGTAAACTTTCATATAACTTAAAAAAATATATCGATAATGATATATTGATTCTCAATCCAAAAAAAAATATTACATATCCTTCCTCTACCGTCGATTATGGGTAGATAAAAAAATTGTGATACAAGAACACAATGATATATAAAATAAACCTAATCATTAAAAACATTAAGGTGCTCTTAAAGAACCAACGAACTAAGTGCAACAAGCAAAGTTCCAACAAAATGAAAAACAAAATTAAAGGCAAGAACCTAGGCCCAAAAAAAGCTCATACCCATCCGCTAAAGACACCTTATCCCAATCAACAGCTCTCTCATGCCCAAGAAAAGGTCTGACAACTTTATTCCAAGCCTAGAAGGAGCAATCCAACCCAATAGACCCAACAATGCTTTCCTCCGTCGTCGTTGCTGCGCCAACTGCATTCCACGACGTCGGTGGTCTATCTTTATTGCAACACATGTCATCACACCTTTTTTATCCATTAGTCTCCGGCGACCATCTTTAAAGTCGAGCCTACATCAACTCTGACGACTAGCCTTCGGACCAGATCTGCATCTTTCCAGCGGCAAAGGATTTGATCTTGGCCAAAAAGCATCTGATGAGCCCTTCCTTTAAGTTATCAGGCAAGCGGCCTCCCTGAGCACTACCAAGAGAAGCAACACCTCTTCCTTTTGTCACCTTCAACGAGGCCAGATTGTCGCCCTAGCTATATCCCACCTATATCTCCACCAACCACATTGATTGATGTCGATCCAAAAACCTTCATCAACATATCGTGAACAAAGCTCCACGACCTACACATCACAATGCTAACACAACCGAAGAGAATAGCCTGAAGATTCAACGGCATAACAACAGCCCCAACCTTCTTTATCTTCTCTCGCTGCCATCCAAAAATTGGATACACCGACAACACTATCTTGTCGCCATCACGATCGTCGCCTCTCTTGTAGGAGATGTGTCACTGCCATGCCTCTAACCCTAGGGTTTGGAGGCCTTTCATAATTGCTCTGAGGAAATCAGAGGTTCTCTCTCATCTGTTATTGTTTTTTTTTTCTAAAATATGACTTTCATATAACCTACAAATAAGTTATACCTTATTTATTAAAAGTTGAAGGGAAGATGAAAATGGTTTGAATATGTTTTTTTATTTCATAATACAAAGGGTATATAAAGAGAAGAAGAAGCATGTTTGATACTTATGGATCAAACCGTAAACTAAAGCTAAGAAATATCTAGAAGTTAAAACACTACAACTATACATTGAATTATGAACCAGCACTATTCCTTGAGTTCTGGATCATAGCTAGAAAAGAAGAGAAAAAGTTTAGGCTTGTTTGTTTAGAGAAGCAAACTCAAGATCTGAAGAAAATATTTGCCAACTAGGGTTTGTGTTAAAACACAACATATACTTCCAGTTAGGGTTTGTGTTAAAACACAATAGATACTTCAATACTCCCCGTCAAGTTGGATCAAGAGAATTTCTTGAGCCAAGCTTGGATAATAATCGATCAAACCGAGCATACAGAAGAACTTTGGTGAATATGTTTGCTAACTGATCACACGATCGAATATAGGCAGTTGCTAGGACTTTGGATTGAATTTGATCTCTGATGAAGTGGTAATCAACTTCAATATGTTTGGTGGGTTCATGATAGTCTGGATTTGCAGCTACATGCATGGCTGCTTGATTATCATTGTGTAATGTGATAAGAATTGAACACTTGATCTCCAAATCTCCTAACAAGGTCTTTAACCATATTAACTCGCAAGCAGTGGATGTCATGGCCCGTTACTCTTCTACAACACTCAATCTTGCCTCCATTGTTTGTTTTTGCTTTTCCATATAACTAAGTTTCCTCCAACGAAACTACAAAAACTTGTAGTAGTAGATTTCCTATCAATGGTGTTGCTTGCCCAATCTGAATCTGAATAACCTTCTAGAGTAAAATGACCATTTTTCTTCATGTAAATGCCTCTGGTAACTAATTCTTTAAGGTAACGAATAATCCTTTTCATAAGTTTGTAATGAGATATGGTAGGAGCATGTATGAATTGGCTTAACACGCTAACTACATTAGTTATATTAGGACGAGTGATAGTGAGATAAATAAGTTTTCCAACGAGTCTTTGATATACTGATATATCAGAGAGAAAATCTCTTTCTACTTCAATCTTGATGTGACTTGGAAGTGAAGACTTAGCTAATTTGCTATCCATCATGTTAGCTTCCTCTAAAACATCGATTACATATTTTCTTTGGTTTAGAAACAAACCTGAAGAGGATTGACCATTTCTATGCCAAGAAAATATTGTAACAAACCTAGATCTTTAATAGAGAATGCTTCATATAGAGAAAATTTGAGAGATTGAATCTCTTCTGTATTATCTCCTGTAATTATCAAATCATCCACATAAACTAGAATAATTAGCCTCCCAAATTTTCCAGTTCGTATGAATATGGAGGAGTCTAAAAAGCTCCTTTTGAAACCTGGTGCAAAGAGAACTGAACTAAACTTGGAGTACCAAGCTCTTGAGGATTGTTTGAGGTCATAGATGACTTTATGCAGCTTCCATCCCATTCTTGGTTTCTTTTCTTGAGCATGATCGAGAGGTAATCTCATGTATACATCCTCCTCTAAATCTTTATATAAAAAGACACTTTTTACATCTATTTGGTACAGAGACTAGCATAGATGATATTACCCTTACGTAAAAACAATATTACTGAATATACCCTATAACTTACAGGGTAAAGTTGATATTTATGTTCAATGGGTATTATCCATCAATTATTAACCCCAAAAATGTCCACAGATAATACACATTGGGTAATAAGTTAATAACCATGACAAAATCTACTAGGTAAGTTAATAATGGGTATTAACCACCCATTACGAAATAAATAAATGCATTATCCACCCATTTACCCATGTTGTACTTATTATTAAAAATGGGTTCCATTATTATAATTGAATGAAGTGAGGCCCTCATCCAATTAACCTTTTTTATTCTCACTCCAGTCTTGAATCTCTTCTGTCGCCAGCTCTTCTCTCACCCCTATTATAATTTTTTTCTTTTAAATTCTTTTCTTTTCTTTTATATTTAGACAAAAATTAGAAAAGATCTATATATAATTTTCATTGAAAAAATTAATTTTAATTTTTCTAGAATATCACCACATTGTTGACACACTCGTGTCTTATTACTTTGTGTGTGTGTGTGTTATAATCGCTTCATTCATTTGATTATATAACATTTGATCCATAACTAAAATTGATCACAATTTAGATAATTTTTTTTCAACAATATTTTAAATACTCAAAATCACAATAAATAAAAAAACTTCTTACTACCATCAATAATTAGGAAAAAAATACAAAATGAGAGTTTTAATACTAAATACTACATACTAAAACAAATGAGAAGAGCGTGCTCTGAATGCTCTTCCTCTACGTATATCAATATCGTCCGACGTCCTCTGATATGGAGTCAAATCTGCATCAGTATCATGGTAAGACTCCTCATCACCATAAATATCATCATTTAATGTGGTAGGAGGATCTCGTAACTCACTCCACAGCCAACCCCAATCACAAATTAATGTGTCAAATGTGTTTGAATGAAGACGGTTCTGATGTGGGCTCACAATCCGTCCACCAGTACTAAATGCTAACTATGAGGCAACCGTAGATACACGAACGGCTAACACATCACGAGCTACCTTATACAAAGTTGGATATTTCATCCCAGTTGTGTTCCACTAGTATAATATATCAAAATCCTTATCTTAATCCTTGTAAAATAGCCTCACCGAAATATTCCTCAAAGTCAAACTTGTCATTGTCCTTACCAGAAACAAAAACAAAAGCATCATAAGCATCCATCTCGTCATCCCCAAATCAACACTTGACCAGAGATATGGCACAAGAACTGTACGTTTTGACCAAGTCATCATCAAGCTTCTTCACTCTCTCAATCTCCAGTACAACCCTTGCAGGATAAACTTGCTTGAACACTCGACCTAAGATATGGCACAATAACTGTACTTTTTGACCAAGTCATTAGTGAGCTTCTTCACTCTCTCAATCTCCAGTGCAACCCTTGTAGGATAAAATTGCTTGAAGTAGAACACAACCAACATGAGCTTATAACGAAGATCAAGAATAGTGACAACGACAATTATTATTAAGACTTCCATTTTATGGCAACGACAATTAGCTTATACTCAAACTTTTCTTCCATTTTCTTTGCCATTTCTTCCACTTCAAAAATATCAGACTTAAGCCACTTAGCTATAGCCAACTTAATTTGGCAAATCTTTGGGAATAACGAATTTGTTGTGAGATACTTAGTGCCAGATAGCAATTCAGTTGCTTTGAAAAACAATTGTAACTTATTAGCTATCTCTATCACCATATTCCAATCTTCTTCACTAGGCACATCCTTATACGCTCGAGTCTTCAAAGCTAGAAAAAACAGCTTTGTACTCTAATGCTGTCTACAACATCAAGTAGGTAGAGTTCCATCACGTCCTACAATCAAACATCATCTTTCTATTGCATTCAACCCCCATTTGACGAGTCATTCTAACAAATATTTCTTCTCTTTTGGGCCACCCGTCCAATAAGCAACAGTAGACCTAATTGTCTCAATACTCTCCTTAATGGCATCCAAACCATCTTTAATAATCAAATTCAATATAAGTGCACAACAACGCATATGCAACAACTTTCCACCAACCAATAATGAATTTGATCTCAAAGTCGCAAGAAGTGAATCAATCATAGCATCATTGGTGGTGCAATTATCCAGTGTCAGTGTTGATAAATTGTAATGAATATCCCAACTATATAAACACTCCATCAACACCCTATGAAGCGTTTAAGCATTATGTGCATGAGACACATAAAAACCTATATAACAATAAGTTATATTAGACTTTATCACTTTCAGTAAACTTCATAAACCAATTAATTATTTGTGAGACACTAATTGTATTTAAGACTTCATAAAAACATTCCACTTTCTTTCTTTATGCAACAAATAATGTGAGTAAATATGGTTGGTTATATAATCAAAGTTGTTAATTTGATTGATTTGTACACAAACATACAAAGCAGGGACCTGCTGCAGGGTGCAGCTTGGTAACTTCAGACCAATCCTAACTCTATCAAAAAGTAAAATCAAACTGAGTGAAACCTATGCATAGCTTGTGTAACTGAAAATATGTAAACTACCCAAGTATACTCTAATGCAGAAGCCTATAAACAATAATCTTTTGTTATTCTTTCAATCTACTTCTACTAAAATTCAGAGGCACCAGTAGGTAAAACTTGAAAAACAAACTATATAAAACAAGTTCAATTAATGTACCTCAAAACTCGACTCTGCAAGTTTCAAGATTCATCGATAAAATGTGATGTTATGGCCATAAATCACTTCTTTTGATTACTTGCAGTTCATATGTTTGTAGTAATTGCATTCCTACTTGTATTCATCTGTATAAGCTTCATTGTCTTTTCCTTCTCGAATTTATTCACCTTCATAATCTCCTTCTTGATTGTGTTTCTACATGGAACCTTAAAAGAAGGTTGTAATGTCTTAGAATACCTCTTGAACCTGAGATGCTTAACCATCGACAATGGATACTCATAAATGATGATCATATTTACAAGCTCCGTCTTTACATAAGTCTCATGAGTCCTATCAAACTGATCTGACCTTGATGTCCCCTCACTTCATGTTGATTGAGGCTGCAGTGCTTTACATGATTTAACATGGAAATTCAGAGAACTAGTTCCATTTCTAGATTTTGCACTTAGGATCTTGCTGCAATGTTTGCAAACTGCTTTCTCTTCCCCCATAATCGTTTTTACTTCAAAATTGTTCCATACAAATTTCCTCTTTCTTGTGCGTGGAACACTTTGTTCCACATTCTCATCCATGATTTCAGTATTAGCACTGCTATACTCTTTCATACTGCAAGAACCAACCAATGGAAGCAAATGATTATCAGTTTACGTTTGTATGAACTTACAAATAAGAAATTGAGGATTATAGCAATCAATATGTTTCTGCATTCTGGTTTCATGTTCAGACTTAAATATTCAAAAAAGATGTATAAAACTTTAAATAGCTATCCATTGGCATACAAACACAACACACACAGGATATACTAATAAATCCTAATTCAATTAGAACCTACAACCTATGTAATGTCAAAGTAGGAATGCATAATCTGATTATTTTGCTATTGCAATTCCCAAATTCTTAATCTGGGAATTCAAACTCAACATGCATGTTTTGATATCATCATCATTGGTATGCTAAAACAAAACTAGTTAATTGCATATCTATTTTTTGATTAGGTGAGTTCTTGTTCTTACTTGTCTACAATTAAGCATGGGGATCTGTAGATCCAAGCGAACAAGACTAGCTATTATCATTGTAGCATCATCGAAGAAAAAGACAGAATCGTTATTAACTTTGCGGGGTCTTTCTAGATTGTCTGATGCTTATAATAGACAGTACGTTACTGGGTTGTGGTTGACATCAGTACGTTATACACACAACACAAAGAGAAACAAAAAACTGGAGTGGAACATTCACACATTACCGATATCCAAATATTATTGATACATGCCGAAAAGCTTTTAACACACTGACAAAACATGTCTCTTTTCAATCAAATAGCTTCATCGAAACATACTGCCTCAGACCATAGTTTCAAATCATGGTTAACATGATAAACCATATGTCATTATCTCTAAATGTTATATCTTCCTTTGTAATCTGAAAGAAACCATTTCAATTTAAGACATCTAAGCAGTTCTACTGACACTTTGTTCTGACCATATCGATAGCAGCAGATTCAGTACAAATTCAAGTGTTCAAACAACACCCACAAAATGAGTAAGACCCAGAAAACTCAACTGCTCTAAATCGATAAAAGTTCCATTTCCAATGAGGCAAAAACAACTTAACTGTTATCTGGAAGTAGTAGATTAATTAGACATGGACAAAACACCTACAACTTATGAGAAAAAAGAAAAATATCAACGAAGCGGTAGCCGAGTTTAGACCGTCAGAGACGCCTCCGACGCGAAGAGAATCAGATTTTGGTAGCTGAGGTCAGGCCGGGTCCTGGACTAATTCGATTTGGGTATTTTTAAATAGATATTACACCCCCGATCGTTTTAATTGGTTACCCAAAAGTTTTTGATACCCTTATAAAATGATAAAATGGTAGTCGAGTGAGTTACCATTTTGAGTCGTTAAAGGAGTTAAGATTAGAGCTCTTTCTATGGAATTCTTTACCATACAGATGATCGAACCAGTGACCTCCTTACTACCAGAAATATCACTGTAACATTTGTCCAACATGATGATTTAGTCCATACCACTAAACCAAATTACCCAAAAGTTTTTAACCAATAGAATAAATAACCGTGGTTGTTACTGGGCCGGGAGAGTCTCAATCGAACCCTACAAATAGCCAACGCAAATCGAAATCCTTCTCTTCTTCCTCTGTAATTTTTCACACTGAGCGAGCCTCTCTCTCTTCCTCTCTACAGCTGAAAGGTCCTGTCGATTGTAAAGTTTCGATACGATTTCCTTGTTTTTTTCATTGCTGTTCGTCTTTCCAATATCGTTAGAAGAATCTATTGCGTCGTCGTTGGAATTTCGGTTCGTGTAATCGAGAGTTTTGTGATCATGTTCATGATTTTCTAATGAACTTCGTTTCATGTTTATTATTTGGTTGTGAATTTCAAAGAATGTCCTTTTTGGTTTGCGATGATCCGATTGTCGATTCTATTAATTGTGTTTGGATTTTGCAGATTAGTGGCTTGGACATGGGGGTGACTGCCGTTTTTAGCTCCTTGAAGGAGATTTTTCCTCAGGTGAATGCTTTAATAACCTCTAATATTAATGTTGTTGTCTGATCGTTTCGGTATAGTTTTGTTGCAATGGTCATGTTTTCCCTTATGAAACTGGAACTTACTAATTTGAGATTGGTGGATTGGATTTAATGTTCGGAATGGTTGGTTTGGTATTACCTATTCTGATTAGGTATGAGCAGAATAATAGTTTTATGCTAGGTTCATTGATTTGTTTGCATTGTTCATTTGTATTAATCCTGCAGATGCTGGTAGTTATGAGACTTCTAGTTTGATATTATGGAATTGACGTTGATTCCATTACCTGAGATATGATTAGATTCGATGTGGTGTTATATCTACTATGGTTGAGGCTGTTAAATGGATAGATATGTTTCGGTGATTCTGTACTTGGTTTTGATTCTGATTTGCGCATTATTTCTCTGCACAGGTTGATTTTCGTCTCTTGAGAGTTGTTGCTTTGGAACATGCCAATGACCTTGACGCAGCTGTCGAGGATGTGCTGAATGAGGTTCTCCCTTTCCTGACCAAATGTCTTGGGAGTCCTGCTAAAGTTCAAAGTCCTACTGGTGGACCAGCTGAAGGTATTCTATAGCATCTCTTGAGAATCTACTGCATTATATTATCAACAATTAATTGCAGTACTAAAATGCTGCTCTTATTTACCTTTATAATGATAAATTTTGCACACACTATTTGTGTGTTCTTAAATGGTCTATTAGGTAGTAGCAAACATAGATACTAACAAGTTGTCAATTGAAATTGCAGTTAAACCGGAGGAGCCGAGTGAAGAATTGATTCACCAGCAGGTAAAGAAGGAAGTAGAGGTTGGGCCTTTACGGGCAGTAGGATACCCCGATTTTGAAGTTGCCAACAATAATGATCATACAGAATTTACAAATGCTTCCTTCCATGAGGTTTCTACTGTGGTAGAGGACATAAATGCATCACAGAATTTTCTAGCAGCAAGATCTACTGATGTTGATAATGCCAAAAATACTGATCATTCAGAATTTACAAGTGCTGCCTTCCATGAGGTTTCTACATTGGTAGATGACACAAATTCATTGCAGAATGTCCTGGACTCCTCAGATGTAAATCAAGCAACTGGGCATCAGGAACGAGAATGTGTGAATGCTGGAACTAGAGAACTAGAAACCGTTGGTAATGTTGATGTTGGGCTTGAGCTGTCTTCATCTGGAATGTCCACCGGTTCAGTACTTGTAAAAGAGAGGGTTCATGACAGTTCCATTAATGAGCCTTATGAATGGAAAGATTTTGATTTTTCTCAAGCTGGCTCTCAGTTTGAGAGTGAAAGTTCTATTGTTCAGCTGGATCCTCCTTCTCTAGAACATGTACTGGAAACCGTCCTTTCTAAGGAAGATGATTCTTTCTGTGATTTGGCTGACGATATGAAGGAGACCACTACAAATAGCATATGCAATATCGATGTTCTTGAAGAGAGCATTGAAGATGCTAAACATAACAAGGTAATTGATTTACATCTTGTTAGTGTTAGAAGTATATCAAGTAATCAATCCTGTATATTTGTATTGTTGATAGACTAAATATACCCGACCCCAGTTAATGAGAGCAGTTATATCTCATAAGAAAATAGATGAGTGCTTTGTAAGTTGTTTTATTGCTAGACGTATTAGGCTTTTCTTTTTCATTGTATTTATGCAATTTGATAGGGATTTGATCTTTGTGCTTCATTTCATTTTATACCAAAGAGGGTGTGCTCATAAATGTTTTGCCTAAATATGGGAGCTTGAGCATAATGTTTAGCATGTGCTAAAGCACATCATGGTGGAGTCAATTATCAGAAAAAGCAAGTTTTTTGCATTCCACTACTATGAAACAGCTTTTAATTATTTGATAATGGTGCAGAAAACATTGTTTTTGGCCATGGAGTCTGTTATCACCATGATGAGAGAAGTGGAACTCGAAGAGAAAGCTGTTGATCGTGTCAGAGAGGAAGCATCAAGGGGAGGTCAGGATATTATGGTGAAGGTGGAGGAACTAAAAGACATGTTGGCACATGCGAAGGATGCAAATGACATGGTAGTCTATTGCTTGATTGTGAATTTCTGAATTTAATTCATTGGTTTATAAATGTGTCATCATGATTCATGACTGATGATTGTTCTCTGTTCTTTTTTTCCGCTTCTTCTTGTTAGCATGCTGGTGAAGTTTATGGGGAGAAGGCAATTCTAGCAACTGAAGTTAGAGAGCTACAATGTCGATTGTTCGGTTTGTCAGATGAAAGGGACAAGTCACTTGCAATCCTTGATGAGGTTTTGACTCTGCATCTATTTGCTCATTATTGTTAATTTTGCTAATTAGTTGTCCATTTGTGTTGTCGTCTTCATTTCATATTTTATTTACTCTTTTTGAAGCAGATAATTCAAATAGTGGTTCTTTGAAAAGAATAATAGTGCTCACTTACACTTATATAAGATATATAAGATTGTCCCAGCCTTTTGGTTTTGTTATCATTTAAAATTCTTGTGGTCTGAGCTATACATTTTGTACTGTTGAAAAGATTAGGAAGTATGTGCAGCCTTTAAATATATCCGACCGATGGAAAAGAATTGAAATGTTATCTAATTTGTTATATTGTTATCTGTTATGTACATGCAGATGCGTGAAACACTTGAAGCACGACTAGCTGGAGCAGCCCAGTTGAGAAAAATGGCCGAGGATGAAAAGTTAGAAAAGGAAGAATCTGCACGGAAAGCTCTTGCTGAACAAGAAGCCATCATGGAGAAAGTGGTTGAGGAGTCGAAGACACTGCAACAAGCTGCGGAGGAAAATTCCAAGGTAATAACTTTGTCCAGTAGCCATGGACTAGACTCCAGTGTGATTTAGCGGATATTAATAGTTATATTTTTCCTTGACTGCAGTTGCGGGAGTTTTTGATGGACCGTGGTCACATTGTAGATATGCTACAGTAAGTTTCTTTCTCCCTGTTTTATAATGTATAATCTTGAACTTTCGATCACATGATGCGAGGCGGATTACAAATCTGTCCGGATGTCTAGTAAAATAGCACATATCGAATCACTCCTTATGCTTGAAATAGGATGTAGTAAGCTGCTCTAGTGCTCTCGGTTCAGTCCGTTGTTAATAGTTCTGTTCATGTCTTGAATCTGTAAATTCCTTTCCCTCTACTTGAATTCTAGAAGTTTCCTCCCAGTTACTTTCTCTGTACTGCCTAGTATTTCTAACATTCTCTTGAACCATTTTCTGCTATATTGCAGACAAACCATGCATTGTTTTAATCATTAGACCAACCTTGTGATGTTATATATTTGCAGAGGAGAAATCTCTGTAATCTGTCAGGATGTCAAGTTGCTGAAGGAGAAGTTTGATGAGCGTGTTCCTCTTAGCCAGTCGGTTTCATCTAGCCAGACAAGTTGCATCTTAGCTTCTTCAGGATCATCCTTGAAAAGCGTGGCGTCTGGCTTGCTTCTAGCACGAGTTGGGTCATCTGAGTCGCCAAAGACCCTAGAGAGGGTGAGTCCTGTTCCTTCAGTTGACGGTCTCTCACCAAAATATAGACTAGAAAGTGAAACAGTCAAGGTGGATAAACAAGCTCTCATGGAAGATGGCTGGGATGTCTTTGACGAAGATCTCTTGGAGTAATAAACTCACATATCAATATTTGTGAATATGGTGCACTCAAGTGAAAATCTTCCAGATGCTATTTTGTCTTGGTTTTTAGTATGGTTATATTTCGCTAGAACATATTACTGGACCCCTATAGAGATGGTGAGCTTTCTGCAGTGAGTTTATTTTTGTACAGTACAGTTTGGAAACCAATAATTTAATCTTGGAGATTTTGATATATTTATGTGCAATAAAATTGCATGGAAGCCAAAACTTAACATATTGGTCATGCTAGTTAAGTGCAAAAAAAACCTCTTGAGACTCGAACCAAACCCTAGCTAGGCGGCGGCTTGGCGAAGTGTAAATCCAACTGGCAGCCTTGCTTTGGCAGCCGCTAGGGCTTTGCCGATGCTTGGCTTTGCTGCCGGACGGGATCTCTATATGCCCTCTTAGTCTCTTGCAGATGGTTTTTGACTCAAGAACGAATGATGATTCCGATATGTTGGTTTGTGAGGGATTGGTGGTGGTCGTCGTGGCTGCAATTCAACTGTGACGGGATCGTTTGGGTTGGCGACGTGGTTTGTTCTGAGTTGTAGACTCGCGACGCTTTGGCGAAGCTTGGCAGGACTTTAGAGTGGGCGCACTGAGGTTCTTGGGATGCCTTGTGAAAGTTTTAGTGGCTGATCGGCGACGGTCTGAGATTTTGGAGATGAGGATGGGTTGTGACGGTTCTGGTCTAAACTTCTAGACTTGGACCAGGCCATGTTGGCGAATGTGGGCTTCTCGTTGGGCTGGGTTTGCTATTTGTGGGCCTTAGCCCTTTCTAAGCCTTGGGGTGGGCTGGGTTAGGGTGCTATTTTAGACCTTATCTTTGTTAAACGGTGACAAACGTGATCCGTGGATCATCCATGCACCATACTGTCCTATCTTAACCACCCATAAGGTGTTGGGTTTTAATCACAAAAGGTCTCGGTACAATTGCATATAATTCATCCACTTATAAGTTATATTTTATTTGTCACTTTTCTGATGTAAGATTTATTACTCTTTAATACTTCTAACACGTCCTCACTTGCAGCCTTACTCAAGGTCTGCACGTGGAATGAATTGGGACAGAACAAGTGAACTAACCAAAGGACACTTGGTGACAATCCAATCGGAACTTTCTGATGGCGAGATAAGCCTGAACCGGATGAATAGAAGGAATCCAAATCGGGCCCATGAGAACTAGACAGGAGATAGAACCTAGGAGAATTGAAGAGGGACCCACTCTGATACCATGTTAAAGTAGTCTGTGATTCAACTCCAAAATCAAAAGTAGCTCAAACCCTTATAAACCACAAGCAATGTCCCCTTTTTTCAATGTCACATTTATATCGCAATACGTCCCCGCACGTGTGGCGAATTTTCAAGCTTAACATATGGACAACACTTTGGGTTGACGTGAAGTTCGTGTGGCATTTGGGTTTCACACGTGGTCGTGGGTAAATGGTGACAAGTGTGGCTCGTGGATCATCCATGTACCGATATTGTCACCAACTTAACCAGCTATAAGGTGTTGAGTTTTAATCACAAAATGTACAATTGGATATGATCAATCCACTTATAAGTTATATTTTATTTGTTACTTTTTTGATATGGTATCTATTACTCTCTAATACTTCTAACAATCCCTTTCAAGCCTCACGAGGACCAAGGGGTATTATCACTCAAGCTAGCTATCTAGTCTGTCTAAAGGGTAAGCGGGCCCAACAACAAGGATAAGGAGGTCTTGACTTCCTTGATCATTTTCAAGGCAAGTGATGGAAGAATACTGTTGTTTAATTCTCGATTGTATTATGTTGTACACCAATTGAGGTCTGCATGCTACAAGTATTATCGCTATATGGAAGTTAGATAGGATTATTCAGAAATTTCTTGTATTAGAAGTAAAATGAGCGCATATACAATGAAAGTTCACTGTCATTTTGTTATTTTTTATTATCAACTAGATTAGTGGTTGCAAGTAGACAATCTGATGTATGCGTCTTATGGCCGGGAATAAATAGTGAAGTTATCCTTTTCCTAAAAAAAATGCAAGGAAGCCCCTGTGAGAAATATGCTGCAGCTGCTTTCTTTGTAACCGAGTTATTGCCTTGTGACTAAAATGTTGTCATTGCTTCTATGTAACTTGGTTACCTGAGAGGTTTCGTTAAGGGTACTGATCTCTTCAGTAAAGGCTTGATATTGTTTCCATTTTTTTACCTTTCATCCAAAAAAAAATTTAGTTACTCGACTTAGGAAGATAAACTACGTAGTTCAATTAGCTGAGTTTGGAAAACACTTGCATCTGACTAACTAGATAAATATGACTGTTTGGATTTGATCAAGGTTTTAACGAACTCTGGGAGTTGACATGACATTATTCTGGGAACATATATACTAAGGGAACGTTTGTTAGTGGGGATTGGATGGGATTGACTGCGTAAATAACAATATAAGCCTTTGTCTCATGTTTGGCCTAACCGGGACTCCTTTAAATGAAACTACGCAGTCCCAAAAACCCCTCTCACACCTCCTTTCAGAGCGGCCCTAAAATTGGGGGTACTCTATAAGCTCAGGTTGTGGAATGGGAAAACGCGCTCCCTTGCTCCAAGTTTTCGTCTCAGTCAAAATCATCATCTTTTTGCTTCGTGTCGCCGATTCTAAGTCGATCTACTCTCTCATCTTCAACCCCTCTCTGTCATATTTTGTTTTTCTATCTGGAATTGAGAAAATGATCGATTACATCGATATTGGTTATGGGTTGCATTTATTTGAATGATTGATTAAGTATTCTTGGTCTCAGTAGCTTGATTTGCTAAAAATGGATCATTATTATGTCTGGGTCTTCTTCTCCTTGTTCTTTTCTTTATTATGAGCTGTCTTATGCGTCTGATTGGGAAGTCTTTTATCAATTCTATGTTGTACGAAGATTTGTGGTTTATCTCTTTAGATTATTGTTTCTGACATTGTTAAACTAATATGCTTTGTTCTGTTCTTTGTGTCTGTAATTGGAAAGGATGCTCCAGTAGTTGGGAACTTCTCCAATATGCCTTGTTCTTCTTTGTTTCTAATATGTGTTGTAATTTTGACCAGTGTTGTATGTTTTCTATAGCAGGTATGGTTTTTGTTTTTTATAGCCGTTTTGGTTTTTGTTTTCAATACCAGTTATGGTTTTCTGTTTTCAATAGTAGTGTCCTATCCAATTTTTCCCTACAGACTACCTTTCTTTTTCCTTGCAATTATGAAATATTGTATATATCCCTTCAATTATTTTTCTACATTTTTCATTTGCTGCATTTTTCATTTGAAGTCCTACTTTCACAGCTGATACTAGTCCTGCTTTAACATACATAGATATAGCTGTAAACATAATTACTTCATCTTGTCATGGAGGTGAGAGTAGGACATGAGAACACAGGCAATAAAAGGCACCAAATTACTATTATTATGGACCAGTTTTAAATAAAAAATATGTGTTGAATATACTGGATTGTATTGTTGCTGGTGGACAATGGTGCGACACAAGAAGTTTATAACATGTAATGGTCTTGTTTTTGATTGTTTAGTTTTAACTGGTAAGTAATGTTGTAACATGAACTGAGAGGGAAGTTTTGTAGATTGTAAAAAGATCATCCTCGAGGAGTTTAATGATGCAATTTTCTCACTTTTGCATTTCTGTTTCAGTTGTTTCATATTTCAAGTGTATAATTTGATATCATTTTCTTACTTGATAGAAAACAATATGTCTCAAAATTATAGTCCAGTACATCATCAAACATGGGATGAGACTATTTTGCTTATTCTGCTATTTAGTCCTAAGCAATACCAAACATGGGTCAGATGTTATATAGTATAAGTCATGCTTAAAGAGTGTAGGACTATTATAAATAATAAGCCTATCTAAGATAGTCCTGGGTACCAAACGTCTCTTAAGAGATTCTTTATAAAGCACAAGAGCTAGAGTTTTTCATATGGTACAAACCTATTTACATAGTCAAAAATAGACATTGATTTCGAGCTTGCTAGCTAGCTAAGTTTCATCAAGCTTTGTTGAGAGAGTATTCGGTGCATCGGATAAAAAAACAAACGTAAACAGTGCATATGTCTAACGGTGAGAACGTAATCGTACCGTGTAAGATAGACAGGTCACACCAAATAATTTTCAAGTTTTGTCTGCTATATATCTTCTTCTATAGTATCAGTCAGCTTAAAACTGATTCCCAAAACTCCCCCCCACCACAACAGAACTGCATAAGCGATGGACCAAGGAATCAGTCATCCCAACACAGAAGCATGACAGTGCATCTCCACATGATGTAAAGCCTTCCCTTCTGCTCTTTCAAACACCTTCCCAATGAGCCAACCTTCAAAGTAGTACTAGTGCTTCTACTACTTCTGCTCCTCCTTGTCGGGATTTCGTTGCCGGCAGTAGCCATAGAATCAAATACAATACCAACTGGATTAGACTGAATTTTTGAAAGGTAGGTGGTGAACTTGAACAATTAAGCTGGGGTAAATGGATGTGTTGGGAGAAGTACGAGGAGCAAGGTCTTAAATAGAGGTACTGAGATATTGTGGAGGAGAGGTGTGAGGTGAGAGAGCAGAGAACATTGTGTGGTGGTGGTTGACATTTGTTGGCCTTTGGTTGGCCGTATGGGGAAAATTATATCACTCCGGTAATAGCTATATGACAAGAACTTATACTTATTTATAAGAAAAATACTAGTCACTCTATTAACTTTTATGTGCTCGACAATTTATTTTAATATCTTTCAATTTCAATCGATCACTCCATTAACTTTTCAATGTCATTCAATTAGGTTCATCCGTTAAGTGACTGTTAGATCTTATCGTTAACTTCAGTTTTTAATTAATTTTTAGATAATTTCAAACTTTCAAAAATTATTAAAAATAGTTCCGATGTCCAAACAATTTTCTAAAAAAAAGTCCTACGAACTCGTAACGACGTCTACATAAAACTCTAAAGACAAAACTTGACAAACTAAAAGTTTGAAAATAATTTTTGAAAGCTACTAAAATTTCAAAATAGAATAATAGAAACCAAAATAAAAATAGGTCGAAAAATAGAAATTGTTACAATTTAACATTCTATGTTATGATTACTAATTTATTCATTAGGGGTGTTAAATTGTAACATTGTATATTTTTCGAAGGAGAATATATTTCAAGGAATTTTTATTTCAATTTCTATTTTCAAACTTTTAGTTTGTCTATTTTTGCCTTTTGAGTCATAGGATTAACGTATACATCGTTATGAATTCCTAGAATTTTTCAGAGCATCATTTGGACATTGGAGCTATTTTTAATGATTTTTGAAAGTTTCATATTATCCAAAAATTAATAAAAAAATGGAAGTTAACAGTAAGATTTAACGGTCACTTAACGGATGGACCTAATTGTGTGACATTAGAAAGTTAATGGAGTGACCGATTGAAATTGAAATATATTAGACTAAATTGTCAAGCACATGAAGTTAATGAGGTGACCAGTATTTTCTTCTTATTTATATAACCAACTAGGAAATGGATTTTTTTTCATTACAAAAAAGGTTGCAACACAATTACACAAAGACCAGGGACAGAACCATAATTGGAACTAGAGTTGGCTAACTTGTGTTTTATGTATTGCGCCAAGTCCAATTTTTCCCAAATTATAGTATAATTGGTACGAGAACACTCACATTATAGCATAAAACAATAGATAACTTTATGTTTTATGTATTGGGCGAAGCCCAATTTTTTTCTTCAAATTATAGCATAATTGGTAGGAGAACACTCACATTATAGCATAAAATAATAGATATATGGAATGTGGAATGTATAGAATTTGGAATGTGATAGAAACATAAAATTCAGAATGTACTCATTTTCTCTTCTCTAAAGTTAGAACTTTGAGGGCAAGATTTTACCCCAAATCAGTCTTTGAAAATTTCCCATGAATGAAACAGAACTGTCATATAATAGAACCTAGCCAAGCCTAGCAGGTGCTAGCTAAAACAACTCTTTCTATATATTTGCATGATTGCATCGATCTGAAGTTTTGAACATAGAAAATATATGATGAGTGGTTATGATGTTCTGCACTTTAAGCTGGTATGATCGATGATATGATAAAGATGACTTTTATTGAGACGTGTCTATGATGATATGATTCTTTGCAACTTTGTAAGTTGGAGTAGGCTGCAACCAGTGCCAGTCTGGGGCAAGACGAGCAAGGCCCACGTCTAGGGCCTCTAATAAGAGGGGGCCTTTTTATATACATGTTGATGTAAATATATGTTGTTAGTGACACTTGTGATAGTGGTGGATAGTTGCTATAACTTCTAGAATGTTATGTTCAAATCTCATTGGCTTCAGTTTTCTTTTTTATTTGTAGTTTTGTTGTCTTTATTTATTCTTTTATATGTTCATTCATGTATTTTTATATTTTTTTATCTTACTCTTATCTACAATTTCTTTATGTCCGTATTCAAAATTGTTTATATTTTTAATTCATATATTTTGTGTTTTGGATATTTCACACCTTATTTCTTTCTTTAATTCTATTTTTTACTTTTTTTGTACCTTCATTCTAGCTATAAGATTCATTTTACAATTTTGATTATATTTTTTACCGTAATATAGCTCATCAAGCTACTTTTCATTCAAACTGAGTTATAACTATTTTCATATTCATTTAATCTATGTAATAAGTTAATGAAAAATATCTTTATGTAGTCTGTTAATTTTTTTAGTTGGAGAGCATTACTTATGGGGGCCTAAAAAAATTTCACCTATAACCTCGAAACACACAGAGGCGACCCTGGCTACAACACACCTTAGCCCATCTCTGGTTCTGTGTCTGACAATATGTTCTGAAGAGGTCACTCATTCTAATAATATTCTCGTCCAAACAACTTTATCTTCATAATTTTGATAGGATCTAATGCATTATTGATGATATGATCACACATCCATCTACTCGGCAATGGTTGTTGGATGCTCATACCTACCTGCCTACATGCTACATGTTCCCTTCAGTCTAATTAGTACTTGATTCATCCAAGAAGGACAAGGTTCATCTCCTTGGTTATAATGATTAGCTCTTAAAATATAGAATCATATCGTAGCATGCTCGATCCTACCTGCCTTCATGCACTGATTATAGTTCTTCTTTTAGGACATTTCTGCCTCCACGGAATGAGATAAAAATAACTGTATACGCTTGACATGCTTCGCTTATTTTGTAGGTTTATTCCGTCTTCTTTAAGACAATTTATCAAACACGTTTATACGGTTTCTTCCATTTCAGTTCTTTCTACAACTTTTACGTGACATAATAAACTTGACATGAATCTGCTAATTCTATATTAATTGAATAACGTTACAATTAGTTGGTTTTCGGTTGTACGACTCACCAAAACCTTTTTTCCTTAATAATGCCGGTCAAAATCAGTAGTGATAAATATATAATTAGAGCATCTCCAACAGTTTTTGTATTAATTCTCTATTATGGAAGAGAAAATCACAAAATCTCTATAAAAAAATGAGCCAAACTCCAACAGCTCTTCTATTTTTATATACAAAATTAAATATTTTCCGTATAATTTAATAAATTTATAAAAATATATAAATTTATTTAAATCAAACATTAATTATTTGATTAATTGTTTTAACTTATTCACATTTTGTTATTTCTTTAGGAAAGAAGGAGTGGCACACTTATTGCTTCAGTTCGGTAGTCTCTACATAATCCTTATTATATCCATCAGTTATCATCAATTCATCATGTCATGGTATCAATTTCTTTATTCACCTCAAGATATAAACGTCAGTGTAGTTCCTCCATCCAGGGGCGGATTTATATAGAGGCGAGTACAGGCACTTACCTGGACTGGGTTTTTAGTTTCACTTCAATAAGTTGTTTGGTTAAAGGCAAAAATGAGAGAGAAAAAGGCAGTTCTTGGTAAGAGAAAAAGGCAGTTCTTGGCAAGAGAAAAGGCAGCTCTGGGCAAGAATGAGGAAGAAGACGACTTGAATTTTTTTTTTCACGGCAGCAGTGTAAAATGATGTCGTTTTAAGCAGAAATTTAAAAAAGAATTAAAAACTTGATGCGATACATGGAGGCACAATTCCAAATTATTAGGTTTTATAGTTTACTACTTTACTGTGTTTAAGTATAACCATGGCTCTAAATCAATCATTTATTAATAATCACACATAAAAAGAAAGTCTGATAATTAGCTTGTAACCCCTCTTAATCTTTGGATGATGTTTCGCAAGCGGCAAGTGTTCTTTTAAAAATCCTCCCTTAATAATTTGATTTAATTATTATATATTTTTATTTATTTATTTTCAAAAAATGTGTGTATAGTTTGTTTGAGCTTTGTCTGACTGAAATTTTGTTCTGGATCCGCCACTACCTACATCATCTAAGTATTATAATCGTTAGGTTGTTCTTACATCAGAAGCATAAACACAACAGCTGCAATGGTATGTTAAGCCGGAGCCTTATATTAGAACAACAATATTGGGTGTATCGATGTGACATCTCCAATCGATAAATGATCTATGAAAATTCTTATAAAATATATGAAAATGAGTAATGATAGGTGAACCATATTTTGAGAGACCACATTAGAGTCCACTTTAAGTGGTATCATATGTGGCATAACCACATCATTAAAGCATTATTTATGTTTTTTATATTTTCATTTTCATAATTAGAAAAACTATTTTTTTCACTTTCTTAGTTTATCTGTTTACCAACCCTATTTTTTTCTTCCTTTTGATCAAACTGTGTCGTCCTCATCTTTATCAAACCAATCATCTTACCTCTACTGTTTCAACGATAAACTCATACTAAATAAGTCACATAATGCTTAATAGGCTTCCATCGTCATAACCAGATTAAGAATTATATCGAACCGGTCATAAAAGAGAGCATTATTAAATCAACTTACAACCAAATCCGTTCTCAGATCAGCATGATATATATATATATATATATTCAATTTTCATGACAAATTATTGGAGGTGTATATTCCTCTCTAATATATAACTCGTACCCCCTCTTCAATTAAACAATGAAAGCTAATTTAATCAACGCTCTAGCTTATAAAAAGGGTAAAGGGTGACCTTATATATATAGGACCTTTCTATTGAGTGATCCTTATTTTTGGTTCATTCGAAAAACTTTTCAATCACATAACAACATCTCCACCGTTCAATATGTAGATGCATATATATAGATCATTTCTGCAAAATTTCATCAAATTTAGTGATCGTTAAGGCTTTGAAATAACTGAATTCATTTGACGGATCAAATCTATCAAACATGAACCGGTAACGCCTATAATTTTAATTTGCAGTTTTGAATATCTTAACGATCACCGATTTAGATGAAATTTTACAGAGGTGATCTATATATTAGGACCTAAGAATTAACCGGTTAAGATTGAAAAATATGATCGAAAAGTTTGTCGAATGTCTATCCCTATAAATAAACTAAAAATAAGAATCTCTTAATGGAATGACCCTCTATAAATAAATAATATATATATATATATATATATATATATATATATATCATGGCGCTGAATCTAGAGAAAATTGAATATATATCATGGCGCTGAATATATATATATATATATATATATATTCAATTTTCATGGCATTGGAGGTGACTCGTACCCCTCTTCAATTAAACAACCAAAGCTAATTTGATCAACGCTCTAGCTTATAAAAAGGGTAGAGTGACCTCATCAGAATATATAGAACCATAAGAAGACAGTAATTGTTACCGACGGCGATTTTCTTTTGGATTATTCGATTTTATTTTCTTTTGAATATATAGATATCCGGTTTTCCTCAATTCCTATGATTCAAATTTACTCCCTCCTAAACCCTAATCCAAATATGAATTCATCATTTCATACACAGTAAAATACAAACAGATGACGAATATTCACAACGATGCTTGGGAGGAAAACAAAATCTTATTGCAAGTGTTGAGACTGTTAAGAGAATGGATGAGATCCCCTTACTGTGCTTTTTACTGTTGAGACGATGAATATTAACGAGGAAAACAAAATCTATAATTTTAGTCGTTCACTTTACTGTGCTTTGTAGCTTCATGTATTAGTATAGTTCCATGAGTAAGGACTTGCTTTCAGTAGCAAGACTGCCACATTATTTCATAATGTTAATGTTTCTAGGAAGAATAAAAAAAGACCAAAGAAAAAACAAACAAAAACAAACAAGAAATTACATTCTAAGATCAGACATTTGGAAGCAAAACAATTGCAGTAAGAGACCTATTTCAACTTGAAAGCTAAATTCTAGTCTACACTGACTTCGCTCCCATACACTACTGCATTAAACCATCAATTCAACTATCCAAGTGATGGTTTGGCATATTCAAATATGAAGGGATCGTTGAGGAGAAAACATATGCACATATAAGCCAACGGAAGAACATATATTCTAACAAATCTTTAATGCACAAGTCATGGTATAATTCCTGTGAAGGACTACCAAGAGATAAACTAAATTTTTAAGATGACAGCAAAGAATAAGTAATGATACAATGCAAACCTAGGATTAGTCAAGGCTCTCAATCATCTCTACAATGACCGTCTCCCTGTCTGCTTTTGCAGCAGGAAGGGTAAAATACATATGTACAAATATGAGGGCATTATTCCACTGGTCTAGAGGTCTATACCTCAGAGCATGAAAAGCAATGGCAAAGGCGAAATGACCAGAACTCTTGAAAAGCAGCAGAAGCAAAGATCAAAAATGGATTATGCTCATACCTAAGAAATTTGGACCCCTTGTAGTATGCTATGCTCATACCTAAGAATTTTGGACCCCTTGTAGTATTAGCCAAGTAAGACTAGTAAAGAACTGTTGATCAACAGAAACTGTCATGCAGTAAAGACCCCAGTCCTGACAATTTGCTACATTTTGCTCATCTAGGCCTCCAAAATCCTGGACCTGAAGCACACAACCAACCCTCAATGAGCTTAACTCTATTAACTTTTCAATAATCCCATGGAAGCCACTAATACCAAAATCTAAACAAGAAGCAACAGCTGAGAAGCCATTAATACCACTCACCTCTGCTGCTGACAGGTATGGGACCATCATAAGGTGGTATAAAAGAGTGTCTGTGGTTTGCTGACCGTGGAGGAAATCTCCACCCATGGCCGGGTAATCTTGCTGGTCCACGAGGGGGGCCAGCAAACGGAGCATTTCCATAAGACGCCTTGCCCTTTTCAGGATAACAAGGACCTGCGGCAGAAAGTAAAGGAATTAGGTTTAAGATTATCTCACCAGGAAAAAAACAGGACAACTGTCCCACGTTACAGTTAAGAGTTACCAGAATAAGAATGTGCAGGAAACCTCCAGTTCGCATGGGGCTCATAAGGAGCTGGCTTCATTCTTTCATGATTATTGTAATAGTGGTCTCGGTCCCCATTCTGAATATATTCGAATCTGTTGTGATAAGGCGGTGGGACTTCACGCCGTGGCTTTACATGATTGTCTCCTTTAACATAAGAAAACTGGTTTGACGGTGGATCATGAAGTGGCCGTAAAGGGTAACCTTTGCTATGGAATGTAGCCCCATCAGTTTGTGGAATATTTCTCCCTGAATTTGAAGGAAAACTACTATGCAAGCAGGAAGTAGAACCAGGCATCTGCCTGTGAATATCTCTAGATTCAGCGCCATGATAGTGCACTGCATCAGGAATTGCTTGGTTAATTCTTGGCCCATTCATCTGCTGAGGCGGAGGTGGAACTCTGCAGTCATGCACATTCTGCAAGTGCATATCCAAGTTAGAACATATAATGACAAATTCATTGTCATAATACTGAAATATCATTAGAGGAAACAAACACACACATGTGAGTCATTGTATGGATTCAAATCAGACGTAGCACATGGAGGGTGAATGACATGAGGTGGGGGCAGAGGTGCTGATGGTGGTGGGGGCGGAGGAGACAATGGTTGTGGTAGGGGCGGAGGAGACAATGGAGGCACATCTTGAGGTAGTGGAGCGGCAAAGGGGAATGAAAAATGTTGTTCAAACTGATTATGTGAAGCCTGCACAACATTGACTCCAGCAACACCGCAAGATGAACTCATGTCAACATCACAAGATGGAGCTACATCCTCCATTTCAAGTTCTCCATCAACGTCTTCCAAGATATGCCTATGTCTTTCAGTTGCAGGAACGACTCCATGCTCTTCATTAGTCTGAGGGTTATGTTCAGGGGTGACAGCCTCAAAGCTTTCCCCATCAGAATCACTTCCACCATCTTCATCCTTGAGCATCTGGGGCATACAGAATCCCGGAAGTTGAAAACTTGAATTGCTGCAACAATGCAGGAAGAACTCAATAATAATATGATGACAGAGCATATCAGACAGCCTAGCATTAAGATTGGATCAATTCAAACCTTCCGTATTCATCGACAAGCATACCCTCCATCTCTCTAAGAGGATCATCCATAGACCTTTCTGTTCTAGAGGACCGCCGGCAATAGGCACCAGCAGAAGAGCCACCGATAGTATCAAGTTCTCGCATATGGCGATGAATTATGGATTCAGGAACAATCCTTCTCTCCAACCAAAGTTTCAAAACCTATATGAAAGAGAAGGAACAGGTAAGGCATGCATGAGCCAGACAACTTCACCCGATAAGAAGAATAATGGTGTAAGAGGATATAGTATAATAGTGTGTGAGGATAATATTGCAGCATATTGAACTAAACAAAACAACAATAAATAAAAATTGTGCTTGCCTTTAGACATTGCCTACGATTCTCATTCGCTGAACTTCCAGGAGGAGCAGCAGCTGACAATAACCGTGGTAGCACTGCTTGAATAGCAGAAGAAAACATACCACCAGTATCACCTGTCATTCAAAATCAAGTCCAACATTACTGAATATGTGAAGGATTCATACACACTCATTTTGTATCTCTCAATAACTTTGATTCTAATGCACAGAGACACATTACCTTTCACACCTCGAGAATGCTGCGCAATTGAATCCACCAGGAAGAAGAAATCGATCCTGCGGTGTAAGCTCGACTCATTTTCCAAATGACGTGCCAGAATTTCCAACACCTGAGTTGTCAGAGAAGAAAAATGTTACAGAAGGAAAAGTGATCACTAGGAGTGTTTGTTCTCCAACATAATTTGAATGTTAAGTTAACCTTAAAATAAAATAGAAAAGTTCAGGCAGTATCATATATTCCTGGAGCACAGGTATCGACCATATCTGATCTGACAAATAACTAACTCAATTTACCCTACCTTAGAAGCCACACCAATCTTTCCACAGTCAATAGCTACACGAGTTGCTCGACCAATGCTGTCCTTGGTCCTTGTCAAGGTTCCTAGACTTGTCTCAAAGGATGACAGAGCAGCAAGTGCTTTTGCATACCTGCTCACATATTTTGATCTCTGACAATCTAATGCTTCTGACTTTTCATCCTCATCAACAGGTGGAGTAGATGTTCTCGTGTGCTGCAAATCAACATCCGGACTACAACTGCCGTTGTTCTGCAGAATATTACAACTATCAGAAGTAGAAATACGACAGCCTGAAGTATTGGGAGGTGATGCTTGTGCAAGAGACTCGCTTCCATCTATTAAGGATGGACTTGAGCGGACGCCAGCAACATGTTTTTCAGTCAAGTACTCATTTGGATAGGAAACTGAACCAGGATCCATCTCTATTTGTGTATGCTTGACCTCTTTTAGAGCATCCAACCTAGGAAAGTGACAGAGAATCAGAAGAATGCAATGCAAAACAGGTTTCAGTACTTTCCAGGAATACATAACTTATCTAGGATAGGGAGAGAAGACAATTACTGTGAAATATGAACAAGAAAACGGAAGTTTCAAATTAAATTATAGAACAATTCTTATAGAAGCTTACATGTCCTTTACGTCTTTGTTCTCTTGCAACTGAGGATCCAGAGACTTGATTTTCTCCCTAGGGCTCTCCGCACCACAGTGAAATGGACTAGCATCAACACGATGTGGAACTTCAACAAATCTATGGCTGGTGCCTGGTACAGGATCTGAGCTCTTCAACGTATGCTCTAAAGTATCGCAATTAGTATCAGGAGTTCCATCTCTATTGCTTGATTCAATTTTCACACAATCAGTACCAAGATTTTCTGTGTTAATGCTTGATTCAAATTTTGCATGACCTTCATCTTTTCGAGGAAACTCATCCATTGAACCTGGATTACATTCAGTATCAGCATCTCTTCTCTCCATACTAGGTGAAAAATTC
Organism: Comarum palustre; assembly: GCA_951800085.1. Classification (NCBI taxonomy): domain Eukaryota; kingdom Viridiplantae; phylum Streptophyta; class Magnoliopsida; order Rosales; family Rosaceae; genus Comarum; species Comarum palustre. Next base: position 12,080,608 of record OX637589.1, read on the forward strand.
CCTGAACTTCCAGTCTGAACCGCAGTTCCAGAAGCACAACAGCCAGTAGAACCAGCAGAAAGAATTTCACCACCAGAATGGTTCCCAGAATCTGGAAAACTATCAACAGAACATTGATTATTCTGAGTATCAGGACTATTCCTTCTTTGATCACATACATCCACTTCCATTGCTGACTTGGTAATTTCCTCCAGGATTACTCGGTTTGGACTGGTAGACGGCCCCGAAGCCTTATTGCCAAAAGAGCCTTCACTATGCAGTCCCAGACCATTCCCAGAATAAGTTTCCACATTTATAGTAACGCATCTGTTCCCAGAATAATTATTACAATCAATAGTAGATGTCAACATGGCTGATGAATCATAGTTACATCTATCATCATCCTCAGCTGCAGTAGCTGACATGGCTTCTAGTGCACGATGAAGACGCTTAGATGGAGGTAAAACAGCTTCACCATCAGCCAAACAACCAAAAGACTGGTCTTTCTTCAAGTTCCAAAGCTGAGGCCTATTTTCCAAACTTTGAGTGCCCACTCTTGAAGGTGCAGTATTATCTAGAGCTACATTGACCACAAATGAGTCCCTACCACCAGGGAAAATGTCATCACATATTGGAGATGTGCTGACCAACCCAAATGGATTGAGCATGACTTCCTTCAGACTTTCTTGAATATGCGAAGAGCTATCAACTTCCTCAACAGAAGATGGTTTGTTCATTCGAACCCTGGCTCGTTTCACCAATGGCAGGTGCTCATCTCCATCTTCCTTGGAAAAATTTCCATTCGTATTTCCACTATCAGTCTGCATACTTTGACTACTGCTCTGCAAACCAACTTCTTGAACTGTCTCCTTGTCCGATACAGCAATTGGCTCCGGTGCATCATTAGTAACACTCTTTCTGCTTGGTTTCCTTTTCTTCTTACTAACAGCCTTTATTTGGAGATCAAGGCCCTTAATCAACTTAGCATCTACTTCCATGCATTCAACAACAGTGTCTGAGTGTTCTCCCTTGCAACCAGAATCAATAACACTGCCGTCATTCAAACTAAATGTGCCAGAATCAACTGGAGCAACTTCAGAACCATCGTCTTCAACACAACCATTTGAAACAGAAGCAGCTGATTTAACATTATCACACATGGCGGCATCAGGTGATTTCCATGTTCGTTTATTCCTTCTTAAACTTCTGTCCTGAACTGCATTAGCAGATACATCCCCAACATTCTTTGCATCATCATCATCACATGGCATTATGAAGTTCCGTAATCTACATAATTCCGTCCTGGATGAGCTTCTTGACCTACGACCTGGTGCTTCCTCTCTCTTTGAGACGCAGCTCTGTAATCGCAAGTCTCCAGATCTTTCTTTGGAAGAGCTGGTTGTCGGCACAGGTGTTTCAGAAACCACTGTTGTAGCAGCAGGCTCCTCAATTAAGTCCTCCTTATCAAGGGTGGCATCTACTAGTGCAGTAGCTGAAGCATCCTCAACAGAATTACTCGGCTCATTTTTATCAATGGTAGAAGATGAGGATTTTGGATGTAAGTCAAGAATAGCTTCAGGAGCTTCTTTCTGATCCTTTGAACCAAAATTGCATGAAGAGCCAACTGAGTTCCCACCATTTGCACTAGAGTTGAACTCATCAACTTGGTCCTCCTTCAACTTCTCAAAACTATCAATAATCTCCTGGACTGCACGAACAAAATCAGCATCCTTCCCATGACGCTTGCCAAGAAGAGACTGTTTCTTCTCCTCAGTAAATGCCTCAACATCAGCAGGGTTGCAGAAAGCACTGCAATACCAATATGCTCAGTCAATAGGGCAATCTTGCCAACTAAAATCATATCAGACTCCTATGCACTTAATCAGAAAGAATCGCTTAGGTCACTCAGGCCAATATTGGAAAACGTAAAATGAATATGCGATGCAAATTAAAAATACTAATAAAAAAGAGAAAGGAATATACAAGTCTGCAATGGATAAAGCAATGACAATAGTCAAAAAACACAGAAGGCTTTAAACTCTTCTCTCCAATTACAAATAGAAATATAGAACTGATGGTGAACAGAGTAATAGCACGGCATCATATATGTACATATATAGAATAATCTGAAGACAAGGACATGTACATCTACAATCTACTGGACACATTGAAAGAATTGTAAGCATGTCAAGGTTTTCTTCTTCCCAGAGTAGCAAAATACAAGCCACTACAAGCTCCCTTGTGTTCTATAAGAGAAAGAAAGCTGGTAACTTGGTAGTCAACAATTAAATGCAACCAAAAGTCATAATCTCAAATCAAATTTTCACAACAGCCTTGAAACATATGAAGAGTAACAGAAGTTCCGAGGAACACATCAAAGGTAATTTACACGTAGGTTAGTGTAGGTTTGCAACTCTGGTCACCAATGAAAAGTTGCAACTGATTTTGCAAATAAACGAACCAGCAGATTTTTGCTCAACTGCTATTGATTATAATCAATCTTTTTGTGAATCATAAAACTGCAACTTTACTTTCAAAGTTATTGAAGGGTTTTCAGGAGTTCTTAATTCACTAATATGGCCCACATCAACTTGATTCGAAAAAAGCTTCCTGGGCATTAACTTTAAAGACTACATGACATCAGTTCAATCACCGCGTCTGTAATACATCCCTAAATGAATTGCAGCTAAAAATGATCTGATTATATATTTAAATATCGTTTGTATACAGTATTTAGATATGGAGAAATACTTGTAACATTAAGGAGAACACTCTATAAATGAGATTAAGGGATTGTTTGAATGGAACTAATTTCCTGCCGTTGTGAAGGATAAGCAACTTCCAGACTTGCCAATAGTTTCTAAAGATAGTATCCATGTATTGAACTGAGAATTCTAAACTTGGCCATATTATTTTCTTGCTGCAGAATTTGTTACTAGTCACATTTCATCATCCTTTTGTAGTAGCTACTAAATATGGGAGTCCTTGTAGCTCAACCCTTAATGCTTAAAGGTAGAACTTGAGCCTCTACAACCCTTCTACAAATCAAAAAGCCCTTGAGCTATAAAAATGGGCACAAAAGGATGAAGACATTGGTGGTACATATTATATATTAGTGATAAAGATATTGAGAATAGAAGATTCTTTTATCCCTAATAAAAAACAATAAAAAAAGAAAGGATATATCCCAGATATCTACCACCAATACCAGATAATATCAAGCATGGTTTCTATATCAGTGACTAAATATTGACAAAGCCCACCTCTGAAAGCTTTGTTATGCTGTTTAATAGATACTGTGCAAGGTTTGCCATACTTGAAGGGTAAGGTCTCACTCAAAGTGCACTAACTTCAATCAATTATTTGTTTCAAAATAAAATACAGTGACCAACTATTAAAAGAGCCCGTCCTCCCAAAGCTTTGTTTTCACTGGTTACTAGATAAAGACCAAGCTTAACCACCCTAAAGGGTACGACTCAACTCAAAGTGTACCAAGTTTGCCCAATTATTTGCTTCAAAGGAAATTATGGTATAAATACAATCAAACAAGCAATCTTCAAGGTATTTGTGAAAAACATATTTAAACTCTTCCTCCTGAGTTTGGAACCTGGGATGGCAATAAAACCTAATGAAAACAATAAAAGAAACTGTTGTGTTCGTCTCTATTATACTGATATCTATCATATTTTTAGACGATTTATTTTAATCCTAGCATCAAGCATAACAGATCGATCAAGCAAGAGACATATAGGTACAAAATTCAATGAAACAAGCACTAGTCAATTTATTTCTGATAAACCAGTTTAAAACCTTCGTCCTGAGTATGGATTCCTAAATAATTAAATATAATAGAAATAATAACAAAACGAATTGCCATGTTAAGCTCCATTCTCCTGTTATTTATTGAACCATTCAAAATTTAGGATTTAAGTCCAAAGGTAAGCATAACGGATCAATAAAACACTGTCCGTAAAAGGTTTTCAGTTCCAACTAAATCAAGATTATCTCTTTTTCCCCATGTATCATCACAAATCACTTACTGATATTGTAAGAGCATATAATGTTCTTATCCAGATTTTCTTTATTTATAGAAAAACGAATATAGGCCTAACTAACTAACAACAATAAATCATCAGTACTCTAGCTTTCTCGTTGACTTAGCAAGTGCAATCCAATCCTAACTGGGAAGATCACATGAAGAAATGTCTACAAGGCAAAGTATCATCTTCTAGTACAGGTAATACAAAAGGACGGATACCGTGGCAGATTAAGGAACTAAGTTACATTTGACCATGTTTATAGACAATAACATAACCAGCTTCACTTTTTCAGTACACTCTGATAACATAATACTCATACCTTACTCAAGCAACAGACACCATATTTTATAAAGTAGAAGGTTAACTTCCAACAATAAGTCTGATCTGAAAGGAAAGATTGTGCCTAATCAACTTATAACTTAGGAAACAATAGACAGTCCGATCATTGGAGTTAGATCAAGAATGTACTTACATCTGTTGTGTTCCGAAAAAGAAAACGAGTACTTTCTTCCAATCAGCAGAGTAACCCCACTTCTCCGGCTCACTTACCTGCAAATATAAACCAATTAATCAATACCTATGTGATTCTCCAATGGGAGAAAGCAAGTCTACTAACAAAAGCATGTTAACAAACCAAAACCACTGTAGTTACTGCAGTTTCAAAGTGACTGCTACCTATAAGAATCACTGATATACTGAATTCGATAGCTCTAATATTGCATTTCCTACACTTTAACTACAGAGCATCCTGCAGATCATCAAGTACTCATTTTACACTCATCAAAATTAGATTAAACAAACTTAAACAACACAAATTTCCACATCTACCTAGCACACTTCACAGAAAAGCTTAAAATAACAAATTCAAACTCAGATCCAGAAAAGCCACCCCTTCCAATCCCTAGCCGGCACTTTATCAAACCTACCCAACTATCCCCAAAAAGCACCCAAACCCTAGCTAAAGCATATTCCCACCTCCTTAATCCTCTTCACTCTGCACAGCTTAATCGAGACTATAAGAAATCGACTCAGAGCAGAGAACACTTACCGTAGCAGGCCAAGCCGGGAAGCCTTTGACTTTAGCAAGCACAAGATCACCGACCTTCCACTGGCGGCTAGCCGCGGCGGCCTGAGCGGCTTTGCGAGCTCCTTTTCTCCGGCTAGGCGCCATCGCAGAAACCACCGGAGCAGCTCCAATTCAATGAGGAACGCTATTTGAACTGAAAAGAGCACTGGAACTGAGCTGTACGCCGCAATCGGCCAAGGAATCGAACGATTGTGGAGAATCTCCGGGAAGGATTCGCCGGCATTGAAAAAAGACGATCGCTAAGAAGTAGAGCGCACCGGTGGAACTGTGTAAAGCTGCGAAACCCTAATTTCGGAGAGTGAGAGAGAAAAGCGAGAGAGTTGGGGACTCGGGCCGAGTCCGATAGAGAATGAAGTTTGTTTTGTTTGTGGAAGAAGCGCAAATAGGGATATGACTCGTATTATAATACGCGTAGTACGTAAATATCTTTTAAAAAACGTATTTTTTTCGCATATACACATACATATATTTTATAATTGAAATAACCATTTTAAATATATATATATATATACATGTATATATTTCTTTACACCATTTCATAAATATTTGTGTTTTCTAGTACTCTAGCTCTACTATAGGTTTAATTAATTAAGATTTTTTGTTTTTTGTTTTAATTAATTAAGAGTTTAAATGTGTAAAAGTCTCTTTAATAGTAATATATTAATACAAATTGGTAATAAAATGTACCCGAATTTTTATCTACGTATTATTTTTTACATCCCTTTTTAAATACATATTTTTAAATTTGTCTAAACCGTATTTTTTGTCTAATTTTTAAAAATATTTTTCACTAAAATGTAACGAATTATACATTTATGTATTTTTCACGTTTAATTTTTGTCCCGTATTTAACTAATTAGGAATATAAGAGTGAGTTTGTTAGGGTTTTTTAGGTGAGGGAGACTAATGTGCATGGGGTTATTTTCTTTTTTTTCTTTTTTATTTCTTTTCTTGTAATTTTATTTTTCTTTTTAAAGGGAGTTGTTTGCTAACGTACGCATGGGTGCGTAGGATATGTGCGGCGAAGAAGTAACAAGTGCAGAGCTGTGAGGGCAACACGTGACCCACCCTAGCTAAAGTGATGTGAGCATTACATACTAGCATATAACCAAATTTAAAAACACAATAAACTCACTTTACATATTTTTATACGGATTAGGACAATAGTCTCGGGCCTAAGACCACATTAGCCCGCCTGACCCGAATATTAACGATAAAATGACTAAAATACCCAATTTTTCATACCACTTATATCTCAACCGAATACATTCTCAAACTTCAATCATTCAGACCCAATTATTTTCATACCACCTTATATCTCAATTGAATACCTTCTCGTCCCTACCTTCTCAACCTTCAGTCATTCAGATCTCTCTCTCTTATCCTAGATCACGACAGTGCCTCGTGACGACAACATCAATTCCTCGATTACGACAACGACAACACCTCAATGACGAAGACGACAGCGAAGGTAGCGGTGACTTGTCGATGATGCCCCAACAACGACGGCAACATCAGTGAATCGACGACATAGGTGATTCATCGTCGACGACTGTGAATTGAAGACGACAACGAAGACGGTTGTAAAATTTTGTTTTAGAATGGCGTTGGTTTTTGTGGTAATTTGGATCGGACGATGGCACCAATTGGATGTTATTCCAGGCGACGCCAATTGGATGTTATTCTAGGCGGTGCCAATTGGATGATATTCCAGGCGCGCCAATTGGATGTTATTTCATGCGAAGATTTTTGTCATTAGGATTTAGATCAAAATGACTTTTGAAAATAATTACTTTTTATCTGTTTTAGTTATATCAATTGTGGTAGAATTTGAGAAATTGAAACGAACTTTTTGTAAAACAGTGCATTAGGATTAGATTTGGTGACATATCCGGTTGTAGCTTGATCATTTAATCACCGGTGAGTCTAAATGAATGAGGGTATGAAAGAGGGAAAATTGATCAGCTTTGTCTATATAAGTGAAGAAAACCATAGGCATATGCTTGAGGGTGAGGTTTGGCTTAGTTTGGATAAATTAAGCCGACAGTAGCACTTTGTATGTCCGTTGTAGCACATCTCTATTGGCATTAGCACATCTCTCGTCTAATAGTAGCACCTCCCTAATCAGTCTTTCCATATTTCTCGTCGACAGTAAAACATCTCTCGTATGACAATATCACCCCCTCATTCTGAGAGTAGCATCTTCATACTTGGCAGTAACACTTTCATATTCGGCAGTAGGCAATAACATCTTTATGCTCTGCAGTAGGCATTAGCACCTTCATACTTAGCAGTATGCAGTATCACCTTCATACTAAACAGTAGGCATTAGCACCTTCATACTCGGCAATAACATGCGGACATCAACTTGTATTAAAATGTCATTAAGAGTAATTTGGTAAAATATATAGTGACAAATTACATGCGGACATCAACTTGTCCTAATTTGTTAATTGTGTTCTTAAAAGTGTAAAATATTGTTAAAATGATGTATTTGTAAATTAAAATTTGGTTGATAACTAAATTATAGTTTACTATTCAAATATCTAGAGATTAAGGCACATGCTTGGGCACCTGAATGTCGGACTGAAACTGAAGAGCGCTTAAGGGGCATTGACTAGGGTTGGATCTTGTCACTCATTTTTCACATAATTTTTTTTATTTTCATTTTTCTTGTCTATTTTTGTGCTAATTTCACATGACCCAAATATAAAAATCGGCAGTAAATGTTCAAAGGGAAGTGAATGTTCTCGTATTCGCCAATTTTCTGATAACAAAAAAGAAATTGGAAATGAAGATCATTCTCAATACTTGATAAAATATTTCTTAAAAGAGATCAACAAAATAGATAAGTAGTGAACAAAGAAACATTTGTGACGACATAATTGCGGTACGAAATGTTACTAGGATTTTTCATTTGCAATTCATGTGTTGATACCTCTCGTTGGTTTGGGAAAAGAGTAAATGTAAAGTGTATACATGGTTCATATGTGAAATGAGACATTGTAATTAAGCCTACATAACATTGTAATTAAGCCTACATAAATTTGATGATTCAAACTTCTTGTTTTGGTACAATAGAATTTGCGTAACTTCCGTATCTAAAAAAGTGACTTCACAAATTTGCACCACTGATATCTCACATGGTTGTAGTGTTGTATTCCCACAATTTTTCTTTTTGAGAGCAATAACAAGAATTTCATTAAACGGGAATACAAAATTACAACTTCTCACTCTCTTCCCTACCTATCAGAAGTCTCGATACATCCTCACAGTCAACCTCAAGAATAAGCAACTCTTTCAAACAATATAAGCCAAAATTAATAGGATATATGCACATGTAACATCTCATTACATTAAAAATAAGAACTAACCGATATTAGAATTGTTTCTAGATACAACACCATAACCATGACACCTTCAACGAAACGACCAACACCACCTTACCAAAACCCTAAACCCTCACCTAAAAGACGAGAGACGACCTAAAAACAAAAAACCAACCTTGGACCAACAAGCTAAAGCCCTAGCTACAACCCACTAGGCCCACGGGAAGATCATAATAGATCTGCTTCCTCCTCTCTGACCTAAAATACTGCACGCTCACTTGTTTCTTCATAGGCACTGCGACTCGGGCATAATGGGGAGTTCAATAGCTTTTGTTTGTACAGATTTTTGAAAGTGGCAATGGCTCCACTTATAGCTTTCCCCAGGAAACATCTAACCAAACACTCGAGTCCATAGTGAGACTGAGAGGAGCTGCAATCCGGAGATTTGATTTGTCCTTCACCCATTAAAAAAACTATAATTCTCATGCATAGTCCATGGCCAAATAATTAGATCCTCACCATCCAGTGTCCCTATACGCATAGAGGCAGTTCTGTTTGCTTCATGTGCTACTCTGCCACTCAATGAGCTCATAAACACGTTGGGGGAGCACCGGAGCAGTTAAACTGACCGAGCCAGTAGTAAGAAGTGGGCGTACATCAGGAGGGGGTGAAGCCACTTCTCCTGCCAAACTTTCACCTTCAAACCATTTGCAATCTTCCAGCTAGAACAGCCCCAAGATGCTCTAAAGCTCTTAGTAGCGAAATTACATGTTAATAAGTTCCTAGCTTTTAGGCTTTAACCCACAAAGAACCAGGTTGTGGCATTATGCGCCAGCATTGTTTAGCTATTAGACCAATATTGTAGTGATTCAGATCTTTGAAACCTAATCCCCCGTCTTGCTTGGGAAATGGAATACACAAATTCACAAAGAACTCCACCCCTTCCATTTCTTCTTTATTGGATCTTCCCCTAACGGTTGGTAAGCCAAGATACATACCTGGATTATCAACTTCCTTAAAACTCAAGAGGGCACACACAAGGCTGCTCATCTGCTGCGGAGTGTTAGGGCAGAAACAAATACTAGATTTGTCATTGTTATATCATGACCCAAAGCCAGACAATAGGCAAAAAAATAACTGACCAAATTTCGGCGATTCAGTAGTCTTTATAATGGCATCAGCAAAAATAAATAAATGTGACAGAGTAGGACTAGCGCGGGTGAGTTTAATACCCAACAGAACTCCCTCCGTAATGGCATCCTTGATTCTAAGAGAAAGAACTTCACTGATGATATGATGAGATGGTAGGGTGAAAGTGGATCACCCTGCCTGCATCTATGATGCACTAGTACTGGTATAGGACACGAGTATGAGTATGATTCGATACATGAATACATTTTTTTAATAAAAAAATAGAACACGGGTATGCTTTGATATTAGATATATTTAATATAATTTGAAAATATATAGATAATTTTAAAGGTAAATAATATTAAAGTACCCTAATTTTAATAGATCTATCCCGTAAAAAATTACAATAATAAATAAATTCCAAATAAATATATTTTAAATCATCTAATTAAGAAAAAACAAAAGAATATTCAATTATAATAGTTAAAGAGTTCAAACATCACAATGATTCTTACAAATTAGATAAAATATCAATACACAGTCACACTACCAGAAAAAAAGACTTTAGCCGACGAAATTACCAAAAACAGGCCGATGAAATTTTTTTTCATCGGCTAAAGTGAAATTAGGGTATTTCGTCGGCTAAACTTAAATAAATAAATAACTATAGCCGACGAAATTAGGGTAATTCGTCAGCTAAAATTAAATAAATTAAATAAATAAAATAAATAACTATAGCCAACGAAATTTATTAAAATTCATCGGCTAAAGTTAATTTAAAATTCAAATTTTTTTGCAGAGATTTGAAAATTTTGAACTTTAGCCGACGAAATTCTCCCCGCCGAAAATTTTGAATTTTTTTTCTATATCTTTCATTTTTCTCCTCCTCCTTCTACTCCTTCTCCTCCTCCTCCTCATCCTCCTCCTTCTCTCTCATCCTCCCACTCCTCCTCTTCTCCTCCTCCACAACCGGTGTAAAAACAAAAAAGAAGAAAAATAATAATTAATCAAAAATACAAGAAATAAAAAAAAGAAAATAAATAAATATAAAATATAAAATAACTAACTATAGCAGACGAAATTTATTAAAATTTATCGGCTAAATTTAAATAAATAAAAATAAAATAAATAACTATAACCGACAAATTTTATTAAAATTCGAACTCTCTAAGGTCCAAGTGTTGCACTGTCCATGTCTGTGTTACGGCTTGGTCCATTGGAAGTCGAAGCACAATCCATTGATCCTTTGTATAGAAGTGAAGAAAGTCGGTGTGGCTCATATATCTGTATATAGGGCTTTTCTGGTGCGGAGGTCCACATTTTTTAAAAAATGCGGACTTTTGCAATTTTATCCCACTTTTCGATTATGATTTCTCATCTTAACCGTTCATAATGTAGATATATGTGAGCAGATCATCTTTACAAAATTTCACAAAATTTGAAGATTATTAAGACATTCAAAATGAATCAAAACTATGAACGTAATAAAACTGTTCAACCGGAACTGTTAGTTTTTCCGTTCTAAATCACATAGTTGAATACCTTAATGATCTCTTAATTAAATGAAATTTTATAAAGATGATCTAATCACATATATCTACATTATGAACGGTTAAGATGAGAAATCATGATAAAAATGTGAATCAAAATGCAAAAATTCACATTTTTTTAATAAATGCGGACTTCCGCACCTGATCGTTACCGTGTGTGTGTGTGTATATATATATAGCTCTTTAAGGTCCGAGTGTGGCACTGTCCAGGTCTGTGTTACGGCTTGGTCCATTGGAAGTCGGAGCACAATCCATTGATCCTTTGTATAGAAATGAAGAAAGTCGGTGTGGCTGATATATATATATATATATATATATATATATATATATATATATATATCAGCTTTCATTTGATACGTAGGCTTTTCTAGACGAACTAGGGAAGCACCGATCTTTCTTATCAACTTCGGTTTCCCTTTCTTGACTAGGAACGAACTATACATGCATTAGACACCAGATCGCAACCTTTGACTCCCTTGAATCCCATGACTGAAGAAGCCAAAAAGCTTGACAAAACCCAGAAACCTTCTAAAACTTAGAACCAGCAGACCTAATTAGTAGTTGAACAATTCTAAACTGACTGTAGATGGAATACACCCAATGCACTTAACGATATTTTTCGATTGCTTTTCCAAGTTATAAAAATCCTGCTTGCACTTTCCGTGAATGAGCGGAGCTAAATATCTTCAAAACCTCTATCAGCTATTACCAATCTACTAATCAAGAATGATATATCAATCAAGAGATACAACTACACGTCAGTCCCTTTTGATGCTTGCAAGCTCAAGGCATTCAAAACTCGCATTCAACAACTAGTTCAGCTGCTGCGCCCATAGCTCCTATTCCACCAAGTCCCAGTAATGCCATAGCCAACTCCTCCTCATTCCAGTGTCTCAGTCCCTTGCTCAGCCTCTTCAAGACTTCAACATCAACTTCCAGCACCCATTTCTGTGTGCAAGCCACCATCAAACTAACAAAGCCTGATACATATGCTCGCCACATGGCCCAGTCACAACCAAGTGAAATTTTACCATCTATTGCACTTGCAAGAAATTCCAAATGTGCCCCCAGAACCTTTGGTCGCCGTTTTGATGCTGGTGATGCTGAGTCCACACCCCAGGCAAATGTCCCACAAAGCACTGCAAAGTATGCAACAGTATAACCCCCCAGCATAGCAACCATACCCCCAGATTCTCTGCCTTCCTGATCCAAACCATGGCCCGATATAAACCATGAAGGTAGAGTTTCTTTGATTAACGACTGAACTAAACTTGACCCACCCGATATCCAAACTAAAGAAGCTCCAAGTGAAGCTGCAAGCCTGACACGGGCCATTGCTGCAGTAAGAGAAACCTGTCCATATCTCATCCCATACTTCGTCTTCTTCAACTTCTCCACTCTCTCTCTGGGTAACCCACTAGCAATATCTCGAACGGAAAGCATTAGAATAGAGAGAATCTCTTCGGTCATGAACATTACATCTCTAACAGAACGATGCACACGCAAATACAAAATTCCAGGAGCAACTGGGGTGATCCCACCAGAGAAATGGGAACCAAAGCCATGGCCAAGGAGGGCACCCACACCACCATTGCTGTAAACATGAGATGAGCTTAGCCCAAGAGTTGATGTAAAGCAGCTCTTAAGAAGCTGGACTACAGCATCACCATTGTGGTGGAAGACAGTTTGAGAAGCAGAAAACACAAGGTAGTCACTCCAGCGCTTTACCTTCTGGGCCCATAATGAGGCTAAGATGGGCATGCATGGCCAAGGGCAACCAGCAGCCAGAGCATTCAAGGCAGGACCGATCAGGGTGAGGGCACGTTCAGAAGCTTTATCAAGTTTATAGGTGATTGTGAGACTAATGAGAGCAGCAAAGGGTAAAGGAAGTGTAGCTGGAGCACTTCCACCTGCAATCAAAAAATTGAAGGACAAAAATAGTTAAAAATTCAGAAGTTTGTAGATATATTAAAAGATACAATTTCACTTGTCAAATTTAATGGTCATTCTATATCTCGATTGAACAGTCACTGTACATCATTAGTGGAGACATCATGTGATGACCTTTCTATTTTCAATGGTAAACGTTCATCCACAAAGTTCATTTTTATTTTTGCTTTCTTGCTTATTGTTTTTTGTTTTAAAGGCACATACCAACTGCAAGGCTAGGCATATCAACGCCAGTGGCAGCTAGGATTTTCTTTATCTGCTGCTCAACAATGGATAAATTTGCAGCAGGGCTTGGCCAATCAGTTCCATTCATACACGCTGGCTTCCATATTCCCCGTGTTACTTCAGCTGAAAAATAGCTGACCATGGTTGCCAAAGTTGCTGGCAGATAATCAGCAAGTTCTTTCAGTCCTGAAATAAAGCAAGTGAAGATATCAACAAATAATTACAGAATTGTCTACATGTTCAAATGGGTAACAAGAATGCTAAAGTCAGTTTGGTCATGTGCAGTTATACAAATACCAGAGTAGTTAAGCGTCAATTGTTTTTTCATTCAAAATTGATGGGGGATTTTCTTATCTTTTAAACTTTGATATACCATAGCGCAATCTAAGTGCCTGAAAAGAATACCAGTATGGGAAGAAATACAAGGTACACAAAGGCACTGGTTACCAATTACGCAATATGCCACATATACAACATGTCGCGCTTGGACGTTTCTACTTTCTAAACTGAATACTAGACTTCGCTTTTGCAGCAACCAATGGAGAGATGGTCTAAAATATGACCAATATTTAGACAACAAGGCATGTATTTAACAGAACACACACACACACACACACCTGTATGTATGTGTGGGTGTGGGTGTGTGCACACACACATGTATGTATGTATGTATGTATGTATGTATGTATGTATGTTTGTGTGTGTTGTGTGTGAGTAGGATTTACTTGCATAACTATCATGCAGAGAAAGATAACATAGTAGCACATAAAATTTTAGACCCAAAGTAATCTTATTCAATGCGCATTGAGAATGGAGAACTCATGATATAACATTTTTCCTGAACCTCAATTTTTTTCCTTTTTTCTTTTCTTTCTTTTCCTTTTCGAATACCACAACATGTTGATGCATACTCAACGTAACCACTTGCTTTATACTAGTACGTAAAGAGAACCAACAAACCTGTAGCCAGTTCACGGGGAGAAAGTCTTCCATGGGCACAGGCAGTAAGAGCAGCATCAAGCACAAATGGAGTTGCTTCAAGGATGTCCCATGCTGGCACTTTGATTCTAATAGAGGACTCATCAGTTCCTGATGCAGAAGAATTACTGCTCCCTGAAGTTGCAGGAGTCACCGGGTGACTGCTTCTGTTTATTTTTCGGAACATCGTGGTCAGCAGGGCATCAACAATCTGATGAACAGGAGTCCCAGGGACAAGCCCAGAGAGAGTGGAACAGATACATTTTTGATGCTGCTGGTACCAGAGTTTCAATTTTGGAAAGGAATCCATAATAATGGGATCTAAAGGAAAGGTTATATATTTTGAAACTCTTCTACTTTTAATTCGATCCATTGCTGAAGTACCAAAGGATGATAATCGAGCGTTTCGAAGCACCAAGAGGTATTCTGGACCAACTTGGGTTCCCACTGTCGGCAAGTCCCCCATCATGTGTTCAAGAGGTGGGTGATCAAATCTCCATAACCTCAATAGAAGTGTAAAAGCATTGGAAAAAACTGCATGACATGAGAGCTCTTCCCCTCTTGTAGGAGTCCATGAGAGATTGGGAACACTCGATCCAAAAACTTCACAGATGGGCATTAGTGCAGATGCAAGTAGTGGAACCTAGAAGTTGATAGAAAATGAAAATAATTTCAGTTTTATGGATCATATCATTTCTTTATACAGAAACCTTTATCCTCACAACGAAAAAGGCCTGAACTGCTCTATTCTAAGTTCTATTGATTGCGTTACATGCAGAAAACAAGGGCCAAAATCATGCAAATTTACAAACATTGGTTGATTGAAGATGCAGAACAATTTAAAAAGTTGATAAGGATGTAGTTTGTTTTTAGTTTATATGAAATTCAACAATAGGCCTAACAAGTATGCTAGGAAACATAAAGAAAATACTGTCGTATTATTAGTATGTATATCCAGAAACTACTAGTTATAAATTTAGAGAACATAGCAATTGAAAATATTTTCAGTTCTTTTTCTTGTCCAGAATATGTGGAGATGCCATATCAAGGGCAGCATCTTCCAAATTGTAGCAGTCCTCTTCCTCTTTAATGCAATATTTAAAAACATATACCGGGTCATTACCAATCCAAGCAAGGAGAAAATCTGAACAGTATCTACAGATGATACCCCAACCAGAAGAACGTTAAAGAATGAAGCATAGCTGATCAAATGGCTATCACTCCCTGAGTAATCCGCAGGAACTGAAGGGGATAGGAGCTTTATAATGAAAAGACAGGTGTGCTCCTACAAAATAACTAAATAAGATGAGAGAAAGAGAGAGAAAGAGACACAGACAGAGAGAGAGAGATTTCAGACCTGTATATTCCAACCACGAACTAGAGAAGCTCCACAAAGAATGGTAGCAGCAGATATCTTCTCTTCATCTGAACCATTGACTGCAATCTCATATATTTTCTCGATCTCTGCTAAGCTTCCATCAAACCCATGAGCTTAAATTCAGTTGCCACACCATTGGGTAAATTCACACAAACACGAAAAAAAAGGAGCATCTTATATACCTGGCTTCAGCAAAAAGAAGATATAACTGAAGACCAGGGTCATCATGTCACAGAGAGTTTATGGATACTATAGTGTCATTGTTTCCATGGAGATACTTTTATCAGTTGACAGTAGTGCAAACTTACAAATTTTTCCTTTAATTGAATTTAGTTTAGACCGACATCTTTCTATGGTGTGAGTTTGTGACTATCATTTTCACTAACAACCTTAAGCCCTCCTTAAGGCATAGCAGAGACAGTGGAGCAAGGCAGAACCGGGGATCTTTAAATAAGTATACAGGGGAAAGGAAAAATCGAGTATTGCATGGACTAATTAAGTATCTGCATCCATCTAGTTAATTTAGCATGCCATAGCACATCTTAAGCTTGCAGTTTAGGTTTTTCATTCTACCACATCTTCCACTAGAATACTAATTTCAAGATTGAGTGGCTCAGGTTTAAGTATATCTCATCCTAAGTTTGCAAATGGCCAGAGACGGTTTGGAGGTGGGGGTGGCAAGCATTTAAACTTTTAATGAAAAGGAAAAAATAAAGAAGAAAAAAAATACCTAGAAGCTGGAGTTGTAACCAAAGCATTGACCATTGATGGAGTGGTTAGAGGAGACCCTTTCATTAATGAAGACCAACCAGGCACTTGGCCAGACACATTACGCAGTACTTGGTTGCTGCTGCGCACATAACCTGGCCAGAAATATGCTGATGTGTCTAGTAGGTTCCGAGCAATACAAGCCTCAACAATTAAATGCCGTAGATTTCCCGCTGCAAGACAAATTATTCAAAACGCTTGACTATAATCTGAGCTATCTTCTAATTTCCAATCTAAATAGTTCAAGCAAATTGAAAAGATGGAAGGACATTTAACGACTTACTACAATTTATTGGCATGTCATTCACACTAATAGAATCATAGTAACCATTAGTGACTGACAGGCCTGATCTTAACATCGTCGCCTTGGCAGCAGCTTGATTGGCCACAGAACAAACAGACTGAGGTGTCATTAATAAGGCCTCCTGATCACCCAATTGCTGTAAGCAGGTAATTAAATCCCTGCGACGCTTTCCCATAGCCTGTTTTTCCTTCCCTTGGTTAGAAGGATCCCTTTCAGTTTCGTTTAACAGTTCAGCTTCCTCTTCTTCAACAATATTCGTAACGGCAAGTGTTGTTATAGACAGTAGCATGCATAAGCAGGTATCAAGGCGAGGAACAGGTCCTTCCCTGGGATCCCTTTCCTAATAGACAATATAAGAATGGAGAAATGGTAATAACTGATCAATATGCATCAATTCGACAGAGCACACCATAAGAAAGACGTTACAATAAAGCTGCTAAGATCTAACTGTATGCGATTCTTTCATTTCATTACGCTTGTTGTGGAGTCAAATCAAATATAGTGATTCCAGCATATACAAGATGTGTCTCATCAATGATTCAACATGTTGTAGTTGGCCAAAAGCAAAAGCCAAATCAAATGATATTCCTGGCGAGAAAATAGCTTTTAAATCTCAAGGGACAAACTTGCCGGAGAACCCAAGTTCTTGGATGTTACAGAGCTTGTGCCTTGTTTAAGTAAACAATGTTTTGGTCTCAGTTTTAGATCACTGCTTTACTTGACATGCGCAAATGTTGCACCGAATCTGACCAGCCCACTCAAACCAGAATACTATTTTTTACACATCATGCAAATCTATTTACCTATATATAAACATGTGTGTGTGTGTGTCTATTCGGACTTGGGTGTGGTGGCTGGGATGATCAAGCGTCATCGACATTTGAAGAAAGGAGGAAGCACATATATTTTTAGGAATCATCCAACTAGACAAAGTAATATACCTCTCGGAATGTGTGTGCATTTATAAGTATATAGACGTATAAATATAAATTTATGCTTTATTTATAATCAGAACTAATCTGAAAAGCATCTTTTATAATCAATTCATGGAAATCAATTCTTACCCTTTGAATAAGACGCAGACCTGCAATCCATAACCCTAAAAATGTATTGTGCCATGTAGTCCCATTCATTGCCTGCAGTGCCTTTACCAAACCTGCAATAACTCAGATTATTATCACAGCCTAGGAGAACTGGATTCTTATTAACTACAGGTGTGCATAACAAAAAGATAACAATAACAACATTTGAGCCACACCAGTAAGAGTTTCAACGGCACTAATCGCTGCTACTTCTGATCCATCCATAGTATCTTCAAGAAAGAGGTCAATAGGAAGCCAAAAGGCAGACGAACTAGCTCCATGTGATTGACAAGCAGAGGACATTAGCGATCCGAAAGATAGTACTGCATGAAATTCTTGCCTTGAAATTGTTTTGCCTTCCCGAGTCAAAAGCCGACGTGAATCAGATGCCAGCTGTAGAAGGGACTCTGGAGTTATATGTTTCAAAGTCCTCAAAACCAATGAGTGTGCCCCGAGCACTTGCAGTCGCTGAATGAAACCTCCCCAATGTGACGGCCTAAACAAAAGAGCAATAATTTGGATATCTCAATTAATAATGCTTTTCAAACACTAATTGAGATTTAAAACTAGCCAAACTGCATCAGACCATTGTTTAGTGAAGCTGCTGATTTTCTACTTCTCCATCACATACACAACTAGCAGTACGATGCACAGAAAGCAAAAGGTAAATGTGTAAAAAAAACAAGATCCTTACATATTCCGACGTGCCAAGTACAAAATCCTTGAAGTTACTTTGTTCTGAAGAAACTCAACAATTATCTCGATAGCCATAGCAGTATTTGCTTTTTTTAGGCCTTCATTTTGTGCACTTCTCTTTTCATTAAAACTATCAGGACCATCTATTTCCATATCTTGAGGTCTAGTAGGCCATCTTGAGCTCTTGTCTGGAGTAAGTTCGAGAAAACGTTCATCATCTAATGATGCATCAAGTAACTGCCATATGATTGAAAAGACAAACTCAACAAGAAGAACTCCAGGTTCACATACTGGAAGACCATATTGTTGCGAAAGTTGCAGAACATCATCAATGGATCTCATAATCCTGTAATTGTATCAAGATGTGTGTTAATACTTGTTGATTGAGCATAAAGCAGTAGATTATCAGAACACATAAAATGGAAGAATCACTAAATAGACATTTCAAGATGGTATTGAAGACTTTGAGAGGTCTACTACATATATTACACAAAGACCTTCAATAGATTTGGTGTTTTCTTTTTCAATGGAGCTATCACTTGGAGGAAAAGGAAAGGCTTTACAGCAAAATTGTTGGTGTTAATGATTGTTGATCAACACAGAGCTTTTCTTCTATAGAGGTACGGGAGAAACCTTAACAACCATGTCACAGACTACTGACAGACTTTAGTTGGAAATTGCGTACTTCCAATAAACCAAACAAAATAATTAATGATCATTCTTATTTTATACTGAAAGGACTGGAAACACCAAAAGTAGCTACAAACTTAAAGCTTTCATAGAAGTAATGAGCTAACAGACTAAATCATAATGAAAAGTCACTGGGTTAAGGGAGCTTTATAGGCGAATGTGGCAAGTGATAAGTGTACTGTTGCAAGACAAGAACATAAATAAACTTACTTCTGAAAATTTGGTCCATTCAATTGAGAAGCAAATAAACATGTATGCCTCTTAAGAAGTTCCATATAAAGCCTATATGCTGCAGGGTGAATGTGTCGATTTGGAACAACCCTGTATTATACAAAGAAAAATTGGAAGTCAACTTAACCAGTAAAGGTAAGCATTTGCAGTACGATAACTGATGATGCAACAGCCACATTGCAGACAACAGAAAAGAAGCTGCCAATTGAAAGTCTAACACAAACTATGCTAATACACAATGCAGATATTAAAGCAAAATACTTGAAGTTTAACATCCTACATACAATCATATCCTTTTCACCAAGCACCAACTCAATACCTTTGAGCCATAAAACCTAATTACCGTCACTACATTCTGGGCCCATTTCTATCCATTCTGCTCGCTGTTTTCATTTACATCTGGTAGTTATGTACATGTAAGTGCCTAGGAGTTTTACGTTCCAGGATTATGACTCCAAATTGTGACTCCACCTATCCTTTACATTGCTCACAATCTCCTATCTGAAAGGAGTCAATTTCCAATCCCCCCCTTCCTGCTTGTAGTTCTCTCTCTTTATACTGTTCTCTAGTAAGGTGTATCACTAAGTGCCAAAACAACTACTTTGTCAATACGACTTTTCCAATGTCTGTTGCTTACTCTTACCAACATTCCAAGTAACTTCGGCATTTCACACAGACCTATCCTTGATATATACCACGAAGCTTGCCTAATTACGTAAACACATTTATTTTCTAAATGTACTTACCCTACACCAATCCCTTAAATTTCACAATCTAGTCCGCACCTAAATTGTTCGATCTACTATAAATCCATACTATCTCTCAAGCTCATAAGCAATTCTAAGCAATCAAATGCCCTAGAAACATGTACAAATACAATACAAATACGCAAAGGAGCTACACGAAACTAGCACAGCTATACGAAATTGATGATTAGAGAGAGAAACGGCGGCAGAGGTTACTTGGTGGAGAGAAGAGCGAGGACGAGCATGGGAGGGACGACCTTGACAGTGAGAGCCTTCTCGAGGAACTTCCATGTGATCGGCACGTGATTGGCCCAGCAGATATGGGAGACGAGGAGATGCGCGAGCTCGACGGACGGCAAGGACACGGCGGCGGAGTTGAGGCTGGAGCTGAGCTGGAGGGCCCAGAGGAGAGGGTCGCTGTTCTTGTCCTGAGCTGACTTGGTGAGACGGAGGACCGAGTCCCATAGATGACTCGGCGGTTGCTGTAAGGGCACCACCGCCATATTCGGAATCACAGTAGATAGAGGATTAGGGTTTCAGTTCGAGGAAGGAGGAGAGAATTTGAGCTTTGCTTTGTTTTGGGACTGACGAAAGAAGAAAGCAGACGTTCTCGTCTTGATTAGTTTCTTTCCGTTGACTGCACCCGTCAAAATATATCATGCGTCTTTTCCTTTTTAAAAATTAGACGAAAAAAAACATAAACACCTGTTACAAAATCGTATTGAAAATTTGTAATCCCACGTGACTACCTATATATAATAACTATAATAAAGTCGGAAGTTTAATAAAATTATACAATTTTCTCTTTATTACGTTTGTTTTTAGAAACTAAGGACAAAAGTTAATATTATGAATAACAAAATAAAAAATAAAATAAAACTATAATAAAGCCAGAAACATAAGAAAACCATTAAATTATGTTCTGACAATATTATTCTTATTACGTTGATTTTAGAAACTAAAAACAAAGGTTAATATGGTGAGTAACAAAATAATAAATAAAATAAAAAAATAATTAAGGAGAGAAAAATAAGTAATGGGTTTTATAACAGGAGAAATAACAACTTTATAAGAATTATGAGGCCGTACAAATGCACGGGTAAAATGCTAGTATATATATTTTTTTAGAGCAAACAATAGAGAGTTTCATTAACGGGAATACAAATTACAACCATGAGAGATATCGGTGGTAGAAATAAATTCTTCATTCTCCTCTATCTACCCGAAAACCCTACAATTACAGTGGATAAGAATTGAAATGGGTTCAACCGTAACATAACCTAATCCAGAAGTACTGATACATCCTTACAATCAACCTCAAGAAGAACTAACCCTTTCAAACACTACACACCAAAACTACCAACATATATGCATAGGTAACCTCCCCATTACAGTGACAACAAGAACTAACGGACGATAAAATAGTCCCTAGACATGACACCATGATCATGGCCCACCCAACAACACGACCAACAAAAACCCTCAACCCTCGCCCAAAAAAGGAGGGACGACCAACACCACCCTACCAAACCCTAAACCCTCGCTCAAACAAGGAGGGACAACTAACACCTAAACAACCCAAATAAAAAAACCAGACATATGCCCAAAGGCCTAAGCTTAAGGCCTACTACGGTGCCTAAGGCCCACCATCGGTACACAGGTCCACTATCCAGACCAAAACAACCAACCCACCTCCCCAATCTGACTTTGTCGCTACACCACCGCTCATCCCTTCGCCACCACTGCACCACCGTCATCGGATCTTAATGCGCCACCGTCACTCGTATTTCGCACCGTTGAAGAGTCATCCAAAACCATATACACAGAGTAGAGACCAAAAGCCTCGATTATGCATTCATCGCAACCCTCTTACCCATCAAGCACAACCGGCTCTTCGACCGCCACAGATCTCTGTTTCAAACCCAACAAGACACCGTTCTCAGTCCAATCTCAACCCATAGCCACTCCACAAACCCATATAGAGTCAACTGGTCAAAACCAAGAGAGCTGAAATCCACCCCTCTAATCCGATCCACCGAGCACAATGATCATCCTCCACTAGTATATAATAATGTGAGAGTTTGAGAATTTTATAAGAGCAGAGGGATACATGGGTCAAGTGGGTCTCGTGCCTCTATGCCTTATATAAAAAAATACTAGACATGTGCCCTATTAAAGTATTGAATGTGAGGTTTACAAGTGGTGTTATGCACAGGGCTGGTCCTGAGTTTTCTGAGGCCCTAGGCGACAAACAAAACTGAGGCCTCCTCATTTTCAAATAAATTCATTTTTTTTTCTGTGTTAAGGTAATTTAAAATATTTTAAATATATACTACTACGGAAACGAAATTGCATTAACAACTAACGAGATTGAATGTAATTAAAAATCAATTATAATCAATAACGGAGCCAGAAACCAATTACAAGAGACACTCGAAGTTCAAGAAATCTTTTTTTACTCACGTATGTAAAATATTAATATAAATATTAAAATAATCCAATAATGTTTTCAAATTAAGGTAAGAATTAATCAAATGTAAGGTTTTTAGCCATTTAAATGATTTCTGACTAAGAAATAATATTGTTAACTTGATCAAAATAACAATATTTTTAATATAAAGAAAAAAAACAGGATCCACTGTAATACTAAAAAAGGAAATAAAAGATTAAAAAAAGTTGAAGACCCGTTTCGAACTTAGAATGACGATGACCCATATATAAGATATAGCTCTATCACCCACTTTTCGGCTAGAGCAACACGATTTTTTTTTCACAAATACATATTCTAATATTATTATATGAAATATACATCAATTTCAGAAAGATAGAAAGCTTGATTTTTTTTTTCGAGGGCCCTTTAGGTTTAAGGGTTCTAGGCGTAGGCCATCTGGGCCTATGCTCAGGGTTGGCCTGGGTTATGCACTCTGCTTTATATCTAAATTGACCTCGGTTTGAAAGCGATCATAGTCTCATAACCTTCTTTTATCTTTTTTTTATACTGATTTTTCCTTCTTCTTTTTTCTAGGTCCCATTTTTTCTTATTCTACTTCATACTGATTTTCCCTTCTATTTCTTCAGACTTTTCTGATCTTTTGTGTTTCCTTTTAACTCTTATTTTAATACAAATTTCTTTCCTTTGTTTTTCTTTTTCAACTTACTGATTTCCTTCCTTGTATTTCTATTAAGGATTTTTTATTTTGTGTTTTTGGCTTAGTTAGTTAATTCGCATGTAATACGCGTGCGTAAGTACGTATCTACGGTATCTTAAAAAACATGCTTTTTCATATTTTTTTAAGATATGGGAAAATATAATACGCGTATTATTTGCTTATATGTAATTTATAATTGAAAAAATGGATTTTTATATGATTTTCGAAAATATATATATTTATTTATTACTTCACACTATTCTAAACACATTTATGCTTCTATGACTCTAGCTCTACTATAAACTCAATTAATTAAGAGTTTTTGTTTCTTTTTAATTAATTAAGAGTTCAAATGTGTAAAATCTCTCTAATAGTGATATATTAATATAAATTGGTATAAAAATGTACCCGTATTTTTACGTACATATTCTTTTTTACATCTCGTTTTAAACATGTACGTACCATATTGTTAAATTTGTCAATCTGTATTTATTTTTAAAAAATATTTTTCACTAAAATGTAACAAATTATACACTTACGTATTTTTCACGTTTAATTATTGTCTCGTATTTAACTAGCTAGGTTTTTTGGTATGACAATTTTTTTTCGTAATATTGTATATAAATATGTTTTGAATATTTACATTTCTTTTATTTTGAAATTGTTATAATTATTTTGAATATTTTTATATAATTAAAAACAACTTAAAACATAAGAAAAATGATTCAAACAGTGTCTAACCTTTTAAAGAAGCAAAGCTTTGGTATCTCACATTTCAAAAACTTTGAAACAATATCTCATGTTCTTACGCCGACTGAAGAAAGATATTTGAAACCATTAGTTCCGTTTAAAAAAACTAACTGTAAACATTTTTTGACATGAAAAGACTAATTTACTTTTTGTTAATAGTGTCTGACCTTTTAGAGAAACAAAACTTTGGTATCTCACATTTCAAAAACTTTAAAACAGTATCGCACGTTCTTATCCCGACTGAAGAAAGGTATCTGGAACCGTTAGTTACGTTAAAAAAAATCTTTTTTATTCTTTTTTCATCTCTAAAAATCTGTCTTTAAAATTAAGAACAATAATTAATTAAAATTTTATGTAAAAGTTAATATAACTAAGTAAATTGAAGAAAAAAAAGATAGTCATCTTCGTCTCCATCAGAGAAAAAGAGAAAGAAGAAGCACCGTCGCCGAAGAAAGAGATAAGAGAGATGCGTCATTGGAGGAGAAGAGAGAAAAGAGCAGCGTCGCCATTGAAAAACAATTTTGTCGCGGTAGTCATTGTCATTGTGGAATAAACTTTGCCAAACCGGTAAATTCTTCTTAAACACGATTGTTTGCAGTCGCCGCTCAAGGAAGTTCTCCACAGTCAAAACCAAAACATAATTAAGCTTGCTATGACCCTCTTCTAAAAAGCTATAACAATCAAGTTAACCGTGACTTCTCCACTCCGTCACGACGACCTCTCTCTCAGAGAATAATACAATTTTTATGCTAATACTTGACTTTATGCACTTGATAGTCAGCATTAGCCAACCATAGCCACCTAAACTATTTTGTATCAGTCATATTTTTCAAATCTTTACGGTTCATGCTAAAATTGGAGAACGTTTGTGATTAATTGGTGGTTATCAAAAACAAAATTAGCTAAATGTGGTTAATTTGAGATTTAGATGTTGTACCAGATCCTAAAATAGTCATCTATACCATGCGATCTCGACGAAGAAGACGAAGTCGGAACCAAGAGTGGATTGGAGGAGGGCGAGGAGTTTAGATGGGAGTGATGGTGTAGGGATGTTGGTGACTTAGAACTAACAGTTTTAGATACCTTTCTTTAGTCGGGATAAGAACGTGAGATACTATTTTGTAGATTTAAAAACGTGAGACATCAAAGTTTTGCTTTTTTAAAATGTCGGACATTGTTTAAATCATTTTTCCAAAAACAAAGGGTAAATCAGTCTTTCCACGTCAAAAAATGTTTGTCGTTAGTTTTTTTTACGAACTAACTTTTCTAGATATCTATCTTCAGTCGGGGTAAGAACGTGAGGTACCGTTTTGAAGTTTTTGAAACGGAGACACCAAAGATTTGCTTCTCTAAAAGGTCAGCCATTGTTTGGATCATTTTTTCTAAAACATATATATTTTTTCGGTGCCCCAGTCAGATTAAAATCTTGGCTCCGCCACTGCTTATAACGAGGACCAATTGAGGACTTTTGAATGAACGGTTGGATGATGTGCATGTTGGCATTTGAAAATATCAATTAAAACTTATAATACCTATCTAACTGTTCATTCAAAATTCTTTACTTAATCCTCATTATAAGATATTCATTAGAAACTAATCTTAATTTATAGCACATTTACCCACACAAATTGAAGTGGTCTTCAATTGGAGACAACAAGAGTAAAAGAAGAGAAGTATCAGATCGAACTCAAAAAAGCAGACGAAAGAGGCAAAACAAAAGAATGCACAACTCAGAGATTGATGAGGCTAGGTAAGGAAAAGTAAACAAAGAATAATTTTCAACATCTAAAACACAAGCTTCCACAAATTCATGAAATTTGATGGGTTTGTGTAAACAAGTTTGGGTAGATACATGCACTACATAAGCTCATTAAAATGAATCCCCGACTTACCTAAACACCGGACATATATTATATTCTTAAACAAGTTAGTCGAATCGTAGTCTAACCCATGTAATGATCAAATTTGATGGGTTTGTGTAAACAAGTTTAGGTAGATACATGCACTGCATAAGCTCATTAAAATGAATCCCTGACTTACCTAAACACGGGACATATATTATATTCTTAAACAAGTTAGTCAAATAGTTGTCTAACCCATGTAATAATCAAAGTATCAGAAAGGTTAAGTAGGTGAAAGAGAATTGCTCTATCTAGAGCCGAAAGGTTAACTTTGATTAAAACAAATGCATCCATTATTCCTAACCATGTCATGTCTTGTTTTAAATGTCTTCCTAAGATAGTGTTGATGTCATAATTAGGTTCGACAACTAATTTTGACTTTTCAACTCATTCCATGTAGAACACATTGAAATGTCAGAGTTACGGACTCTGACATTTCAACGCACTTAAACTTTTAAGGTGTCTAACTAAGCATTAAAATTTTTTAACTTTGGACGACCACTAAGTGTCTTGGACAGTCACCAAATGATTGTCATTGACATGTCAAGACTAATTATCTTATATGGAAAGAAACATATCGTGACCTAACATTAAGAAGTAGTCTCAAACGAGTCTAGAGCCTCAACGTTCAAGGTAGATATTTCGACCTCCAAGATTTCAAGCCTCAACTCTTAATTGTCATAACCATAACCTCCAAGGTTAAGGCCTCGACCCACATGTCACTTATAAACATGCAATAATCAGTTAATCTATTCTCACCAACTCTTCAACGTGTCAAGCTCCAACATCAAATATGAACCTCTAACTTATGAATAGTGGTCAAAGGGTCAACTTTCACCCATCATGACAAGTGTCTCTTATTGACGACAAGTACAGTCCTATTACATGACAAAAAGGTGATTTCACGTCAGTCAACCACTCCATCAACCCTATCTTATGTAAGCCACCCACAGTCAAGCACATGCTTGTCAGGCCCATCCCTTGTCAGTCACCCACTTGGTCACATCAGCGAACTTAATCTCTATAAATACTAAGTCTTACCAAGGCTGAAAGGGGACTTGAACTCTTATTATATTCTCTCCCAAAAAACATGCCAAAATGCATAGGATAGGCTGCAATTTCTTCTTCCCATAGTTGATGTCAAAGCACATAATCTCATTCTCTCTTTCTTTGTTCATATGTTAGGGATGCTTCAGCACAATGTCAATGCATCATACATTTCTCATATCTTAATTCATCGTTCAAACACTCTATGACTTGAGCTTGGGAGAGTGTTTGGCCGACCTTAAGCTGGTCCTCCGATGACCTTCCATCTCTTCACTTTTTTAGATCATCATTATAGTGAAAATTCATCAAGTGGAGAACTTCACGAGGAGAGTATCAGCTTCATCTAGCAAATGAGCGAGAAAGCTCATCATCAAGTGGATGAAGCTCAACGTCGAATACACGACGTTAGACCATTAATTTCGTCCAACAAAGAAGTGTGAAGGCTCATCATCCAGTGAAAGGAATCCCACCAAGGAAGAGGAAAGCTTATCAACCAAAACAAGCCCAACATTAACACCCGAGACAATAATATTCGTTCCACCCAACAAATGAGTGAAGGAAGCCAACCAAAGAAATGAGGGAAGCTGACCATTGAGTGGAGAAAGCTCATGATTGAGTGAAGGAGGCTCACTATCGAGTGAACGTTGTCAAAGGCTATATAATCACCTCGGCTAAACAACGACAACAATGTTCTAAGACACCTTACTTCAAGAAGAGTAGAATTGATGTCCATGATCAAGAATCCAATCTCATTCAAGGAAGTTGGAAGCCCAAGACCACCAAGGTCTTTCCTCTAGTCACATGCAACAGACCACGAAAACACTATTCTAGACCGTCGAGGCATACCTCAAGCAATTTGAAGTGGACGATCAAGACAACGCTTGTGGTCAAGCCAACCGAAGAGGAAGATAAGTCCACTACAAGAGAACAATACTACCACTTTATACGTTAGATATCAACGAAACTCTCGTTGACCCGTTGGTGCTAGAAATCGGCACCAACAAATAGCTAAGTCTATAGGAAAATATACGAGGGAACTTCTTTTGGGGTAATGGTACATCTCTTGTTGCTTGAAATCAAGTTTGCCTCCCTAACACCCTGTTGAAGGATTGGGAGTTAAGCCTATTTCTTATTTTAACATGGGTGCTCTTGCCAAGCTCGGGTGGAAAGTGTTAACTAGGAATGATAATTGGTGGGTTGAGATTATTAAGAACAAATATCTAAAGAAGCACGGTTCTTTGATATTAAAAAACAAACTAACCACTCTTTGGTTTGGAAAGGAATGTTGAATATTATTTTTCTTGACCTTCTCAATACAGCTTACAAGATATATAACATCTATGCAGAAAAATTTAAATGTAATTGCAACAAATCAACAATAGGTATTTACAACCAGGATACAACATATCAATATTGATCCTATAATTATGGCAATGCATTAATCTCTCTAACAAGGAATCTTGGATGCCAGAAATATTTTTGTAAAAGGCATGAGATGGAATGTTGGCAATGGCAGGCTGATCAATTTTTGGTTGTTTAACTAGGTGCATAATTTTCTTTTGATCAATTTATTGAATGATGCTGACAGAATAGCTAGAATTGGTAGAAATGAAATTGTGGCTGACTAGATTGATAACAGTTGCTAGAATATATCCAAATTATCTTGATGGCTTGAATATGATATTGTTAGGTCTATTACTTTTATTAACCTCTCTCATATTGATTTGATAAATGAAATTGTCTAGGGTCCTGCTCTCAATGAAAAATTCTCTAACAAATATGCGACTTGGATTCGGGCGGAGTCTTCTACCTATCATAAAACATGTGCCTGAGACTTTATACGATACGAAATGTGTCAAAGAATGTGTCAAAAGCAGTCTCCTATCTTGTTCTTAATGAGATTTTGACCCGGAGAAATTTACTAACGTTGATCAAACACAACGCGGATTGGCATAAGAAATTCTTTAATAGCATACAATAAACCAACGTTGGATACCTCACAATGCGGACCTAAAAACATTTTGGTGCACGGCAACTAGTGTTTGTCACTCGGCATCTGGTGCTCGGCAGTTGTCGGCAACCAGCGCTCGATAATGCACAGCAGCTAGTGCTCGACAACGCTCGGCAGCTGCCTCAGGCAGCACTCGGCAGTTGCGCGCGCCAGCGCATAGCGCTCGGCAACAGTGCACAGTGCTCAGCAGCTGCGCGCGCCAGCGCACAGAGCACAACGAGTAGCAACTAGGCTAGCGGTGCCGGCAGCCAGGTGCACACATGTTTTAGGGTTTTCAAAATAACCTGCAAATACAAACTTCTCAAGCATAGAATGTGGATGAAGAAGGAAGAAACCGATTTTATCCTCCCTGATGTTATTGAACTTTGAAATAACTCAAAATTTAAAGCTTACTTGCTAGTCTGCCATATAGACTGCATTTATATAAGCTACTCCATGTTTCCATGCTCAAATCCATGTGCGTTCGACGATCGTTCACGTAATTCCATTATGAATCGTCGCACGGGGATACCATGAAACACATAAAGTCATATGGTTAGTTAAAGTTGTCATAAAGTAGTAGCAAAAATATGGAAAACATCAACCATATGAAGGATTCAAGGAAAAACTAGGAATACAACCTGTTTTTCTCAAGGAAAAGCGATTCCTATGCGCATTACAATGATTGTGAGGGCCGGTTCACCAACTTTTACTCTGGTTCTGGAGGTGTCATTTTGACTAAACAACACTGACATCCATGTGCATTCTCTATCTAAATTTGTAGGCAATTGGACTTTGGGAAGTTCCTGAACCAGTTGCATAATCACTTTGGCCGGTCTGGGGATTATGTCGGCTGGTTCGGTGCCTTTCAGGCCGGTTCTTGGAGTGTGACCGACGACATTGGAATTGTGAGAACAAAATCTTCATGTTCTCTTGTGTCGAAAACCAATTTAGATTTTATTCAGTCGATATTGGCTTGGGCAACCTGCAACAGATTTTAGGGTTTCTTGAGTACACAGATGTGCACAGTGGGTGCGCAGCGGTGCGCTCGGCAAGAAATTATTTTTATTTTTTGTTTGGGTGACGACCTACTTGCTCTCTAGGGATAGAGCTAAGTGGTAATAACATGTTGTAGGGGAATGAATTTTCATCATCTTATTGATAGAATAAAGCTCTTTATATAGAGCAATACATGTGTTTCGTGGGCTATTACATGGGTCAATGGGTATATTACATAGATATGTGTAAAACCCTATTACAATATGGATTACTCCATAAAGCCTGTATACAAGCTAGACATGGAACAAGACACACATATATCAAATATCCTAGAACATTAATGTTTTATTGACTATTTTTATGATTTTAGACATTATATATTTAATTATATGTTTTAAAAATAATAAATAAATCTAAAAATTAAAAACCGAATAGTCCCCGAGTACTCCTCTATTACTCTCCGGCCGACCGACTACCAACTTGCGAGTTTTAGAACTTTGTGTAATTAAGTACACCCTTATGAGCTCTTAATCCCACTTATGAGACACTGTCTACTGTACATGACATGGGATGATTGCTGAATAAAACCAAATAGGCAGGGGGGGCGATCAACACTTTGTTAGATTGGAATCAAGTGACAAAACTGGTTTGCTTGGGATGGAACCAAGTGATAAAAGTGGTTTGTGTTTAATAAGCTGCAGCAGCATAGCAAATAGAAAAGCCAGAAAAAAGCTGCGTGAGCATTGCAAATTAAAACATAACAGAACTGAGAATATTAACACTACCAGGGGAATGCTTGTCTTTGCAAATTGGCCTCTTTCACTTCAGACGACGACTACAACCAGATAATACATGAAAGACGACGATCATACCCAAAATGACACCGTGACAAGATCCCCTGCACATCTAATAACCTTGCCCAAAGTCTTTAATAGCTGCATAATTATATTTGAAATAAGTCTTTTCTAGACAATAGTCATAATCCTAATGTTGCAGTGCTTGCCTTGTATCCAGACACCAGCACTTGTAGTTTGGTTTTGACAATTCATAAAGCTCATCAGGTGTCATCTTCACAAGCTTTTCAGTTGTCAGAGAATCAAAATTCACATGGATGTCGTTCATAGCAAGTGATGCAACGATGCCTTCTGTCTGATGATCTAGGGCTCGGAATCTCTTGTACAGTCTCATTACAGCCACACAATCTTCATAAGGATCATGCATACCAGACTGGATATCATACCTGTAAAGCCAAAGCTTTATGATTCACTGAGGAATTTACAATCAGAGATGACCTAGAACTTCAGACAATTAGAAACTTTTACTAGTCTCTGGATAAGTACTGAAACCATGAAGTGCAATTGCAGATTTTCATGCAGTAAGTGATGGATGGTTAACAACATTTGATGTTTAAACTTTACAGTACAAATATACAAAGGATCCTTTAAAAAAATAATATATATATATAGTTCCTATCCGGAGCGAAGCTTCGCTTTGAAATTAAAGTGTGAAATTCCTTATTTGACTCACTTTTCGGTCATATTTTCATATCTGCACCGTTCAGTTTGTAAAACCTAATGCATAGATCATCTCTGCTAAGTTTCATTGAATTTGATGACCGTTTAGGTTTTCGTAATTGTGATTTACACAAACGGTTCTTGTTAGACATATTTATGGTCCATTCATTGATTTAATATAATTCGGTACCTAAACAATCATAACCAAAACTGTTTGTGTAAATCACGATAACGAAAACCCAAACGATCATCAAATTCAATGTAACTTGGCAGAAATGATCTATGTAGGTTTTACAAACTGAACGGTGAAGATATAAAAATATTACCGAAAAACGAATCAAATAAGGAACTTCACACTTATTTTCATAGCGAAGCTTCGTTCTGGATAGGAACTGTATGTATGTATGTGTGTGTGTGTGTAAATATATATATATATATATATATATATATATATGCAGGAAGGTTCAGAGGCGGAGGTCCGCATTTTAAAAAAAATGCGGATTTTGCAATTTTGATCCACTTTTCGATCATGATTTCTCATCTTAACCGTTCATAATGTAGATATATGGGAGCAAATCATCTCTACAAAATTTCAGCAAATTTGGATATCATTAAGACATACAAAGTGAATCAAAACTATGAATGTAATAAAACTGTTCAACCGAAACCGTTTGTTTTTTCGTTCTAAATCACATATTTGAATACCTTAACGATCTCTAAATTAGATGAAATTTTGTAGAGATGATCTAGTCACATATAACTACATTATGAACGGTTAAGATGAGAAATCATGATCGAAAAGTGAATCCAAATGTGAAAAACCGCATTTTTTAATAAATGCGGATATCCGCACCTGAAACAACCCCAATATATAAAGGAGAGAAGGGAAATCATATGTCTCTAAGAGAACGAAGGCTTGCAACAGTTTCTGAATGCAAGAATCTTTATAATAACACAAGTGAAATGCTAAGTTAGGTGGAAATGAGCCACTTTTGTGACTTTTACCTGTCGTTCTATAAGTAATATGAAAAAAGCGTCTAGACACAATTGACTTAGAGATCATAACCCAACAAAAATAGAAAGGGCAGCTCAAACTTGCACAATATTTCTTTTAGCTAAGCAACTTCCTCAAAGTAGTAAAAATTGGTTTTCAGTTAAGAGCATAAACTGGAATCAGCATAAGCAAATGCCATCATTTTTACAAAAAAGAAAAAAAAAGAGAATGAAACAAAAACCAAAGCAAAAATCTGAGAAGAATAACTCACCCCAGATATGTTTTGGTGAGATACTTAAGTGAGTGACTGGCAAGATTTGTTTTCATCAGTGGATGGTACTTTGCAGTATCCCTGCATATAGTATAAGGAAACATCAACCATCTAGAGGCTGCCACATAAATACAATATAAAAATCAGTTCCCAATTACGAAAGAATCAAAGACAACTCTAGTTCTTAAAAGGTAAAGCAGTGTAAATACTATGGCCAGTATAATATGAGGGAATTAAAGATTAGAATAGTTAGCTATGAATCCTCTGCAGAGTTATTCCACGGAGTTTCATTCAAAAATTAAACTGTCCATAAAAAGGTGCTCTCACAGTGCTGCATTTAAATTCATATTGGCCTAGGGGATTTAATTGGTGCCATATCATGAAGTAGCTGCTCAAAGAAAACATGGCTTGGAAAAAAAACTTAATACCGCAGCAGGTGCTCAGGATAATACAATCCCATGCAATCCAAATCATGCTCCAAATCATGCCCGACAAGAAGCTTGGTCTTTCCTCCATCCAACCTTGATCTCCCAATGGAATCTCCATCGTACAAAATTTCCAAGATCTTATCTTGCACTTCTTTGAGTGGCATTGCATTTCTAAGATGATCTTCAGTTAACCCAGTAATTTCATATCTGTAAAAGGCATCTGAATCAGAGCAGACTGTTTCCAAAACTCTTGAGACAAACCATAGATGAGAAGTCATACACATACCTGTAATTAGTGATAGGCAGTTGAGGCCGCACATTGGTGTGGAATAGGAGATTCTTGTCTTCATCAATTAGGCACACCCTTGCACACAGGTCCAGTGATCCATCACTTCCACCGCCAACCATTTCACAATCCATTGCAATTGCTTTGGGGCAGTTATCAAAGTGGTTTTCACCACAAAAATTCATATAAGACTCTGCATCAGGCACTGTTCCCTGCAACAGGTCAAATAAAAAAGTAAGCCATGTATGTCTATATCTATATTAATAAATATATAATAAATTCAGAGGTTGAGAAGTGTCGTTGATGGATCACTGGATAATAAGACATCGAAGGTAATCAACTTACTATAGGAGCAGGTGCTGATAGGAGACACACTTCTCTATGCTGGCTAAGAGAACCAGGGTTATCAAAGAGCTTCAAAC
This sequence comes from Comarum palustre, assembly GCA_951800085.1. Classification (NCBI taxonomy): domain Eukaryota; kingdom Viridiplantae; phylum Streptophyta; class Magnoliopsida; order Rosales; family Rosaceae; genus Comarum; species Comarum palustre. The sequence continues at coordinate 12,114,523 of OX637589.1, forward strand.
ATAGATCACACCCTTGTTCAGCGAAAATCTTCATGCAATTTTCTTTTGCCACTGGACCTAAATAATAGGAGCCAAAAAGGAAACTAAATAAGCAGTTTCATGGATGAAACATAAGTGTTATCCAGTCTTATCAGCTATCATGAACTTGCATCTCACCAGTAAGATGTTCCCTCAAAGACTCGAATGAATAGAAGTGCTTTCTACACACTCCACATCTAGGATCATGAGCTGAGTGGAAAGCAACCTTCATATGCTCAATGAAATGTTCTTTCTTCTTATATTGCTTGTAACAGGCAGGACATTTGTGCCTGTATGCCCATGGGTCAAGAAAATTCATCAGAGTCAATCAACTTCATACATTGCATACAGAATTGAACCCTTGTAACAAGTAAAATAATTCACTCGCATATAAGTAAATACACAGATTCTGTTTACTTGTTTTGACGATTTAATTAAATTAAAAGGTTCAGATACATTACTCTAAGAGTAAAACTGAAAGTATGTGAATATGTTCCTGCAGCCTTATTATACGTAAGCATTACAGTATCTGGGCTTAAATATGAAACTTTTACAACTACCCTGACACATCGATTACTCTCCTGCAATGACTACCATGACTAAACCAAACAATTTTCATATTGCACACTTCAGACATCAGATTAAGAATGTTGAAATTGACAGCAACACAATCAAACAATTCTGTCATCAGGTAAAATAAACACTTCCACAAGAACCAGAAAATGCACAATAACCCAGATGAAAATCGATAAAGATCCAAACTTCAAACTACTGTTTACATTTCCAACACAATCAAAGCTGCCTAAGCCAATAAACACCTTTTGGACTAACAAAATTTAGAACAAGAGCTCTAAAATGAGCAAACCAAAGCCGGATTTTGTATCTAAAAGCAGTAGCTAATGCCATACTCCACATAATAGAAAGAATCAATCTTTACACTGAAAAATCTGTACTTTGTCAGCAACATGCAAACGCTTATGCCAATTGTGGAAAGGAAAGTAAACCCATTAACCTCAACAATTGCAAGAACATGAGAGAGAGAGAGAGAGAAGGAGGTGACACCTGGCTGCTGGGGTTTCCTTACTTTTCTGCAAGTCGTCGATGTCCATGGAGTGAATGCCGGAATAGTATCCCAGTGAATCGGAATGGGGATATTCTTGCTTCCCAAATAGCCAAATATTGTGACGAGAGAGAAAGAGAGAAGGAGTTGGCCAGGATTTAAAGAATTTTGGCAGATACCACGCTACTGCGCAGCAAGTTTGCAAGTGTGTGCTGCGATCGAAACCATATGTCAGCAATCCTACGATGATAAACAATTAAAACTACACGATTGATTTTCGCGATTTGGTCTAGTTTCGTACCGAAAGCAAACAAGATTACAAGAGGTTAGCTTAAAATACATTAAAAGTCTAGACAATGTATTTAAAAATAATATCTGAACTTATAAAAATATTAAAATGATGCATAAATTCTTAATTTGTTATCAATAAGATACCTATAAAGAATACTCATTTAAAAATATTCTGTTTTTTTAGAAAATTAGTATGTTAACCTTTATTTTGAGTATTCTAGTGTTTTCTTTTAAATTTTGACTGAGCATGATGAGCCTAAGTCTATGAATTTGTTTATCTAGCATATTGCAAATACAAACTCATCCTCTCACTCAAAGGTAAACAATTATTTTTATCATCAATAGCAAATTTAATAGCTACTCGACTTGATTTATTATCTTATGCTAAAATTTCTCGCAAAGAATTGCAAGACGAAAAAAGAAAACTAAGAAGATTGATAAAAGATAGAGATAATCTTCATAGAAAAACAAAAAATTACTGGGATATTATCCTCAGAGTTTAGCAAAGAATCAAGCAAACTGAAGAACAGATTGAAGTTCTACAGGAAGTTTTTGATACGATCAAACTCCGCTGAACGTTTTGAGTCTCGGTTAGATCTGCCATAGCTGGTATCAGAGCCTGCTTGGCTCAAAAGCAGGTTATCAAGGCTTATGCTACAAAGTTGGTTTCTTTTGACCAACAAAATAGAATCTAAATAAAAAATTATCAGTCCTTCTGTATTACAAAAGGTACTGATAAGTGGCAAAATGCTTTCATTCAAGGCATATTCAGGAAGATCAATACTCGATAGAGTACATCTGTAGAGTATTAAACACACTCTACGACGATCTTGTCTACCTCCAAAGAGAAGTCGGGGTTGAAGAGCTTGGTCCTTCCAGACCAAGCCTAATTGAATACCTAGATCATCTATCTAGGGACACGACCTCAGACAAGGTTGCATTACAACTTGAGAGAATTCATCTCAAGTTCAAGCAATTTAAGGAGATAAGTTCAACACTTTGCAAGCTTAAAGCCAAGCTTGATTATCTCAAAGAAAAACGATATCTATTGGATATTGAAAAGAAGCTGGTTCGCATTGAGCATCTTGCTCACAACATTCGTCAGCAAGCAATTGAGCTAAAATCTTCTCAAGAATCGCTGAAAAAGCTTTTAGAAACTCTAATCACCCGATTATGATGAATCAAAGAGTTGAACTAAAAATAAAACAGGAAGATGATAAAGCTCTAATCTTTTTCCTTCCTACAGAAACAGTGCATGATAATATCAAAGCAATCATTCATCAGCAGAACTACAAGATCGCTTATCTCCAAGAAATGAGTATTGATCTCAAAAACCAATTTAAGAGTTAAACAGCAGGATAGCAAGACTGCAAACAAACATAGAAAAAATGAAGATACAAGAAAGAGAAGGGATCAATGAAGAACAACTAACTCAAAACGTAGCTAGTAAAATAATCATACCCCCTTTACCAAAAGGAGAAAGTGAGTTTAAGTTTAGTGAACCTAAACTCCTTATATGGTCCTCGTCCAAATCTGCATCTTCAACCAGAAGATATGTAAAAATGCTGAGTAGAATACTTAGTAAAATAAATATTATACCTGTACAGCTAATCAACGCTCAAGAATTTGAGTATAATGAAATTGAATCTAGCTTGAGAGAAGCATCGGTTTCCAGATTCAAACTCAATGAGATCTATAGGAGAGGATCTTTCCTTATGGATTCTCACAGGTTCAAGATTCTTGAACTAACAGTTCCTGTCACAAGAGGAGAAACCGATATTAGGTTAATCACTCTAAAAGAAGTAAGTGAAGTATCTCATAAGAAATATTCCTACATGCATATTGGGGCAGTTTAAGTAGGAATAAAGCTTTTAGCCAGAGATGGTATAGACTGTTCTGCTCTATGTGTCTTACAAGATGATAAAATAACAGACTTTAAGAAGACTTTGTTAGGAACAGTAGAAGCTTCTCTATGCAACCAAGTTGCATATTTAAATGTTAACTTCACCACACATCTTAGAGATGCAGCACACTGTCTAAAATTGAGAATCAAGACAGATGAAATTTTCATGAAGAAAGGAATGATGGAACTTGCGATAGATTATCGTATCTATTATAAACTGATGAGCTCAAATGTAACCCCAAACACCAGATTTCTCAACAGCCTAGGATTACAACATCAATCCTCACCAATTCAAGAAATCATACTGAATAGAAGCATATCACAAAATGGCATGAAGTAACATTTCCAAGAGAATAGAATCTGACACCTCCAGCTAGACAGGTAGAAAATACAAATGTTTCTATCTATGAAGACATGAGAGGAAAAATAAGCTTACAATTTCATAGACATTCATTCGCTAGCTATGAGGAAGCTAGTACTTCTGGAACCAAACCAACTTCTTGTCTTGAAGAATCTTTCGAGGAAGAAGATGCTAAAAGACCTATGATGATGCTAAAATCAGAAGAGCTGAAGAGCTTGTATGAACAAGTAGAAATATGTGAATCTACAGAAGAGCTTGAAAAGATCAAGAAAAAGATTTCTCAGGTGTAACTGAGAAAGAACAAAAGGAAGAGTTTTCCTTATCAAGCAGCTAAAGAAGAACCATGCGAATCTTCAACAATGGAAACTGAAAATATTCCCCAAGGAAGCACTGTAGTTCAGAACATCACAAACTACCCCATTAAGATCATTCGAGAAAACAAGATTAAACTTCCTAAGGGACAGACTCCTACAGGGAAATCAGGAGAACGAAGTTCTCATAAGTACATCCCTACTGAATCCAAATGGGGACAATCAGTATCTGAAAGAGGAGTTTACCTTGATCTAGACAGGGTAGAAGACAAGAGAAAGACAATAGACAACTGAGTACCTAACCTAAGGCTAACTCAGGCTTTGGTGTTGTCTAAATATGTCTACGAGGAAGCTCATGCATATTATGAGTCCATCTTAACTAGTATAGTCCAGAAGTGGTATCAGTCTTTCAAGCGAAGCTCTCAGTGGCTTGACTGACAACCAAATTAGCTCAAACCAATAATCCTCTAGATTTTGCATGTCCAATCTATCCATAATTTTGTGGAGACGTTACTGGGCATAGTGAGCAGTCTAAGGAAAGAGCTAAGACAAATATTCAAAAGTTGAGCATTTGCAACATGAGATACTTTGAAGAGGATACTAACGAGTTCCAAAATTACTACTTTACCATTGGAGACCTAGATAATGAAGATCTGGTCAGAACCTACTACAGGAAATTACCAGAACCATGGAACGATGCAATAGCACAATCTTTGGAAGAAAATCTTTTGTCGTTTTTTACGGTAGGAGGGATTGCTAAAAGAGTCAGGGACCTCCTGAGAAAGCAATGTGTTGAAAACAGAAAATCTAAAACCGCAAAGAAGCAACTCAGAGGAGTGGAAAATATGTGTCCCAAGATATTGGAGACACCAACGCAGTGGGGATGTCACACAGAGAAAAAATACAAGAAAAGGTTCTCCAACAACAAGCAGAGGAAAAATTTTGCTTCTAAAAAGAAGTATAATTTCAGAAAAAAGCTCCTTCAAAAACAGCTTTGCAGGAGAAAGATCTCCTTCTAGGAAGAGATTTTTTTAAAATAAAAAAACCAATTCTTCGAATTCCTTTAGAGAAATGAAAAAATGCAGATGTTGGCTTTGCAAAGCCGAAGGACATTATGCAAACGAATGTCCTAAAAAGGACAAGAGATCTGCGAAAGTTCTAATTGAAGAATATGACGAAGCAATAAAATATGCAAACCTGAAAGGTCTTGAGATAGCCTATTCTGATAAAGAGAATGATTCAATATATTCTCTTGAGTTCCCATCAGAAAGTGAAATAGAAAATACTTCAGAAAGTTCTGAAGAAGAGGAATCTCGTCCTATGTTTGTCTTAAAATTTTTAAATTGGAAGGAAGAGGCTACTGATATTATCAGTAACTTCCACCCCAATCCAGGAAGATTTACATGTGATTACTGCAATTGCGATGATAGTAATTCAGTTCTCATGTACTGTAAAAGTACAGTTGAAACTTATCATCAAGAATGTTTCATTGCAGAATTACGAAGAAAAACTAAAGACAATGAAGCTCACATCCTGGTCAAACAAGAATATAAAGAGTTCTATGAAACCAAGGAGCAACAAGGACATAACTTAGAAGAAGATTTGAATAGAATAAAGTTAGTAACTTCATTAAGTCAGAACAAGGAATTAAGAGAGTCTTTTGATTCTATCAATGTTCCTGCAAGAAGGCAAAAATAAGACATTATCACAGAACCTGTTATACAACAGGATAAACCTTTTGATCCCATCAACAATGCCGATGAAATAGAAATCGATCATTTCATTGAATTGCATGGCAAACCTGCAGAAAGTAAAGAACAAGTAAAACAGGTTCAGACAAGCAGATTCAGCAATTAAATCATTATCGGATTGAAATTTCCTAGATATAGAAAATACCATATACATGCCTTTGTAGACAGTGGATCAGGGTATTCTCTTGGCAAGAGATATGCCATTCCTGAAGTATATTGGGAAAAGGATCCAAGATCAGTTACTAGAATAGCCATGGGAGAAAATGAAATAATCATGGATACTATGGCTCGTGACATTAAAGTTTCTATAGGCGGAGGAACTTTTGTCATAAAAATCATCTGGCAATGTGAAAGTCAAGGAGCAGACGTGTTAATTGGAAATGACTTCATTCTTCAACAGACGATAGTTCAGAATCCACAAATGATTGGTTTTGAAAAGAATAAAAAATTCTTTTGGGAATCTCGTCTTAACAACGCTGTCAGCGTTACGGGGCTGAGATTTACAGACCAATATCAGAGATCGTCAGCGAAGAGTGGTGATTATAAGTCAGTTTTAGAACCAGTTCTGCTGTTGAAAGACCATTTGAAGGGTCATAGTAAAATATTGGTAAATGAAGGGATGAATTCAGAAGATTCTAAGGAAGAGTATGAATCCCCTTTAGATGAGTCTGATTCAGATTCATTAGAAGAAGAAAGCTCAGACGGAGAAGAAGAATTTATCAGTGACACCGATATCAGTGAAGAATTTATCCTGATACCGAACCCGACCCGTCTCGATCCCGTCCAGATCGGATCAAGATATAACCATAAAATTTTGTTGTCCTGACCCGTCACGAATCCCGAATCATAGTACACGGGTCGAATCAGGATGAGCTAAACTAATTGTCGTCTTGAATTCAAAAAGCTTGATTTCCAATAAAAATGTAGCATTTAGAACCAAAAATTACATATTTTCAGGATCGGGATCGGATTGGTCCCGACCCGTCTCGAATCCCGACCTGTCCCGTACTGAATTTCAAGATCGGGATTACTATTTTAACTTTGGGATTGGGATTGGGATCGGGATAGGTCGAATCCCGACCCGACCCGTCCTGAATCCCGACCCATCTCGTACCGATCACAGCCCTAATTTTCATACATCAAGTTTCAAATTAAGCATTTTGGTACACGAAATTTGAAACTTGATCCACTATATAGACACGCCATCCCGTTGTTAACTCTTTTGTCATTATTCATTTGTTGAAGGGTAATATAGTACTCTCACACTAAGGCCGATTTATTTGCTAAAAATAAAACAAAGAAAATTTCATCCAATTAACTCTTTTTATCTCTCTGCATACCTAGAAACTCAAAAACATAGATGTAGCCAAAAAGGGTTTCAATCTATTCACTAGGTTGATTACTTGCCTATAATGCGCTTCAATCTTGGTTTCTTCTGCATTTCTGTTGATGAAGAAGGCCGCGGGCGCCAACTAATAGCCAAAGAAAGGAAACGACATCAGTCACATTATGGATATACGTTACTGATGGAGTCGAATCAGTCAATGCAATCATACCGAATCAGACTTCCACCGTGGTGTTTTTTTCTCACTCTATTTTCAATTATCCCCATCGAGACTCTCTGATTTTATTTCCATGGTTATGATTTGATTATTGATTATGAATTATTTGTTGTTTACTTGGGTTGAATGGGTGTAATATATCTATATCCTTAATTGGATTAGATGGATAGTGAGTGAGAATTGAAGGGGAGTGGAGTTTGAAGTTTATGGAAATGGAAATGGAAATGGTTGGAATTGATGGCCTGGTTGGAATTGAGCGGGAGAGAGAGATTGGTGCCCAACAGTGAAATACTTGAAATTTTTGCAGATGATTGTGGATGCCGATGGTGATCGGTGATCGATTTGACTCATTTGAGGCCTTGCATCATTTAAAAATCTTACTGCAACCCCGCCCATATATATGTTCACCAGAATAAACCTATTTTTGTTCTTAGCTATGGTGTGGAGTCGCAGATCTTGAAGTTGCAGGTGTGTAGTTCCCTAATTAAGAATATCAAAATAAATGACGTGCTGGTCCCCACAGATATAACACTTGGTAGACATGGTAATGGTGTTACTAATATAAGGGTGTATAAATACGTTGGATCGTGGTTGTAATTTGACGTACACAAGTTTATGTTTTGTAACTTTGTATATAAATTTTTTTAATGGGCTTAATTTCATGTACTACTTTTAAAATTTTATCTTTTAGTTAAAAAGGTACTCCTACTTCACCAATTAAGTCATATGCATAGTTGACCAAAAAAACTAGGTCATATGCATGAATATGAATATACGTTGAGACACACTCCAATGAAATTAAAAAGATGGACTTGATGAATTTTTACACGCATAAACCAAGGCTTGTTTATGTCATAAGGATTCACTTATTTAAACAAGGTGAATAAAGATAACAGCCATAACACAACTAGCTAAATAAATTTAATGAACGAATTTGATTTGCTACACAACTATGTGAAATAGTTATCATCAACATAGTTGCTAACTATCGGGGAAAAAAACTTTATAGTTGCTAATTTTAAATCAAGCATGTCCTCCTCACCCCTAAATACTCAGACCACTATATAAACAATAAACACCATTGCCATCAAGAACGGCACTGAAGAGTGGATGGATGGAGCACTGCTCTTTTTGGGCGGGTTAGGAGGAGCAGCCTTAGGAGCTGGGGTAAGTTCTACTGGAATATCAGGAGGAAATTCTTCACCTGGTGGAGTTGGTGGTCCGTCAACCATAGGGGAAGTTGCTGGGGAAGCTCTAGGGGATGTTGTGGGAGTCAGTGCAGCTATAGGGGCCTCAGTAAATGGAGGTTTTGGGGAGGAAACGGGTGCAGCTTCCGGGACGGAAACGGGTGCAGCTTCCGGGGCGGAAACGGGTGCAGCTTCCGGGGCGGAAACGGGTGCAGCTTCCGGGGCGGAAACGGGTGCAGCTTCCGGGGTGGAAATGGGTGCAGCTTCTGGAGTGGAAATGGGTGCAGCTTCTGGAGTGGAAATGGGTGCAGCTTTTGGGGCGGCAGCCGGTGTGACAGTGGGAGATATTGGGGTGGCAACTGGAGCGTGTGTGGGACTAGAACTGGGTACCGGAGATAGGGTTGGGGCTGTGACACTTTGAACTGATGAATGAGAAACGCTAACATGAATCTTCTGGCCGTAGCGGCAATGTTCATTGATAGTACTAATGAAGAAGAAGTTTCCAGGTTTGTTCAAGCGTATATAATCACTGCCAGTGCGCATCTCGAAGATTCCATGCACAGGGTTGCATGACCTGAATCCTTTATGCAACACTCTCACGACATTGTTCTCGTTTCTGTCATACTTAAAATCTGCATACATGTAATGCAATAGTGATATTGCGCCATTTCTTTTAGGTTATGCACGTATATATGGTCGCATCGAAGAAAATATGTATAAACTGCATAGTAATATTTAGCCAATTCCACAATATCATGACAAATAAAAATCCACAATATCATATGTAAGTTTCATGTCAAAGGAATAAAAGAAGACCAATTCACCCACATAAGACTAATCCGTAACAAGAAATGACATGACTAAATGGAATAATATTAGTTTTCACTCGATCCAATATTTTCTAGGTCGATCAACAACCAACACAACCATAAAAGAGAAAACGGATTTCCTTATAATCGTCGCAAAATTATGTTATATAACTTCCAGATCCAAAAGCAGGCAATCACACTCAAAACACATTTATAAATTTCAAGAGTAGCAATAGTTGAAATTAGCTTACGAAGAACATCTCCAACGGTGAAGTTTCTGTAGGATGCCCAGAGCTTATAGTCAACACCTTTGTCTGTCCACCCTCTAGAGTCACCGACTTGGTAAATATTGATACCAAAGCAGACTCCACACAAAGCCATCAGAAGAGAAAGAATGAGCATTCGAACATTGGCCAAAGCCATGGCTAAACCACAAAGTTATTCACCGATCGGGTTTGTGCTTAAATCTAAGGAATTGAATCGTTACTATCTACAAGACCCTGTATATATATATATATATATATATAAAACAATGGAATACCAAATATATTTCATGTGTAAATTATCATTAATTATGATTACGCGTACGAGAGCAAGATCTTTTGAATATATATACCCTATATGGTTAATTATCCTTGATTGTTGATAACTTGATATACTGCGTTGATATTCGAGAAGATATACTACATGATTTAGGATAAAATTTACATGATTTCATACCAAACCGGAAATTACTATCATTCTTCTCCGGAAAGAAATACTATATACCCAATAATGTAGAGTTACGTCCAATTAGCGCATTTGTGTCAATTTGAATGCTCCTGCCTAAATTAGCTTGTTTAACGTTTCAACAAATTTGATAAAAAATAGAGAGCACCGATATATTTCAATCCCTCTCAAATCACCAATGAGGTTAAGTTCAATTTGGTGATGAACTTTCCACGATATAATTTCTTTCTTTTCAACGATTCATATATGTATTAGGTCTACCATGAATATCTTTGCGGTTTAGCCAATATTCCTGTATATCTCTGGAGTTGGGGTTTTGGATTTCGAGCATATATATACGAATCTGGCGCAATCGTATGATGTTTATTCCATATAAAATTGATTGATATGCCAGAATATCACTGACAATCAACTTAAAATGAAACGAACACAAATATTTAGACAGAAAAATGCAATGAACTCCTCAATTACACGGAGTATCTTCAATACATAGCCGTATATGTACACGACACACATGTGAACGGTTGTGATTGTAGGATATAATATTGATACATAAGTGATCAAACATATGAATTGTTATAAATGACTAAAATTGTGTCATGCACATACACGACCGTACATACAAAAATTAAGTATGCACATACACGACCGTACATACAAAAATTAAGTGAGCAATTCTAGAGACAAACAAGTGAAACAACCCAAAGGATATGAAAGTACAACCCACAAAAACTAATGAATAATAATTTACAATTTTATCATGGACTGTGTTATACCGGGCTACATGGGAGGCGTGGGTTTCTCAACCGTTCAATGACTGCATGAGATCAATAGCAGGAGGTTTAATGATGAAAAAACTGGTTGCATAGGATGCCGACCCGTATAGTATAAAATTCCTTTTATTATTGCCACTTTACAAATCGAAGGCGACTCCATGAGAATAATCAGTACCCACATACGAATCGACCTAGCTACCAAAATTTTTGAAAATTTATTCTGTGTGCTAGGGCATATAATTCAGACCAACAATATTACCCTAATTATAATTATAAGGGTAACGAAAATTGTCCGTATACTTATTGTAATGTACCATAGGGTTTGACCTTGGCGGCGACCTCATGAAAGGAATCCCGAGCCCCATAGGCAATGACGACCTCCCTGAATACCCATACGGCGGCGGTACCCCATGTGGCGGCATCCATGGCATCCCCGGCAGAAATCCTGGCCTTGGCGGTCCAGGGAAGTACCCATTGGCCTGAAATCCCATGAATGTCTGCCGAGGCACCGGTGACGGTGTTGGCACCGATAGAGGTGGCGGCGGACGCACGGCCGTAGAGCTATTCTCCTTGCCAAAACATTTCATTATACCACACAACTTTCTCTTCTTTACATTCTTGGGTTCAGTTATTTGCCCGGCATCATTGTCGATACAATTGTTTTTTACAGCATCTTTGTGGTAATCGTCTTCCTTGCTATCATCAAGTTCATCATCAGAGCAAGAACATTTTTTGCTCTGAGTTTTGGAGCAAGAGGGTTCATTCTTATCTACGGGGCAAACCAGCTCGGCCCTTTTGTAATTATTTCGTATCACCTCCATGAGCACCTTAGAATCTATGCTGCCAAAAACTGTTACAGTGCCACCTTGGTCTGAAACTATCTCCACATCTTTCACCCCTAGCCAAAGATTATTTCAAGCGATGAGAGAAATTAAGAACTAGGATTTAAATAAAAATGAGGCCATATAATTAATGATACTTACCACTCATCTTCTGCAACTTTTTCTTCAGCTTCACTTGACACTCCAAACAATTACTTCTAAGATTCACTTTGATATAAGGACCCTGCAAGAATTATCAATAGTCAATACAACAAACATAAGAAACTAAAACTAGTCAATATGTAACAAAAATATAAGAGAAAATTGAGAATTACTATTACTGGAGGTTGAAGCTGGGCTGCATGATGATGTTGCTGCTGTTCATATGGAATTGCTCCTAAACCTTGTGAAGTTGAAGGACAGAGCTCCATGTATAATGCTTGTGTATGATCAATCAAGTTTTGTCTGAGATGGAATGAAATTCGATCGAGGATGGCTTCTTCTTTTTCTTTTATGCAGGCCGGCGCGGGTCACTTAGATATATTGTGTGCTTAGATTTTTTTATGGAGAATATAAGGATTTCTCGGCACAAACTTAATGAGTGCATATCTTGCTATTCATTCGAGATATTATGAAAATTTCTTAAGAAATGGAGGTAATTAATCAAGGTTTCCTTTTTCTTACCCTTCAATTTAAATTGGTACGGAATCAGGGGGTAGCCCTAGATGTTTTGGTGATGCGAGATCTTGTGGTTAATATCGAATGATTTATTTACAATAAAAATGAAGATATTCCCTTACTTGAATTATGCAATTTTTCTTTCTCAAAAGAAAGAAAGAAGAACTATGCAATTTTTACTTTCTAATATTTCATTACTTTCAGTTGGGTCCTAATTAAGCACAATTTAAGGAATATCATGATACTCCGTCGTACGTACATGAATCAAAAAATGGTGCAAGATAATCTTATAATAGGCCATGAATATATTGGTACGTATTAATTATAATAAAATACAGGATTATTAAAGATCAGGATGCCAGTGTCTGGATATAAATTGCCATGGTTTGTGAGGCGATCATCTTTGAAACAAACACACGAGCCCTCAAATGGAGAACCACAGTGCTGATGGTCCGGTTTGTAACTCCTCTTTCTTTGTGACTTTAGCTTATACATATGCAAAATCGTATGTAAAATTGACGCACTCTAATAGTAATGAACCGTTTAGGTCTTCTGTAATTATCTAATGTCAGTGTCTGTTGATATGTAGTCTATATTGTTGCTTCGGGTGATTTTGGTTTGTTCTTCTAGCTAGCTCCTCATGTGTTCCTGCTTTCATTTGATTAATAGTTTATATATAAATATTGACTACTAGCTTCTTCTATCCCCGATCCTCAACCAAATAATAACAGCTAGCTAGCTATATACACATAAATAATTGCAATTTCTTTTTTCCGAAATGATATGTATGTTATTGCAGACCTTTGATTTGAAGGTGAATACATGTTGCGAGCAATGTGCCTCCAAAATAAAGGAAAAGTTACAGGAACTAAATGGTACGTAAAAACTCTGAATTTTTGCCGATGTAATTATATATACACGTATGTTTGATTGTCGAGCAAGTTTTTACATCTTTGATACTGTGCATATACGTACGTAGGAGTGAATTCTATCAGTACAATACATGAAGAAAAGGAGATGGTACAAGAAAATAATGAGAAAGAACCCCATGGTAGCATAGATGATGTAGAAAAAGATGTAGTGGCGGTAACATATACCAAGAGGAAGAACACTCGTGCCAAAATTTTCAGGAAGCAAATATCAAGGCTTAAGAAAATGGCCAGGGTTCTTGTGTCCTACAAGATCAAGAACCTTCTGAGTCGACCCCCAAAGAAATCTAAGCCTTCTGCAAATCAAGCACCACTATTAATCAACAGCGTTCCAAATGTTTACAAGAAAAAAATCGTTTCCAGGGCAAAGAACTGCCAATACTGTAGTGAGAGTGATTCCGATCGCGATGAAGATAAACAAAAATATATAAATGTACCGAGAAGGGCACCGCCCCTGGGTACCGTGTATACCCATCGTCGTCCACTCTCGCTTGTTCATCAGGCAAATATGAGGCCTTCCAGTTACGTGAACAACTGGCGAAGACCACCACCGCCGCCGCCACCACGACAGCCGCCCTTATTGCTCCCTCCGCATCATCCCCCATATGGTTCACAAAATCCTTATTGTTACAATTTGATGCCACCGCCACATTTTTATGGCTACCAAAATCCTTACAGTCACGACTTCATGAACAGAATGGACGTGCCTCGGCCTATGTATTCTTATTATCCTTATTATTATGGTCAGAAACCAAGGGATCCTCCAGTTGGCAACTCATTCATCCATTTTTTAAGCGATGAGAACACAGCTAGTGGTTGCAGTATAATGTAAGGTGGTTCAACTTTTTACTTAATACAAGATTTTGTTTTTGAAAACAAAACGATTGAGTATGTCAATGGCTCTATATGGGCGTTGGGTATGATTTTGATGAAAATCATAAGAAAATTGAAAACAAAACTTGTCATAAGAAAATTTGCATGACTGTGTATGGTTTTTATGACTATTTTACATGATTTGGAAATCAACTAAACAAGCCCAATACTAAAACATCAATATCCACTCCGACTTTTGGTACACGAGTAAGCTGACAAAACTGCTCAGTCTGAAACTACTGTGTTCGTTGCAAACTGAAATCTGAAGCGAGTTCCGATCAGATGGAAAACGATGACAGCCACGGCGATCCATCATACCCAAATGCCGACCAGACCGAAACCGAGAACAACAAGACAACGACAACAACAGCGGAATCATCGGAGGCTTTGGCAAAGGGACTGTCTTCGACCCTCGCCGCCATCATTAAAGACTTCGATTCCAAGGCCCAGCAGACCTTCACCAGCCAAGACCAGCTCTCTGAAGCCCTCAATCGGCTCACCCGCGGTAACTAAGTAACTGATTTGTGTGGGGATAATTTTGATGGTTTCTTTACTGAGATTGTTAAGTTTGCTTTGGGTTGGGCAGAGCTGGATAAGTTATTGGAAGATGCTCCAATGACTGTGTATGATTTTTATGGCTATTTTACATGATTTGGACGTGCAAATTGGGTTTCGATTTGGTAATCAATGTCAATGGCAGGACATCTATACTGGATTTTGATTTGGTAATTATTGATGGTAGACAAATAAGATATTCAATTATTTGTAGGTTTAATTAGGAAATATAAGAAAAAAAATAAAAAAAACATTAATAGATAATTATTTGATATGATATTATAAATTAAATCTATTAAAAAAACTTAATTAGTTATCTTTAATCTTATCCTTCTATTGTTATTACATTTAATAAACAAAGTCAAGAATAAAAATTGTAACTATAAATTATATAACCACGGATAAAATAACTATAATTATTTTAATTATAGTTACCCATTACATAAATCAAGGACCTGTCTAGTATACCGTATGATATGAAATGTGCCAGTTTCTTAACCGTTCAATGACTGCACGAGACCAACAATAGTCAGGTTTAATGTTAGAAAAACCGATAACATAGAATACTGACCCATTCAACAGAAAATTCCAATAAACCAATTCATGAACCAAAAGTAAATTACAAAACGAGAGAACCAAACTTTGAAAACGCGCAAATAGTTGGTCAGTCTTCCTCTGACTCTTGACTCTATCCTTCTCTATATCTTGCCGTCTTTCCATTCCTATTTCTTGCCTACCCTCTTGTCCCTACTCGCACGCCTTTCCCTCCCTCACCGTCACCGCCCAATTCTGTCACAAACTTCCCCCAAAACCCATTTCTATATAATCATCTCTTCCAACTTCAGGTATAGTTCCCATCTGGGTTTCTCTCCCAACCCCCACACCCCAAAATAGTCCACCTGTTATGATGCAGCGATAAATAAAAGGATATGAAATTGGAATCCATCAATCTGTTTTTGATCTCGAATCCACAAGAGGTTCTAGAATCCATCAGGAATTAAAAAAAAACTCAAAGGTTTTTTTATAAAATCAAAGTTATCAAATACAACTGATAGAGGCTCTTTAAATAGGAGCAAACAAACCCTATGACAACTAACAATAAAACTTAAAAACTCATGGATTAAAATAAAATAAAGTCCAAAAAATAATTAAAATAAAACAAAATAATAAAAATAAAACTCAAAAATAATTAAAACAATCTTTTAAAAGCCCAACGAACTTAGATGTCTGTAAATAATTTGCCACGATCACACGGTTCTTCAATCTTTATTTTTTGTCGGAAAGCGACCCTCCTTCGTTCTACATCAGTCTCCTCCACTTCAAAACAACTCAACCTCGAGTTCATCTTTAATAAAGAAGAATAATTTTTAGAAAACAAACTCAATAATAAATCCAATAATTGAACATGTGGTTTAGAAGCCGAAGACTCTGCAAACTCTGAAGGTACAATCACGAATCCAACACCATAGATGAGTTTGTCAAATGTAACTTGAGAGAAGTCTTCTTGATTCTCAAAATTGTCTTCTTGAATGACCATTGGTTCTTGTTCTGGTTCTGAAAAAGTCATATGAGGCAAGCTTTCTTCAATACTAACCGAGTCAACATGAGCAAATTCTTCTTTAATCTGTAAAGTGATTTCTTCAACATTTTTTTTCACACACTTCAGGCTTTGCAGGCTTGATTGTAATCTTATTCGACTCATTCTTGAGTAAATATGTCTCATTTTTACAATAACAACCGTTGACACTTTCATGTCATTGTTTTTCAAAAAACACATCACTATCATCCATATCAAAGACATGACAAGTAACCTCATCGTTATAAAATTCTCCTATAGAGATGAGAACTTTACAAACCTCTGTCACATGTGCACGATCATCAATCCAAAATGGATAGCTCAACTTCACCGTCGGTAATTGAAGAGAATGAACAACTTTGCTTGCAACAAAATTCTCATGCAAATCACTATCAATTATTGTTGATCATACCTTGTTTTTGATGAAACACGTTGTTCTGAAATCATCGTAATTCGGTAAGGTAAATATCTAACGTTCCATGCTAGCTTCCTTTTTTTTCTTTTTTGTTTTGCTTCTGAATCAAATCGATAGATCACTCACCAGGAATCCACCAAGTTCTGATACCAATTGATGCAGCGGAAAATAAAGGGATAGGAGATTGAAATCCACCAATCTATTTTTGATCTCGAAACCACGAGAGGTTCTGGAATCCACCAAGAAATGAGATAAACTCAAAGGTTTTTTTTATAAAATCAAATTTATCAAATACAACTGATAGAAACTCTTTATATAGGAGCAAACAAACCATAAGACAACTAACAATGAAACCTAAAAGCCCATAGATTAAAATAAAATAAAGTCTAAAACAAATTAATTAAAATAAACAAAACAAAATAATAAAAATAAAATCAAAAATAATTAAAACAATCTTATAGAAGTCCAATAAACTTAGATGTCCATAAATAATTTGTCACAATCAAAGAATTTTCTAATATTTATTTTTGGTTGAAGAACGACCCGTTCCTTCTACGTCGTAATAACTTCGAGGTCCAATCCCAACAATCAGATCTTACTCTTCTCACCACCCTCAACTTTCAATAAATAAAAGAACCTTCTTTCCACCCAAAGCCTCAACCCACCATTCAAAATCGAATCTTAACATCGGATTCGATCAGGATTCTGTGTATGGATCCTGGTCCAATGTCAAGATTGCTCCTTTTCGGGCATCTGATAGTTCTTTCCCTGATTGTACATGTTTCCGGCAACTTCGTTTTCCCGGTGAGTCACAAGTTCCAGGGCCGCCGCGGCTGGTCTTTGAGTGAGTTGAAGTCCCACGACGCTCGTCGCCACGGCCGGAACCTCCTCTCTGTTTCGTCTTCAGCTGTGGATCTGGAATTGGGCGGCAACGGCCACCCTACCGAGACTGGTCTCTATTTCGCCAAGCTCGGAATCGGAACTCTGGCAAAAGACTACTACGTGCAAGTTGACACCGGCAGCGATATTTTGTGGGTCAATTGCATTGAGTGTGCCAATTGCCCTAAGAAAAGCGACATTGGCGTCAAGCTGACGTTGTATGATCCAAAGGGGTCTTCGAGTTCTGAGATGATCAGTTGTGATCAGGACTTTTGCACTGCGCAGTATGATGGTCTGTTACCGGGTTGTAAGCCTGATTTGCTTTGTCAGTACAATGTGGTGTATGGGGATGGGAGCTCGACTGCAGGGTACTTTGTGAGGGATGTGATCGAGTTTGATAGGGTAAGTGGGAGTCATCAGACTTCAGTGACGAATGGGAGTGTAGTTTTCGGGTGTGGAGCTAAGCAGTCAGGGCAGCTGGGGAAGTCGTCTGAGGCACTTGATGGGATTCTTGGATTCGGACAGGCGAATTCGTCTATGATTTCTCAGCTGGCTGCAGCTGGGAAGGTGAAGAGGCAGTTTGCACATTGTTTGGACAATGTGAACGGTGGTGGCATTTTCGCCATTGGGGAAGTTGTGGAGCCGAAGCTGAAGCTGAACATGACTCCGTTGGTGCCCAAAACTGCGCATTACAATGTGGTCATGGAGGCCATTGAGGTGGGTGGTGATGTTGTAGACCTGCCCTCAGATACATTTGGCAGTGGAGACAAGGAAGGGACCATCATCGATAGTGGTACCACTTTGGCTTATCTTCCACAGGTGATTTATGAGCCGGTGATGAAAATGATACTCAGCAAGCAACCCAATTTGAAGTTGCACACTGTGGAGGACCAATTCACTTGTTTTCAGTATTTGGAAAATGTGGATGATGGGTTTCCGGTGGTGAAGTTTCACTTCAAGAACTCAGTTCCGCTATCTGTGTATCCCCATGAGTATTTGTTCCAATTGAAAGAGTATGTGTGGTGTTCTGGGTGGCAGAGCAATGGGGTGAAAACCAAAGATGGGGGCTCCATAACTCTTTTGGGAGATTTGGTACTCTCGAATAAGCTGGTGTTGTACGATCTTGAGAAGCAGTCCATTGGGTGGATTGATTACAATTGCTCTTCAAGCCTCAGAGTGAAAGATGACAGTTCAGGTGCAATATACAGTGTTGATGCACACAACATTTCTTCTGCTTCAGGTTTGTTAATGAGTGGAAGATTATTGACATCATTGTTATTTGTAATTTGTATGCTGCTGCAAATATCTATATAGTCAGATTAGTTTAACAGATAGCACAGCATTCTTTGATTTTGGATGATAATTTATCAATCAATAAGAATTTGTGTTTGCTCAGTTTGTGCGTGTATTCTCTCTTTTCGTTTGTGCTCTGGTACTTCAGTGCAAAGTTGCTCCTGATTATCATTAAGATACAGATAGGGAATGTTTATTACTTGTAGAACGGAAGTGTGAATGAAATGGGGATAGAAGTGATTACTTTGGTTTGCAGATTGAAATTTGGTTTTTAGAGGAGAGTGGAAATGTTGGTTTATGAAGTTGGAAAATGGAGATTTGGGGCGTGGGAGAATAGAGTTTAGATTATTTAAGAATTTCTCTGTTTGCTTTATCGGTTCTTGAATCTTGACTTCTTGTATATGCCAGTACTGTTGTTTATAATCTCCTGTTAATGAAAACATAAACATCACTGATACTTGTGTGTGCAATTTCGTAACACTTGGCCATAGCCAACTTTTCCCAGCACCAAAAACTATGAAAAGAACAGAGGTTTAAACTCTGATGCAACTGAGTTCGTTGAGTTGAATATCTTAAACATGATGCCAAAAACTGAACAGCACAAGTCCAGTAGTGTCTTTTAGAATCTTCTGTGACGGCCTATATACAGCTTAGGCTGTCTGATATTCCCATCTGTCAAATTAGCAGATATGAATAAGTTTCTTAGTGGATTGCATGATGAAAATAATATCATGAGCAATGAGCAGCATCTGTTCAGGAAAACACAAACAAAAACAAAACAAAACAAAAGAAACCCAAAACAAAACAATGAGCAACTGGTCTTTATATAATACTAGTATTGGTGTCCGCGTTTTCCAAGCGCGGCTGATTTGATTTTTTTTCTTTTTGAAATGACTCACTGTTGATATATTTTTATCTTAGTATGATAATACTTAATAGTGCGGTTTTCGTCGGTTTGATTAGTTATTATCTATTTTTTTGCTATTTGATTCAATTATTATGCAAATTTTGCTTTTTGATCAATTATGTGCGGTTTGACCATAAATGTAAATTTCATTTTAGAAGAAAGCTGAGCAATAATCAACAACGAAAATTTCAAAATTACATGTAATAAGTTATCAATAAATATCAAAATTGGTTAGTAAAAATGCAAAAAAGAGGGGCAAAACGTCATTAATATTAGTATTATGAATATTATTAGTATCATTAATATTAGCATTATGAATATTATCATTATCATTAATATTAGGGTAAATTACATATAAGTAACCGATCAAATTTCAAAATACAAAACACCCACTTTTTATATTTTTTATACAGATTATGACATGAGTTCAAGCCCACACACAAGTTGTATTAGACATGACCCTAATTTTTATACAAAAAGACAAAATAGCTCAGTTTTTCAAAATAATTACGTCAAATGTTATTACTCTTCATGCACCCCTCTCCCCCACATACACCCCAACCCGTATCTGGTTTTATGCAAATCCTTCACACATTCTCTCTCTCTCTCTCTCTCCACCATCGCCATCCCCTTTTCCTCAAATCCAAGGTCTTATCGTCACCGCAAATTAACGGTTCCATACTCTCCTCCACTATCGGCGGCGGATAAGAAGGCTAATCAAGATTGGGATTAGAGTTATTTTAGGAGTGGACCGCGCTGTTGTAGATCATGGTGCTGGCATTGGAGTTTGACGACGGAGGGTGACGTACTGGGAGTTCTCATTGGTGCGACCGTAGTCATGTAATTGGTACACCTCTCTCTCTATTCTCTCTCCATCAAAACAAAATCCGGTAACCTCAGGTTTGTGTCAAAAGCTTGATGCTACTGTGTTGGTGGGGATATGTATAGAAGTGTCTAAGGGGAAAGGGATTGATGCTACTGTGTTGGTGGGGATATGTATAGAAGTGTCTAAGGGGATAGGGATTGATGTTACTTGTAATCAGAAAATAAGGATCGGTGTATTGGCTTGATGCTACTGTGTCAACTTTCAAAAGGCTTGTTGATACACGAACAATAGCAGTAGCATGACTGCAGCAATGACAGTAGCAACATTAGAGCACAGATTTAAACAGTAGCAGTAACATCGAGCTTTGTAGTCGACAATAGCAGCTTCAAAAACGACGGTAGCAGCATTGTTTTCTATTAGTAGTAGCACCGGAAGTAGCATAGCATAGTCAGAGAATTGCCATAAAAATTGGCAGTAGCATATTCTTGGCAGTAGCATAACATAGTTAGATAATTGCCTAAAAAATTGGCAGTAACACCGGCAATAGCATAGCATAGCATAGTCGGGCAGTAGCAACGTGCTAGCATCGAGGAGACAGTAGCAACTTGCTAGCAATTGAGGAGGCAGTAGCACAGTGTCAATAGTAGAGTTGGCAAAGAATTGCTGGAAAAAATTGAAATAGCACTGATAGTAGCACATTATTATCGACAGTAGCACATTACTTGCCACAATAGCACATTACTTGCCAGTAGCAGTAGGTGAGTAAGAGGAATATGGTAAACGGTATTTTGGTAATATAAGTAGTGACAGATGACATGAGAAAATCCATTTGTTTTAATATGTTAATTTGTGTCCTTAAAAGTGTAAGATATTGTCTAAATGGTGTATTTATAAATTGAAATTCGGTTGATAACTAAATTGTAGTTTGCTATTAATATTATTGTTATTAAAAATGTCTTTTTTTTTTCATGCAATTCAATTAAAAAAATTATGAAAAACAAAAGTAGTGGCAGAAATGTAATTATATTAAAAATGAAGCTAAAACTGTTAATTTAATAATTGATGGGGCAGTTTGTAAAAATGTAGAGAAAGATGAGCAAAACTGTTATTTTACTATTCCTTGTAAAAAAACAAAGAAAGAGAGGCAAAACCGTCATTTTACTGTTTATTGTAAAAAAGTAATGAAAAGATGAGCAAAACCGTCATTATACTGTTCGTTTTATATATAGAGATAAGAACAGTAAAAGCGGCTTCGTTTTATATATAGAGATTAGATAGTGTAATTTGCAACTTGAAGAATTTTTCGTTTGTCAAACCCAACTTGATCATCCCTAGAGTAGCATGTCTGCAACTATAAAGCTAGAGTTGAATTACTGCCATAGGCTCAGTTTGTCAATAGTCATAAAGATCAAAGTGCAGATTCTTATAACTTTCAGGTATTTAGAGGACTGTCTAGGTTATGGTACAGCAAAGTTTAATTCCAGCTCAATGCAGATGCTATCCAGGGTATGGTACAGCAATGAAGCTGCAATAGAAACATGATGCATGCTTAGATGTTCCTTGCCTCCTTAGTAAACAAACAATCTTGGTTGAAGTGTAATCAACAGTCCCACTCAGGCGCGAGAGTCGTTTGCGGGACGGAACGGGACGATCGAACGACAGCCGTTCGATCTTTAATGAATTGATCATGTTCGTTTAAGTATGTTTAATCTTGTCCGTTGGATCAATTCATTAAAGATCGGATGACTTGTTTGGGCCAAAATACTATCTTTCGGCGAATGCCTGGCAAAAGAGCCCATTTGACCGATTCTTACGGTCTACGTTATTGTAAATATTTTCCTTTCCGTTTGAGGTCATGTTTGGCGAAGATTTGCAGTTGCTTAAGCATTCTTTTCATGATATGCCGTAATCCGCAAGTAAGAACAAATTTTAGTGTTCATTATATAAAGGGATCAAGGTGTATGATTAAGACTCATCAAATCAAATACAAACCTTTGCATCCTGCAAATCAAGCCTCCCTCAGAGCATATTTACCAAAAAGATTCATTGGGTCTTTTTATCTCACCAAAGCCCTATCAGTAGGTATTCCCCGCTGCTATTCACCAAAACTCTATCTGTAGGCATTCCCCGCTTCTACCTCACTAAGCCTCATCCGTGAGCGAACAATCCATCCCCACTTCAAAAAGACCGATCCGTCGGCGAATACTCGCAAAACCATTGTTAGAGTGAATAACCTTAGCAAATATCCCCAGTTGTCAAAGAATCCTTTGACGAACACCCAATCCTGGTTTATAGCTCTGCTCAACCACACCGGTCTGAGTAAGAAACGTCCGCTTTGCGAGAAGTTGAGAAAAATCCTAGTTGCTTAGGTCTGTGAAG
The DNA here is from genome assembly GCA_951800085.1 of Comarum palustre. Taxonomy (NCBI): domain Eukaryota; kingdom Viridiplantae; phylum Streptophyta; class Magnoliopsida; order Rosales; family Rosaceae; genus Comarum; species Comarum palustre. The sequence goes on from OX637589.1 coordinate 12,137,412, forward strand.
AACCTAAGTGCCGGTCTGACCAGTGCCTGTACGACAGTTATTTGAGAAGAAGTCAGACGGCGAACAAGCCTCAAGATCAAGGTTGTCCCTGACCCATAGGTACTGGCACGCCTCAAGCCTGGTTGTTCAAAAAAAATCTATTTTCACACCGAACACGGCTGTCGTTCGATCGTCCCGTTCTGTTCCGCAAACGGCTCCCGCAGAGTATTGGTGTAATCAAGAGTTGTCATAATGTGAGCAATCCATTGGGATAAGTTATAGCTCATAATAAACAGAAGTATCACTTGTACACTTCTCTAGCATGTGGACGTCCATCTTTTTGAAGAACAAATCTTACAACAGCAGAAGATACGAAGACTCCACTTTCAAGCCACCAACTTTAGCTAAACATTTCAGCATCACGAGTTCAAAACCAACCTGTACAAATGTAAGTTTTTGATTAGCAAAGAACACGAGGGCCTGTAATATGAGGCAGTGTTGAAGTTGTTCTCAGCTTCATGAGTAAGTTCAACAGGAAGTAGTGGAAAATGCCATTAGCTACAGGCTCTCTGCTTCGGAAATGGATTCTGTGGTAGTCTGGTAAAAACTTCTTTAACAAGTTCATAGATGGACTGCAGGAGTGCAGGTCATCCCTTACTCGAAGAAATACAATCTCTTCTTGAATGTCTAATTTCTGCCGAGACTATTAATTGCCATAACAATGAAGTATGCTGATACGCAAGTTCCTTGTTGATACAACCCCGCATTTCAGCCTTCGCGAACACTTACAAGAGGTGAAGTATAACTAGCAGATGGTCGAATTAGAGCAGTGGCATGCATAGAAAACTTTGCAAAAGTGATTGAATATTATGGCCGAGGCAGAACCCTCATAAACTTAATCATAGCATGACATCGAAGATCCATGTACTCCATCAAACAGTTAATCACACAAAAATGATTACACCCAGAACTCAGTTATCTAATTCAGTTTCAGTTAAAACATAGATACCTGAACTACTTTTTCTATCGAAGAAAGTATAATTTCATCACTCATCTTAGTCATCTCCTCTGTACATGCAAGCTAAGGCTATGTAGTCAAGTCTTCCAAGCCAGTCCCAACAATTTGGTTCTGAATTATCCAAGGAACTAACTTCCAAGATATCGAAAAGCCCCTTTCTCAGTGTAAAACTAGAGGGAAGTGGTAGCACTGCTTCAAAATTATATGTGGTTCTTAGTATGGTAAAACCTTGCTCTTGGAATTAACTTTGTTCCTTGACTTCTCATTTTCAGTATCTGGCCCTTCATCATTATGGGACGATCAGCATTGACATTTTAGCGCCAGTCGAACTCCCAAGCTGCGGCATAAATCCACACTCCAGGGACTTCGGGGTAAAACTTGATCTGCATAAAACATTCATTGATCAACAACCTCAATCTTGAACTAAGTACAAATAATGCGGTATAGTAGGAACTAACAATTTAGAGGGACTTATGTACATGGAGGGCTGTATGGGCTATATAGAAAATTGTCAAACAATAAAATGCACCATAAACACCTAGTTTTTTGTAGGCTAGTTGGTTAAGGCATCTCCAACAAGGGGCAATTACATAGAAGTTCACCTTGAAACATTTTCTCCACTAAAACATTTTTGTTCGCATAAGTCCACTCAAGCCTAAATATAGGTATTAAAGTTCAATATAATTACAGATTGTCATCCATCATAAAAAATTAGATTCTCTCTTTTATATTCACATAAATGCTATTAATATAAAAAATCAACAACCATTCCCTTTCCAGAAAAGTTTCCGGCCAACTCAAATTGGTCTCTGGCCGATCTCTGGTGATGTTTCCGGCAAGATTTTTGGTGATTACAAAAACTATTATCACAAGCTACAAATGTTACTATCACCAGTTGCAAAAACTACTATGGTGATATTTCTGGCAACCTCTGACGAGGCCACAAAAGATACTATCTCCAGCAACAAAACTACTATAGCTATCAACAAAAAATACTATTACAAAAGCTACTATCAATAACACCAAAGCTACTAAAGCTACTACTGTTGTGAAGAAAAGCAACTACCGTTGTGAAAAAAGCTACTATTGCCATGAAGAAAAGCAACTACCACCAAACAAAAAATCTACTACCGCTGTGAAGACATTCTCCGGCAATTTTTCTGACCGGATTCTAACAAATTTTTCGGCCGACCTCCTATGAGGATTTTGATGGCCACAAAAGACACTATTGCCAGTAACAAAAGCTACTTCCACCAAGAAAGAAAGCTACTATCACAAACAACAAAAGATACTATCACCAATAACCAAAGTTACTGCTACCAGCAAAAAAACTATTGTCACTAACAAAAAAAGCTACTACCACTGACAACAAAAGATACAACCACTGAAAAAAAATACATTATTGCTAACAACCAAAGCTATTGCCACCAGCAAAAATAACTATTGCTACCACCAAAGAAAGCTACTGCAACATTCATCTACAAATAATACCGCCGACAAAATAAGATACTACCGCATACACCAAAAGATACTAATACTGGCGACAAAAGATACTATTTCATGTAACAAAAGATACTACTACCGACATCAAAAGATATTAATGCCGGAACCAAAAAGTACTACAGCAACAAGTAACAAACGATACTACCGTCCATATTAAAAAATACTACCACCGACACTAAAAAATACTACAATCAGCAACAAAAGCTACTTTATCCAAAAGTATCTGGATTTCATTCATCTCATATATTATCAGAGCACGATTCCATGATTTCTCAACACAAAACAGAAGCCTACTCGTTTTTTACAATTCCTCCACACCGAACAATACATTATCATAACACGATTCAATGATTTCTCAACACAAAACAGTAGCCTAATCGTATTTACAATTCTTCAACACCAAACAAACAAACAAACTACAATTCAATTACAATTGCATCTTACCAGAACAGTCACCCTCCAATTAGAGCTCTAGAGCTTCAAGTCGTCAACTAGATCTGGTGATTCTTGATCAGAATCTGTTGACGTGGTCTTATACTTCACAATCTGAGTTCAATCCGTTTCAGGCCAAGTCATCAACTTCCTTGATGAGCGTCTCCGACCACGGAGAACGTCTCGGGAGTCGTCCTAGACCTCGTCGATGCATCAGAGGATCTTCATTGATTGATGCCAGCGACATCGTCCTTCGTCGTCATCAAGAACAGAAGCAAAGCGACAGAGAGTGCAGCGATGAACAGAGGCGTCAAGCAGATCTGATCATGGAACAAGGATGTCGTGGATCTAATGCGGCTGGTGACCTACTCATCGGCGAGGGGCACGACGTCTGTGGTTGTGAGGTGCACAGAATTGGTCATCGAACAATGGAGAGAGAGAGAGAGAGAGAGAGAGAGAGAGAGAGGGGAATGAATGAACGAGACAACGAGAGAGAGAAACTGCATTGGTAAAGAGAGAGAAGGGTATTTTTGGTGGAACAACAAAATAAATTAATGGAGTTGGATAAAAAGGTGGTCTTATTTCGACAAAAATATTAGGATGGACTTATGAGAGTAAAAATGTTCAAAAGAGGAATTTGATGAAATTTTCTATTCTAACAATTGGTTTAAAGCCTAAACATATATTCAAATTTTAGGTCACACAAACTTATAATTATTCATATAGATTTTGTATTTTCAATCGATGGTGTCAAAATCTAAACCTATTTGATCATTTTATATGATTATTTAATCATATATGAAGTGAAACCTAATTATTTAATCATATTATATCATTGCATTAATAAAATATGACAATGACATACACCCACTCACCTTCATAAATTATAGGTTTTAGTCTTATTTGGTTAGGTCAAAATATAATACAGTTTTGATAAATCTTATTTTAGCTCAAATTGGATAATGGGTTGGAGATGTGCTAGAATTTACAAATCCTAAATCTATTATAGATTTTAGACCAAGGGTTGAAGATAATCTTAACATAGGTTAGGTCTCATGTTCGAGAAACAATTGATGTATGTTTTTTCATTGTTTTTCCAATTTTTTTGATATAAAAGGGTCAGAACGGCTGTCCTTACCCATAACCATTAAAACAATTCTTCTTGTTTTACTATACCATTTTTAATGTTCTCATTTTTTCTTTTTAGGCGGATTCTTGTTTTTTTCTTTTCTTCTTTCACTAACTTTCAGTTTCTTTTTGTAAAAGATCACTAATTATACATAAGTCCTATAATTGGGTCTTATACTCATTTTAGGACCCTTTTTTATTATTCATATAGGACTCATATTGACAGGACCCACCCCGGGTTAAACCCCTTTAACCCGAAGTAAATCCTGCGGGGACCACCTCAAGGGAACTTCTTACCGAAACCCCCTTGAAATGGCCAACCCTTCCTACAAAACTAACTAAACCGGGTTAGTCAGAGCAGTCTACAGAGATGATTACCCCAAAGAATTTCGAGCAGCAACGGAATGATCGACTATGCCTCGACTCTCGTACGCGCTCGACCTCCTCTCAAGAACCCTGCATCACTGGGCATTTAAAAATGAAAGGCCCAGGGGAGAAACATTTAAAAACTGTTAGAGTGAGTGGACGAAAATCAAATATAAAAGCTCCATTTCCTGTAATGCTCTCCCAAAAGTATATCAATTTAAAAATCATTTATGCATGCCCACAATTACTAAATTTCCGCAAATGCATGATAAGATAAACCAGCAAGGAATATGGGAAGAGAAATGTTCACCAAACATAATAAGTCTGACCTCTCAGACTAGGGTCGGAGCTAAGAGCTCTAGTAGCGCCCTCACGCTACGCTATGCTAGCTAAATAAAATAATACGGTCAACCCTTATAATATCAACCTGACCTCTCAGGCTTGTCTGTCCTCTCAGACCAGGGTCGGAGCTAAGAGCTCTAAAATATGTGATAACGGTCAACCCTTATAATATCAACCTGACCTCTCAGGCTTGTCTGTCCACTCAGACCAGGGTCGGAGCTAAGAGCTCTAAATAAAGTGATACGGTCAACCCTCATAGTGCACTACGTAGTTTGCCTGACCTCTCAGGCTAGGGTCGGAGCTAAGAGCTCTAGTAGCGCCCTCACGCTACTCTAGCTAGCATATTTATTGGTCAACCCTTAAAATAAACATTCATAACAATACATTAATCAAATTCTCTTCCCAAAACAATTAATTAAAACAATTCCTTGTCATATATGCATAAAACCAAGTTCCAACGAAGTCTCGAGTTCAATTCCATTCGAAGGACGGCCCTCACCGTCTATAACCATTTTCGGAGGAAATAGAAAATTGAGTAATAATGTAAATACGTTCAAGAACCCGAGAAGGATATAATTCTCGAAAAACAATCATAAAAACCATGCAATTAACTCAATAATTAAGGCATGCATTTATTTAAAATAATATGTCCACTCACAGTACTATTTTGACCTTCTTCCCGCTCGGAAAGCTCCTCGAGCGAAACTCTCGAACTACCCGCGTAGTCGAGCCCGTCTCACGTCCGACCAGAGACTGTACAACAAATCATCACATTAGTCATACCACAGTTGACTTGGTCTTTTCCTAGTTTGACCAGGAAATCCTATTTGACCACATGTTGACCAAGTTCCTTTCTTATAGCACTTTAACCTTTATAACTTTCTTTCCCGGTTATCGACTCTTAACTCAATTTACCGGAAGTCCGACTCAGCTTCCGAACTTTCCTTTATTACTTTAACTTGACGTTAGGGTGTCACGTAATAAGTCGTTGAATTACTATGGACACCCATTCAACCATTTCACCAATACCTTAGGAGTCCTTAAAATAATCCTTAAACCTTAACCGGCAATAATCGATGGTCGGAATAATATTTAATTATCCGCCAATAATACTAAACTAGAACAATTCCAAAACCTAACCAAAACACCTCTAAAAATTACCAAATTTTAACCATAGACTCCTCACAATATGTACTAATTAATGGACATGAAAAACTGCCCAAAAAGTGGCGGCACCGCCGCCAGCTCCGCCGCCACCGGCGGCCGCCGGCAGAAATTCCGGCCAGAATTCCGGCTACCTTGGATCGCCACCAAATTTTACCAGTAGCTTCGTCTCGTCAATTGGGACAACTTTCTAGTTCAACTCGAAGGCCAATTCGGCCTCTAACTAGGTCAAAAACTCGATGAACAGTAGACCCCGAAAAATTACACTACCAAACTTCAAATCCTCAATTCTCCCTACACACTTCAAATCAAGCTACCAAATTCTAGGGGATTGTAGTACACCTAAAACCCATCCTAAACATATAAAGAACTCAACAATTGGTGATCTAGGGAGGGAGAAATTCAATCCCGAAAATCTACTGTACACACCAAGAACAAATCGGAATTTCTCCCGATTTACGGCGAGTTAGGTCGGAAAGCTTACCTAGGATTGAAGTAGACTCGGAGGCCGAACTTTTGGGACTGGTGTGGTGGCCGGACGGCGGCGCTGTGGCGGCCGGAAGCTCCGGCAGCTTTTCCGTCGGGGAAGAGGAGAGAGAAGCCGGGTGAAAAATCTGATTTTTCACCCCGGTAACTCCTATATATAGCCGTTTTACCGCATAGTAACTTTATACTTTTGTTCATAACTTTCTCATACGAACTCCGATTTGAGGGTGCTACGTGTCCACGAACTCGTAACGACGCCCTCTACAACTTTCAAGAAGGAAGTTTTTCCAAATTCTTGACTTAACAAAAAGTCAATTTTACGATCATTGTACGGTTAAACAGTCACTTTAAATGGTAAAAGACCAAAGTAACCAACCGTAATATAATCCTAGGATCGGGATGTGACAATTCTCCCCACCTTATAAAAATTTCGTCCTCGAAATTTCTATACTCGAAGTCCAACACAGTGGGGGATAGTACCACTTAAAATAATAATATTGTTATCCAATATCAACTCCTTTCTGAGAACTCTTCTGAGACGCCTCACGAAAAGCATTGTCAAAACCCTAAACACCTGCCCTTTACGGTCAACATCCTTACTGATCCTCCTTATAAGCCAATTTCCCGTACTAGCCAGAAGGCTATTCATATAGAGTGTAAGGAAATAAACTTACTCCCGTAACAAGGACATACGTGACACTAGGCATCCATTAACTCTGAGGATATCCAATATATTCCTCAAACTCATGTAACCTTGTCACATGTCACATTTAACCAACGTAGCACTCCTTCCTACGTGGATGATAACCTCCAATACTACCTCATTTTCTGACACCCGACCACTCTTCTCGGGTCAAAACTAAAACATCTAAAGTCTTACCGTGAGTCACAATGAGTTTTCTCTTGAATCATTGATTAACTGAATCACCGAATTCTTACTGTACTTCATCTCATTTATGAGGTGGAATACGACACCGCCTATGCTGATCCACCATCTGTAATCCTCGCGAGAATCACTATTGTTTTTTCACCAAAAGATGATAAATTCTGTCACACGCTGAAAACATCATTTGGCAATAATTCCCTGTTGCCTAAACCGGATTATAACCATATCCTTGAAAATCCAATAATCGTCCTTACCAACCGCATGTGACGTCGTCACAATACCGCTATCAATCATTCTGATTCCAATAACCACTCGCTTGTCGTGAGTATAAATTCTTCAAGAATACTCGTATACTTTCGTGGAACCTTAAATATCAGCTCACACATTCCCTATGCAGGTAATGATTATCACGCCTGAGGAGTAGGGTTCGATGTCACTAATGGATTTAAATCCTCTGGTAACACAATACCACGTGGAGCCAAATCTACTGACAACAAGTCCACGAGAAAACCATGGCGACTCGTGTTACATGAACCATCACCTCATTTGAACCAGACTCCCTGATCTGGTTTACGCTTTCTAGAAACTATTCTGTCATGTTGTAGAGTAATTGTCTTCCCTGACTCTATCATTACTCAAACCACTTGTACACACAGGACATGAACTGCCGTGAATATTAGCGTAAATCCAAAACCATAGCCTTTAAATCGGGGAGATCCAAAAGCTCCTGACATCGAGATCCAACAATACTGACTCCTCGCATGAAAACAATATTGTCAGGCTTCACACTGCCTACCAAGCTATTCTGACCGGATAAATCTTGACTTTTACCCACAAGTCGAACATTAGAGTCGCTAGCTCAAATATCACTTGTGGGGTTACTGCATACTTTGCAACTGGTAACACATACCCGTACTACTCATAGGTGAGGTGCCACTGACCTCCCTAACTCTTACCTTAACCTGGAATGACGCATAGTGCAGAGCTTGCACTTCAACCAACCGTGCGTCTAATAAACGTTATCCGCATCACAATCTGGGATAGATTTACCATTAAAAGGATTCCAGAGCCTTACCCGCTCAACACGTATATTCCATTCCCAGATGCCTCCATTACCACATCGTCCGGTAATAACCAGCAACTTGGACATTTAACCAGATCAGACATCTACATGAAATTTAGTGCCACTGGTGCACGCCCAAAGGAACATCTGATCAAAGCATCGGGAATTAATTTCACCAGACACAACCATGTTGATCACCGAGCATCCAGTTAACGAGGCACAAGATAACAAATACCATTACCGCACTGGGCACGTATACATCACAGAGTCAACTCGTACAACTAGACAGTTTCTAACAAAACTGTCCCCTAGGCGCTGCGGGTTTACCATCCACCGCAACCTCTATTCGGTAAGATTCAAAATTCTCAATCGCTTACCACTCTAGATCTTAAATCACAAGATCCACTGCCACACGTTAACATCTTCTCAGATCATAACTTAACCTGAACGTAGCTTAATCACTCCACGGTTTCCGATGGAGTGTTGCACAACTTAGCAACATACTTTACTACCCTTGTAACAATTTGGTTTCCAAAACCTTGACTCGTAACACCTTTGAGTCATCAAAGAAACTCTTTCCTCAGTTTCACCACTTTCACACTCACCGAAAATGTTGACAATTTTGAGGGTCACCTCCAATGACCTTTCTTGCTACCACTCTACACTCGTGGCGCCAAGAACTGCCGTTAGGTCAAAAATTCCTAACAAGTAGGGTCACTACTCAAATGACCAATGACCATAGCAACGCCAACAAAACTTTAATCCTCTTAGGATTTCCTTAAATTAACCTCAATAATTGATCTCCCAGATCTTAATCCTTATTCCCCATATCAAGATTGAGAATATTTCCTGTCACTGCAGTGAGTGTAACTTATGAACCCCAAACACGACTAAGTACACATTCGGTTACAATAATTGATTAGACCACAGCCAGTGAGTGCACAAATTCCCAGGCCATCAAGCTCAGTTAATCGCCCTCGAGGAAACCAAGTGTCATAACGGACGACTTTGGTTGCAGGTTGAAGCTTGACCATCTACAACATTCTCACTCCTATTCAACGATTCAGTAAACCTTGCCTCACTGCTGTCCCTTCACCTTTTCCGTGCATTTATCTCAGAAAACATCCTTCCACCTACTAACGACATTAAACCATTTAATTGACGTTTTACACAGAAACTTCTAACCAAACGTCTTTAATCTCCGTTCTCAATGAATGAAACTCTCATGACACCTTCTTAAAATGAAGTCATCATCAGCCTTAGTCACTTACCTGGTGTCATTTTGACCACACACAGCTGCACACGATAATTATGCCTTACATGTATGTGCTACCCAAATTTCAGCTTTACCACTTCCCTACACAGGAGGATACACGTGCTCCTGTGGGGTATTCCCATGTACAACTTCGGCCGTCGAAACAATACCGTTTGCACAATGTCCGGTTCCTACACCACAATAATACAAAGTCAATCAAGGCTCGTATCCCTATCTCCGGTACCCCAAGCACTCTTGGTCCACGACCCGGTGGCTTATTGCCACTTCCAACATGTTCCTTTAAATCCTGAAACCAATTACCCTTAGCTACAACTGACAACACTCGCTCGATCTGTAAATCGGACTCTAACACAGCCAACCTGGAGACTCCTCCACAGGTGTACCAATTAAAATACTTTGATCACAGGTGGATAACCCACCTTATGGTTGACATGAGCCCCAAGATCTGGTGACACAATTTAATTACTGCCTCCACGATAAATGGTCCAATGATCATTGTCACCAACCATTCAAATCACGCTTGGACTCACCAACAAATCAAACCTTCTAGTACCCCAATCATGGGTGGCTGGAACGAAGAGAATCTGGTCGTAGCTGACGACAACAATGTCAGCACCAAGGTGACCCAAACCGTCAGTTTCAGTGGTTGTCCCTTAAAGCATCACGTGACCAATCAAACTATCACTTAATATCTTAATTATGTCACACTCGGGACTCATCACTAGATCCAGACCACAAAATAATAACACTCAATTCCCTTGAGTCTTTCCTCTTCATACGTCAGTTGGTTTTTCTGAAACCACACTAATGACGAACCTCAACAAAATCTTGGCAATCGTCAAATCTTAATATTCATCTCCTCACTGAATAATCGCGCTAGGCGACTTCAGCTCCCTTTTTTTTGGCAGGATGCAACATCTATCATTAACTCTTACGACTCCTCTTCTAGGAGTCTCATAACTCGAACGCTAAGGCCTCGCCTCAGGTTTCTACAACCTCCCTGCCAAACAACCATGGCAGCCTTCCAGGTGTGAATTAACCGTTTCACCACCGAGTACTCACACATAAAGCTCAAACGTTAAACAACGTGAGTTTCCGCTCGATCCCCAACTCAAATCTCAATAAATCAATGGGGAACACATAAACATATATACGTAACGAGCTTACCTTGTTCCTTACAGGAGTTCATAGTGAGGTCGGCGTACTGAGGCATAGTCTTGAAGATTCGATCGTTTATAGGACCACTCGGTCCATATCTCAATCAGGAAGTACTAACTCATATCCTCAATAAACACTAAGCGTCCAAGCATAAAATGCCGATGGATCCGTCGCGGTCGGACCATCACTCTATAGACACTAAGTGATACCAAGTATATGAGGTAGTAACAGGAAACGATAACCTAATGCTCTGATACCATTGACAGGACCCACCCCGGGTTAAACCCCTTTAACCCGAAGTAAATCCTGCGGGGACCACCTCAAGGGAACTTCTTACCGAAACCCCCTTGAAATGGCCAACCCTTCCTACAAAACTAACTAAACCGGGTTAGTCAGAGCAGTCTACAGAGATGATTACCCCAAAGAATTTCGAGCAGCAACAGAATGATCGACTATGCCTCGACTCTCGTACGCGCTCGACCTCCTCTCAAGAACCCTGCATCACTGGGCATTTAAAAACGAAAGGCCCAGGGGAGAAACATTTAAAAACTGTTAGAGTGAGTGGACGAAAATCAAATATAAAAGCTCCATTTCCTGTAATGCTCTCCCAAAAGTATATCAATTTAAAAGTCATTTATGCATGCCCACAATTACTAAATTTCCGCAAATGCATGATAAGATAAACCAGCAAGGAATATGGGAAGAGAAATGTTCACCAAACATAATAAGTCTGACCTCTCAGACTAGGGTCGGAGCTAAGAGCTCTAGTAGCGCCCTCACGCTACGCTATGCTAGCTAAATAAAATAATACGGTCAACCCTTATAATATCAACCTGACCTCTCAGGCTTGTCTGTCCTCTCAGACCAGGGTCGGAGCTAAGAGCTCTAGAATATGTGATAACGGTCAACCCTTATAATATCAACCTGACCTCTCAGGCTTGTCTGTCCACTCAGACCAGGGTCGGAGCTAAGAGCTCTAAATAAAGTGATACGGTCAACCCTCATAGTGCACTACGTAGTTTGCCTGACCTCTCAGGCTAGGGTCGGAGCTAAGAGCTCTAGTAGCGCCCTCACGCTACTCTAGCTAGCATATTTATTGGTCAACCCTTAAAATAAACATTCATAACAATACATTAATCAAATTCTCTTCCCAAAACAATTAATTAAAACAATTCCTTGTCATATATGCATAAAACCAAGTTCCAACGAAGTCTCGGGTTCAATTCCATTCGAAGGACGGCCCTCACCGTCTATAACCATTTTCGGAGGAAATAGAAAATTGAGTAATAATGTAAATACGTTCAAGAACCCGAGAAGGATATAATTCTCGAAAAACAATCATAAAAACCATGCAATTAACTCAATAATTAAGGCATGCATTTATTTAAAATAATATGTCCACTCACAGTACTATTTTGACCTTCTTCCCGCTCGGAAAGCTCCTCGAGCGAAACTCTCGAACTACCCGCGTAGTCGAGCCCGTCTCACGTCCGACCAGAGACTGTACAACAAATCATCACATTAGTCATACCACAGTTGACTTGGTCTTTTCCTAGTTTGACCAGGAAATCCTATTTGACCACATGTTGACCAAGTTCCTTTCTTATAGCACTTTAACCTTTATAACTTTCTTTCCCGGTTATCGACTCTTAACTCAATTTACCGGAAGTCCGACTCAGCTTCCGAACTTTCCTTTATTACTTTAACTTGACGTTAGGGTGTCACGTAATAAGTCGTTGAATTACTATGGACACCCATTCAACCATTTCACCAATACCTTAGGGGTCCTTAAAATAATCCTTAAACCTTAACCGGCAATAATCGATGGTCGGAATAATATTTAATTATCCGCCAATAATACTAAACTAGAACAATTCCAAAACCTAACCAAAACACCTCTAAAAATTACCAAATTTTAACCATAGACTCCTCACAATATGTACTAATTAATGGACATGAAAAACTGCCCAAAAAGTGGCGGCACCGCCGCCAGCTCCGCCGCCACCGGCGGCCGCCGGCAGAAATTCCGGCCAGAATTCCGGCGACCTCGGATCGCCACCAAATTTTACCAGTAGCTTCGTCTCGTCAATTGGGACAACTTTCTAGTTCAACTCGAAGGCCAATTCGGCCTCTAACTAGGTCAAAAACTCGATGAACAGTAGACCCCGAAAAATTACACTACCAAACTTCAAATCCTCAATTCTCCCTACACACTTCAAATCAAGCTACCAAATTCTAGGGGATTGTAGTACACCTAAAACCCATCCTAAACATATAAAGAACTCAACAATTGGTGATCTAGGGAGGGAGAAATTCAATCCCGAAAATCTACTGTACACACCAAGAACAAATCGGAATTTCTCCCGATTTACGGCGAGTTAGGTCGGAAAGCTTACCTAGGATTGAAGTAGACTCGGAGGCCGAACTTTTGGGACCGGTGTGGTGGCCTGAGGTGGCCGGAAGGCGGCGCTGTGGCGGCCGGAAGCTCCGGCAGCTTTTCCGTCGGGGAAGAGGAGAGAGAAGCCGGGTGAAAAATCTGATTTTTCACCCCGGTAACTCCTATATATAGCCGTTTTACCGTATAGTAACTTTATACTTTTGTTCATAACTTTCTCATACGAACTCCGATTTGAGGGTGCTACGTGTCCACGAACTCGTAACGACGCCCTCTACAACTTTCAAGAAGGAAGTTTTTCCAAATTCTTGACTTAACAAAAAGTCAATTTTACGATTATTGTACGGTTAAACAGTCACTTTAAATGGTAAAAGACCAAAGTAACCAACCGTAATATAATCCTAGGATCGGGATGTGACACATATTCTCTTCTCCAACAGTAAGTCTTATTTTTGGGTCATATATTCACTTTACTGGATTAAAATAAGTTTTGAGTACAATATTTATGAATATGATATTAAGTAATATGTACATTATTAAATAAAGACAAAGTAAAAATTATTTATTTTTACCGATATATTTAAGGAGATAGATGAATTTTGTGAGAGGAAGTAGGAAATATTGGGGCTGCTATTTATAACCTTCTTTCTGTTTCGATATATTTGATTATTTATATATTTTTTTGAGGTAAAAATAAAATTATTCATGTCGGGTTTAATAGAAGCCGTTAAAATTTTTAGCCATAAAATAGCAGCCCTCAGATCTAAGCTATGTCTATTGGAATGAGTTGATAATAATTAGTCAAATTAATTGACTCGGTTACGTTAAACGGGATCCACCAACCACTTTTGTCTCTTCTAGCTACGTTGAAGCGTGTCATTGCACCGTTCCTTCTAACATATTCGCGCGTCTCTCTATATAAATTATCAACGCGTCAGTACATTGGATTGTCTGACCCATTTTAATTATTACGTGCCAGACCACTATTTGGGTCTTGGTGAATTTCATCAAATATAAGATTAAAAATAAGACTGGTCCAATAATTCTAAAACCAACACCCCTATTTTTATGTTGAAGATGAAGTCTCAAAATGAGACCAGGACCCATTTTTAGAGCCACGGTTGGACATGCCCTAGGAGCATGGTGGTTCATTTGGCATTACAATAAACATAGAATGAACACCAAAATTTTTTTAGCCCAACTCATATTATATTACTGGATATGTCTCTGGTTTAGTGTACTCATAACTCTAGTGGCTGCGTTCTAATCTCTATAACCATCCAAGCAACGAACTGAGATATAGCCATATAGGGAACGAGGAGATTTTGTCATGCGACTCATCACTCATGTCTACACACCAAATTAGCATTCATTAAATCAACAAAACAAGAAAGCTCGATAGAACACTCCAGCTATATATAACAATTGCCTAAGGCACAGACATGTCTTCTCGAGACAATCTGATGCTGTGTTCTATGTCTCATTTGTAAGTCGAGTTTATAAGTTCACTACTTTAACACTGAAAGGCATTTGGTAACTCTTTCACCAACTAACAAAATTACAAATCTATGAGAGGTTTTGAAAAGTTGAAATTCACCTGTACAGACTAAAAAGAATATGATTATGAACTTCGACTACTATGATATCTGGGGTCCTAGACTACGTAAGGAAAAAAAATAACCCACACAAGTCTTGGGAGGTATTGGGTACGATTGGAATGTAACAATATCGGTTTATAGAGATAAGAGATAAATTTCTACATATACTATTTTTCTCTTTAGGGGTTGGTTAAGAGATTCAACCTGTGTAACTTGCTGGCAAACCAATTTCGGAGGCGGCCCCGGGGCGCCTGGAAAGGCCCCCAATTTTTTTTTATAAAAATTATATTTATACTAAAAATTGTTAGCATGTACACAAAATAACTGTGAAGTTGAGTCAGGTAAGAGGCATGTTTTGGAAATGAATAGTGAGACAAAGTCACTCGTTTGAAATGGCGTATTTTTTTTCTTTTTTATTTTTTTTCCTTTTTCTTCTCTTTATAAACTCAGCTGTAATCTTTCTTTTATAAATAGGGCCCGTTTCAAGATACACAGTTTTTGACATTTATCACTTAGATCTGAGCTAATTTAATGGTTGTTATTAATTCTTGATATAAGTTGACAAATGACATGACAATAACATTAACTTTCAATATTATAGATAAATAAATCGAACTAAACACAATTTTTGCTAAGTAAAAATAGCCTAGAAAATCTTTCATCTGATAAAATCCTTGAAGAGCAATATTATTGTATCGTAGAAAACCATTGTTCTTCAACTTGAAAAAAGTTAGAAAAAAAAATCTTCCAATTAAAACAATTGAAAATCCACATTTACTTTTTGTTTTTAAACAACTAAATCAATCTAATTTTTAATTGAATACCTTTACGGATTCCAATCAATCATGTTAATAGCTCTGCTATGAGATTATGTATTGAGCAAAACCCTAATTCATTGCTTTTAAAATACAACCAGACGAAATCAAATACTATAATGAACAATTAACATCCTTAATTCCTATCTTCCTTTTTCTTAAGAAGTAGATGGCATTGGTTTTACTAAAAGAAAAAGTGGTGTTGGTTTTGTCTCTTTAATTGCAATGAACCTGGATTTTCTTTCTCCTTGATTTGGGTGTTCTTCTGCAATTCTATCATTTAAAAGATTTTATGGATTTTCTATATTAACAAAAATTGTATAGTTTGATTTATTTATCTATATTTTTGAAAGAAAAAAAATTATTACCATCTCATTTGCCAACTCATACCAAGAAGTAATAACAACCATTAGATTAACTACAATCTAAGAGATAAAAAAGAGTGTCAAAATTAGTGTCACTTGAACTGGGGGATGCCACATGATGAAGTCTAATACGATCTCACTTTTCTAAATGTTATCAAGAATCATTTCCAGCAGTTGAACATAATCAAAATATGAAATTACTTGATGCCGTCTAGACATGAAAATGCTGAACATTAACCCTTTCAAATAGTAAGTTGAAATTGTTCGGTAATGCCTATTAGAATCATATCCAAGTATCCAACTAGATGAACATAAGCAAGAAACTTGATGCCTACTACAACTGATTTATGCTGAACGTTTGCTTCCACTCTAGATCTGAATTCGAATGGTTCGTTTATCAATGGCATGCACTAGCTGGTTAGCTGCAACTGAAATCCGACCCAGGACACTATCCTGTGCTTATATCGTTCATTCAGTGCTGGCACTTGCACTACATGTTCATAGATTATTAGGTTAATGTCAGATTGCCTATTGTTATAATTTTGGTTGTATACTATGGTAGGATTTCACTCTTCATTTCTCAAAAAAACCCACTCTTCAGAGAATTGATAGAGGGATATCAGAAATGGGGTTTCATATCTTTTGTTGAGAGGAGGGTGGGGATATAATTACTCAAGTCAGATAGCAAATCAACCATCTTATCCATCACTGCATGGATGTCCTGATCTCAAATATGCAATGGAACTAGGGAGTGACCCGTTGGGGATGAAGTAGGAAGATCCTGACTGTGATTTTATATTTGTATTACCTATAATGGTGAGAATGGACTTCTCTAAACACCCGGTAAATGACCAAGGACTTGAAATGAGAATGGACTTCTTGTACATGAACAGACCCAAGCCTCTTCTCCGAACAAAAAATGTGAATGGAAACCTAGTCAGAATTGCCCTTCAAAGTTATTTATCAGTACAGGAAACATTCAAAATGAAAAACAAGACGGTAAATTCAGCTGAGAAATGTAAATGTACCTATCAACTCAGCTGGTACTGCAATGAGCTACATAGCTGTACTAGGATACTGCCCAAAACTACTTTTAAGTCTGAAGAGAAACCAATGGATGAGGGAGGGAGGGAGGGAGGAAGGAAGAAAGTCCGAGACATAAGAGTAGGGTCTTTAGGAATCAGCTGAACTAAAAAAACGAACAAATCTTGGATCACTACACTTACAAATCTAGCATGCTGTAGCAAATTTTGGGTTCCTCTAAAGTTCATGTAATCTCAAATCTCCTGTAAAGGTTCTAAGTTGGTAACCACAAACTCTTGGTTAAAGCGTGGAATTGATACTTCTCTTAATCAAACAAGTGCTACAACTTTCACATTACAAATTAATAGGTACACCAACATCCTTACAAACAACAAAGCTAAGAAGAAACTAGTATTTATTTCTAAACCTAGAAATGAACTCCAGCCTCTTTTTTTTCTTGTTTCCCTTTTCTCCTCGTCTACACACAACATTTAACAACATCAACTCACTATACTATAGCCTTTGCTTCACTCGCCTGCCATTAATGTCACTACCATCAAGAATAGCTTCATTACCAATCCTGCATTGAGGTATCGAATGTTCGCTAACTCGAGCTACATATTCCAAGAGTTCGGTCAACACAGAAGGGCAGCTTTCCCTCAAGTGTTTATAACCATCTGTCCTAATCACACCTACAAAATAAATCAAAAGAACTCTCAGTTACTGAGTAACTTATTATTCATGCATACGTTACATCCAGGAACCATAAAATTAGACAAAAAACAAATAAGGACCAAGACAGCATGATGTGATATGAAAAGAACTGAACTACTAGTTTGAAGAAGAGAAAACGTTCAAAATTTAAAAGAATGTAAGATATTCATGTGGTCCAAGATTACCACCAATCTAGAAGTTTTCCAAATAAAAACAAAAGGTGTAAGTTAGCCTACATTTGTTTCTGCTGTATTAGACAATTTTAACAACCCTTTTCAAAAGCTTATGCCGGAAGCCTCTAGTATAATAGCTGCCAATATAAGTAAATGCACTTATTGATTGACCTTCCAGATACTACGGACCAAGAGGAAGTATTAGTGTTCTCACAATAAGGTTGTGCACACTAAAGCTTAACTCTATGACCTATAGAGGCATATAAAATAAGAATAACCAAAGGATTGGTACTGAGCCAGGGGGCACATAAATTTGTACATAACCAGTAACTAAATAATAATTATCAGAGAATTGGTAATAATATGCAACTGACTGCAAAATCAAAACATTAAAAGATAAAGCAGGACATGTGAGTAGCAGAACCTTGTATTCATACAAAAGCAATTCATCCTCTAATGATTGATTAAACTGCAATTCTAGCTCAGGTTTTAGAGTTATCCAATTATCCACATCTGACCAATTCAACTCATGCATAATCATCATCAAAAGTCTCATTTGGGACTGCTGAGAATGATGGTTTTCATTTCATCTTACAAACCCAGAATTCAATATCACTTTATTTGTAAAACAAAACTTGATAGATATAAAGACACACCTTGTAGATTTCCAGGAGTTGCAATGAATCTGAGACACACAGCTTTCAACTGAAAACAGTGATGTTGTTCTGCCAAAGCTAATGTTGTTGCCACAGTGTTAATTGCTACATCCTTGCACAGATTTTGCTCGCACAGCAACCTTAGCCTTTCTAAGCCATACCGATCTGCTGCCGCGAGCAGATGCTGGGCCATGAGAGTGGAAGCTCCATGAGAATTGATGCCAGTAAGCTCCTCAATGTCAGGCAGTGAATCCCAATACATGAAATGAAGTAAAGCCTGCATACGGACAAAAATAGGGATAGATACATTGTCAAGTCTGCTCTCCCATCTTTGAGGAAACATACAATGAGCATTAGTTAAATGATGACGTATATACATAATAACCAAAGAAAGATATATGCATCATACCTTAAAGACTGGAGCCTCTATGTCCTCAACATTTATACGCTGAGAGTTCTGATCTTTCATAGGACCAAATAGTTGGGCCCTGAATACAGGTGATCGAGCTGCTAATAACAACTTGTGAGCAGCATAAGTTTCCCCATCAACTTCAAAATTTACATCAGTTCCCTTCCCGCTTTCTAGTAGTTGCCCAAAATGTTGACCCATGTTAGATCGCGGTACTGCTATTGAGTAGATTTTTGGCCCTTCAGTGTGTGATTTCACAACACCGACCATACAGTTGACTGAGAGGCAATCATCTTTAACGTAGTCTGATGTCTCCAGAGAAGTTCTCTTGAAAAACCGCTTGTAACCCCTGCAGCAGCCACAAAAAAACCATTATATCCAACAAGTAAACCAGTCAAGACAATGGATACATACAATGATACAGGATATGGAGTGCTGAACCAAATTAGTTTTGAGAACATCACATTGCAGAATACTGAACATAACAAAGCAGGGCGTATAAACTCATTTTATACAACATTAGATAACAATCAGTTCACTAAGGCACTAAACAGTGCCAGCAGAAATATAGCAATCAAATGGGCCATTGTCAATATACACAAGATTATACGATTGTATGATGTACCATGAAGAACAACACCTCAAGAATAACCAAATCAAGAACACATACATTTCCTAACTCTATACATGTCATACATTGCTACTAATAAGGTTAAGGTTATGCCCTATGTATCTTCCTAACCAAATAATTGCTTCACATTTCCTACCAAATTAACCAACACACGTTCATCACAAAAACAATGCAACATGAACAAGAATCCGGAATTCAACTCACCACATACTACCGCGACACTTGAGCGTATACGGTCCACTATCCAACGACCTCCCAAAATGGCTATGCACTTTATGCCTCCCATTCCCACTCTGATCCAAAAGCGTCAACTCAAACAAAGCCCTTACATCGCTTCCCTCGCTCGCCAGAGCAATGAACAGCGACACAGACGTGTCATTATCCTCGACGCTCTTTCCGTCGGGATAGAAGTAGATGGCCCAAGAATACCCACCCACATTGAAAACATCGGAGCTCACGTGCTTCCCAATCCCAATCCCTTTCGATAACGAATACTCGGTGATCTTGAACTGGTGGGTCCCGTTCACGGTCTCCGTGATCGACGTCGACGATGTCGTCGTCGGGGGTTTCGACGGAGAGGCAGAAGACGACGGACTGGAGGCTTCTACAAGATCCCTTCCCATTGAAAATTGAGCTTCTTTTGGGGTCGGATTTGACGTGTGGATCGTCAGGGTAGGTTTTATACTTGACGGTGAATCGTCAGCGTACGCGCCTGACCTAACTAATTTTTACCCACTTGCTCTGTTATTGGGCCACGTGGGGTTGAGGTAACGGAATAGTGATTTGGTCATTTTAGATTTACTTTCTTCTTTATGGATCCTATATTCAAAAGATGTTACCGTATTTGTTTACGTTCTCACCCATCTGTGTATTTTTAATTGTAAGTCTACTTTGTTCACCTATTAACAATAACTAAAATATCATTTTCCTAATTCTACTTTGTTCACCTTACATTTTCGTCTCCCCCTATCTACATATAATTTTTTAACTTCAAATTTGTTTTGCTCAAATGGTCATTATTTGGAAAAAGATCTGACAACGATAAAAAAATCCTATCAAATATAAGTGAGCATTAAGACATAGAAATTTACATACAAAAATCAATATAGGAAATAACGATTACAGTGATAAACGAAGCATCGATAAAAAAATACAGATAGTTCACTTCATCTCCAGATTGATCGATGCTAGCGTCTTTAAATTCTATAGAACGATCGATTATGATAAATTTTAAGTCAAGATTTATGAAGTACTTGTTCATCTAAAATAAAAAGATAGAAAAAAAGAAAAACATAATTTGTAAAAACTTGTTGTCCTTTGCTGTAATTTTACATATGGATATTTTGGTCTTTTAAGAAATCAAGTTGACTTGGTTGCTGTCCAAGTCACTAGACTGGTTACCCTAAACCCTTAGTTACCTATTTTTAACATGAACGTTATTCTTCTTTAAAAGGTGAGGACTGTAAAAATATAAAAGAAGATGATTTGGGTCATGTTTAGAAAAAGCTCGACCCGACCTGTTAAAATACAGTGCTGTCCCGACTCGGCCCTGTCAGCCCTATTAGGCCTGACCCATAGGCTGCCCTCAGACTTGCAAATTATTGAGAGGCCCGACCCGGTCCGATCCTGAAAAATTAAAAATGATGAAAAAAGCCCGACCTGATCTGGCTCAAGCCTATTAGTTTAGGGCCGGGTTGGCCCATCCCAGCCCATTGCTGACCCCTACTTAGTTTCGACGGCATAGATCTCATCATGGGATATGAGAAACATAATTAGTGCAGTTACATTGGATAAACCACCTAGATTTCAGAAACTCCGAGGTAGAAGAAAACAAAGAGAGACTTCTTGTCTCATATGATAAATCGAACCTGGATTCTCACATTTCTTCTCTCCAAACAACTGGACGGCATAAATCCCACTTTGTGATATCCAATCCTCCTAATTTGGGTGCCACTCAAATTCTAATTAGTCTCGGATTTGGAGTCCTGGGATGGATCATTTTATGGTGGCCTGAAGAGGCAAACCATACAGAAAGGAGTGGACTAGAGTTTTTCTGAACTGGGTTTCTCTTTTCTCTTTTGAGCTTCATGGTAAATAACCTTTGCTTGATGGCCTCCCATGGCTACCCTCATGGGCTTGTTTTGCAACAACAGAACATGGGCATCATTAAGGTAAAGTGAAAGGTCCTTGTGTCTGAGCTTGTGGGATTTGTTTAGCTTTATTGATCTCTACTTGCGTTGCTTATAAGATTTATGAGATAGCATTACTGGATTCTTCTGAGATTCATGTTTGGTTTGTTAGTTTAGGATTTCTATTGTTTGTTCAGATTCAGTTCTTTGAGTCTATGGTGTATGTTTAGCTGTATACTTATCCTTGAATTGTTGTACTTTGCTGAATGAATTTGAAGGCTAAGTTGAGATATTGGTCTGTGCTGTTAAAACTGTTGCTTTATATGGATGACAAATGACAAATTTGCTTTATCCCCTATTGTGTATGTCTTTGTTGGTGTGGTTGATCTGTATTTGAGAAGGAATCAGTCTTTGATATTTGTACTTTGGGGATAAGATTTTGAGATACCTTACAATTGTTGTGTTCTTCTGGTATGGATGGTTGATTTGTAATTTGAGTCAATGGTGTATGCGTAGCTTCAAATGATACTTTTGTTTTGTATTATTTTGTTTAACAATCTCAAGGTAAAGTTGAGACATGGTCCTTTTTGTTCTATTGAAGCTGTTGTTTCAGGGTTTATCTAGTCGACAAATATGTTTTGAGCAGCCTAGTGTTTATGCTTTGGTTACTGAGCTTAATCAGATTTGAAAATAATCAATCTTTTTATTATTGCAGGATTTCCAACCCTTCCTGCCAAATTATGGAGCAAAACAGGAAATTACTAAGTTGGGATCTTTAAAACTGATGAATCAGCAATGTGAGGAGCCATGGAGAGCAATAAGTGGATTGTCAGAGTCCAACTGGTTTGCCAAGACTGCCTCAGATATGGAAAGGCCTGCACTCACTGATGTGCACGGTATGCATATACCTATTTAATTTTTTGTTGGTTTCAATGGGAAATATTGTTTATATTGTTCCAATATGGAATCTTAAATGTAAAACATGCAGAATTCATAGTAAACCTGAGAGGTAGTAGATGTACATATGGATAGGCTGATTGTAAATGGATATGCTGGAATCATGATGGAGGTCCTTAGTAATAGACAAGAAAAACAATATTGAATTTAAATGTTCTAGATTGGCTAGGGATTTCTTACCATGTTTTGATTCATGTGCCATGTAACTTACAGTAAATGATGGACTCAGGCATCCTCACTCGTACTTAAATAAAGTTGAGAAATTAAGATGGAATTAATGACAACTCTTTATTGGGTGCGGATGGTCTGTGGACATAATTGTTGCCCTGAAAGGTGCAACATTAATACATGCTTGTGTGTATGCATCGTCACAAATATATGTGAAACATGAGCATCAACTGCTAAATATGGTGTTCTCAGGAAAAAATGACATTTTTGACTTATTGCCATGCGTTGATTGATGCTACTACATTGTTGCATGTATTGTAATGTAATGTACTTCCTGAGCAATATGTTGAATGATCTCCTTTTACTGCTTACTACAGATGTTCATCGAGATTCGGTGCTTTTCAGCTATGGGATTGCTGAGCACTTCTTACAACATGAAAAAATGGCGCAGTTGCTCATGTCTGGAGAAAGTGAAGCAGAGAGAGGTGGACTAGATATAACTTCGCTATATGACATGATGGGGTTAAATGAAATGCACCAAAAGCCCTTAATTCCTTCTCTCATCTACCCAAGTAATGAGTCCAATACAAAGCCTCTCTTGGACATCGTCGATGGTCTGGCATCTAGTTCTAAAATTAAATTTCAGTCAGATGGTCGAGTCTTGTTCACAGGTACGGGGACTGAGATGAAGCATCTCCTTTCAATTGTTGCGGAGTTTTACTCCTTGAAAAGCTCAGCTAGTTTGCGAAAGCATTCTGTTCTGGTTCCATACTTTGATAGGTACGTATTAGTTCTTATACCTGTTTGACTCAAATTTGGAATCACTTGTTTTACAGGATCAAACATTTTCTGATGCTTCTCCTTTTGATTTTCTATAAAATTATGTATATATTTAGCAATTTATTTGTTGAAGGTGATGTTTGATGTTTCTTATTTTAACATCCATCTTAATGTGAATTCTCTCATTCTTATTGCGAAAGAAAAAAAATTAAATGATACGATCATGTTTTCTGCTATTTTTTTGTTTGAGCTTTTTAACTCATTAATTAGTAATTATACTTGTTATCCTGGCTAAACACAAATAGATTTCTGTAAATATTTTTATAATGGCAGTTTTGTACATTTAAACAGTTTACTTGGTTTTGCTAGTGAGTTTCTCGTTAAAAGATTTGCTTTCTTAAATTCTCTTTTTATGTCTTTCAGAGTTTCTGCGTAAAAACCATTTTATGCTTCTCCTTGCTAGTTTGATGTGCTCTCATAAATAAAAAATTTACATGTTTCCTTCTCCTTGTAAAAGTTTTTGACGTATTTGTATCTGCATTGTCAACTATTGTTAGATTACCTGCACCAAATCCGAAGCATATTCCAATGTCAGCAACAATCAAGCCTTCACAAAATCTGATCACATCTTGATTTTGAATATAGCTATAGTTTAGGATCAGTTTTGATATTGTATTCATTTCATCCTTAATATCTTCCTGTAATCTAGCCTAGACTCAGCCATTCACTTTCCTATCATCTAGCCTAGACTCAGCTATATAATGTACAG
The DNA here is from genome assembly GCA_951800085.1 of Comarum palustre. NCBI lineage: Eukaryota > Viridiplantae > Streptophyta > Magnoliopsida > Rosales > Rosaceae > Comarum > Comarum palustre. The sequence goes on from OX637589.1 coordinate 12,161,795, forward strand.
CCTTTGTGTCAATATGAATCAAGGAAAACACATTTCTACATGGTATCATCAGTCTAAGATCCTCCTGTGTCGTTCCTCCTTCTCCTGTGTCCTAACCTCCTTCTTCTGTGTCTATCTCAACCTTCTGCGTCCCCATCCTCCTCCATTCTTCTCATGGCCAACCCCTCTTTCTCTCACAGCCAGATCACCCAAAACACTTCCCAATTCACCAAATTACATGAAAACAATTACCTAGTCTGGCTTCGGCAATTGAAACCTTACCTCAATGGCATGAAACTCATGGGCTATGTTGATGGCTCCATTCCTGAACCCAGCACCACCATCATGTCCACACCAACTGATGGACAACCAGCTACTGTTATTCCCAATCCGGATCATGAAAAATGGTTCACTGCTGATCAACAAATCGTCAGCATCCTCACTTCTTCAATGACAGACAACATCAACCGCCTCACCATTGGTTTTGACACTTCCAAAGCGATTTGGGATTGTCTTACCAAGCATTTCTCTCAGCAATCTGTTGCCAGTGCTACGAGTCTGAAGCTTCAACTCTTCGATCTCAAGAAAGGATCGCAGTCAGTGGACGCGTATCTCCAACAAGCTAAGTCTATTGCTGATTCTTTAGCTTCTATCAATCAACCGGTTGCTGATGCAGATCTAGTTGTTGCAACTCTTCATGGCCTAGGTTCGGAATACCTTATGCTGCGCACTGCCCTCTCAACCCAGAAACTCCCAGACTTCTCTGAACTTCGGGCACGAATCCTGGCGTTTGATGCTCAGAATCCATCGGCTGACAGTGACCAGGCTACTGCATTCTTCCATCAGGGCAGTCCCTCCTCTGGCCGGCACTCCAAACCTGGGCGGACCAACCCCTCTGGCCGGTACTCCAACCGGCGGAGCTTCAGACAGCAGCAGCCGAACCACTTCTCCTCCCAGCAGCAGCCGAACTTCTTCCCCCAGCAGCAGCCGAATTCTTTTTCTCAGTCACAGCAGCGCCAAGCTTTCTTTCCTCACCATCAGCCGCCTCCAAATATCTTTCCCCACACCCACATGTCAGGCATAAATATCTCTCCATCTTGGGCCTCCAAAAATGGGTCCAATGGACTCTTGGGCCCAGCTCCTCAATGGTGCTCCAATTGTCACTCAACCAAACATGGGCTCAATTACTGCCCTCATCGATACTCAGGCCCATCCACTGCTGTACCCTTTGCTGGATCCCATTCTGCTGCTGACCCAACCTGGTACCCGGATATTGGAGCAACCCACCACATGACCTCCATGCCTGTTCAAAACCCACAACTTTATGGTGGACCTCACAATGTCTATATGGGAAATGGGGACTCAATGCCCGTTTCTCATACTGGTAACCTTCCCTTGTCATTAGGCTCATCTAATTTCTCCCTAAACAATGTCTTTCGTCTTCCTTCCATTTGCAAAAATCTCATTTCTGTGGCTCGTTTCACTAAAGACAACCTTGTTTATTTCTTATTTGCACCTGACTTCTATCAAATTCGTTGCTTACAACCTGGTCGTCTATTGTTTCAGGGCCCATGTAAGGATGGTCTATACCCTCTCAATCTGTCCTCCATCTCCAGTCCTCCTCAAGCTCTAGCCTCCGTCCACTCTACAATCTGGCACCATCGTTTGGGTCATCCGTCTCCCAATGTTCTTTCTCACCTAAGTTCCGCTATTGGTTCCAAGTTATCTTTTAATTCCTTCTGTCGTGAATGTGCACTTAGCAAATCCCATCAACTACCTTTCAATTCCAATAAAGAGACTGCGAGTACCCCATTCCATATTATTCACAGTGATGTTTGGCAATCGCCTACTACTTCTGTTACTGGATTCAAATACTATGTGCTTTTCACTGATGAATTTTCTCGTTTTTCTTGGTTATACCCCATGCGCCGTAAAAATGAAGTTCTTACTCATTTTCAGACTTTGGTAGCCATGATTAAAAATATTTTCAACACCACTATCAAAAATCTTCAAAGTGATAATGGGACCGAATATATCAATAATGCTTTTTCTCAGTATTGCCAGGCTTTGGGTATTCAACAAAGATTTTCATGCCCCCATACACCTCAACAGAATGGTCTCGCCGAACGAAAACATCGCCACATTGCCACAATGATTCGCAGTCTCCTTCTTACTTCTGGCGTCCCACACAATCTTTGGGTCGAAGCCGCCCTTACTTCAGTCTACCTCATCAACCTACTACCTACCCCTACTCTTGAATGGGATACCCCTCATCACCGTCTTTTCGGAACTCCGCCACCCTACTCTTCCCTTCGTGTCTTCGGTTGTTCTTGCTTCCCTTATCTTGGTGCTTATATCTCAAACAAATTGTCTAGTCGTAGTATAGAATGTGTCTTTTTAGGTTACAGTCCTCACCACAAAGGTTATCGCTGTTTAGATCCATCCACTGGTCGAGTCTATGTGTCTAGGAATGTTTTATTTAACGAGGTGAATTTTCCATACAAAAATTTTCAGGTACAATCAAGGTCTGATGCGGCCCCGATCGAATTCATCCATTTAAGCAGCCCAATAACTTCTTCGGTTATTGCACTGCCAAACAGCACAGGCTCCCAATCAAACACTACCACTTCACCTCACACAGACTCGCCCTCAGCAGATCTCCCACTTGATTCGCCACCTCCAGCCGCACCGATCATTACTTATCGCCGGCGCCAACAAGCACCACCGTCTGTCCCTCCTCCCTCGCAATCACCACTACCCGCAGCTGCACTCTCACCTAGCCCAGACCCGGAACTGCTGCTGCCTTCCTTGACCACCGCCTCAACCACGTCGTCGATTCCTCCGCGCCATCCAATGGTCACGCGACTCCGTGATGGATCGATTCCACAGCGAAATTACTCTGCTAAAAACATTCGTCACCCTCTTCCACATGCCTTACTGCACACAATCGAAGCAGCTACACCTACTTGTTATACTCAGGCAGTTAAGCGGCAGGAATGGCGCGAAGCAATGACGGAAGAACTCAATGCTTTGCTCAAGAATAATACATGGACATTAGTTCCCCCTTCCCCAACACAGAACGTTGTCGGTTGCAAATGGGTCTTCCGAACCAAGCACAATCCTGATGGAACGGTCGAACGTCACAAAGCTCGCCTTGTTGCAAAGGGATTTCATCAACAGCAAGGTATTGATTACGAAGAAACCTTTAGTCCTGTAATTAAGCTGCCACTATCAGGACTGTCCTTTCCATTGCTGTCTCTCGAAAATGGTCCCTCAGGCAACTCGATGTCAAGAATGCATTCCTCCACGGTCTTCTTAAGGAGGATGTATACATGCTCCAACCACCAGGCTTTGTTGATCCAATTCGTCCCTCCTTTGTTTGCAAGCTCCATAAGGCCCTCTACGGTCTCAAGCAAGCCCCTCGAGCTTGGTTTCATCGTATGACTTCCTTCTTGCTATCTGTTGGTTTCATGCAAAGTCAGTCTGATTCATCACTGTTCATCCTTCACCATGACTCACATACCATTTATTTCTTACTATATGTTGATGACATTGTGATTACTGGTAGCAATGATACACTACTACAGAGCTTTATAGATGCATTGGGCAGCCATTTTGATATCAAGGATTTGGGACTACTTCATTATTTTTTGGGCTTGCAAGTCAGTCATCTTACAAGTGGAATTCATATTAGTCAGCTTCGCTACGCCTATGATCTACTACACAAGCATGAAATGTTGTACTGCAAACCGGTCGACACTCCCATGTCAGCCAAACACATGCTCTCGGCTTCTGAAGGAGAGCTTCTTTCCACTCCCACAGATTTTCGAGAAATCCTTGGCTCGCTGCAATATCTCACCATCACTCGTCTCGACATTGCCTTTGCTGTCAACTCCCTCTCCCAATTCATGAGTCAACCGCGTCTCCCACACCTTGTCGCTGCAAAACGCATCCTTCGCTATGTTAAAGCAACGCTTGATCATGGTTTGTACTTTCGTCCCCAACGTCATCCGCTTCATGTTGTTGCCTATGCTGATGCTGATTGGGCTGGCTGCCTTGATACCCGACGGTCCACTTCTGGTTATCTAGTCTATCTTGGCACTAATCTCATCTCCTGGTGTTCTAAAAAGCAACCCACAGTGGCTCGCTCCAGTGCCGAAGCAGAATATCGCTCCCTCTCTCATGCAAGTGCAGAAACTACTTGGTTAGCCTTCCTTCTTTATGAGCTTGGTGCACATCTTCAGTTCCCTATTTTGGTGTACTGTGACAATCTAAGTGCCACATATATGGCCTCCAATCCGGTTTTTCATGCCCGCACTAAGCATGTTGAACTAGATTACCATTTTGTGCGTGAGAAAGTCAATCTTGGCAGCCATCGCATATGCTTCATCCCTTCGGTGGATCAGCCAGCAGATCTGCTCACCAAACCTCTACACACACATCGTCATGCTTCTCTATCTCACAAACTTATCCGTCCAGGACCGCCAAGTTTGCGGGAGGGTGTTAGATTACCTGCACCAAATCCGAAGCATATTCCAATGTCAGCAACAATCAAGCCTTCACAAAATCTGATCACATCTTGATTTTGAATATAGCTATAGTTTAGGATCAGTTTTGATATTGTATTCATTTCATCCTTAATATCTTCCTGTAATCTAGCCTAGACTCAGCCATTCACTTTCCTATCATCTAGCCTAGACTCAGCTATATAATGTACAACCTTTGTGTCAATATGAATCAAGGAAAACACATTTCTACAACTATGATAGGGGATTACCAACTTAAGAAAATCCTTGCTTATTATAGTATTTTTCGTAACTTTAAATATCAGCATATATTTTAAAATTCATGTGTTCTCAAATTTCTGTTATTTTGTTTCGATCCATATACATGACCTGACAGTCAACGTATCTTGTGCACCAGGTTCCAGTTCAGGGAAAAAGTCAATGTTGATGGTTCCCCTTTGAAGATGCATGGGACTACAGTTTCTCCTTTAAAGAGGTATACAAATGAGAGTGTTTGTAGTACTTTTTTCTTTTATCTTGATACATATGACCTCCTTTTTTCTTCAACTTCTTAGAATCTAGCTGTTTAAGTGATATCAGTTTTCAGATTAAATTGTATTTGCATGATACCTATGATCTCCTCCTTTTTTCAACTTCTTAGAATCTAGCTGTTTAAGTGATATCAGTTTTAAGATTAAATTGAATTGAAATTCCAATTGTCTTTAGGATTGTTGGTGTCCACTTTTATATGCTTGTTCTTCTGCGAAATCTTGGATCAAGACATTCATGCTGAATACTAACTTTATGTCATCCTTTACTTTACAGTCCTGAAAAATTCAAGACAAGGGGGATGCCAAAGCAGAAGAATGAGAAAAAGGTGGGCAGAGATAGAGAATTATACACGAGGAACTATTTCCACGCCTGTGAGAGCCTTCTATCTTTAATGATTGATAGAAGGAAGCATGGGAAATCAGCAATTCATTCACTTCAAAAATCTGGCCCTGAGCTTCCTCAGCTCCTGACCCAGTTTTCTGCCAGTATTGCTGGAACAGGATTGGCTGTCCTTCTCTCTGTCGTCTATAAATTAGCTTGTGCGAGGGTACCCTTCTGCTCGTCCAAACTCTTGAACACCGGAGTTGGATTTGGGTTAGTTTGGCTGTCTTGGTCAGTGAATAAGCTTAGGGACACTATTGTTCCTATCAGCAAGAATCCAAGGAAGTCAGATTTAAAAGAAGATGAAATATTGTCGAGGGTGGAGACTAGCATGAATGAGATTTACTTCAGAGCCGCAGCATTGATGGCAGTGGCGGTGTTGAGGATTGCTTGAACATGAAGTGATTACAAAATTTGGGGAGATACAGATGGTGTGAAGTTAATTTGGCTAGATGGTCTTTATCTGAATATAATTGTATATGGCGCAGCTAATGACCAGACAGGTGAAACTTTTGATCAGAAGTGTTATTTGATTACAAAATTGAAGAGCCATCTTTGGAAGAAATATGTTCCAAAAAACTCTACAGTTGATGTGAACCAGAAGTCCGGTGAGCTGGAGCTCTGGCTGATGACCAGTCAGCTGGTGGTAGTAGTAGTAGTTGATGTGAACCAGAAGTCCGGTGAGCTGGGGCTCTGGCTGATGACCAGTCAGCTGGTGGTAGTAGTAGTAGTAGTAGTAGTAGTAGTAGTAGTAGTAGTAGTAGTAGATAGCCTGTAACATAGTACATTTTTGTGCATGAAACTGTCGATGTCTTCTTACTATCCGTAAATAAACTCAGTTAAATAAGACCATAATTTGCATGACTAAAAATAGTTTGGGAATTGTGTTACTTCACCAAGTCATTGATAGCAGCCCCTTTAAGAGCTGGTAGATAAATGTGAATACTATGAAGAGTTGTTTTTATATTCTTGGTTTTAAGATTTTGGAACACTCCGGCGTATATATACTGACAGTTTCATTGCTCCTTTCGCTCCAATAATCTGCGAGCAGAACAGCAGCACTTATACCACCTGCAGACATTACGAGCAGCTGAGCACAGCTGCACAGCTGCGGCCGCCGCGTCGGGGGCTTTGATTGCTCGCCTCCCTCTTCCTCAACTGGCATTTGGTACCGGCACAAGAGACACATATCCAGACTAACAACTTGGTACCGGCACAAGAGACACATCCAGACTAACAACTCTAGCCTCCAAACTAGCAACTCTCACTCTCTCCAAACCATCAACTTTTTTAAAATGTGGCCTGTTCAACCGCCACAAAAGATGATGAATAATACTTGGTTGCTCATCTTCCGGACATGAATACATATCCCTTCCAAAAACATATTTTTGTTTTCAACTTCTTACTTTCTTAGTCTCACATGTTTAAGTGATATCAGTTACAAGATGAAACTAATTCCTATTGTCAAATATTATCAATATTATTGGTCTCGTTTCTTTTATGCTTGTGATTCCTATTATTTGGTCATCACTCATCAGTCCTAAAAGAATCATGTACGTAGGATTTAACAACAGGGTGACAATTGACATGAACTTAAGCTCCGGTGATCCTGACCTCTGGCTAGTACTCAACTGGCAGCAGTACTATAGTAGTATATAATGTTGGATGGGAACTGTTGATATTGATAAGAAGGTAAGATGCTAGTCCGTTACAAGTTTGTGTGCTTCTTCCGCGCTCTATTGTTACAGTGTAAACTCTTTTGTGCAATCTATGAGAAATTTGTCCAAATAAATAGTATGCTAGCCGTGCCGTAAACATGATTGTAGTCTATGAATAATTTGATTATTTGAATTTATTACTTATTACATTGTTGTTGAGTGTTTTCATGCTACTCAAGGTTTGATTTCCCATAAGAAATTTTGCTTTCAATGGAAGAGTTCAGGTAGTCTGTGTAATTTCCTGTTAATATCTGCAAGGATACGTATTGATTTGCAGCTTCTGTATAATGATTACCATCCCAATTCACATACTCAGCTGGATTACTGCACGGTGTAGCAGTGACCACAGTCCCATTCAGATTCTTGGTTTCGCCACAAGCTATCTGGTTATCAAAATTCAATGGCGGACCACCGTACCCACAGCAGGCAGCTATGCCTTGTTTGAAACCTGGAAAAATGCAACATTAACCAGAATTGATCATCAATAAAGAAGGCAAGACATAGTGAAAGATATCAAACTTCTATAAGAAAGGCAGGTTACCAACTTACCATCTTTTGTTTTTGGTAATAACATAAGCAACATTAGCTTCAGGGAACTTACCATCTTGAACATGGTTTGTGATGAGGTCCAACTTTATCTTGAAGATATCAACATAAGCAACATTAGCTTCAGGGAACTTTTCCTTAAATTTCAAGCAAAGATCATGTAGTTGTTCATTGAAAGCAGTAGCAGCACGGTTATGTGAAGCAACACATCCAAGCTGATCCAAAATTGATGGATCATTCCCAAATGTAGCTATAATTCTTGGTAGGCATCCTAGTGGACCTGTGTTATGAATCCAAGAATTCCTTGCCCCCTGGTAATATAGTTTCTGCAAAAGAAAGAAACCATGTTGTCATGAAAAACTTCCAATTCTTGAGAAGGAAAAGACCCTAATTACCTCAAATCCGGTCTCGAATTCTGTCAGAATAGCTGGAATTGAAGCAACAACTTGGTCTTCTGATTTGGAATAAAATGCAACATCTAGATCATTCTGTCCAACATCAAAGGTATATAGGCCTTGCTTGAAATAATCTTCATATGGGAGGACTGGTTGAAGCTTCTTGTCTAAATCACACATTAAAATTTCTTAGTCAGTCATGACAAACCAAACACATCATGCATCCATGCACAACATTAGTACCTTTCCTAGCCAGTAACTCAAGAACTCGTGCCTTGAATAGTACAAATTGAGCAACCTGAATTCCAAAGGAAAATGGATTCGTTGAAGATGCTTTGGCTGGAAGAATGGTTGCTCCTCCGGTTGCAAAATTACATCCTGTTTGGAAGCTTGGTGCACCAACTGAATCCAAGTAAGGATTCAAATAGGATAGGTTCATTGCAGTAACTGAAGCATACGACATGCATAGTGTATGTTAATTATTGAATGCTAGAGTTCAAAGCTCAAAATGCTTTACACTAAAGATTTGTTGGACATAGACACAACACCAGAAGGCCTTACCAAAATAGTCAATGATCAAATAGCCATTGCAGAAGCGTTTAATGGGAAAACCGACTCCTGCTTGGATGCCTCCTGTGTCTGAATTCGAATCACCGAAGTTAAACACTGCCGGATATGTGAGATTGATGGGAATACTAGTTATAGGCAACAGTACAGAAACAAAGGCTAGGAAATGAAGGTTAATGACTACTTTCATAGCCATGGCAACTAAACAATTACGGTTAATTAGATCATAGAATAAGTGAAACAATGGTCAAGTAATATAGTGCTCAAAGCTGGTGGTCTTTTTCTCCTTCAAACAGACGGAAGAAGTTAGGTTAAATATATGGGTGTCTTGTAAGCTGAAATAAATTTGCTAAATAGGGATTGGATGTAGATCCATGAACTTGAAGCATCTCAAGTCCGCATCTGAAGGTTTAAAGCATCCAGTCAAAATGATGCCAGCTTCTTGTTGTGTTGCTTTGTCAAACCTAATCCGTCAGGTGATCCTCTTTAACTCATTTTCCCTACTTTAGTAGTTGGGGATTTGGAGAGATACAAGCAACTGGTGATCTTGGAATGTATTTTTTTTCTTTCGATGCGGATGACATAACTAAATATGATAAATTAATGAAAATAAAACTAATTCTCATTTCATATCATGATTTTTCATCAACTAAACTGTCCTCATATGTCAAAAAAGAGCAAGAAAGAAAATCCAAAAAGAAAATCATTCTAGTTCAATAGATGTTTTTAATTCAAGTGTGATGAAGTGCTTAAGAAAGTGAAACATATTGAGCATCTTATGTTCTTCATTCAGAAAGTCTCAACATGAGAGCTGTTTGCTAAGTTGCTTGGATTTTATGATTTCCTATCCACTTTATTTCTTTTACTTCTCGTCGTAAGCCTCATTTCAACCTAATAAAAGTCATTTTATTTCAAGATGGTTTGTGTATGATCCCGTAAAGATGAGATTAAAAATCAAGCATATGACGGCATTTACATGAAATTGTTTGAGTGATAGTGTAGCTAACCTTTAAACACTTCAATGAATATTAGAGTGATTACCTAGTGAGATTATAGTTAGCACAATTGTGTTGGGCAAACTTAATTTTGGTGCATCAAAGTGACAATCATGACATGACTTAAATATGACTCTAGTATGTGGCCCATTTAATTTTGGTGCATCAAAGTGACAATCATGACATGACTTAAATATGACTCTAGTATGTGGCCCATAAATTCATAAATTTTTTGGGACAGTATGATGTTCTTACCTTAAACTAATTGTGTTCTTTGAGGAAAATGCTGGAATGATTAGATGGTGTTCGTTTTGTTACTTTTCGGATTTTAGGTTAATGTTATTGCTTGAGGACAAGCAATGTTCAGGTCCTCATAGCTCAATGCCAACACCGACGACACACTCCGCTGTACATGGCCAAAATCCTGACTAATATAACCACTAACATCTGATTGTATGGTTACCCAATCCTGGATTATGTCTTTACTGATAAGAAGAACAGCAAGAATAATGACAGCTAGTGGCAGATCTTTACAACGTGCAACTATTTAAAAAAAACATTATTATTAATAACTCACGCACCTTATATATGTCAATAAGATTTAAACCAGTAATCTTAAAGTTGTCAATTAAATATCTGAAGCAACCAAGCAATGCCGACTACAATGCGTAACCATCTCTTCTCATATTATTTTCATCATATTTTAATCTTCAAAACCTAAATATAAGAGAAAGACAAATTAGCAATGAATATACACAAGTGTCTGCTACTTAAGTCACGCATTTACACAGTAAAACATTCAGCTTGAGACTAAAACTAAGAGGCTATATGTTCCAGCATTCCTTCTTGCACGCATTGCAATCTTGTTAAACAAATCCCAACTTTCAGTGTCATCTAGACTTGGAAGACTGCAACAGAATCCGTTTGGATTGGTATGCAAAGCCATTATTTTCAGTGTCGTAGTCAAACATCTCACTTAGAATGGTCAAATTTGATTAATGAAAAAAATTAAATTATCTTCGGTCACTCTTTAACAACAACATGATTTTGCTTAAAAAATGATGCAAACTTAATTTCAACAATGTTCTTTATACCAATTCATAAATGAACATGAACTCTTAAAAAGACAATTAATTCATCGAGAATAAACTTTGAAATTTCAGAATTTCATGCACGATAAGTATTGAAAAATATGTTATTTGAAACTTTAATACAACATTAACTTAGCTGTTACAATAGCCAACTACCTCATTAGCACCTAAACCAGAATACTCTAGAGATAAGTAGAAAGTACATTAATTCCAACACCTTCTGTATTAGTAACTGGAGATTTGAAGTGATACAAAGGGATGAAAGATTTTGAAATGTATCGTAGCCCTACACTGATTTTGCGAATTTTCGTCTTTAAGTTTATCGCTACATGTCATACAATGTAATCAACACAATGAAACGTATCGAAATCGGTCAGTGCTTATTACTAAGGCTCCATGGCCAAAAAGATGAGCGTATCTATAGGTCAGTGCTTCATTTCTTTTATAATTAGACGTCTTATTCGTAATTTCGTATAGTACATTGGTCTTCAAGTTAAATTTTCATGGCAAATATATATAGTACTTCACAATTCTTACTGATAATTATGTTGCTTCTTCGGTGGCATTTAGTTCTAAGGTTAATATATTTTTACAGTAATATTCATCTAATCAATTATTAACTAAGGTATTCATAATCAGTCATTATTAAATATAAATTTAATAATATATACATAATTATTTTTAAATTAAGTTATCCATTAGACCTACCTCCACCGTAATCTTATCATCAATCCTTTATCCTCTTCGTCAGTACCTATATAATCTAGCAATTTGTTTTTCATTAGGATAGTGATAAACACACACACACACTTGTACGATGGGCCGGATCTGGTGGATTTGGGTTATGCTCCATGACCCGAGAGTAAAACCCTTAGAAATTAGAAAAAAACGAGTGCTAAACCCTCAAGTCTCCGCCACAACACTGCTACTCAGTAGTAGAGCCTCTCTCTCTCTCTTCTTCCTCATTCCGATTTCCGATGGCTTCGGTCGCTCTCCGAAACCCTAGCTCCGGCCGCCTCCTCCCCGTATCCTCCCAAATCTACTCCTGCTTCGGTGGATCCACCGCCACCGCCACCGCATCCCCTATCTCCTCCGAAAATGACCGCTCTTACAACCCCATTCCTTGGTGGAGATCCATGGCCACCTTCACACGCACGTTAGTATTTCTCGTCTCTCTCTCCATTTGTGGTTTAGGGTTTTGAGCAGATTAGTAATTTGCGGTTTCGTTTCGTAGTTTATCAAGGATTGGATTTTTAAGTGGTTTATGCACTTTTTCATTAGGAAAATGAGTTTCTTATCGAACCCAAGTTGGATTTTTTTATTGGGTTATTGACATTTTTTCTTTTCTGAATTGGGTTTAGAGTAGTTTTTCTTTTCTTGTTTAGTTTGATGAATTTGAATGTTAAAGGGTGATAATTTATGTATATTGTGGTGTTTGCTTAACAGGAAACCTCATGTGAATGTGGGAACAATTGGACATGTCGATCATGGAAAGACGACTCTGACTGCTGCAATTACAAGGGTTTGTGTCACTTATTCTATAGGCTTATTTTCATTTTCTTCTCGATACTTAGTTTAACAGGAGAATGCTTTGTTTAAAGTTATGACTTTTGCATTTTTGATTGTAATGATGGTTTGGGTTTTTGTCAGGTACTTGCAGAAGAAGGGAAAGCTAAGGCAATAGCCTTTGATGAAATTGACAAGGCACCTGAAGAGAAAAAGAGAGGAATTACAATTGCTACGGTTAGTAGGTGTTTTTTTTTTAGGCTTGCCTTTGATTGGAATGCCGTAGCTACCATATCTGTTATCTACTTATATCCCTTGTCTTTTCATATGTAACTTAGTTTGCCTTGATTTTGTAGGCTCATGTGGAGTATGAGACCACTAAACGCCATTATGCACATGTGGACTGCCCAGGACATGCTGATTATGTCAAAGTAAGTTTTTTTTGTTACATAAATTAGAGAATATTGTACAGCTTTGTGCGTCCGTATATTAATTTGATTCGTGATTGGCAGAACATGATTACTGGAGCTGCTCAAATGGATGGGGGTATTCTTGTTGTATCCGCACCTGATGGGCCTATGCCACAAACTAAGGAGCACATTCTGCTTGCACGCCAGGTGGGTATTACTGATGCCTAATTCAGAAATCAACTCCAACGTATGTGTTTATCTATATAGTAATGCATGTATTGTTTTTGTTTGGTGTAATCATAGGTTGGTGTGCCATCGCTTGTGTGTTTCCTCAATAAAGTTGATGCCGTCGATGATCCAGAGTTGTTGGAGCTTGTTGAAATGGAACTCCGTGGTCCATAAATTAACACTTCATTAATAGACAGCTTTATATTTTATTTTATTTTATTTCTTATTTGCTCTACAATTTCTGGCAGAACTTCTTAATTTCTACAAGTTCCCTGGGGATGAAATCCCTATTGTCCGTGGTTCAGCCTTGTCTGCTTTGCAAGGCACAAATGACGAGATAGGCAAAAAGGCAATTTTGAAATTAATGGAATCTGTGGATCAGTACATCCCAGACCCTGTACGCCAGCTTGACAAGCCTTTCCTTATGCCAATTGAAGATGTGTTCTCAATTCAGGTAAGCTGGACATGCTTTTAGCTGCAACAGGTTTTATGTGCAATTTCTTTTATTGATAAAATGTGCGGCATTCATGATAATAGCACTGTTACTAAAGTTTTGATAACAAAATTGATAGATTAAGCTATTTGAGAAAATTCCGTAATTTTCTGTTTGGTTCTAATGTCATAAACTTGAAGATAGTTATTTGCTCTGTTATATATTGTCTTTTTGGTGCTGAATTCATTAATTCATGTGTGTTAAAGGGGCGTGGAACTGTTGCTACTGGACGCATTGAACAAGGGTGCATTAAAGTTGGTGAGGAAGTTGAGATTCTAGGCCTACATCAGGTGCGTGTATGCGCTTTTTTAAGTTACGTGATGCTGCGTAGTGTTCCTTGTACATTTCTGTAGTGGATGATAAAATATACAATTTGTGGAGTTTCAGTTATAAGACTATGCAGCACGTTGAATTTAGGTGGCATTGATCATTGAAATAATATCTTTAATGATGGAATACCATTCTAAGAACGTTTGGTCCTGACTCCTGAGATTTAACTTTCTTTTTCAGGCCGGTCCTCAAAAAACTGTTGTGACAGGTGTTGAGATGTTCAAGAAAATCTTGGATCGAGGGGAAGTAAGTCACTGATTCTAAAACCTCTTCAAGATGCTAAGGTTCTTTTTACAATAGGAAATATTTCTCATGATAAGTTTTTGAACTTGACTAGGCTGGTGACAATGTGGGTCTTCTTCTTCGAGGTCTAAAACGAGAAGATATACAACGAGGACAGGTGTGAGGTTATAGTTGCACCAGGAATTTCACCTATTCCTGATTTGTACTTTATGTGTTACATTTTAACTGAACTATGAATTGTTTGACCTGTACAATTTTGGATGGTTCTTAAATTTTTTTACTTCTGTATAGGTAATTGCTAAGCCAGGAACAGTGAAAACACACAAGAGATTTGAAGCAGAGATATACGTCCTCACAAAGGATGAAGGTGGACGTCATACTGCCTTTTTCTCAAACTACATGCCTCAGTTTTATTTGAGGACTGCAGATATCACTGGAAAAGTAGAATTGCCAGAGGATGTTAAAATGGTTATGCCTGGTGACAACGTGACTGCAGTTTTTGAGCTCATGCTACCTGTTCCCCTTGAAGCAGGTACGTCAACGTCATGGTTTATTCGTGGTGATATCCCCAGTTATTTGCTTTATTCATTAGTTTGACTTGTTTTCATTGAAAATTCTTTGCAAACCAAGTGTAGTTGTTTTCTTCATACTGTGTTAGTAGAACTAAGTATTCCCTATATTGATTTGCAGGTCAAAGATTTGCCTTGAGGGAGGGAGGTAGAACAGTTGGTGCAGGAGTGGTTTCAAAACTTCTTTGAGCAGAGATTTTCTAACGCTGGAGCCTTGATTTCCCTTTCCACACATAAAGGGGCACTTGGAAAAGCATGGCGTGGTTGCCTTTGAGTTTTATGCGTTTGTTTTAGGTATTCTCGGCGGTGTTATTTGTTAGAGAAACAGCGTTATTGAGACGGAAAACTTTGCAGCTCTGCAATAGTTTTTTTTTGCACGTTTACTTTCTTCTCAGGGCTGACAACAAAAATGTAATCAGGGTGGAAGTGTCTTATATAGTTTGTTATGTACGATGTGAGTTCCTCGCAAGTCTGTTTTAGTGTCGTTGCGTAGGACAGGGTAGGGTCAGAGATCAAACTATCATACTTATAATTTTTAACATTTTTCTCGTACCTATCTCTATCCCCCCGTAATTAGATATTGGTGTTTCCAATACCTATTGGGATTACATTCTCATACATGTTCCCATTCCGTTACGGAACAATTATGTATTAAATTATTTTATTTTTAAAAAATATAAAATATAAAATTAGGATAAAGACAAAGATAAATCTTGTTTAAAAATAAAGTTTTTATAAATATTAATTAAGAGAATCAGACAGAAAAAATATTACAAAAGATTTTTACCTAAATATCTATTTAAAAATTGTATATATTAGAAAATTATATTATATATTGTATATAATAATTTATCCATGCTAAATAGATAGAGATAGAGACGAATATCAAAATATCATATCTTTCTCGTGCCCGATTTAAGAATCTAAATACTGAAAATTCTCGTACCCATTACTCATTTATACGTATATATCTCCTCTATTATGATCGAATACCCGTGGGTACCCTACCTGCTGAGGATTATTGTCATCCCTAAATCTAATATCATTGAAGGTAGTTGACAAAAAACTGTTGCCGCAGAAATAAACAGAATCTCCCTCCGGCAATTAATCCTCTACGATTTGCTGTGATCTAATCGTTGAATGTTAAGAAACAGAGAGCCTCAAATCATTATTATAGACGTCGAATTTTTTTTGAACACATTTGATGATTCGACCGTGAGCTTGCCATGCATTCTGAAACGAGTATGAAATCTTGGAACATAGATTTGTGTTTAGGAACACTACTAACTCTAGAACGAGACCTTGATATCTTGGAACATTGATCTGTTGTTTAGGAACACTACTAAGTACTAAACTTTAGATTCATGTAAAGAAAAACTCTGGTACACCGATTGAATTAACCGTAGAAGATCCCAAATACAATTTTCTCTTCTTTCTCTTAAATCAAGTAAATAAACATATTATGAAAAACTTTTTAAAAAAAAAAAAAGAGGATCAAATGATTTTACTCTCACTATCATGGTGACTCGAACCCATGACTTCACCAATAGGTTATGAACAACTTGTTATCGTTGTAATCATTCTCTTCAACCTCGTTGTTTCTCTCCAAACCTAGGCATAGAGAACTCGTAGGGAACAAGCACCTGTCCGGTTGTGCCCCATCACCAATGACGACCTCTGGTCTTATGGGTGCACGTTGGGTTCGACCGGATGGGTTAATGGGCAAAATCCTTGCATCAGAGACGATGATGGGGTGGTGCATTCCTTTCTCTTTCGGCTGAAGCTCTCAACCGAGCCAGGGTTACAGATGTGTGCAGAGATTGAGACCTTTAGGGCTACGCTGGGCTGGATCGAAGTTGGGAGGTTTTGGCCATGAGGCGTGCTGGTTTCGATCAATTTTCGTTGGATATGTTTGTAGGTACGTGATTGTGGGAGTCTTGATTTTTGTTCGGCTTCTTGAAGCTCGGTGGGAGGCGGCGATGGGTGGTAGTTGGCGGTTATCGGCGACATATGATGTGGATTGGCTTGTTGCTTTGTTCATGTTTTATTTTATTTATTGTTTTAGACTAGAACTGCTTTCGAGTCTAGAACATTTACTTAGTTCGTAGGCTTGATCTTATTAACTAGGGTTGGTTGATGCTCTGGGGCAGCGCCCTCTACGTAGAGTGGTCCTAAAAGTAGTCAATAATGATAGGTTGGGGACTTATTCCATCCTTCTTGTGTTTTGGTGGTTGGTTACTGGGATCTTTTGCTATCAAGACAGGCTTTTGTGTCGACCTCGCATGTGATTTGTGGTGTTAAAATATCTCAGGTTCATAGCTTAAGTTTCTTAGTTGTTTTGCATGGTTGTCATCGATGGTGAATCATGTTCATGTTGTAATCATACTTTTAGTTATCAATATACAACGACTAACGTCCATCTTTAAAAAAAAATAAACATATTAAGGGAGGGGTTCTATTAAGGATCTTTTGTTGAGGACTTTTTCGTTTCACCCTATTTTCGATCGCATATTCACATCTCAACCGTTTAGTTTGTAGATATATATGAGTAAATCATTGCTACAAATTTTCATACAAATTGAAAATCATTAAGGCATTCATAAATATATTCACCGATTATATACTTGAACGGTTTATGTTTGACATATTTGGACAATTTATTGATATGATCTATTTTCGATGCCTTAACAATTACTAAGTTCGATATTGTTCACAATTTATTCATTTTTGCCTAGATATAATAGATAATGGAACAAATAGGTACTCATATAATCCATTTAAATTTGAATAATAACTTCAAAATTTTTATCATATCGAAACTTTTCTGATATTTTCATCGAAATTTTTATATTTTAGACTCTTAATATATCCACGATTGGTGATATTTTATTCCTCGGTTTGTAGCATAAGAATACGCATCGGTATTATTTGATTGGAAATTTTTCAATTCACCAGATGAAATTTTACTTAATTGACAATATCATAACCACACATTTCGGTTTAATTTTTAAATTTAACTAAAACGAGTGGTTATGAACTCAGTAAAATTTGATGGGTGGACTGAACAACCACCGTGATTTTATAATAAACACCTTATATATATCCTGCACTGCGCATCATTCCTACGATCAACGTCAATACTACCCAAAAGCTGTGTCACAAGCACCATCTCTACAGTATCTCACACACAAACTCTCTCTCTCCTCATTTCCCTTTTCAACACTCGTCGTATCTCATTCCTCCTTTCCCGTCTTTTTTAAATTCCCGGCAAACCCTTTCCCTGAAAGCTTTCCAATCCCACACCCCCTTTTTAAATCCCTAGTTTCCCCAATTTATTCCTTCCCCAAATCCAAAGACTTGATTTTGAATCTCTCTGATCATGTGCATACATAAACTCTCCGGCTTTAGGGTTTCTTGATTGGTAAAGATGCTACCTTGGGGTGGATTGAGCTGTTGTCTGAGTGCTGCTTCTCTCTATCTTCTCGGCCGAAGCAGTGGCAGGTCTGTTTTTACTGAGATAATTTTCCAGTTTGATTTTTGATTGGTAAATTTTATGTTGCTGTAGAATCATGTTGTTCTGGGTAGATTACTGGGTGCTATATTTTTACAGGGATGCTGATATTCTTAAGAGTGCCACTCGGGTTAGCCAGTTGAAGGAATTGGGTATGTACTGTTTTTATGTTTCGAAAGAGAAAGACTTGCTAATCAGGGCATAGCACAATTGGGTTGAAAAGAGACTTATAAATTTTTTTGTTGTTTTGAATTTTCAGCTAAATTGTTGGATTCTGAGTCTATATTACCATTGGTGGTTGCCATTTCGGGGAGAGTTAGCTCGGAAACTCCCATCACCTGTGAGTTCAGTGGTTTGAGAGGTGTAGTTGTGGAAGAAACGGTATGGAAATTTAAACTCTAGAAGCATTGTTGTTATGCTTTTTTTTTTGTGGTGGTTAGTTGTTTGGGTGATTGGTAAAGGATTGTCTTGTTTATATATATTTTTTAGGCAGAACAACATTTTCTGAAACACAATGATGCTGGATCATGGATACAAGATTCTGCTTTGATTTTGTCGATGAGTAATGAAGTCCCCTGGTATCTGGTGAGAAAAGGGGGTTGCTCTCCCTCTCTTTTTCTCATATGAATATATCCAAACATGGTGTATTTATGGTTTGGTATTTCTGATACTTCAACTGTCCATTTTGTGGTTGAAGTAGTTTTTGGTTTGCTTGTGGTTGATAGTTGACTAACAGGTATGATGATGGTGTATTACTGTTTATAACAGGATGATGGGACTGGTCGTGTGCATGTGGTGGGAGCTCGATGTGCCACAGGATTTACATTGCCAGTTGCAAGTGAGGTGTTTGAGGAGTCAGGGCGAACCCTTGTACGGGGGACATTAGATTATCTCCAAGGCCTCAAGGTCTGTCTGGTTTAGTTAGTGATCTATGTCTCTTGCAGAACTTAATTAGTAAACTAATATGGTGACTGCTTTTTTAGATGCTTGGAGTCAAACGAATTGAGAGGGTATTACCAACTGGAACTTCCTTGAGTGTTGTTGGTGAGGTATGTATGTTGTTGCTCGATATTATACTGTAAGTACTACATATCATTTTACATGCGAATAGACTAAAAGCCAATGAATGACTATTAGTGTTCATATGATATATATATATAGACATACATATCGGTTTATATTATTGAATTGCATCATAGACCGACATTCATATGTTAATATGTTACCGACTGGATGTTGTCCGTGTCTGTAATCCTACCTCATTAAGGGTTTTCACTTTCTTTTAAATGTCCTTTCCTGTGAAGATTCTGGATTATGGTAGGTATACACTCCTATAAATGGATTTAGGTTACTTTCATAATCTCAGTTTGTTTTAGGAAATTGTTTGATTGAGATTTTCACTGCAATGTTATGTTGTTGTGATATATCCTCTCTTAATTTTGTTTCATTACCATTTTTTTTCATTGTCTCTAATTGTTTCAAATTTATGATCAGGCTGTTAAAGATGACATTGGTACTATTCGAATTCAACAGCCCCACAAAGGTCCATTTTATATCTCCCCCAAAACCATTGATCAGCTCATTGCAAACCTAGGGAAATGGGCAAGGTTGGTTATTAAATTTTTGAATATATACGAAATGGTCTGTCCATTTGGGTGTGTGTGCACCTGTGCATATAATTTTGTCTGTGCTTTCTCTCTAATGGTATAGATGTATTCATCAGGTTGTACAAATATGCGTCTTTTGGTTTGGGTGTGTTTGGTGTTTATTTGATCGCTAAGCATTCCGCCCACTACATCATGGAAAGAAGGCGGCGTTGGGAATTACAGAAAAGGTAATGGAAAAACAACATATATAGCTGTTGTCAGTTTGTCACTCAAAAAGGTGGGCCTCTTGCCCCATAGTTGTGTAATTCTTTTGGACAGTGAACCCAGTGTATTTAACTTTGTATACGTATTGTTTCTTCCGTCTTTCAAGTTCTATACATTTAAATGAAATTCCTCTTGCTGCAGGGTTCTTGCTGCAGCTGCTAAAAGATCTGGGGAAGATATTGATGGTAAATCGTTTATTGTTGACTGTCCCCCTTACATGTTTATATGCTCAGAAATTTACTAAACTGCTTCATATCTACTTCTCCCAGGTTCAAATGATATAGAGGATAATGCATCAGGTGCTCCTAAGAAAGACCGTCTGATGCCCGATTTATGTGTGATATGCCTTGAGCAGGAGTATAATGCAGTTTTTGTCCCGTAAGAACTCACTTTTAAACTTTTGATACAATGAATCATTTACTTCATAGTTTATTTTGTTTTAAAACAGCAGTAGCTGACTCATTTGTTTTACCAGGTGTGGTCATATGTGCTGTTGTACAACCTGCTCCTTGCACCTGACCAATTGTCCTCTCTGCCGGAGACGGATCGAACAAGTGGTTAAGACTTTCCGCCATTAAGATTCTGCTTTATTTACAGCAGCTGAAGAAAGACAGTGGATCAAATTTTTGTTGATCTGAACGCCAACCTCAATTGCATTTAGACTCTGAAATGTGGTGCAACGCTAAGCCCCTCGACTTTTGCTTGAGTCACGGGATAGCCGTGCAGGACAAAACAACGACAGCCGTCTGATCTTTAATGAATTGATCATCTCCGTTTTATTCTATCCGTTTGATCAATTCATTAAAGATCGGACGGCTGCCGCTGTTTCGTCCCGCATGACTATCCCGTATCTGAGCAGACCTGTCATTTCAATATGCTCTCTTGTTTTGTTTCAGGAAAGTTACTGAAACACGGTTCTTGTAAATGATGAATGGATGTATTATATGGTTGTAGATTAGTATTCATGTAAACTAAAAAGACGATATGAATGAGTACCCTCTAGTTATACGAGTTTTATGTTTGTTGAAAACATAGAGGTTATGCTTTCCCAGAAAAAATGAGTTGATATTGTCGGAAATGCGTGATAAAAAGATGTGTTGAAAATTACATCTTCATAGTACATGCCTGTTGGGGGCAGAAATTCATAGATTCTACTGTCTGAAGCACAGGAATGCACTTAAGTAGGATAGCATGTATCACTAATAAACTGACGGCTTTCGATCTTAAAGGTTGTCTCCAGTAGAATGCTGAACGGATCATGTTGTGGATTTGCTTTGTATCGATGCCGGCAGTTCACCTACATAATTAGGGCAATAGATCTGAGCAAGGTTTCATATTACAGTTATGGGAATGACCGGTTCGTAGTGCTTCATGAGTTGCTTTAACATCTACAATTTTCTTTTCTTTGAAACAGTATATTCCAGTTCGAAAGGATTCGATATCCCTTTCCCAGAACTTTACCTGGAGACCAAAGACAAGGAAAAAGGAAGCCAAACTCGTTCAATCCATCAAAAGCTGGTTTTTTCTACCCTGATTTGGTTTTCCACCAATTGATCACCAGCCTACAAAAGTATGATTCTTGCCAGCTTTTTAGTTGCTAAAGCATCATAAGTGTGAGAGTATTGAAAAATAATAGATCTCACATTAGAAATGACAAATAAAATATAACTAATAAGTGAGTGGATTATTCTTAATTGTATTGGAGCATTTTATGATTAAAACTCAACACCTTAAAGGTGGTTAAGTTAAGACAGTATCAGTACACAGATGATCCACGAGCCATGTTTGTCACCGTTTAACAAGGTATCAGAGCGGGTCTCTCTCTCGCCCAGTTCTCTTATAGGCCCGATGTTGGTTCCTTATTTTCGCCCGGTATGGACTTATATCGCCATTGAAAAGTTTCGATTGGATTGTCACCAAGTGTCCCTTGGTTTGTTCCGTCTCATTTCATCACGTGCAAGCCTTAAGTCAGGTTGCACGTGAGGGGGTTTGTTGAGAGTATTGGAGAGTAATAGATCATACATAAAAAAATGACAAATAAAATATAACTAATAAGTTGATGAATCATTCCTAATTGTACCGAAGCATTTTGTAGTTAAAACCTAACATCTTAAAAGTGGTTAAGTTGTAGATGCAAACATAATGTACATGCTTCCTTCATCTGTAGAAGAGTAGAAGCAAGTCTCTCAAGTCTGAAAGTAGATGTTGGAAACCAGCTAAAGACTTCTTTAATCTCTTTGTGCAAGTTTTCTTTCTTAGATTCTAGAATCCGTACAAAAATAGGTCACATAAAGTGATGAAGAATATGATTCCAACAAAATTTGTGTCATTATTGGACAAAGTACATTTCTCTTTACTTGCATAAACCCCAAGTTTTGTCACATGAGGTAATACAAGTTACAATGCACATGCATCACTCTCAAGTTCTCAGCTAGATATCTTGGAGTTTTAAAACTTCATCCTATACTTCAATGGGAAAAAAATATCAATGGTACTAGTACTGCAGATTCATCAGGGGTGTGTGAGAAACTCTTCAGTGCCATTACGGCCAGTCCTGCTTTTCAAACAATCCGCCGACTCTCATCTCCTGCTAGAGATCGTTCCCCACTGGCAAACCTCAACCGAGCTGCAGGAAAGAAAATAATTGACGTCCAAGGCGAACCTCAAGCTAAGATTAAGATCAGAACCATGTCATCAAAGAAGATACAAGATTCTGATCATGAGGGTAATGATGGTGGTAAGGACGTCCAGTTTTCTAATTTTATTGATCGTGCGAAAAATAAGTTCAAATCTAGCACATCAAATGTTGGTGGTACAGGAAAGACGGTCTCGTTTAAGAGAGATCAGTAGCACTAGAGAGCTGAAGAAGACTGAAGGTTCAACTGTTTGGTTTATGGGTTTATTAATAACAAAGTGGTGTTCATGTTGGTGATGAAGTAATTTGTGTGTGCATTCATAAGCTTATTGTATAATGTAACCGAGACATCAGTTACCCTGAAGGATAAGATGAGCAATATGTGTGTGCTACTGTATCTAGTTTATGATGGTGATATTAAATTAACATAATTATCTACATTTGATCAGTTTTCCTCCTTTAGTAAAACTGCATTAGTTCACAAGAACAAATATAAAGAAATCGCAAATAAATGTCGATGCAGGATTAATTTATAGAAGAAAATATGAGGTTGCTCGGTACATAAATCCAGTGTTGAGCCACCTACTTCAATCTTCAAACGCGCAAACACTAGACTTGCAGTCCATGATACCCCCAGGAGGCCAGGATAGCTCAGCTGGGAGTAAAATTCTTGGTATGCTTCAAAACATCAGGAATCACAGCCAAGTCATTTTTTTCACACTATAGTTGGCCTTATCCATGTATTACTTCTCGCCTATAATGCAGTTTTATAGATACAAATTTTGTAAGTACAAAAATAGGAGCATTAAGCAACTTCCCAAAGCCAATGAAAGATAAAGTAAGCAAAAATTACCAGTAACCTCTAGGGAAATCATTTGAGCAAGAATATCATGACCAGTTTAAGTCATGTCTTTGAGAAAGCATCCATAAAGCAGGTAGACCAAAAAGGAAAATTGTATAGAAACTTTTAAAAATTTCACTCCAGAAAAATAATAATAATAACTAGTTGGAGTACAAAAGACTTGTCCAAGCATCTCTTCCCTCTAAAAAATGTAGAAGCTTTAACTCTACAGGAAGAATTCATTTCTGGATTTTGAGTGTTCATTGTGTCATTACTCTAACCCAAAAGTCCAAAACATAAACCTAAACTGCTGCTACAAAGTACAAACATAACCACATTGACTTCCTGATACTAAGCAGTCCACATTTCCATTTCAATCCAAGAACAAAATTGCATTTTCTCCCAAAGCAGTGGAGCATTATTTCTTGGGCCGAAGTAAGCCAATGTTAGTAAAACTGTGAAACAGAAGAACAAAAAATAAGAGAAAAAGAATAGGAATGCCACAAGAACAAAAGGCTTACCTAGTACTGAATTAGTCATCCTCCATATGCACCTCTGGCAAATCAAGCATCTCTTCATCAATATATTTACCAAGAACAGACGCACCATCATGCACCTTCTCACCTTGACTGCAGCTATGATATAGCTCCCCTATTGCTCGAGGAGTATCCTAAGATTGAATCACCTAAATCACATAATGACACAGACTATGGAACTGAAGCTCTTACAGAGGAAACTTACTACTTTTGAAGTCGAGGAAACTTACTCGTACCTCACGGTGGTTTTTTGCATGAAGAAGATTCCTAAGCTTAACCTTGTCCTCCTTGACCATTTAGCAAAGAGTGTTGTACGGAGTTACGGACTACATCCATTTTGTTCAGCAAGGAAACATTTGACGATCATCTGTTACGAGTAGTCTATATTAATTTTTCTTCTCACCTTAATTCCTTTATTTAATCTATATTTTCTTTCAGATTGTTGAACCATACAAGGCGTATTATGTTTTTACACTCGGAGTTGAACCTTTCATCACGACTGCAAATTGTGTCCTCCAGGTTTGACATGCTTAACATTTGTGTTTGATACTATGTTTGCCTATATAAGCAGTATGAGTAATTTTACTTTTAAGATTTAACCAGTTAAAGCTCTAGTATACTATATATGGCGCTTCCATCTATTAAGTATGCTTATCTTAAGTACATTATGGAACTTGCATCTATTCTAATCATTACTAGTGTACTACAGTGCTCACTGTTTCACATGTATTCACACTCGTAAAACGTACACTCTCGGACACATTGCCTTCTCTTTCTTTTGTTCAGTTTTCCTTGATTTTCAAGAGAAATTAAGCTAGAGGGTGAACAATAGTAGCTGTTAAGATCAGTGTTTTCAAAGGCGAACTGAGAAGGCGCTGGGGCGCGCCTTAGGGCGGAGCGACGGGAAAACGCCTCGCCGGGTGTTTCGCCGCGACGCGGCTGGAAAAGCGACCGCCGGAGCGACGAGGCGGCGCGGGGCGGGGTGAGACGAGGCGCGCTGCAGAATTTTTTTTTTTTGGTTTTTCCGCGTCAAAACGACGTCGTTTTGGTTTTGGTTTTTTTTTTTCGCGTCAAAACGACGCCGTTTTGTTTTTTTTCCAAAACGACGCCGTTTTGGTCGTTTCCTTCGATTAAACCCTGCGTCTCTTCTCTGCCTCCATCTCTTCTCGCTGCCTCCATCTGTTCGCTCTCCCTGCGTCCTGACTGCCTGTCTCGTCTCTTCTCTTCTCTTCTCTCTGCCTCCATCTCTTCTCTCTGCCTACATCTGTTCGCCCTGTCCACCACCCAAATCCGCCACAATCCTGTTCGCCCTGTCTACATCTGCTCGAGCTCTCCACCGCCACAGTTCCCCCACCGCCACGATCCTATTCGAACTCGAGCTCGAGTTCTCCCTGCCTCCTCTTATTCCCATCACCCCCACAACACCAACCGCCCCATCACTTCCATCCCAACATCACTGCCTCCTCCGCCTCGAGCGCAACATCACTGCCTCCTCCGCCACATCATTGCAGCAACCTCCAGGTTTGTCTTCTCAATCCTCTCTTATTAATTTTACTGTTAGATTAGTGCCTGACTGCCTGTACTAGATGCAGTGTTATGCAGAATTGACTGCCTGTACTAGATGCAGTGTACCTCCAGGTTTAGACTAGATTATGCAGAATTGCAGATTAGTGCCTGACTGCCTGTACTAGATGCAGTGTAACTAGTGTAACTGAAATGTTTGTTTGATCACTTTGATGAAATGTTTGTAACTGAAATGTTTGTTTGATGCAGTGTAACTGAAATGTTTGTTTGATGCAGTGTAACTGAATAAACGGATTGCTACTGATTTACTGAAATATGCTATTGAAAATTTTGAAATATGCTCTTAGTCTCTTAATGATTGCTACTGAAATATGAAATATGCGACTGATTTATTTTTATGTTTGTTTGATATGTTAGTGATGGGTGATAGAGGGGAAGATGGGAAAGATAAAGCATGGAAGCATGCCAAAAAAGTGGAAGGGGAGAGATATTTTAGATGTGTTTACTGCAATCAAGTATGTAGTGGTACGATTAATAGGCTCAAGCACCATTTAGCAGGTATTAGTGGTGGTATGAAAGCTTGCAATAAAGTCCCTGCAGATGTGAAAAA
Source organism: Comarum palustre (assembly GCA_951800085.1). Taxonomy (NCBI): domain Eukaryota; kingdom Viridiplantae; phylum Streptophyta; class Magnoliopsida; order Rosales; family Rosaceae; genus Comarum; species Comarum palustre. The sequence goes on from OX637589.1 coordinate 12,187,831, forward strand.
AGATTATCAACAAACTCTTAAAGAGTTGAAAGATGGGAAATATAAGAGGAATGTTATGTTGCGTGAAATTGGGGTAGGAATTGGTGGTGGAAGTAGTAGTTTAGAATCTCCATTAGGTGAAGAATGTGGGAGTAGTGCTGCTCAACCAAGAGTTATAGGACCACTTGATTCATTTGTGTCTTCCGAGCCTAAGATTTGCTAAACCTACTTGGCTCATTACTGTCATTAGAATTTCATTTATAGGTTTTAAGGACAACTGTAATTGACCAAGCTAACTCGCCTCATTCTTCTTTGTATTATCTTAGCATTTTTGGAAGTGTTTGTTGGAGAGGAAATATCTCACATCAGAAAATAGACAAATAAAATATAACTTATAAGTGGATGGATTGTATCCAATTATACTGAGGTCTTTTGTAGTTAAAACCCAACACCTTAAATTGGTTAAGTTGGGACAGTATCGGTACAATGGTGATCCACGGGACACGTTTGTCCCAGTGCAAGTTGGTATCAGAGCCAAAAACCCCTAAATTTTGTATTCCGCTGCGTACTACCACGATCACCACCAAAACCCTAAATCCCAAAATCCAAACAAATCCCACATCACATCACTATCTGCCACAAAGTTTCTTGTCGTCTGCTCATTCTCTCTAGCAAGCAACCAGCTTGGCTTGCAGGCTTGGCTCGAGCACTCACCACAGCAAACTTGCAACAGTGGCCCCACATCACATCATCATTCAGTGAATTTAGTTTATTAATCATATGGCAGACCAATTCAAAGACCCTGAACCCAGATGTAACCCCTTCAAACTCAAGAGCATGTCTCCCATCATCAATCATTATCATACCACCACACCACCTCATCCTTGCAGCAAACCAAATTCATATGCAAACACACAGTGTCCTCTTTGTGGAGTGTTTGGGCATAGCACGCGACGGTGTTACGAAGTAATTGGATATCCGGATTGGTGGGATTTCACTAAGAGACCCCGGAAAAGTCAAGAAAAAGCTGTTATAGCCACTATAAAGGAAGTGCAACAGTCTAATGCTTATGTTGCACAGTTAGGTATAAACGGTAAGGTATCTATGAATAGTTCATGGATTATTGATTCAGGAGAATCTGATCACATGACTAATGATCCTAGCTTCTTGGAAAAATTAAAATCCTCCTCTCAAAATGTTGTTTCTACCACTGATGGTACCCCAACTCCAGTTACCGGAGAAGGTTCTGTTGTCATATCTGATACTTTAACCCTTGATTTTGTGTTGGTTGTTTCTTCATTAGCACATAATATTCTATCTGTTAGTCAAATTATTCTCGCTCTTTCATGCATTGTCACCTTCTATCCGTTTTTTGTGTATTTCAGGACATTCTGACTCGGTGGATTTTAGGTTATGGTGTTAGAAAGGGGAAATTGTACTACTTAGATCTGACAGAGTTTGGAGAAAAACACAAGCATTTTTTGGGTCAAGCTAATCAAGTCAATGGAGCTGAGAGTGTCAACAAAGATGTGTGGCTTTGGCATTATAGATTAGGACACCTAAACTTCAATTATCTAAAGAAACTGTAACCGCAATTATTTTTAGGTGTCGATCATTCAAATTTTCGATGGGAAATATGTGAGCTGGCCAAGAGCCATCGTATTTCATATTCTCCAAGTCTGCATAGAAGCCCTGTTCCATTCAAAAAGATTCATTCCGATGTTTGGGGGCCAGCAAAAATTCCTACTCACAGTGGCTATCGATATTTTGTAACATTTATTGATGATTGTACTCGTATGACTTGGGTGTCTCTACTGATGAATAAGAGCGATGTCTATTCTCGATTTACAGAATTTCACAAGATGGTGTCTACACAATATCAACAAGCTATTCGAGTCTTCCAGTCTGACAATGGTGGAAAGTATGTTAATGGTCGTATGCACGAGTTTATGCAGTCCCATGAAATTTGACATCAGACTTCAAATTCTTACACTCCTCAGCAAAATGGATTAGCTGAATGGAAAAATCGACAATTGCTTAAAGTTGCTCGTGCCTCTTTATTTGGCATGAATGTACCTCTTGAATATTGGGGAGAAGCTATGAGGTCTGTTGCATATCTCATTAATCGTACTCCTTCTCGGGTAATTGAATTTCAAAACCCTGTGCAGCAGCTTCAACATCTTCTTTCCGTTCCATCATTACCTAATTTGGAGCCCCGAGTGTTCGGATGCATAGTTTACGTTCATATTCCTAAGCCACAACGAAGTAAACTCGATCCTCGTGCAAGACGGTGTATCTTTATTGGGTATACCGATTTTTAAAAATGCTACAGATGTTATGATCCACTCACAGACACCATTCATGTATCCCTTGATGTTTCTTTTCATGAATATGAACCTTACTACTTAGGGGGAGTCTCAAAGTCTTCCCTTCAGGAAGAGAGAAGTTGTGAAGGTAATACTCGGAATTTATTTGAATTCGACGAATTCAATGAATTAGAAGCATTGGAATCCAGATTTGGAGTTGAAAATCATGAAACAAATCGAGGAAATAATGTTGGACAGAATGATGAAAGACTCGCTAGTACATGTGATCGGAATGTGGGATCAACAACTGCTGACGCACATTGGGACACACATGGGGTGAACCGTGCGAGCCGCACTAAGGAGCAAGCGAGCCACAATGAGCCGACCCACCAGCAAACTGGTGAGTGCCACGCTGATGTGCCAAGCCAGCCACAAGTCGAGCCGCTAGTTGAGCCGTACGAATCTGAGAGAGAGGCTGAAAGCGCGTCACGTGGCAGGCAGGAAGATGGTAATGCAGATGTTGTTGAGGCAGAAGGGACAACTTCCATAGGTGGGTCACACGATATTACAATGTCAGCTCCATTGACAGAGAATATTCTTACAATACAAGGTCTTCCACGGTCTAATACTTTTCCTTTTTCTGCACCAAGAACTGAAGAATCCGCCTCGAATGTCCCTCCTTAGGTACCTTTAAATTCATCTCGGGTAGATAATGTTGAACTTAGAAAATCACAGAGGGTTACTAAGGGTGTTCCGAAAAAACAATATGAACCAGACATCAAAGCCAATGCTAAATATCCTATAGCAAATTACATGTCTAACCATAGGTTGTCTGGGTCACATGCTCTTGTCATTAATCAATTATCCAGTGTTTCTATTCCTAGTACTATACAAGACGCAATGGTAGATCCCAAGTGGACTCAAGCGATGAATGAAGAACTAGAGGCATTGCAGAAAAACTCGACTTGAGATATTATGACTATGCCTGCTGGGAAGAAGACCGTTAGATGTCGTTAGGTATTCATTGTAAAGCTTAAAGCTGATGGGAGTATAGACATGTATAAAGCCAGACTAGTTGCCAAATGATACACCCAGCGCTATGGAATTGACTACGAAGAAACATTTGCACCTGTAGCGAAGATTAACACTGTCCGAATCTTAATTTCCCTTGTAGCAACTAAAGATTGGCCCATATGACAATTTGATGTGAAGAATGCTTTTTCTCAATGGAAATTTGGAGGAGGAGGTATACATGGATATGCCGCCAGGAGTTAAATGCAGATCTTGTGATGTAGGCAAAGTTTGTAAGTTGAAAAAGTCTTTGTATGGACTTAAGCAATCGCCAAGAGCCTAGTTTGGAAGATTTTCTAAATTAATGAAGATGTTTGGTTACAGACAAAGCAACTCAGATCACACTTTGTTCATCAAGCATAGTCAGGGTAAGGTCACTGCTCTAATTGTGTATGTTGATGACATGATTGTTACAGGAGATGACCTGAAAGAGATGAAAGCTTTACAAAAGTATCTTTCGAAGGAATTTGAGATGAAAGATCTTGGACAGTTAAGATATTTTCTTGGGATTGAAGTTGCAAGATCAAAGGAGGAGATTTCTTTATCCCAACACAAGTATGTACTTGATTTGCTAGCTGAAACTGGAATTCTTGACTGCAAGCCTGTTGAGACACCAATTGAAATGAATCACAACATCGCCATCTACCCGAATCAAGTTCCAACTGATAAAGGAAGGTACCAACGTCTAGTGGGGAGACTTATTTATCTTTCTCATACTATACCTGATATTGCTTATGTTGTAAGTGTTGTCAGTCAGTTTATGCATTGTCTCGGTGAAGAGCATGTGGATGTGGTACATCGTATCTTGAAGTACTTGAAGATGACACCAGACAAAGGATTATTGTTTGAGAAAAAAGGAGAATTTGATATTGTTGGATTCACTGATGCAGATTGGGCTGGTGATAAGACTGACAGACGGTCTACATCTGGGTATTTTACATTTGTTGGAGAAAACCTTATGACTTGGCGAAGTAAGAAGCAAAAGGTTGTTGCCAGGTCAAGTGCTGAAGCAGAATTTCGAGGTATGACGCATGGAGTGTGTAAGATGCTATGGATACGTAATGTGTTGAAGGAGTTAGGTTTCAAGCTCAAGAATCCTATGGACTTGCATTGTGATAACACGTCTGCTATTGGGATTGCTCATAATCCTATTCAACATGATCGAACGAAATATGTGGAAGTAGACCGTTATTTCATTAAAGAGAACTTGGACAGGAGAATCATTCGTTTTCTTTTTGTGTATACAGAAGACCAATTAGCAGATGTTCTTACGAAATGAGTGTCAAGGAAAGTATTTGACAATTCGGTAGGCAAGTTGGGCATGATCGATATCTATGCACCAACTTGAGGTGGAGTGTAGAATATTCTCAAATATATACTTTCATTGTAGATAGAGGTTAAATATTTTGTATAGATATAAGAGATATTGTTTTCCTATTAAATCCCATGATTGTATCTGTATATATACCTCAATTGGAGAATAATAATATCATTGAAAACCATTATCAAACCATTCTTTTCTACTTGGTATCAGAGCGGGTTCCTCTTCAATTACTTCTCTCAGCATAAAGGGAGAAAGTCCCCAGCATAATAAGCCTAAATTTGGGTTTATCGAATCGAATTGCAGTCAGAAAAATTCTGATTGGCCCATACCATACCAAGTGCCTATAGTGGGTCTCGGACCGCACACCCCAATTTCCGAAATGGGAATTGGACCGCATGAATGTACCGATTTCCGATGTGGGAATTGGACTGAATGAATTTCACGTGTCAACCTAAAAAGTTAGGTTGCACGTGAGGAGGAGTGTTGGAGAGGAAAGATCACACATCAGAAAATAGACAAATAAAATATAACTTATAAGTGGATAGATTGTATCCAATTGTACCGAGGTCTTTTGTAGTTAAAACCCAACACCTTAAAGGTGGTTAAGTTGAGACAGTATCGGTACAATGGTGATCCACCGGACCACGTTTATCCCAATGCAAGTGTGTTCCACTCTACATGATCCACGAAATGAGAGAACTTTTTTCACAGATAGCTCTTTTTCACTCTGGTCTCATTCTGATGCCGATTCATACGTAGAAATGACCGACTCGTATACTCTGGTCTATAAGTTTATGTCTCCATTTCTTCTTTGGCACAGGTTTTGGTTCCTAGAGCTGACTTGGTAAACGATTTGTGGTGCACTATGGTGTTTACATCACAGGCTACTGGTATATCAGATGGTGAGTAATAAGTCTGGTTCATGTGTTCATCATAATATGCCATCTCTTTTATTTCCTTTAGTTTTCCTGATACATGCTATTTTGGTTGCAATGGTTTCAATTGAGCAGATGTTTGGCCCCCTGAGCAACCTGTTTCAACTTAAACTTCGGGAGGTTGGCTGATAATGTCTAAGCTGTGGATATTGACTGTTAGAAATGAGATGCACTATGTATACATGGAGTATTGACTAGGCAGGTTTTTCTACCAGTTGTGTTTACTCACTCTTAATTTACAGATTCAGGATGTAGTCTTAGACTTAAGTCATTTAAGGGTTAGATGGTCTCTTATCGAATTCAACTTTTGTTGCTTCTGTTTAAGTGCTTACACCTCTCTATTGTTGAGAATGTAAAGGCATTTAATATTAAGAATGTAGAAGAGAGAAAACAAATGACAATTGAATATGCTTCTGAAAACCAAGAGTGATGAATGATATGATTCATCATGTAAATATGATCCTTTTGCTCATACTGTTAATAACCTGGTTCTGGGAGGGTTGTGACCCAACTCTTCCCTGTTAGAGCACCTGCACCGGTTGGAGGAGGCTGCTCGTCCTCTCCTCGGCTCGATCTCTACCTCGTGTTTCGGTCAACGAGCGGTCACCGCAGGAGGAGGCCGCCGGTGCTCGTGCTAGGAAGGGCTGCTAGTGCTATTCGGCCGGGACCCACGCTGATTTCCGTCACCCACGTGAGTAGCTTCGCCCGAGGAGGCGTGCTCCAACTCGTGCTATCGGAGCTCGACCTCGAGGACGAGCAGTAGGTCAAGGAGCGGTCAAGACAGCTTGTGCTGTTGGAGGAGAGACCGGTAAACGCTGCTTCGGGGGGCTGAAGTGCTTCCTCGCACTATTTAGCCTCGGAAACTGGAGAACTCGTGCTGGAGAGCTCCACCGCTACAGATGCTCTTATAGTGTGTTGTGCTTATACTAGAGAAGAGATTGTAAACAGGACCATCCTTCGTCTTTGAACACCCTTGTTTTTTTATTTAGGACAACCGTAGAACTCAAAAAAAAATTGCCAGAATTTAAAATGTATACCTTGCTACTAGTGTTTGTTACTTCTTTTAGGGATACGATTCTGCAGAATTACATGATTTACATCCAAGAAGCCCAAATATATCAAATGTTTGAGCAAACAATAGGTTAGCCCTTAAATGGTCCGTAATCAAACCTCCAGTTGGACTATTTCTCTTCTTATTTTTTCTCTGTTTTCTTATTAGGAGCGAGATAGCAAACCACGTTGGTTACATTAGCAAGTTATGTATGGTTGATAAATTTGATATATACCACTATACAAATTATATGCTTCGTGTTATTGTGATTGTTTGGTAGCCATTTTGATGATAGCCTAAAAGGTGACATCTCAGTACTTATTTGATGATTTTGCTCATTTAGATAGACCTTTGGAGAAAAACCAAGATGTCAAATTAACCTCATCACTGTTCCCCTTGTTAGATAAGAAGTGTTTGGAAATTTGGGTAGTGATATACAATTAGAACAACCTCACTGAGCTCACAGCCAACTAATTTCACATCATACAAGTAGCTTAACATTATGGTTATGTAACCCACCCAACCACCCAACTCCCTCATTCAAACACCAAAGCCTGAGGCTGTCAAAGTCCCTGTGCTTCACGAAATATCATGATTCATGACCTGTGATACTTGTGATGGATCACAGTTTCCTCCCACTTAAAGTACCGGTCTGTTTTGTCGCATCATAATGAATACTGAACCCTATAACAAACTCTGTCCTTGAGCCGAAGGTGACTCTCCCTTCTTGAATTGTTGAATGTTGCTTAATCACAATGGGGCAGACCTGCCCACTGCCGGAAGGTCGGAGAAGTTGGTGGACTTGATGACGGGAAAGCCGGAACCGAAGCTCCAATGGACGGTGGTTTTCAGGTAGCAAAATACTGTCCACAAAATTATAGCTAATACGATTGGTGAAGCGAGCTTTGGTAATGGGGAAGCTTGATGAAATGGGTACACAGCCTAGGTCTACCTTCAATAGAAAAAACCCTGTATGAAGAAGCTCCATGGTGGTGTATCGGATCAAACAATATTGTAGCAAAATTATATCTTTGCATTAGATATATCAAGAGTATCTACTTAAATAACAAATATTGTTGATGTACATGTATTGCGTACATGTATTGCATAAACAGTTTTCTAATATCTCCCGTATAGTTTCAAATGAGGAGTTTACTAGGTCGACCCGTTGAATGTATAATAAGTAGGTAGTTTCTATGTATCATTGTGGGTACTACCACTATCTTCTTGTATGTCTATAGATGACAACATAAAAGTATATAATGACATATTCTGAATTTTGATTCATAAAACAAAAACAAATATTGTTGGTGTGTATATCACTCGAGTTGTGTTCTTTATAATTGAAAATGATCAAGGTTCTAAAAGTCGCTAGTTGCTAGTTGATCGGCCGGCGGGGGACTAGCGAGTAGAGGAGTAGTCGGGAGAGTAGTCGGGGAGTACTCGGTTTTTAATTTTTGGATTTATTTTTATTTTTAAAACATATAATTAAATATAAATTTTTAAAAGGTAATATAATGTCCAAAATAATAAAAATAGTCAATAAAATGCCGAGTTTGTCTGATTTTTTCCGAGTTAGCTGAATTTTTTCCTAGTTAGGCTGATTTTTTCTGAGTTGGACCGATTTTTTGTTACCGAGTTGGGCCAATAGTTGGGCCGATTTTTTCCGAGTTGGGCCGACTACTCGGCCGATTTTCTTCCGGCCGACTTTGTACTCCGATTTTCTTAAAATCGTCTCGGGAGGACACTGACTAGCGAGTACTCGGCCGACTAGACCGAGTTTTAGAACACTGAAAATGATGTAAAAATGAGAATTCATTTTTTTTTCTTTCAACTCGTATAAAAATTCTTCAGTACCAAATTGTAGAGAAGATCGGACGATATTTAAGCATAATGATCGTCTAAATAATTTGCGACATATTAGAGTTGGGCCAGTGGGCCACCTTTGAAAATTTACAGATATCATGAATTAAATTCGTGCCTGGCGGCATTGAACACCATAACCATGTTTTGTTCTTCCACATTATTGAATTCTTATACAACTACAAACTTCGAATCATTCTCTAGTCTAAACTAGCAATTTTTCCCCTCAAATTATATGAATTATGGGTCCAGTTTTGAAATATATCGTTGACTGGTTTGAATTACTTAGGTGCCTCTTGTAGAAATTTTCAAAGTTCTATTTGTCCAAGGCCCTCAGCAGCCTTGGTCTTCCACAACAATTCGGCTAATGGTCTCCATTTTGTGGGTTGGTTGCGATCTGCCGCTTGCGGAGCGCAGTTTTGTACTTTAGCGAGTCGGGAGGCTTGAATGATCGTCGGAGATTGTTGATGTCGGGGTTTTCGGGTTGGTTTTATCACTGTTGTGACTCGTTCTTCTTACGACAATTTTGACAATTGATTGTGTAAGTAATATGATTAGAAAGTTAATAGAGTGACCAATATTTTATTTTATATAAAATTATCGAGCACATGAAAATTAATGAAGCGACCAATATTTTTTTTATATAAAATTATTGAGTACATTAAAGTTAATAGAATAACACGTATTTTCTTTATATATATATATATATATATATATGTGTGTGTGATGATGTGAGATTTACGTATGATGCCACAACCCAATATATAATACATATGCTTAGCAAATCACTGATTACTTAAACGTATATATGTAATTAAGTTACAAATCATATTGAATTGGAAGCATGATCGATCACCAAATCCAGGTCTTCATTTGGTCGATGAAGTATAAATACAACAGTTTCATGTGTGGCTGGATAGAGTTTTGTATATGACAGAATTGAAAATAGAAATAGTAGGAAAGGCTTTACTCATATATATGTAACCTAACTGTTAGGCATCTATGTAAAGGGTTTCTGACTTTCAGGTACCCTAGCTAGCTAATCTTGAGGGGAAACTCGTAGGGTTTTTCTTCTTCATCGACTGTTAAGCATCCCGATGATTTTGACATATATATTTCTTTACTTGTCCGGTGGCTTGTGTAAAATGATCGATGTTGATATATAGAAACGTCTGTTGTACCGACCTGCATCTCATGCGTATACGAAGAGGTAAAACCTCACGTGGGTTGCACGGGGGAGAGGGGAGAAAACCAACGGGAAAAACCGGCCGGCACCCCATGCCGACCTGTACCCTAGAATTTTCTGTTGATATATTTGCTTGGACAAATTTGTTGTCATGTATGATCGATCAAAATGTTTTTGCCTGTTGAGACCATTTCGTTCTTCAAAAGTTTAGGTGAGAGCTTGGTTATGCTACACTACCATCGTCAAGGTATACCGGTAACCTTAACCCTGAAGGACTGACAGTGGACACGTGCCTGTCACACCAGTCTCAAGGTATGAATTTCCACAGGAATTTACAGATCGCGAACCAAACGAGGCCTGTTGGTAACGGGAATCGAACTCGGATGGGGTCTCCACCACAAGCCCGTCCTTTTTGTCACTTGCAAGAAAATAATAGTACTCAAATATATATATTTTCATATTGACGTAATGTTGCATGCAGACTTATGATCGATCGAGGGTCTGTGAGTCTGTGACTTTGCCTTCCATTCCACAAAACCTTACTCGGATAGTGATCGAGAGAGAGGAGGGACTAGAAACTATATATAACACATTAAACATGTTGATACGGAATCATGTTGATTATCATGTGAGAAAACAAACCTGAATTACATGCATGGCTGTCCTGTGTGATCGGAGGTCCTGTATGAATTTTTAAGTGTGGCCCTACACAACAATATAACATTGTGAAGAAGATAAAAAAATCGAAAGAGGCATGTGTGAGCTTTGTTGACCAATGACTAGTTTTTCAAATACTAAATATTGAACAATAATGTATAAACCAATATTAGAACACAAATCTGATTTAGATGTGATAAATTTTAAGTTAGGGGCATCTTTATATCAATATACTTTAGTGCTCCACTCAGCTTCACTTTCTAAAATCATTATTAGTATATAATTTTATAGTATTTAAAGTTAATTTATAAGGATGAGCTCACATGTGAACTCCTCATTCCATTGGTCGTATGAGGAAATGTAATCCACATTCACATGATCATATTAGCAAATACAAATTTTGTTAAAAAGAAAAAGAAAAATATAAATAAATATTGATTTTGTCTTTTTCAGGTAATAGAAGTTTTTATAGTTAATGATTTATATTTATGTCAGACTTAGAGATTTATGGTTAATACAAAAACAAGTAAACCATACTTCAAACATACATAGACACTTTTCTATATTCACAAGTTCTACAAAAACTATTAAACCATATTTTAAACATTTATATATGTGAACCTTGTTTTATTCACAAATCTGTATGTTATCGTGTAGAGGTATATAGATTTTGTGATACTGATGTAGATTATGAATATTGTGAATACTTGTACCGTCTAAAAGAATTATTTAATAAGTAATTTTTTACCCGTGCCCTATTAACTTAAAATTTCTGGCTATGTCACTGTCTTCCGATAATGCAAAGAGACTTGTGATTGAAGGATTTGCCCTTTAGTCCCTATTGATCAACAACTCAGCCACACAGTCTTGTGTATTTTGTCTGTTTAAGACTGAAGAGTTGAATGGTTACCGACTTTATACGGTTAGCTGTGTGTGAACAATTCCTTCTAATAGTATTATGTAATTATTGTCAAGTCCATGTCAGTTTAGCATGATTATATCATGTAACCAAGTATGAAATTGGGTTAAGTACACTAGAGTATGACAATTGGGTTAAGTACAATTATACAGTCCTTCAATGATCTCATCAAAATAAACAATGGGTACGATTTAATGCCAACCTTATTCACAAAGAGCCCATTAAAACCAAAGTTGTACCAAACCACCCAACCTTCGCTTCGGTCGCGCCACGTCACGTAAACCTAAAAAATTCCACCTCAACGTGTGGGCCCCACATGCATGGAAATGCCACGGCCCAGAACAACAGTCCTCTCCTAGTATTTACTAGGTTAAGTGCCCGCGCTAGCGCGGGTTGGGACAGTATATGCAAATTGTAGCACCATACGGATGAAAAAAAAAATTATATCATGAAACGACAAAGTTGCATTAGATGCTTTAGTTTGAGTTCTGATCCAAACACTATTGTAGCCATGGAATTAACACTGGATGCAAAGTAGGTAAGTCTAATCTTTCCCTCAACCAAAAAAAAGAAAAAAAAGCAAATTCATGATCAAACAGATCAAGTATGATAGTTTAGTATTCTCTAGGCAACCACTATTCTTTAAGATGAGACATATTTACCTTATTATTTTGAAGACTGGAAATATTAGACATACTGGACTTATCAAAATACCATCACAGAATTGATCCAGATGGAAGACAAAGACAAATGAAATTAAAAGAAATTGTATCACCTCTGTTAACATATGTAGAAGTCCTGAAACCAACGAACTCTAGAAAAAGTCACAAATCCTCTCTTCCCAAGTCTTCCATGTTTTTCTGCTCAGTAAATAAGCCAAGAAAATTTATCAAAAATATATCACAGATCTGTGGCAACAACATATAGCAAGTTGCATCTAGAAGCAACAACATATAGCACGTTGGCCAAATGAAAAATACAAATCTTTCAAATTTTCAGTTAAAAAAAGATCAAAATAACCGAAAGACAATTCACTGTGAAATGAGAATATCTCCACTTTAGTTTGAATTATATCAATCTGAACGTAAAGCATGCAACACCAATTATAACATACCTGACCTTAAGGTTGTTCTGAATAAGAGCTTGTTGTTCCCCAATCTACAAAGCACAAAATTTAGAATGATTACATAAAATAGTATAACTGTAAGTATACAAATTCCTTTCCAAATTTTGAAAATACATCTTTGAAACCGTAATCAATTAGAAGAAAATCAAGCATACAGTTACAACAGTACAGACATGTGTAATGCATATGCTTCTATTTCATGTTCACCTCTACCAATAGAGACCATAAATGCTTCTGAGGTACCTAAAATTCATAAAATTATAATAGTTAGATAATGAAGTGAAAGGTTAGTTGAGCTAAGTTCAGAGCAAAGTGGTTGAGAAGTAAAAAGTTACACAAAAGAAAGGGAGTGAATCCGGTTTGCAAGTCATGAGGAAAAGACCAATATCATCAAGCAAAATATAGCCTGGGAGTTTCATAATTTACAATGAGAAAAAAAATACAGTTAACAATAGGTCTCTTAATAGTTAATAATAAGAGGTTAGAAACTTAAGTAGGAAAACAAAAAATTGCTATTAATTTGGTCTCATCCAAAGCTTTTCTAGCATAAATTTCATAACAATATACATGACTCAATGGTCTAGTGTATTCACTTGTAAAGGTCAAAAAAAAGTTTAGCCATGAGAAATTAGTATGAATGAATTGGTGTGAACAGTGCATAATGTTGAACCCTTTCATCCCTTAGATGAGAACACTATACTACTATGAAACAAAGAATTGCAGCAACAAAGATTTTCAAAGATAGTAATAATGAATCAGGCACATGAATCTGCAAACACATCATCACTATTTAATTGAAATGTTGTTCAGTTTCCACCAATTTTTCTTAGCATATTAGCAAAATATAGAAAAAGCTATTTTAGTACATGAATGTAGCACTGAACACTGAAAACAGAAACAATTATGCTTTGGAGCAGACATAGACTTATTTTAGTCACCAACCATCAATGCATAGTTCATATTTTGGATCAGAATCTCTTACAATACACGTAAATATAACACCCAAGCACAAACCTGGACCTCGTTTTCGCTTTTCCTGCCCCATTTTTCTCTAAATTCAAACTTCTTCTTCATCTACGCTGAATAATAGACGTCCTAGTAAACTGCTTACCTGCAACAACAATTTCACCTACATCAAATAACCACATATAAATACCAACCCAAAAGTCTAAACTATGTGAAATTGTTGATGTAAAACTAAAATTCAGAATGGTTTATGTTATTTCCTGGGTTTAACTATTAATTGATTTGTTGGCACAACATCTCCACCTAATTCTTATAAACAATTCCTTCTTATAAAAAATTAAAGCAGCAACCCATTGGATGTAATGACAAACCCATACATGATGCATATAGAGACAGTAACTTATTAACTAACCGAAGCTTGTATTCTAAATGGGACATCCTGCTAATGCTCTGGTCTGTCTCTCTCCTCTCGCCCAAAACTACTACCCCTGCATGGTTGGATCTCTAGTCTCTATATCTCCATCTATTCTATTCCACAAACAATTGCTCTACATAGATAGTTATATACCAAAAAAGAAATCAAAGATTGTCACAGAAGCTACACAGTAAAGAAACCAATTTAATTGATCAGACCAACTTGGATCTCGTATTGCGCTGCCGTATTAAAATTTGGCAAATGATTATGGCAATTGCAAAGCAGAAACCAAAAACAGCAACAAAAATTGGTGCCAAAAATTGTAAGATATTCAGCATATATATCAATTTTTACGTGGGTGGATACGTATCAGCATATGTATCCAGATGAAATCAAAACTGAAGGGGCAAAAACAAAAACACCCCCATCAGACCCAAATTGATCGCACAAAAATAAAAAAAATAAAAAATAACAGCTAATTTAACAAATTGATCAACCAACACTGAGAACAACACAAAACCACAAATTGATCAACCATTCAGAAAAAAGAATGAAGTAGAAGAAAGCCCAGCCATGAAATTGATCAAATCATAACATATCAAGGAATCTATACATCGAATCATAGCGCTAAAATTTGGGGGTTTAGGGTTGCTTACCAGATGGAGGAGATCATTCTTCTTCTTCTTGCTCTGATTCGGTTTCTACTTCTAAAGGATTGAGAGAGAGGCGGTAAGGCTAGTGAGAGAGAGATCAGCAGAAAAATCGTGTAGAGAAAGCAAGATCGTGGAGAGTTTATAGAACATTAGATGACTGCTTGGCCGATCAGACGGTCAGAACTCATCCTCCATTTGAACAGTGATGGTGAACAGGAAACCCTTGCCGTCCAAGGCTCCGTAGTGGGAGAACAGGTCGTACAGATCGGAGTCGGTGACGTCCCTCCCGATGTTCCCGACCCACAGATTGTTCGACATCGCTCTTCCTTCGTCCCCACCGCCTTGCTTTCCCGGCTTCGGCGCCGCCGGTGCCATCTCCGTCACACCGAATGGAAACCCTATCGCTAATCGATTGCTGGGGCTAGGGTTAGGGGTACGATTGGAAAATTTAGAGAAATATTCGAAATCAAAATCCGGCGAAATCGATCGAACGGGGAATGGAGAGCATGCGAGTTTGGTAATGGCGGAGTTGGGTGCTGTGTGAAGAAGAAGAAGAAGAAGAAAGAGGGTGTGTTCTTTCTCGTCTGGTGGTTATCCAAAGGGGTCGTTTTATTTTGTTTTTGTTTCGAGAGAAGGACGAAATAGTAATTTCAATCTATCAGCTTGGCTCGTATTGAGTCGGCTCCATTTGAACAGGAACCGTGAACAGGGCAACCTTGCACCCCCTTTAGTATATAGGGAAATATATGCCAAACTACATTTTAGTTACTAACTAAATTTATGTTTACAAATACCTCATTTACTTAATTTCTTATACAATTTAGAACAAATTTTAACATATCAGGACAAATTGCTATTATCATGTCATCTGTTATCAATAATTTTACCATAATACCCTTATCCTCTTAAATGTTGAGTAGCACAAAACCACCTAATGTGATGCCGAGTAACACAGTAGCACATGGATGACGAGTGCACAGTAGCACATGGATGACGAGTAGCACATGGATGACGAGTGCACGGTAGCACATGGATGACGAGTGCACGGTAGCACCCGAGAGAAAGTTGCACAATACCATCGCTGACACATCCCAGTTCTAGGTTCAATTTACAGTCAGTAACTTCTTAGTTTACTTTAATCTTTAACCATTTGTAGTAACCGTTTTACCGTGAGAGGTCATAAAGTTGACTTTTTGTTAAGTCGAGAATTTGGAAAAACTTTATTCATGAAAGTTGTAGAGGATGTTGATACGAGTTCGTGGACACGTAGCACGCTTAAATCAGAGTTCGTATGAAGAACTTATGGTAAAAAAAGTACTATTTGGAAAAAAATCTATATATAGAGGTTTATTGGGGTGAAACGGTGAAAATTCAAAAGGTAGAAAAAGTTACTGTTCACAGTCGAATTTCTCCCGAAAACCCGACTTTGTCGTCAGATTTTCTTCACCGGATTTCTCCTCCGTCCGGGGGAGTTAGGGCTCGTGCTTGGTGTCCAATAGGAGCCTGCTGTGTCATCTTGAAGTTGGGGGTGGCGACTGGAGCTAACTCGCCGCCATTAGAGAGAAATTACGGCGAGAAGGTGCGACCAGAGCACTGTTCATAGTCACCGGAGTTCTCCCTCCTTAGGCCACCTCTTAGTAAGTTCTTTATATGGTTATGTTGGGCTTGATGAGTACTATAATTCTCTAGAATATGGTATCTTGATTCGAAGTGTGTAGGGAGAATTAAAGATTGAAAGTTTTGAAGTTTAAAATTTCGGGTTTTTGAAATTTTTGTTCAATTGGCCTAGTTAGAGACGGAATTGGCATTCGAGTTGAACTAGGAAGTTGTTCGGAATGATGAGAGGAACAAACCGTGAAAATTTGGTGTCGATTGGTGGTGGCCGGAGCTTGGCCGGAATTTCCTGCCGGCGGCCGAGCCGCCACCTTTTGGGCAGCTTTTCTTGCCCAATAAATTGTAAAAATTAAGAGAAGACCATTGAAGGACAGTTTTTTTTGAAGATGTATTCGGTACGTTTAGTTTTTTTTGAAGAATTGGAATTAATAATTGGATAATTAAATGGTAACCAGTCATTTATAAATTACCAGCTAGGCGTGAGGGTGTTGATAAGGGTTTTTACGCTAGCAGAGTATTTGAGGCCGACTCTTGGATTTTAATGATTTTAAGTAAATCCAGGGAACCAATTTCGGATTCCTGGGAAAGTTTTAAATCCAATGTATTTAGGAAAAAGTCATGGGTGTTTTGACTTGGACTTTGATTTAATCACCACGAGGTTTTCAAGAAATTTCAAGTATATATGTTTATATGTATTGCTAGCTAGCATGGACCTTCTCCGGATTGTAGCTGGTCAGACCCTCTTCGGTGGTAGCTGGTCAGACCCTCTTCAGTGGTAGCTGGTCAGAAGGACCCTTCCGAATAGAGCAGGTCAAGGAACCCTCTTCGATTGAGCTGGTCAATAGACCCTCTTGTGGATTTGAGCTGGTCAGTTGTTTTTCTCGTGGTCATGGTGATAGTATCCCATATCTTTAATTATGGATTTGAGCAAAATGAATTGTTTTATGTTTTATTTAATCGTTTTCTAATGGTTGCGTGCATAAGGAATTTTTCTGAAATATCCAAGGGGGAGCATTAAAGAAATTATTCATTATATATGTGATTTTTGTCCACTCACGCTGATATTTTTCAATGTTTCTCTCCTGGACCCTTCGTTTTAAATGCCCAGATTGCAGTGCTCGATCCAACTAGTTTTCGTGGAGGCTAGACATAGTTACCGCCACTTCTCAATCCAACAGTAGGTTCCGAGTTAACCTACTTTGTATTTAATCATTCGGTGAACTCCTAGGGATCTAGAACCCATTATAGGATTTAAATTTGGGACTGATGTAAAATTGTTGTGTTAGCACTTGATATGTTTTTTTATATGAACTATTTAGATGTGTATCTTGTGAAGAATATTGGTTATGGGAGCCGGATGGCTCCAGGAGTAGTGGGTGGTTGTTGGTTATATAGAAGTATTCTCTTTGGGTTGTTGTAGGTTAAGGGTTGTCCACTTTTCAAAGGAGACTATGTTAAAATTTTGGCAGAATCTTCTTTGGGAGGCGGTTCCCACAGGATTTATTTCGGGTTAAAAGGGTTTATCTCGGGGTGGGTCATGACAACCGCATAGTAGCAACACGCAACACCACCGCTTAGCAACATCACGTAACAAGATGATGTAGTAGTAGCACGCAGCTTGACGACAAAGTAGCAGCACACAACATGACAATGCAGTAACAACGACAGCACATCGCAATAGTAGCACGTGGCACGACGACACAACACAGTAGCAGACTAGAAGTACGCGACACAACGACGGCACAGTAGT
This sequence comes from Comarum palustre, assembly GCA_951800085.1. Taxonomy (NCBI): domain Eukaryota; kingdom Viridiplantae; phylum Streptophyta; class Magnoliopsida; order Rosales; family Rosaceae; genus Comarum; species Comarum palustre. The sequence continues at coordinate 12,205,646 of OX637589.1, forward strand.
AGCACAACAACATTGTTGCGTTTTAAAAGTGCTACTGCCGGCGTGATTTCAATTTTTTCAGCAATTCTTTTATCGTAGTACACTGCTACTGCCAACCCGATGTTAACACCCCAGCTACTGCTTTGATGCTAACACGTTGATATTGCCGACGTTGTTGATAGCGCACTGCTACTGCCGACCCGATGCTAACCCCTGGTATTGTCGACGCTAATGCTAACACACTGCCACTGCAGACTTTGTTGATACCACACTGCTACTGTCGACTTTGTAGGTAGAACGCTGCTACTGGAAAAGCTGCGCAGCTTTGTAGCCAACACACTGTTATTGTTGACTTTTTAAGTAGCATGCTACTGTCTAACCCAACCTTTATTTCTTATCAAAAAGCTATATGTGAACACCACCAAACCACACAACTTCACATTCAACACTTCCAATCTAGAATTATAGAATCCCTAAACTATATTTCAACTGAACTTCAATTTTGTTAAATTGAAACCGAGATATCAAAGAAGAAAGAGAGACCTATAATTACTGAAATCTTCTGTACTAGGTGGAGCATGGGACCGTTCTGATTCGAAAAGTCTCATCACCATGGACGGCGAGCTCTGATTCAGATTGGAGCTGTGATGAGAGAGTCGCCTTCCACCATAACAGAATGGTAGTTGAATATTTTTACAGCAAGAAGACCGTCTCTAAGAGCAGAGCTTTCAGCAAAGGGAACATTGTTGGAAACAATACGACGAGCTCCAGCCACCAACGGATGTCCCATCTCATTCCTGATGACAAAACTGGCAGCAGCAGAATAGTCATTTACGGAAACATCAAAATTCAACTTGACCTAGTTAGGCGTAGGAGGGATCCACCGGATTACTTCAACTGGCAGAGAAGCTTGGGCAGGACTAGAACCAGTAGAATTGATACAAGCAAGGTAAGTAGCACTAGATGAGGCAGCCTCAAAGAGAACTGAGTTAGGGGAGGGCTGGGCAGTGCGGAAGATAGAGTTGTTTCGAGCCTTCCACACATGCCAGCAAACCACCAAGCAGTCCTCAATAGTAGAACAAGGTTCATTTCTCATTAGCTTATCAATCCATACTTCCAAGGAGGGAGAGGAAAATGTGGAAGGCAAGTGACCTGCACTATTCTAAATAGACTTGAAAAAAGTGCACCCATGGAAGAAATGCTCCATATTCTCATTATGGTGACCACATAAGGTGCATGAGATATCAATTCCATGCATATATCTAGCAAGGAAGTCTTTATTTTAAGTCTGTCCCGTAAAAACAACCAAGCAAAGATTCGTGCTTTAGAGGGAACCTTCAAATTCCAAACCTTGTTCAGTTGTTGTGCCTTAGAGTGTTTAGGCACAATCCACTGTAGCCAAGTTGCTGATTTCACAGAAAATCTACCATTTGGGGCATGATCCCAGACAAATTCATCCTCAAAGTCATCAACATGGATATTAACAGCACATATCAGATTCACAAAGTGATCATTAAGAAGTTCTTTTAACTTTTGAATGTTCCAGTTTCCATTGTCAATAAAGTCTGCCACCAGAACATTCAAATCAGCTCTAGGTTTATCAATCACATTAAGAGTATCCAATAACGGGTGGTCAACAACCCAATTAAAGGTCCAGAACTTCACACTTTTACCATTACCTATAATCTAACGAAGACCTTTAAGGATAAGTTGTCTAGAACCCAACACTCATTTTCAGGCCAAAGAATGATTTACCTGTGGTTTGAGACTGAAAAAATTATGTTTTCTTAAATATTTTTTAGTAACAATATCAACCAATCAACTATTCTTATGAGCGTGAGGGAGTTATAGAGGTTGAAGATAACTTAATGAAAATATTTATTATTTTATCTTAAATTAGGTATTTTAGTAATTTGAAAGTGTCCAATCGGATTAGGCCTCTTATCACAAAGTTAGGGCCTGAAGTTTGTCTCAATTTATTTTTTAAAAATGATCAAAGGTGAGTTTTTAATGTTTTAAAATTTAGATATGTAATTCTTCCTTATATATATCCCAAACACGACAGAACCCCTGCCATGTCAAAATCTGTCTCCTTCTCACTCTATAATTTTCTCTATTAACTCTAGCTACCTCACCGTGATCTCTACCGCGCCGGAGTTGAAACACCGGATATTTCGGACTCGCAGCGTGAAAGATAGAGATTACGTAAAAAAGGGAAGAGCTTTGAGCTGGCAGTACATGGCTATGGCGCTTGGGCCAGCTGCGTTTCCGCCGGGCGATGGAGGCTGCAGTCCTCCTCCAGCGATGGGACCCGCAATGATGCCGGTCTCCGACGCGGTGGCCAAGGACGCCATAATTGGTTGGTACTGCGGCGAGTTCGCGGCGGCCAACGCGATCATCGACGCTCTCTGCGGCCATCTGACTCAGCTGAGCGGCGGAGGCGCTGAATACAGCCACTTGTTCGCCGCGATACACCGGAGGCGGATGAATTGGATCCCGGTGCTCCAGATGCAGAAGTACCATTCCATAGCTGACGTCATGGTGGAGCTCCGAAACCTCGGGGCCAAGATGGCGGCTCCGGAGAGGCACCACCAAAACGGCGACGTTTTTGAGGCGGAAGACAATTGTAAGAGCAGCAGTGAAGGGGCGAAGTCGTGTGTGGAGGATGAGAAGGTGGATGAAAGTAATGCAAATGAGGTCGCCGCCGATGAGGTCACTGAAGAAGACGGTTCGCCGGAGAGTGATATCACCGACTCAGGTAAGTGATCTGGTTCCCTTTTTATTGGGTTTCATCTTAGGACTACTACTCAGTTCTGAACTGTAATTTATTTGGGATCTATATTTGCTAATTTTACGGTGGATTTTACCAATATTAACCGTAACCGAATGAGTGAGCCAGATTTTGTAGCACTAAATTAAGTTTCGAACTTTTTCGATTTCAGTTGTTTGATCAGAATCCTATCTCCGGCGTTTGATTTTTCTGAAGTTTAGGTCCGGTTTGGTTGGTGAGAAAAAATGGAAGAGAGTGGTCTGGAATCTGGATATAACTTTTCCTCTGTTGGGTGCCCGAGAAAATTTTGATTAATTTCCCTGACTAGAAAAGATTTTATTATTTTAAATTCATATGGAAACACAGGCAGGGGCTACCTTTTCCGTCCTATTTTTGTAAGGAAGAAAATGAAAACATGTTTTTCTCCACCAGATCCTATATTCAATACCCCTTTTACCAGTTTTCTCTACCTTTGAATTCAACGTTCTGTTAGATAGCGAGAGATGACTTTTTTGAAATTTACCTCAGTAAAATGTAAAATTGTAGTGTAGTTTCCATATGAGGAAATGAATTTTTATTTATTTTATATTTAATTTGTGGCTGGTGGCGTCGCGAGGTTTAAGGGGGGTTTGGGAAAATCAAGGTGGTGCGGGGGAGGAAAGTTTGGCTGTGCTCGATGTCACAGTTAGTTGTGGTGTCTCAGCGAATGAGGTTTGAAGCATCAGTTTGATGGCTCGAGAAGCGTGCCGTTGATTTTTTTAATTGTAGGCGGCTGTCCATCAGAGCCGTCCCTTTTATAGTTGACGTCACGGGGTGCGTTGGGGTGGTCATTCCAACATTGGAGTTGGGCTGAGTTGACTCGGCTGATATTACCGAGTTGGACTCGGGGGGAGCCCAAGGAAGATTTGGATATGGTGGCAACAGAAGTCATTGATTTACTGTGTGGGATGTTTTGTTTGTTACTGTGTCGTGTCGTGTCTGTTTTGGGTGCGTGGTGAGTAGTGACGGCTTTTTGTAAACAAAGCTTAAAAGGTCGTTGTTCTATTTGGAAAAAAGTAACCGGGAAGTGACGTAATCACCTTGATTCGTATAATTCTGCGAATTTCAGGATCTATGACATGAGCAACATTATTAGAGCCTGGTTTTAATGCACTCTTTATGCTATTAACTACGATATGAAGGGCTCCGGATCATAGAGCGATAGAGTCATAGACTCGATAACCCGCGATAGATTAAATATTTTAACTTTTAAATGAGTCATTGATTGATTTAAATGATAATAAAAATGAATAAGGTACAAAGGATAAAAATGAATAAGGTACAAAGGAGATGGCTTTCAGTTTTGAGCATCTACCTTTGAACTCATTTTTATAGTAGCTTCCTTAGTGTTAGTGGCAAAAAATAAAATATTGACACTCATGCAAATTGTGGTGGTTTGAAAAAGAGAAATCACTGTTGATATATCGAGAAAATATCGAATATCAATGTAAATATTACTAAAATTTATATTAAAATAATATATTCGACCAAAAATAAAATAAATACAAAATATCAAATTGATATAAAAATTTATATATGTACTTGTAAAAAACGAAAATTTTAAAAAAAATATCGCAGATATTATCGATATTTTAGTTCTTGGTTTGTGAAGGTCCTACTACTACTTTTACTGTCTTCTTTTTTCCTAGTTGCAGTTTGTATAATCAACTTACAGATATTGGACGTCATAAATATTGTGATGTTTATTGATATGCTAGAAACTTGCATCACTTTTGTGCTACAGTCTACATAAGTAGAAAATGCCGGCCTCTTAGAGTCTAATTGACGCCGGAAGTACATAAGCTCATGATCAAATTTCTATTCTTTTTTGTCTGAACTGTGGCATTTCAGCTTTACTTAATTGACAAGTTGTGTTTGATGTGAGTGCAGGCTCTCAAGAAGTGCTCAATTCAGTGAACACTGAGATATGTTCTAACCATGATGACTGTGAGGCACGTCGTGCCCAGATCAAGCTGACAAAAGGTTTCTCAGCAAAGGAGTCAGTCAACGGAGGGCATACGGTAAGTTCTTTTTCCATTTAGTTTCTATACAAAAGGTCGAAGCGAACTTGATTCTTTGATTTATTCTGTGAAAGAAATACAAGTAGCCATGACTGATCGGTAGATGTTACGTTGCAGGTTAATGTTGTGAAAGGCTTAAAGTTATATGATGAAATATTTACCGACTCTGAGCTCTCTAAATTGACTGACTTTGCAAATGAATTCCGCACTGCTGGTCTGAATGGAGAGCTCTCAGGTAAGTCCATCACCTTATATTTTACCCGCACCCTTGTTATAATTCAACTGAGTTTGCGTTAATGTTTAACTAATGCTGTTCTAGATAAGGCCATCTAAGGTTTCTGTACCAAAAACTTTGTCATGTATATTAACGGGCCGAATTTACCTTCTTGACATGATGCCTGAAAGGGTAGCCCTGCAAACTTTAATTACTTAGTTTTGTGAAAAGAATCTGATTATATATAGCTTGTTGTATACAGGTGAGACCTTTATTTTGTTCAACAAGCAAATTAAGGGAAACAGGAGAGAGCTAATTCAGTTTGGAATTCCAATATTTGGACAGGTCAAGGAGGAAGCTGCAAGTAAGACTCAAACTATCAATTCATCCAGTTTGGGATCCAAAATGTAAAATCTATCTTGCATTTTATGCAGTTGTGACTAGGCACTTACATATATTACTTTAACTTGACCTTTTATCTTTAGGCAACATTGGGCCAATTCCGGCTCTTCTCCATGATGTGATTGATCACCTTGTACTGTGGAACCTAATCCCAGAGTACAAACGACCTAATGGGGTCATCATCAACTTTTTTGAGGAGGTATTCACTGTTTCGCTGCATTATCATGTTACCTCCTCTGTTATTGTTTACTAGCACATAGCTGCAAAGAGGGAGCTTCACACCATGGGTTTGTGTTATGTGTTTTGTTATGTACTTTGATTTGAGTGCAACACAGAAACTCGGAATTCATGATTAGTTTTTGTGCAGGGAGAATATTCGCAGCCATTCCTGAAACCACCACATTTGGATCAGCCCATATCCACTCTTCTCCTCTCTGAATCCACAATGGCTTACGGGCGCACCCTTGTGACTGATACTGATGGGAACTACAAGGGGCCGCTGACCCTCTCGTTGAAGGAAGGGTATGCACTCCTAGTCCTGACACTCTTATCCCCATATCTACTGATTCTGATTTTTTTTTTTAAAAGAATAATCAACTCATTTACATTGATCATGCACTCTGCAGGTCACTCCTAGTTATGAGGGGAAACAGTGCTGACATGGCAAGGCACGTCATGTGTCCATCTCCTAACAAGAGGATCAGCATCACATTCTTTAGAGTCCGAGTAGACTCCAACCAATATCAGTCGTCACCACAAAGTCCAACACAGAATGGTGCCATGGCTTTAAGGCAGCCTGGAGTTATGAGCCCATATGCAGCTCCAGATGGAGCACCTAATGGCTATGAGGCAATGGATGTAATGCCAAAATGGGGTGTCCTCCGTGCTCCTGTAGTCATGTTAGCCCCAGTTCGTCCTATGGTATTGAGTCCTCGAAAACTTCCTCAAAGTGGTACTGGAGTTTTCTTGCCATGGACTGTGGGATCAAGAAAACCAGCAAAACATCTTCCACCTCGCGCCCAGAAAGGGCGGCTTATGGCACTCCCTTCCCCGGTGGAATCACATGTAGTGGAGTCCACTTCTGAGCCAGGCATCACTGTTTAAGGAAGATCATTGGTGTCAAGTTCGTCACAGGCAGCCCTGGGTTGAAAATGATATGAATCAGCAAAGACAGTATTCATATTTACTTCCAAGTTCTGCAGGAGTTTTTCTTGTTGTACAAACAGGCCTAGGTGCTGTTAGAAAGTGTTTCGATTTTCAAAATTTTTCCTTTTTCTTTTCCTGAGTAAGAATAGGTTTAAAGGGAGTCGGTCTTTTATTTTGGATGCCAGTCATGGTAGTGTTTCAGAGTTAGTTGAGCTTATCAAGTTATGGAGTGTGAATTAGTTCAAGTGCTGAATTTTGTATTGGGGTTATGTTAGTTTTTTTATAGACAAGTTATATTCTTAACCAAGTATTAAGTATATCTTGCCTATTAATCCAGGATAAAAGCCTCAACCTCTAATTCTTCTTGTCAATTGATACAGTTCCGTTGCTTCAACTGACCTCTTGGGATGTCCTCTCACGCTCTGTAGTGTTGATTCTATGACTCTTTTTGAAGGCTGTGCTGTATGATCTGTACCGGTTCTGCAGAATGGAGACATTCATAAATTCTTATGAGCAAAAAAATAAACGGTAAAATTTTGATAAATGAATATTCTATAAATTAATAATCTTAATTAAATAATAAATTTCTTCGGTCCCGACTTAAGACTAGTTCATATGACTATGATCCTTGTTAAATACATACGATAATAGTTTTTATAGACTCCATTTCGGTCCCATCAAATATATAAACTAATAATTAATTAAATAAATGTTTAAAAAATAGTTAAAATTGATAATTAATTAAATACATAAAATAAAATGTAAATGATGTTATTAAAGAAAGTTTTAACACTTTAATTTCTCATTTTAGTTTTTCACATACTATCCATACATAGTAATTTGCTTTGTTTTACATTATGTACCTGAAAACTTTTAGCAAATTAAGCAACTCTTAACAACAAAACCACTATAAAGTAATAAATATTCATATTTTTTAATAGATAAATATTTATTTATCAATAATATAATAACTCTTTTAAAATAATAATTATAGATGAAGGGTAAATGAGTCTGATACTCTCAGAGGCCATCTGCATCGTTTTCAAGTGGGGCATTTACATACAGTTTGCATAGTACAATGATCGTACCAAAGGCTACGGGTCAGGTATATAACTATAACAAAGCACGCTGTTGCACCAGAACTTCCTCATACTTGTCGAAACGGGATCCGTATCGAAACTGAGAACTCATGGTTGAATAGCAACTGGACAGACCTAAATTCGAGAAAGCAACCAATATCTTTATAAAATTTCTTGGTAATGGTCACAAGCTAATGGAAGGTAACAATTTTGTACAGAAAGCTGGTTCAACTTGCCATCTATGCATTTCAAATCATCTGAAAGAAATGGAAAAATAACAAAAGAAAGAAAAGTTCCCCATTACATATGACACAGTTGCTCCAAAAACAGATATGGGGTAGGGTTTTCTTGTTGATGATAATGACGATATCGGCCGTGACCTTGATAGGGAGCTAGAGTTTCTAACTATGATGAATGTGCTTGTTATGGATATGATGCCGAAAATAGACCTAATTTATATCACCCTTCAATTCGAATTAGCAAAAGCAATGTCTCCTTGCATAATATGAATTCCAAACATTCATGATCATACAGAGATTGGTGCGCACTAATATGAGAACAAATAACATGAAAATAATTGCTATCAAGCTTTCGCGGGCTCATCATCATCTATATCCCAGCTCAAGTCTTCATCTTCTTCAGCAGTGCTGAGCCGCTTCTGCAGCTCAGCTCTATTAGCAATTCCACTACTTGTACCAGGGTTTGCTTTCTTTTCATCAATGCTGCTAAGATCCTCAATCTCATCCCAGCCAAGGTCTTCTTCTTCAGGTTCTGCCAATGGCCGGACAGAAGCAGCTGATACACCACTCTCGTTGCTAGTCGCAGGAGCCTCACTCTTCACCTCTAAAGCCGCTTTATCATGAGATTTTGGTGGCAAGTCTTTCTTCCCTGAATCCCCTTCTACATTCACTTTCTTCTCCTCATCAGATTTTGATGGCACTCCCAAATCCTCTGCTACATTCATTTTCTTCTCTGACTCTTCATCACCGCTAGACTCCACAAAACTTTCTTTCTTCTCATTATCAGCTCCGCCTTGCAATTCCTCAGCTGGAGTCTCTTCCTTTTGCTCCGAATCTTTGCTAACCGACTCAATTTTCGCTGACACATTTGAAAGGGTCTTTGTTTGTTAAAGTTAGTTGCTTGAAGTTAGGAGTGTTCGGTGTTCTGTTTTTAATAAGTCATAGTCTCTAGGAAAGCTAGTTGTTTTTGACTTATTCCAGTTTAGTTGGTTCACTTAGCATAGCAGTATCTAACGTGAGCTATTCTCATGCATTCTGTTACTTTGTAAAAGGCTATTTAAAGCCTAGTTTGAGTTTCAATAAGAATAAAGCAAGTACATTCAGTTTGAGAAGAATTAGACTTCTATTCTCTACAAACTGGTATCAGAGCCCCCACTGGGCCTGATTGGAGAGCTAAGCAGCAGCTTAGATAAGAAAAGAGAAAAGAGAGAGAAACACGAGACATGAGTGAGGAGAAGCTTTCTGCAAAAATTCCTCATTTTGATGGTCTTCACTATGACCATTGGAGTGAGTTGATGGAGAATTTTCTTCGTGCAAAAGGCTTGTGGAGTTTGATTGAGAATGGATTTGAGGAGCCTCCGTAGGGGACGCTGCTGACAGATGCACAACAGGAGCAATTGCAGAATGCTAGAATGAAGGATCACAAGGTGAAACACTACCTTTTCAGAGCCATTGATCGGGTTGTGTTCGAACAAGTGTTGGACAGACGCACGTCCAAAATTGTGTGAGATTCATTGAAGAGGAAGTTTGGAGGGAATGATCGAGTAAAGAAGCATCTCCTCAACACTCTAAGAAGAGAATTTGAGGTGCTGAAGATGAGAGAAGGTGAGACGATCACTGAGTATTTTGCAAGAGTCATGGTGGTGGCAAACCAGATGAGAAGTAACGGAGATGCAATGCTTGATTCACAGATAGTGCAGAAGGTCCTTCGAACCCTAACAGACAAATTTACCTACGTGGTTGTGTCTATAGAGGAATAGAAGGACACAGATACAATGTCAGTTGATGAACTTCAAAGCTCCCTTGTGATTCATGAACAGAAGTTCAAGAAGTTTGATAGAGACGATGGTGATCAAGCTCTCAAAGTAGAAAGCAACAGAGGTAGAGGAGTCTATCGTGGTAGGGGAAGAGGAAGAGGACGTCAACAGTTCTCAAGGGCCACAGTAGAATGCTTTAAATGTCATAATTTGGGGCATTTTCAATATGAATGCCCTAAATGGAATAAGGAAGCTAACTATGCAGAGTTGGAGGAGGAAGAAGAACTGCTCTTAATGGCATACGTGGAAGAGAATGACTCCAAAAGAAGTGATGCGTGGTTCTTGGATTCAGGCTGCTCGAACCACATGTGTGGTAATAAAGGTATGTTTTTGAATATGGTAGATGGTGGCAAGCATTCTGTTAAATGTGGAAACAACTCTAGAATGGCTGTAGCTGGACGAGGCAGTGTTAAGTTGGTGTTTAATGGTGTCGACTTTCATGTTCGAGATGTATACTATGTTCCAGAGCTTAGAAACAATTTATTGAGTGTGGGGCAGCTGCAAGAGAAAGGTCTAGCTATTATCATACGTAATGGAGCATGCAATATCTATCATCCTAGCAGGGGTTTGGTTGTGCATACCACCATGAATGCAAATCAAATGTTCATACTGCTAAATGAAAGCTCAAACACCACAGCTCCCATTGTCAAAGAATGCCTACACACCACTTCTGACCTCTCATATCTGTGGCATCAAAGGTATGGTCACTTGAGCTACAAGGGACTGAAGACTCTACAGACAAAGAGGATGGTGTGTGGACTACCTCAGTTGGAGAAGTCTGGCATCACTTGCACTAATTGCTTCACTGGCAAGCAACATCGGAGTGCAATCCCTAAGAAGAGTGAGTGGCGTGCAAGCAAAGTCCTGGAGCTCATACATGCTGACATTTGCGGTCCTATAGAGCCAATCTCTAACAGTGGGAAGAGGTATCTTTTATGTTTTATTGATGATTTTAGTCGCAAAGCTTGGCCATATTTGCTAGTTAAAAAGTCAGAAGCTCTAGAGTGTTTTAAGACTTTCAAAAGGTTGGTGGAAAAGGAAACATAAGTTTTCATTAAATGCTTACGGACGGATAGAGAAGGAGAATTCACTTCTCTTAACTTCAAGAGATTCTGTGAAGAGGAAGGGATTAAGAGACAACTTACCACAGCATATACACCACATCAGAACGGGGTTGCAGAGCGGAAAAACAGAACAGTCATGAACATAGTACGATGCACGCTCACTGCTAAAAAGGTTCCCAAACCTTTCTGGACTGAGGCTGTGAACTGGACTTTCTATGTGTTGAATCGATGTCCCACACTGGCAGTGAAGAACGTCACTCCACAAGAAGCCTGGAGCGGAGTCAAGCCTTCGGTAGATCATTTATCAAAGGGGACAATAGTGGTTACATGTATTTCAAAACGACTCTGGTTATGTAAATAGTTCCATACAAGTTTAATCAAGGCCATCATACAGTTTTCAAGGAAAATGTCTCTTGTAAATAACTTGAGTGTATATAACAGTTGGGAAACTTTGAGCAAGGGAATTGTTGCAGTCAGATTCGCATGACTTGTTATGATCCCTAAGAATAGAAAAGAACAGACCTGAAATAAACTAAGAATATGATACTCTTGCATGACTTGTATATCAGTTTTGATACATTTGTTGAGTGCTTAGATCAGTCGGCGGTGAGTACAAGAAATAAATAACTCAAAGTAGACATATTAATATGTCATTGATCCATCTCATTATGTTAAGCAGAGCATCATATTATCAATGGTGATTTTTTATAAATGACTTAACTAAGAATATATTAATAATTAAAAGTCAGATTACAATTTCAACATCAAATGTCTTTTATAGTTCAAAACTACCTAGGCTACCCTAGATATTATCAATAGTGAAATAAAATTCAAAAGATCCGAACACAAATAAGAAAACAGGGACTAATTATTCTGGAAATTGTTTAAGCTTAACGATGGAGTTTAACCCAATTGCCGTATTATTGCTTCAGCAATAGCAGCAACCTTTCGGACACCTAGATTCAAGCCAGTAAGAGGAGACGACCCTCTGAATAAATCTACACAACCTTTTCCGACCCTGTCAGGAATTTCATGCATCAATCTCCCTGCTGTCTGACGGTTCGTATGAGTATCCCTTTGATATACGGAACAAGAATTAACTTGGTATGTGTGCATTGTGCTCTACAGATCCTTAAAGATCGATCTTCTGGTGTTTTGCGAAGAAGCTCATTAGCTTTAGTAAGAGCAATAGTTGTTCTAAGCCCGCAATGGTTGTTCTAAGCCCGACTACTTGTACGAAGGTGTTGGGTTGGAATCCCCAACACAAGTTGTTTTTCACTTTTGTATAGATCTAACATGAAGCAATGTGAAGAATCGTGGCGTCTAGCAGTATCAAGGATTTACTTGTACTTGGATTTTATCCTGAATACTAGACGTCATGGCTCCTTCACTTTATATATACAGACCAGTCTAAGGGCTAGCAGTATTCATAAACAAAAACATTCCTCTAGAAATGAAAAATAAAAAAATATCCTAATTCAAATGTGGACGGTGGATCCGGATCCAAAAAAATCGGTTAGGATTTTGGTTTTTTATTCGGATCGGTAAAGCCTAGAATTTGAAATATGAGACATTTTTTCCATGAAAAACAGCATGTTTCCAAGTTTTCAAAGCAACATATGGATCAAAGGATGTTCAAACTTCAAAGTATCACATGAAGTTCACTACAAGTCAAGGTGAAGGATAGGTAGCGGAGGTAGATAGGTAGTCCAGACTCGAGAGAATTAGGGTCGACAAAGAGATGTGATAGTGTGTATAGGGTTGAAACCCCAAAGTTTTGTGTTTTATATATTTCATTATCCTAAGAATCAAACGGTCTAAAATAGATGAAGTTTAATCATACATTTATTGAGATTTTTGAATTATTTTTTTAAGATCTTAAATTTTGTTAAACAGATCAGATCCATCAAACAGTGTTTTTTCATAATCAATATCTGATTCGATTTGTTTTTCATAATCAAGATCCGATTTGATTTGTCTTATTCCGATCGGATCAAATTGACGTAGATCCAAACCAAATAGCAACCCTAATTAGTCTTGCATTCTGGAGGTAGTGGTCTTTTTCTCTGGAGTTTCTGAAGTTATATATTAATAGCTAGTAATTCAAGTACTAGTCCTGAATCCTAATCAAGGTGCAATAGTCTCATAAAATATGATCGAAGAAACAATCGACCTAATTAGAGGCCAATGCCTTAACGTCCCTCGTGTTGCTGCATACTATTATGGCTAAAACAACCGATACTCTCCACCAAATCAATGAGCTTCTTAAACAGACCCCTTGCTCCTTTGCCTAGAAAAATAATGGAGTTCCACTGAGCAAAGCAGAAATTTATCATTGGTCAGTTTTATAACAAAAACCTTTTTCGCCCCAAATGACATGTACTTGTAAATGGAACAAGCAGAGTACTCAATAAACTTGTGTGGAAACATGTAAATTCAGTGGTGAAGAGTTAAAATCGTGAACCAGATGTCTCGTCTCTTAAGATGAACAAGTCCTAGGAAAATAGGGCTGTTTAGCTTGAAATATAAATAGAGAAAAGAGGGTTTTCTTTTTTCAAGATCACTATTGGCGAGGCAATTTGGAACCAAACGTGATGAAAACTTGAAAACTCAATATAGTAGCACTACAAGGATCCATTTACGGGAATAGACCAAATCATCTCCATTACTAAACTGAGCAAACAGATAGAAAACCACATAAGAGCAGCTAGATATCCCAATTCCATCACAATGATAACCAGACATACTTTTTACACTAAGCAAGGCCTCCCAACAAAAAATTTGCCCCAGTCTTTCCAAGATACAGCTAGATATTCCAATTCCATCACAAGGATAAACAAACATACCTTCTACACAAAGCAAGGCCTCCCAACAAAATTTGCCCCAGTCTTTCCAAGACACTACTTGGCCGAGTCCTTTGTTGTTTTAAGTTTTTTGTTGCTGCTACCAGGTACCTTCTTAGGAACATCCACAGGAACAGTGTCTTCCATAACCTTTGGGGTTCCAAAGTCAAAATCTGAAGGGGATATGCCCTTGTACTTAGGATTGCCTTTCAAGATTGTGGCAACCTCATTTTGGGATCTCAATTTTTTCCCTTCAGGTGTAATATAATAAGTATCCAGTTTGGAATAGTCTCTTCTAAGCACCAGATGCCTCTTAAACCCGTCTGGTGTCTTCGGCATGTTGGGCTTGTCAACAACCCATGTCCTAGTAGAATCGTACTCAATATCAGCAGGATGTTCACAAGACACACCAGATTTTCTGTTGCAATAGAATGGTTCCTCACTGAGCTTGCTTCTGATGTCTTCAAACTCTTCTTCAGATTGAATCACCCGCCATTTCTTGCATTTCTCACACTGTGCAGCTAACACATCAATAGAACTTTGCCCTGAATATGGTTTCTGTCAAGACAATCCAATGAGTCAGCATACTTTCCATTCAGTAGAATCACAAGTCAAAACAAACCCAACAAGCACTTTCACTTATGCATGCAAATTAAAGTTGAAACCAAAATGAAGAACACATGGCAGACTGCTAATCAAAGTAAGAAGAACTGCACACTTATGTTCGTTCAATAACCAATATACCCCAAATCTGCCTCAACTTTATACAAAGGCTCTCTGCTAAGCATACAAAAATTTAAGCTACTCATGCAAATCAAACCTCTAAACCACAAAAGACAAACAAGTGAAGGACTTAAGAGGTACACATATGGTCGATCCATATGCTCCCAGCTCCACATTGATATTGACACCTTGGTATAGTAAATACGATCAAAATCCTTGTAGGCCACTATGATTACTCTAAAATCAACTCCTTAAACATCGTTGTTCAACCCTATTCCAAACAACAGAAATGTAGCGACGGCCACATCAAACTATCATTCAACAATATCAACAGTTCAACACCAAGCTAATAAGCAACAATACAAGCATTCAACCTTCAGAATCACTTTCCAAATATCAATTTGAACTGAACCTGGGTCAAAACTCTAGGTAAGCTAAATTCTAATATCAAACTACTTCTGACAGAAAAACTATCAACTTCTCGAAAACCTATCCTCAACAAACCAAAACCCCATTTCCTGAAAACCCATCAACATGCAGCTAAAGCAGGGAACTATGCTATCATTAAGTGAACCTGTTTGATTTCTGGGCTCCCAAAACATAAAGACACTAAATTTCTGTCAATTTTTCTAGTGACTTTCTCTTCTGTTGCGTATTCTTGGCAACCAAACACAGCAAAGGTTCCAAATTTATGAATTAAAGATATACAAAGAACCAGAATCAGATAAAAAGAAAAACGAAGCGATATTTGAGACAAAAAAATGAATCGGAAAGATTGTACCTTGGCCGAGGATTTTGGGGTCTCTTGAGCGTCCTTCATTTCGTCGCTGATTGATTCTCTTGCGTTCCTTCAGAACAAAGAAGAGAGGGTGCTCTCACTCTCGGAGATCCTATCACGCTTGTTTCTCTGTTTTACTTTTTGAGATATTTTTATGTACATGATTTTAAATAACTCTTAACATATAATTTCTGTTGGATACACGTCCAAAATGAATAGAAAAATGATCAATTTCGGTTGGATACACGTCTAAAATGAATTGAAAAATGATCCGTCGAACTTTTTAAAGAAGAAAAGTTTTGATATTTTACGTTTTAAAAATTTCAAAACGGTATATCACGTTTTTATCCCGACTGAAAAAATGTATCTGAAACAATTAGTTCGTTTAAAAAACTAACGGCAGACATTTTTTGATATAAAAATATTAATTTACCCTTTGTTAACAGTGTATACCATTTAGAGAAGCAAAACTTTTGTGTCTCACGTTTCAAAAACTTCAAAACGGTATCCCAAGTTCTTACCCCGACTGAAAAAAGGTTTCTGGAATTGTTAGTTCCGTTTAAAAAATCTTTTTTATTCCTTTTTCATCACTAAAATTCTTTCTTTAAAATTAAGAACAATAATTAATTGAAAATTTATGTAAGAGTAAATACAACTTAGTAAATTGAAAATAAATAAAAAAGATTGTCATATTCGTCTCCATCGGAGAAAAAGAGAAGGGAGATATGTCGTCGCCAGAGAAAAGAGATGTGTCGCTGGAGGAGAAGAGAGAAAGAGCAATGTCACTATTAAAAAATAATCTTGTCGCGGTAGTCATCGTCATTATCGAATAAGCTTTGCCAAACCGGTAAACCCTTCTTAAACACGATTGTTCGTAGTCGCTGTTCAAGGAAGTTCTTCACAGTCAAAGCCAAAACATAATCAAGCTTGCTCTGACCCTCATCCAAAAACTCATAACGATAAAGTGAATCATGGTTTCTCCACTCAGTCACAAAGCTCTCTCTCTCAGAGAATAATACAGTTTCAGATGCTAATACTTGATTTTATGCACTTGATAGTCAACATTAGCCAACCATAGCCACCTAAACTGTTTTGTATCAGTCATATTTTCCAAATCTTTATTGTTCATGCTAAAATTGGAGACCGTATGTGATTAATTGGTGGTTATCAAAAACAAAAGTAGTCAGGTGTGGTCAATTTGAGATTCGGATGTTGTACAAGATTCTGCAATAGTCATCTACACTATGTGATCTCGACAAAGAAAGCGAAGTCGGGACCGATTTTGAGGAGGGCGAGAAGCTCAGATGGGAGTGATGGAGCATGGGATGTTGGAGACTCGGAACTAACAGTTTTAGATACCTTTTTCAGTCGGGGTAAGAACGTGATATACTGTTTTGAAGTTTGTGAAACGTGAGACACCAAAATTTTGCTTCTCTAAAAGGTCGAACACTGTTTTGATCATTTTTCCAAAAACAAAGGGTAAATACATCTTTCCACATCAAAAAATGTCTGCCGTTAGTTTTTTTAACGAAACTAACGGTTCTAAATACCTTTCTTCAATAGGGGTAAGAACGTGGGATACCATTTTGAAGTTTTTAAGACGTGAGACACCAAAGTTTTGCTTCTCTAAAATGACAGATACTATTTGGATCTTTTTTCCAAAATGAATTAATTATAATATATATTATGACTTATTTTAAAAAAAAATTACACAATTGTTACCATTTAATTATATCATATAAATATACTTAATTGATGCCGTTTATAATAAGTTATTTATGAGGTTTTTTAACAAAAACATTTTTCAATCACTTTGCAAGAATTATATGAAATTTTCTTTATTTTTTTTAAATATCTAAGTGAAACGATGCAATTCTTTATTCTCTGATTTATTCATCATGTAGAATATAATATATCTAAAATATCTGAATATTAGAGTAAAATGAAAAAAATAAATCTAAATCCTAAACCCTATACCCTAAACTCTCCTTAACCATATACCCTTAACCCTATTTTGAGTTTCTTCATTTTAGGTATATTAGCATATAATACTTTACTTAATAGACACATTAGAAATGTAAGTAGTTGAGAGTAAAAAATTCTCTCGATCATGATGAGAAATGATATAAAATATACGTAAAGAAGAAAATTAATCAAAGAACAAGAAAGATAGCAAGTTTTGATATCCGAAGTCACTCTTAGGAAAAAAAAGAGTAAAGGTTCAGAAGAGATCTCTAGAAAAGAGTATGTGTGTTACAAACAAGGGAAGTTTGAGAAAAAAGTGGATGCTGAAAGCAAAAGGAGTCGAAGGCTGGTACGATGTGGATGTCAGCTAGAATAGCAATTCTACAAGTTGGACAGAGTAGAATGTACAGAATTTCAAACTTTGTGGAGGAGCACAACCATCCTTTGTCACACCCTGATGAAGTACATCAATTGAGATCACACTGTAAGATGTCTGAAGCTAAAATGATGTTGTCACAACAGCTTGGATTGGTTAATATACCCCCACATAAACAATTTAGTATATTAGAGGTGCAAGCAGAAGGGATACAAAACATTGGTTGTATAAAGACATATTTATACAACTATGCAAGAGATTTGCGAAGAGAGTACCAGGGTCATGATGCAAAGATGCTGAATGAGTATTTTTATGGTGAACAATCAAAAGATAATTCGTTTGTTTTTAAGATGGAGGCAGATGATGATGACAGACTTACACGATGTTTTTGGACAGATTCAAAGTCAATACGTGCTTACAAGTTTTATGGTGATGCAATCGTATCCGATACCACCTATAACACTAATCATGAGTATGATCTTCGCACCATTATTAGGGGTAAATAACCATGGGCAAACAATTGTATTTGGTTGTGATTTCTTAAACAATGAGACCACCGAATCATTCATTTGGTTGTTTGAACAGTTTAAAAAAGCCATGCCAGGTGACCCACCAAAAATTATTATTACTGATCAAGATCCCGCAATTGGAAAAGCCATTTCTCAAGTGTTTCCTGGTTCGTTTCACAAATTTTGTATATGGCATATTATGAACAAATTCTCTAAGATAAGTGCTTCTACTAATCAAGATTCTCGTAGTGAACTTAAGAAGTGTGTATGGGATTCAGACACCAAGGACGAGTTTGATGCACGGTGGATAGAGGTGATTGATAGATGTAAACTAAGCAACAATGTGTGGTTCTCTCCAGTCTACGAAATGCTTTCAAGATGGGTGCCAGCATATGTGAAACATGTTTTCTCAGCAGGAATGTCAGCGAGCTCACGAGCTGAAGGTGACCATGAATTTTACAAAACTTATGTTTTAAAAGAAAATACTTTAATGGACTTCATACTTCGGTTTAATAAGGGGCTTGCTCATCAACGTCATGAAGAGTTAATTGCTAATCATATTGATGTCAACCAAAGACCTGTGTTAAAAACCCCAATGGTGATGGAGAGGCAAATGACTAAGATTTATACTCACAGAATTTTCAAGAAGTTTCAACTTCAACTATGGTTATCTTGGGGATGTGTACTTCAAGTTACAATTGATAATGACAATGTTTGTGTTTACAAGACAACTGAAAGGAGAAAAGATGGAAGTTTGAAGATACGAGAAGTTAAATTTGACAAGTTTGTTGATAAGGTTGCATGTAGTTGCAAAAAATTTGAGTTTGAAGGAATTTTGTGCAGACACATATTGGCATGTATGAAATGGAAACAAATTGAGTATTTGCTAGATCAATACATTCTAAAAAGGTGGAGCAAAACAACTAGTTCAGATTTGGTGGCTGAAGAGCATGGTAAGTATATATGTAATTTTGGTGATGATTCATTGCTAATGAGGCAAACAATGTTGTCCAAAGTTGCTAAGAGGCATGTGAACTCCTGAATTTTGAAAGCATGAGAAAAAAAGATAGTCCTTGGTGGATAGCAGAACCAATGTTAGAGGTGGTGAAGAAAATGTTATTGTTGATTCTTGTGGAGGCTGTGATGGAAATGTAACTACTATTAATATAGCTGAAGGCCATGAGACTGATCAAAATGATGTGCATTGTCACCCACAACGTTTGAATGATCCATTTTCAGTAAGGGCAAAAGGTTGTGGTAAAAGGTTAAGAGGAAGAAAAGATAAGGCAATGGACAAGAAAGGTCGTCAATGCAACATCTGTAAACAGGCTGGACATAATAAACAAAAGTGTCCAACTCTTAATAGTCAGTAACTTATAATTGACTAAGTGCTCACTCTTTTGATTGCAAGATTTTGAAGTGGTTGTACTCGAACATGAAAGGCTTCATTTTGTAACAGAATATAGAGCTAATTATCATGCAAGGTTATCTCATAGTTCTTATTTGTTTTGTTTAGTGGATCGACTTCTTGAAAGGCATAATCTGATCCAAAACAACAGCTTTGGCTTGGTCAATAAGGTTTGAGTTTGTCTCGCATACAATTCTATCCAGAAACAAGTAGAAACGAACTTAATGTGCAACAACTTGTTACAAAGTTATCTAATGGATAAGATCATAAGAGAACTAATTATTACTTTGGAAGACTTCTTATAAGACGCATATCATAATTTTGAAAGGCATAATCTTCTTTCTTCGATTAAGTCTCCATGTCTTCTTTCGCCATACAACACCCTCCTTGTTTTGGTTTGTGGAATGATATCACAAAACTATTCACTTCTGTAGGAGCTTGAAAAAGATTTCTAAATAACGAAGGGTGAATTGAAATTTATATGAGTGCAGCTCTGCAGATGAGTGCCTAGAAAACAGAGAAACTAAGGTAAGTTTATATGAGTGCAGCTATGCAGATGACGACAAATAAAGTGATGGAAAGGTCCGGATATTCAAATAATGAGAAATATATGTATTTCTTGAAGTCTGCACTGTCGATGTAATCTGATGGTTTCCGCAAGTTTGCGGACCATAACGGGCTCATTAAAGAAACATGCAAATCTACACATGTGGGTTTGGTCCAGTGATCGGGGCTAAGTCTACTATGTTGGGCGAATGTCATAGTGATACTCCTGGTAGTAAGGAGGTATCTAGTTCGATCATCCGCATGATAAAGAATCTCATGAAGAGAGCTCTAACCTTAACCCCTCCAACGGCTCGGAGTGGTAGCTCACTCGACTACCATTTTTTCAAGAAACATGCAAATCTGCTGTTATCAGTAACACCTTGACCTGCTCAAGTTTGCTACTAACTGTATCATTGCTGTGGTGGATGATTCTTTGTATTTAATGCAAACAAAATAAGAAAACAGATTCAAACTTTTACAGTAGCACACAGAATGAGAATAAAGGATTAAAGAAAAGATGGGAGATCTTCTGGTTAATAAGTCCAACAATATCAAAACAAGAAGAGGACCCATTACCCATATCCCAGATTTGAATCCCTCGGCGTCCTTGATTTTATTTGTAGAAATTATCGGGTCGATTAATTGCTCATGGAAAGCTAAGAAAAACCTGGATATCTTAAAACTCCATACACATTTCCCTTTCAGTCACTTTCTAATGTGCAGGGTGCATGCCCTGGGTTGCCGTATCAGCTTTAGGTTTTACATTTGAGCGGAACTTCCTATAACATAGGCGTTTAGGCAGGAACTAACATTTCACCTCTATGTCTACTCAGTCATTGAAGTGTACCCACCATTCCTTAGCTTCTGCAACTTCATCCTTTGATGTTTAGGCCTTTAGGTTGTGCTCGCTTCTGGGATTTACAAGAACAAAACTAGAAAACATATTCACCGATACCATATTTGTTCGAAGTTAACTTCCTTGCATGAACTAAAGGTCAACTCATGGACATCTGTGATCACAACGGCCGGCACCTAACTCACTCGAAATCAAAGACTGATAAAGTGATTGATTGAAAATGAGAGCTCGTAATCATGCACATGAGAGCTAGTGCATAACCAGCTCTGAGATTTTTCAATCTTAACTAGTTGCCAATTGAGAGTTTGAGACCCTAGCAATTATGAGAAAATAGATCAGACATGAGACCCTACCTACCTCTCTTCCTCCATGGTATCAAATCCCCAATTCAGCATATTTCGACAGTGACAAAGGCATTAGTCTTAGTTATATATGCAGCAAAGAAATCAAACAGCATCTCATAGATGAATTGAAACTCTCCAATTGATCTCAATTAAGAAAGAAAGAGAGAAAAAAACAAGATGTACACTACTGGTATACAGTACTAGTTGTTTTGAAGCACAGTCCATCTACCAAGTTTTCGGCGATGGAGTTGAGAATTACCCACAAAAATGCTCTCCATTTCTTATTTTATCATTCTTCACTTATCTCTTTGTTTATGGCTGCTTGGATTTCTTCCAGAGTTTTCCCCTTTGTTTCAGGTACAAAGAAAATCACAAAAACTATAGCTAGAGCATTGATTGCTGCATACAGAATGAAGGTACCTGCAGACATGAGAGAACGTTTAGCTTCTTCAGTGATTTCAGTAAATTAAGTATTACATCTGTTTGATATCATAAGCAAGGAAAATGCTGACTCTATTTACCATAGGTGTTCCAACTCATAAGGAAGTTGAAAGTGTACGAACACAACCATGCACCAAACCAGTTCACTAGCGTGGCTAAGCTTCCGGCCTGCCCTTTAACGTTTATAGGGAATATCTGCAGTATATAACCGTTACTTTAGGTACGTCACATCATCAAACCATGGATGCATAAATGAGTAAATCTTGTGGATCTTTTGTACCTCAGACATAATAATCCAAGGTACTGCTCCCATTCCTATTGAAAAGGCTCCTATGAAGATCTGAAACCAGAAACATACTGTTAATAAAGAGTAAAAGTACAAAAAAAGAAAAGAAAAAATAACTTCAATTACCAAAGAGACCAATCTGTGACGGAGAATATGTTTTGACAAGGCTGATTACTTACCAGTATGCCAGTTACTGCAAGTACAGGAGCAACAGTGAGAGCCAATTCTTGAGCCTGGTTGAGCAAGAGATTTATTGTCACATCACTCACATGACGTACTATAAGATAAACCTTATACTATAGATATTAGCTAGGATCAGTGTTTTAAGATTACCGTGAGAAAGAAAGCGATTGCAGTCACCACACAACCAAGTAGCAACCCAGATGCAGAAGTCTAGAGGAAATGTGAAATGTTATAATTTTTTAATGTGAAGAAGAATCTCAGAGAAATCTTAGAACCAAAACTTTTGTGCACTCATTTACCAAAATCAGAGGCTTTCGTCCAGCTTTATCCATTATGGATGCACCAATGCCAGTTACCACAACCTGTAAAATATAACAGCATCAGGGTACTACGAAGTACAAATGGCAACAAATAATGAGACTCTAAGAGTGCTGTCAAAGAATAATCTATACCTGGAGAATAGCGTAGATTATTGTTCCAACAGTGGAAGAAAATCCTGAGAAAGTCAAATAGAAGATTTAGCTTGTAGTTGTTGAACACAACTACTTGCTTCAAAGGAGCAGTTCAGGTCATTAGTAAAAAGAAACTTATATACCTGCTTGCTCAAAAATATCGCTGACATAGAAACAGACACCATTGATTCCTCCAAGTTGTTGAAAGACCATCAAGAAAACTGCAATCTAATACAATAAATTTGAAGCAAAGGAGAGTGATTTTGAAGGAAAAGAATGATAAAACTGATTTTAGGAATGAATGAAGAAGCTATTACCAATACTGACGGCATGTATCTCCTTTGAAACAAATCTAGCAATGTGGCTTTAGGGAGACTGTCAAAGGTTGCTATATAATCCTGTGAATGAAGGGACATGGTATATTATCAGATATAAGATGTTCCAGTGTTCTTCAAGATGCTCTATAATATGGTCAATGAAGAGATGCAGTTCAAGAATCCGAGACAATGACCTGGATTTCTGCTGCTTCATCAGATACGTCAACAGCTTTCCCACGAAGTTTCTGCAGTGCGACTTCAAAATCTTTGTGGCGTCCTTTCTTTGCCTGCGCCCATGATGAGGTATGTCTTTATTTTGTGTGCATGAAACCAAAAAAATTAAGGAAAAAAAAAATCACAAACTATTTAAAAAGTAGTAGTTCCTCACCAACCATCTTGGAGACTCGGGAATGAAAAAGAGACCAAAAAGGGTCACAGCACACGGAATTAGTCCTGCAATTATTCACCACACAAATGAGCCCTCGGTCGCTGTATTTGACAGCATAGGGTAATCTAAATTCTAACTAATAAGCACAGTTTGTGTAAGGAATTCACCTATTAGTGCTAAAGCCCTCCAGCTTACTACAAGTCCAATTATGAAGGAAACGGAGACTCCAGAAACAATCATCAACTGTGACACAGATACCAAAAGAAAGTGCCTTAAGGGAAATTCTAAATAATAAGAAATGATCATAATCACTGTATATTGTTGTTGAAATTATCAAATACATGTTAATACCAGCTTCATTTCTCGTCAACTGTTTACCTGATTTAAAGCAGTTAGTCTTCCTCGAAGATTTTTGGGTGCGATTTCAGAAACAAAAATAGGTACCTTGCATCCATCCAATATTGCATCAAACTTTGTTAACAACAGTACATTCACATAGCATCTTTAAAGGTCTTTCTCTGCATTAAAGTCATTCCACTATATTGTGCTCTCATAAGATGGCAAAAACTCACAACATATGAAAAGGCTCCCATTCCATATCCAGTTGCCAATCTCCCAATGTCAAGAGCCCAAGCACCCTTAAATAGCATTAAGATGTGGAACGTTAATAAAGCCGCATATGTAAGGAGACATTTGCTAGGTGGTAAAAACACATGCAGAATCATAACCTCAGCAAAGTAAATAGCAAGCCAACCCACAACACAGAAAGCACTGGATATTCTCAAGGCCTGCAAACAATATTACAGTAAAGATGTTGTTAGATAATGATTATCAAAGGAAACAGAACAACCATACTGTAAAATTTAGGAATGAGTGGTAACATAGGATCCCGGTTCATACCCCTTTCCGACCAACAAGATCGGTGATGGGTCCAATTGTGATAGCACCTATCATTGCACCAAATGTGAGAATGGAGCCAAACACTGAGTACTGCATAATGAAGAGAGAAGAAACTTCAGTTTGGAAGTCTTCAATATCAAAGTTAGAAGTTGCTATTGACAAGAAAAATTACAATGGCTCAGCAGCCATGAACCATTCAAAGTAATAAGTTCCCACAAAAGGCACACTCCCAGTCATACACTACAGCAGCAAAGCCAGCAATAGACGCATATATACATATCAAAAATATGTAATCTAATCAATTGCATACCTCTGAAGTCGTTAAACTGAGATCTTCAGTGATGGCAGATTGAGTAGGTGATGAATAACCCACCTGGAAGCCAACAAGAGAATCTAAGAACATAACTCTGCCTTACATCGATCACATCTATCGTGATAAATCAATTTAAAGCCACATAAACATGCAGAGTAGCACTTACACAGCATCCGAATTCATAAGAGCCACAAACTGCAACAAATGTGCTCAGGTAAACCATCCAATGATCCTCTTTGCGGCCTCCATAACTGGAACTCTCTCCACTCCCTCTCACGAGTGGCTCCCTTATGTTCTCCTGCACAACATTCTCCACATCCTCTTTGATCGCCATGCTTCCTGGTTTATACAACTCCCACAACGTATCTGAATCTCTATAAGCAGCAAAGAGAAGATTCAAAGAGGTGAGTTCAGTGTGCAAGAAACTATGAAACTATGGAAGCCAAGTTATCATTGTCCCCTAGATAAAGCAACATACACAGACAACACATGCACTATATGAAAGATGCAAACTTTTCAGCTGCAAGTATATGTTATGGACCTGTAAGTTTGATCTACAATGACTGACGACTCAAGGGCCTCTTGATATTAAAGAAACAGGCAAATCTGTTGTGATCAATCAGTAACAACTTGACCTGCTCAAGTTTGCTACTAACTCTATCATTGGCTCATTGCTGTGGTGGAATCTTTGTCGTTTTCTTAAAATAAGATTACAGATCCAAACTTTCTCAGCAGCACGGCAGAAGGATTAAAGAAATGAATGGTTGAAGAGTCAGAGGCTTGGCTAACAAGTCAAATAATATCAAATCAAGAGGACCCGTATCCGAGATGTATTTCCTAAATATTATTGAAGGGAATTTATTTTGGGGTCGATGAATTGCTCATCGAAAGCTCAGAAAAACCTGGAATTCTAAAAATACCATCCACATTTCCCCTTCAATCTACAGTGTGCATGTGTTGGGGTTGCCATATTAGCTTGAGCAGATAAGGTTTTAAATGATGGAACTTCCGATAACATGGGCGCTGAGGCAGAAAAATTGCTAAAAATACTAATTAAATATCTGACATGTTTGGACGATTTTATCTTCTTATTCTTATTATTGAGGGATGGATAACCTGGCTGGGATATTAACATCAATCACTGAAGTGTACCTACCATTCCTTAGCAGCTTTAGCTACTGCAAACTTCATCCTTTGATCGTTAGGCAGAGCTTACTTTTCAGGTATTCAAGAACAAAACCAGAAAACAAATTCAGGAAATAATTGGACCATGAAATAATTAGGTAATTTTTACTGTAGAGAGTTTCCTATTCCTATTGTGGCCATATGCCCAGGCTACAAGATAGAAAACCCAAATCAAGATGAACTGAAGACGGTCTTTAGTCCAATTGGGTCACCTAACTCGAACTCAAAACCAAAGACTGAAACAGTGATTGATTGAAAATGAGAGCTCGTGATCATATGCACATGGTTGAATAAGGTGCCCATACAAATGTAGAGACAGAGACTCAACCCCAGAATTAAACCAGTGCATGGCCAGCTCGGAGATTCGTCCATTGTTAACTAGAAGCCAATGGAGACCTAGCAATTATGAGAAATTAGACCAGGCATGAGACCTACCTAGCTAACTCCTCCTCCTTCATGTTCTTGCGACAGTGACAAATGCATTAGCGACTCCCTTGTGCTTAGTTATAGGCTCATCATCTCCTACCAGCCAGTCCGAAATAGAAGCTCCTCTAAAGTGAGCTAGTCTTCGCCAAAAAAAGTGTTAGTAAATTTTATAAAATCTAGACCTTTGAAACAATTTAATGATTCAAATTACACCACATCAACTAATACAAACTTTAATGATTTTTCCATTACTTTTCCTTCCAAAAAAATCTAGGTTCCGTTTGACAAAAAATGTTTTGTTGTGATTTAACTTTGATAGTTGATCAATGGATAAAATCCTTTGCCTATATGTAGAACAGAGAAGGCAAAATCTCCAGTTCGTGATTCATGAAATTCAAATAGCTTATTGTTCATGGCTATTATATGAGCTACGTACTAATGGGAATACTGGAATAAGAGAATTGGAGACTCTATTTCGTAATTCAAACCAAACTATTCATGAAAAACAAACAAATTTGTTATAAACTGAAGAATAAGATAGAGAGAAAGAAGAAAGACAAAATGTAGGAGGAGGAAGAAGTGTCATATTATGTGTCATATGCCTCCTTTATATAGAGGTAGAAATTACATGATAAGTCCATATATTATTGTGATATTGCATATAAGTCTTTGAATATAAATGGACAGACACTTGATTGTAAATATTTACAACACTCCTCATTGGACGTCCATCAGTAATATGATGTTGGACGTGTTTAGTGTTGTCTCGTTAAAAACCTTGCCATGTAATTAATAAAAACCTTGTGGGAAAAAACAACCTTGGTCGAAGAAAAAAAAAGAGCGCAACGCGTATATGTTTTGGTAGCATATTTCTGGATGTTCCCTCTGATGAGAATCTCTCTCTGATTGTTGAAAGTTTCATATACCATAAACAACAGTTTTGATTTGTTTATCACTGAAGTGAGATCTTGTGTGTTTTGCATTTAAGGCTCATCATAAGATTATCATACATGCAAAGTTAAAACAATAGAAACATAGCTGTACAATATTTAATAGGTCTTACCTCATTCTGTAAAGTTAGAAACAACCTCACAAGTTGAAATTCAACAGTAAGTATGTAATAGCTAAACAATAGAAGCTAATTAACACATTTAACTATGTATTGTTCAAAACATTGAAAAATCAGCATGGCATACCCAGCCATTTGTGAGACCCCGACTAATTTTAAAAATTTTCCGACACATCTAGGTTTTATTTACGACTTCTTTTCGGTATGTCGAGAATGCACTCTAATATTTTAATATTAGAGCGAACGTCGCCAGTTGTGTATGAGTATTTACAGAATGTTTTTCCGGCACTCTATGTATTTGTCCTGTTTTACGGACGTGATTTGAAAATTTATTTTCAAGCGTGTGTTTTACGGAAAATGTTTTAGGGTTTTTCGTTATTTTTAAAATCGGAGAAGATTGTGGTCGTTGGATTCGTTCGATGAATCGTGGCCGTTAAAAGGTTTTATAAAAACATTTTCTCTCCCTTATCTCTTTCCTTTTCTTTCCTCTTTTTCTTCTCTTTCCTTTTCTTTCCTTCTTCTCTCTTTCCTCTTCTGTCTCCCTTCCCCTTCGAGCGAACACACTCTTTCTCTCTCTTCACTCTCAACAGATCGGAGACCGCCCTAGACGAGCCTCGCTAAGCCCCGGTGACCACACCCTGACCCTCAGCCGTGTCAGCGCCGTCGCAACCGCCGCCCAACAGAGGAGAGAAACACCTACGACACACCTCTGTGGCACTCCCCATCTTATATCTCTATCGAGAGGTGGCAAACCGGCGGTAAAACACGGGCACGGCATGAGGACGACACGTTTAAAAGTGACCCGATCTGACACGGTACGAGCACGCTACCGGTCCGGCATAGTTCAAGCACATTATTTTAATGGGTCAGGACCGTGTCTAGAAAAATGAGTCCACGGGTCTGGCCCGAACCCGTTATAGGCCAGATCCGACCCAAACACGATAAGTTAAGGCCCACGACCTGGCCCGCTTTAAAATATATATATTTTTATTTATAATATGAAGATTATATATTTATAAATAATATAAAATTTATTTTAAGTGTGAACAATAACTTATAAATACTAATAATTATTCATTTTGATTCTCTTAGACCCATAAAAAGTTTTGCTAAAACATTACAAAGTATAAATAATGATCATATAATTCATATATCATATATTTCTTTAGTTTGTTGCAAAGAAAACAAATGATCGATAGAAAATGTGAGTTATTTTTCAGTTGTTTTTGTTTTGGTATACTATGATATCAATTTTAGACTAATTTATATTTTTAATTACAAATGGGCCCGGCCCGTTCTAAGCACGGCCCAATATGTTATGGGCTTGGACAGTGGGCCGGGCTGAGTCTTATATTTGAGTAAATGAGTCAACCCGTGCCCGAGCTTGTTAAGACGTGAACCATCGTGGACCGGTCCAAGCAAGGCCCGAAACCCGATTAAACGGACCGGACTGGGCTGGCCCGTTTGTCACCTCTACTCTATCCCTATCATATATTTTTGTAAGAGTACTTCTTTTGTCCTCAGGTGAGGCCTAGTCCTACCACAAGTATTGGGTCTCAAATTAAATAACATGATGAAGTTGAAGTATCAAACAAAAATCTTCTTTCTATCTAAGTAGCAATTTTAATTTTTAAAGAAATTTTAAAGCTATGAGAATTATAATTGTATGAATTTAAATTTTATTAATTGAGAATTTTATTGTTTACATTTGTTGATGTATAGTTTTAAATTACCAAGAATTAGTATTTATATTAACCTCAATCGAGATCTATTTTGGTAGTAATTCAACTAAGGAATTTAAGCTCTCAAATTTCACAATTATTTTTCTATGTGATAAGTATCCAAACAGGAAAACAGTCATAAGAAATTAGAAATTTCATATTTTTGATTAAATTCTTAGAAATTTATGTGTATCCAAACACACTGTAAATGTTTCACACTGTAAATGTTTCAACATTTCACCTAGATCTATTATACTAGCCCAATTTTGTATCAAACTAGAAAGATAAGCCCAGTCTTATACAATATCTAGTTATTGTTCTGTTCTTATGCACAAGATTCATGGAGGCGCACGAACACAAAAGTGCATAAAAAATGTTGACTAGAAGCTAGTGAGAGCTATGTTGCACAGACACTCCTAAAAGAGAAGTGTCAGAGCGTCTGACAGGCCGGACACGTCTCGAAACGTGTCTGACACTCCATATGACGTGTCAAAAAATATGACTTTTACGAGACGGCCAGACACATTGACTGACACTCCACATTAGCATCGGACACGTCACATCAACAACATCTCAATCTCTTCTTTTAGCCGAAACATAAGAAGAAAAAGAAAGGATCAATCCTCACATCAAGATCCTCTTCTCAGCCTCCAAGAGCGACATACCATCTTGTGTGTGTTCCAGTCAAGGTCCTTTTTGGCAAAGGCCTCTCTACCGACAGCTGGTGGCGGTCATCAAATACTATATCTGGGATGGAAGAGATTTGATTAAGGTTTTGAAATTAAAATTGAAAGAGATTTGATTTGGGCTTCAAGAGAGAAGTGGTATGATTAGAGATGTGGTTTGAGAAGAATGGTTCAAGATAAAATATTTGTATATATTTTTTTAGATTTTATCACTTTTATAATTATAAGTTAAAAGAAAGAAAATAAAAATCAGAATTTCTCAAAATTCTAAAGGCATAATTAGAATTTTAAGTAAAAAATAAAACATAAAGCGAAGTGAACATTTAATTGGGTGAAGAACTCGCTTAGAAATATTGCCAAAAACACAACACAGCCCTCACAAAAAAATCACATTTTAAACTTAGAGACCATCACACACCCACGGCGATACAAAAATCATGGAGAAAGAAAAAAGAGCAAGTACAAGAAGTTGAAGAAGACGAAGCAGCATAACAGAACCGAGAGCCAAATACCAAGTCAAACTCGCAAGGACCATCGTCATCGCTACTTGTGGTTGCGTCAGCGAATAGTATGTCCGATCGGAGATGCTCATCGGCGGTGGTGGAGCAGAAGAAAATAACGTTGGAGAAGGCGGAGAGTGAGAGAGGAGGACAATGAAGAAAGGAAAGGGGAGGAACAACGGCGGAGGCGGTGGCTTGTTGCCGAGCTCGCTGAGGATCATATCGTCGTGCCTCAAGACTGTTTCGACGAATGCCAGCACCTTCGCTTCTACGGTTCGCTCCGCCGGAGCGTCCGTCGCTGCTTCTATTTCTGCTTCCGAGGATCACAAGGATCAGGTTTACTCCGATTCTGCTTTGTTCGAGTTTACTTGCTTCTATATGAACTATTTTGTTAATCGATTTTGTACTGTGGAGTTATTGATTATTGTTTTTTATGGAAATTTTAATCATATTTTTTAATTGGAAATTTATTGATGACTTTTAGTTAGAGCTGGAGTGAGAATGTAGTGAAGAGTAGCGTTTAATTTAGTTACTGTAGTTTCGATTCTCTGAAAATGGTTGAAGGTGAAGTATCACTTCAGTTTTGTGTTGACCTGATTGCTTGAGTGATATTAACAGATTTTGTGTTTAGTTTGGTGCTTTAGGGTAATGTGTTTGCTAAGTGACACATTGATTGGTGAGTTGTTTGTTTTATGTGTATACTTGTTGCTTCGGTGGTATAGTTGCTGACTTGTATTGGTGGACAGGTGACGTGGGCTGGATTCGACAGGCTAGAGCTTGGCCACTCTTCTTTTAAACGAGTTCTGTTGCTTGGTTATCTGAATGGATTTCAAGTTTTTGATGTTGAGGATGCCGCTAACTACAGCGAACTGGTTTCAAAGCGTGATGGCCCAGTCTCGTTTTTACAGATGCAGCCCTGTCCTGCAGCGTCTGATGAAAATGAGGGATTTAGAGCTTCTCATCCTTTGTTGCTGGTGGTTGCTGGAGATGACGCCAATGGTTCAGGCATTGTTCAAAATTACAGCAACTTGGGAGGCTTAGGAAGAGATGGTCATGTGGAGTCTCGGCCAGGAAACCCTGTCACCTCTCCTACAGCTGTTCGGTTTTACTCGCTGAGCGCCCACATTTATGTGCATGTTCTGAGATTCCGGTCTGCTGTCTGTATGATTAGATGCAGTCCACGGGTAGTAGCTGTTGGTCTTGCAAGTCAAGTATGTACTCACATAGATGTGACTAGTACTAGAATCTGATATACATAATCTATGTGATAAAATGCATTAGAATCACAGTTCTTATGTATAAAGAGAATGGATACATATTTCTGACTCCTTATCCTGATATTTTTGGTGGCAGATATACTGCTTTGACGCGCTCACCCTCGAAAATAAATTCAGTGTTCTTACCTATCCTGTTCCTCATCTAGCAGGACAAGGATCCTCTGGGTTTAACGTAGGTTATGGCCCAATGGCTGTGGGTCCTAGGTGGCTAGCTTATGCTTCCAACAGCCCACTTATGTCAAACACAAGTTGCTTAGGCCCCCATAATCTTTCTCATTCTCCAGGAGTTAGTCCATCTACATCACCTGGGAATGGTAGTTACGTGGCCCGTTATGCAATGGAATCTAGCAAACAGTTGGCTGCCGGAATTATCAACCTGAGTGACATGGGATGCCAAACCTTGTACAAATACTGTCAAGAGCTTCTTCCAGATGGGTCTAGTTCTCCAATATCATCAAATTCAGGCTGGAAAGTTAGCAGGCTTGCCGGAACAGAAATGGATAATGCTGGGATGGTTAGTCTTTCACTCACCATGAATATTCAAGTACTGTGTATATCAATCACTTGACATTGTTCTCCTATTTAGGCGTTAATCCTTTGAAATTGAATGATCTCTTTCAAATAATGAAGTTATGTTTGGTCTTTATCCCGGAATTGGTGTATGTGACTCTAATTGTATGCTTTAGCATAATAATGTGGGAGTTTTATTTTTTCCTTTATAACAATTCTTACTATGCCGCATCTACCACTCCAAGATTATCTTTAGATATGTAGGATTCCTATATGACGCAAACCTTTCACGATAGCACTGCTCTCCATTGCCATGGCATCATCATAAATGCCTCATCTATGTTTTCCAGTCTCAGTCATAATAGTTCATGGAGCCATTAATGTTTTAGTCTGAGAAATAAACTTCAAACTGGAAAACCTACTAGGTTACAACATCAATATGTGATGGTTACCAGCTGTTCTAGAAAAGTTGTGTTATATCTAAGCTGATTAACCATAAGTTCTGAATAGTTCTGATTCATTACTTGGTTTGGCTGCAGGTTGCTGTCAAAGATTTTGTTACCCGAGCTGTTATATCGCAGTTTAAGGCTCATACTAGTCCAATATCTGCACTGTGTTTTGACCCCAGTGGGACCCTTCTTGTTACTGCTTCAATATATGGAAATAACATTAATATTTTCCGGATAATGCCTTCATGCAAACGCAATGGTTCAGGCGCTCAGAACATGAATTGGAACTCGTCTCATGTGCATCTGTACAAGCTGCATCGTGGAATAACATCGGCTGTTAGTATTCATTTCTATCCTCATTCAATATCTCCCTGCAATCTTGGTGTCCTTTTTTTTGTTTAAAATTTTTATTATCCTGGCAGTTGATCCAGGACATTTGCTTCAGTCATTATTCTCAATGGGTTGCAATTGTTTCATCCAAGGGGACCTGCCATGTTTTTGTTCTATCCCCTTTTGGTGGTGATGCTGGATTTCAAGTTCAACACTCCCAGGGTGAAGAACCCACACTGCATCCATTTTTATCTCTTCCTTGGTGGTCTACTTCTTCTTGCATCATGACTCAACAATCTTTTTCACCCCCACCACCTATTACTCTTTCGGTTGTGAGCAGAATAAAGTATAGTAGTTTTGGATGGCTTAGCACAGTCAACAATGCTGCTGGTTCCGCAACAGGAAAGGTATTTGTACCATCTGGGGCTGTTGCGGCTGTTTTTCATAATTCCCTTTCTCAGAGTGTTCAGCACGGTAACTCAAGGGCCAGTACCTTGGAGTATCTATTAGTTTATACTCCATCAGGTCATGTAGTTCAACATGAACTTCAGCCAAGAGTCGGGGTAGAACAAAGTCATAGTGGTTTGAATACCCAGACAGCTACATACAGGCACATGCAGGAGGAAGACCTGAGAGTGAAAGTTGAACCTATACAATGGTGGGATGTGTGCAGGCGTTCAGATTGGCCAGAAAGGGAGGACTGTACTTTTGGACTAAACTCTGATGGTGATGTGGCTGAAACAATTCAGAGTAAATCAGGTTGTGATGGTACTTATGCAATGGAGTTTCTTGACTTGAATGGTGGCGTTGAGGAGAAAAGGAACCTGGAAACTCATTGGTCCAGGAACATCTCTAATGCAGAGGTGCAAATAAGTTCTTTCAGATTTCCAATATGGCAAAGGTCTAAGGTACTTTTTTGTGTGAAGTTACATTTCCACTTGACCACTTGTCATTACTTTATTTTGGTCCTAATTTTCTTTTCATGTTCTAGATCAGCTTTTACACAATGGAGTGTCAAAGAGTTGATAGTTTTCCTGGTGGAGAGTTTGAAGTTGAGAGCGTCCCTGTTCATGAAATTGAAATGAGACAGAAGGAATTGTTGCCTGTTTTTCACCAATTCCATAGCATCAAATCAAGCTGGAATGATAGGTAAGAACTAAGAACCATTTTATCTAGAGTTCCATACACATCTTTATAACTCCAACTTGTTAACTGTCTCAATCCTTGAGATGTTAGCGTGTCTGTATCTTGTTACCATCCTAGTTACGGTTGTTCTGAGCTTCTCAGCTGTCCGTGTAGATAATATTACGTAATGTATGAGTTCATGTCTGTGTTGCAAATATGCTTGTGCCTTTCTTCCATAGTTCTGATACTTGTTAAATGTCTGCTTGGTTGTATGGTTCAGAGTTGTAGTTGGAAAATATTCTGATAATTCTTCATCAGAATCTCATCAAGCTGAAGGCAAGATCGCGGAACAGACTGTTATTTGTCACTCAAACCCTGCATCCCTTAGCTCCACAGAAAGCTCAGATGGGGGTATAGTATTAATTTAAAAATTTATGCACTTATCGATTTTCATGTTTCTGTGTTCTCCATTGAAGAAAAAATGCTGCACCCTGTCCAATTATTGTTTTTGTGAAAAGTTATTATTTAGGGATGGCATTGATTCATGATCCTTTTTTAATGCAAAATTAGGGAATTATGTTGAAGACAACTGTTTGTCAAAACGCAGATATGCAACTTATTTTGCTTTTGCCGTTTTGCGATGCTTTCTTTGAATAAATTTTGTGGTGCAATTTATATTGGTTTATTTACTATGCCTAATTTTCTGTCCTATTCGTTTTAACTTATTGAATTATGTGGAATTCTCGTCAGGTTCATCAAGAAGAATTGAGCATTCGCTAGATTTCGATCAACTGAACAATGATCTGCCCCGCTCTCCCATTTTTCAAACTTTTAATTGCCCAGAAAGAAGAGCAAATGCTATTCTGGAGTTTTCATTTCAAAACCATACATCTCTTGGCACTCTGTGTGCTCCATCTGAACATTTTAAAAACATTGGTTCTCAAGTCGGGAGTTGCACTGTATTAGAAAGTAAGCTTCTCCCAGTTGGAAGATTCTATGCTGAAGAAGGCCTATCGGTGAAAACAAGTGAGATGAGTGAGGACTCGGATTTATACACGGATCAACATTCTTCAAGTACTGTTATTGTGACAGGGGGGGATTCCAATCTGCAACGCCCAATAGATCTCTCACAGTTTTGTCAGGAGGGGCATTGTATGGCATTAGAGCAGAATGGATGCCTATCTGAAGGCATAACCGATGACAGCGATGGTAGCCAATGCGATAGGGGAAAACCTGACGACGAAGCAAATGGTGATATGCTTGGAGGCATGTTTGCTTTTTCTGACGAAGGTAAAAATCTTGTTCTGTTTATGCCAGTTATATCTATGATTCCTTCACTGTAGTTGCACCTTATTGTTTTTTTCATCTGGCAGGTTGATCAATTGATTCAACATGCAATTGTACATAATGTTATATAAACATCGGAAAAAGGAAAAAAACAAAAGATGTTATATTTGCGGTAGCTGCGGGTAAGTTGAAAAGTGTGTACAGGAGTGGATTTGGAACTGCTATTTCCCCGTTTTGAACTTTTCAATCAATCCTTTTGGTACGATACGTTAGATAAATTTGGTGTGAAGTCTATTCTCTCCAAGTTAGATAACATTACTTTCATTCTTCTGATATGGTTTATGAAAAAAACAGAAGTAAAAAATGAATATAAATTTGGCTTTGTGGTCTATTTACTAATGCCAAACTGGCTAGTCTTTCTTGTAGTTGTAAATGGGTTTCTCTTTTCCTTGCAGTTCATATTCTTGTTCAGGTATTCAAAAGCCCGGTTGTTAAAAGCGCTCTTGAACAATCCTAGCAACCTGTGACTTGATGCTTTTTTTGTGACACTTAAGTTTCCATGAGGCTGTCATGCAATGAGCTAACACAACGGCTTATGCACTAGTAAGAAATCTGTCTCATTGAAGCTGTGGAACTTGTGATTGCAAAAGGCAACAGAAGAAAAGTGGAATAGATGCTTGGTGTACATGTATATCAGGGATAAGTATGTTTACCACTAAATCAGAACCCACCTTACGACTCCTAACCAAAGTAGGGTGATATGGTCATGGGTTTGACAATGTCATTTTGATGAAAAAGTTTGACAA
Organism: Comarum palustre; assembly: GCA_951800085.1. Classification (NCBI taxonomy): domain Eukaryota; kingdom Viridiplantae; phylum Streptophyta; class Magnoliopsida; order Rosales; family Rosaceae; genus Comarum; species Comarum palustre. The sequence continues at coordinate 12,241,415 of OX637589.1, forward strand.
AAACAAAATGGAGTGTAGTAGGGCAAAACCGCATCTTCTGCTTATTTTAGTTTCGTTATGGACACTGCGCCCCACTATAATGTTCATATAGAACCACTGTTTTTTTCTTTTTTTCCCTGACGTTTCTTTTTTTTATAAATAAAATAACTTTTTATTAATAACTTACACATCTTACATATATGTGAGGTTTGAACCCATAACTTTTAAGTTGTCAATTAAACACGTTAATCAATCTAGTCACAGCTCACCGACAAAGAACTTCATATGTTCTCTAAGACATGAACGGTTTACATTAGAAATAGAAAGTATAAAACCAAATAAGTAGAATATTTTATCAATGACAATTGGCAAAGGGGAGTGAACAACAGAGGTACATGATGAATCTAAGAATCATCTAATGGAAATATTTTTGAACTTGAATCTCAAGTACTCTAAAAGATGAACAGTTTAAATCAAATTGGAGAATCTAAAAACTATAAGAGAACCAACAATAAGTAAACTGCTTTCCTAAAACAAGGTCTTTAAAATGCGTAATTAGTGTGTTCTGTTAGATCAAATACGATGATGGCTGAGACATATTAAAATCTATTTGACTATTGTCAATCTATATGTTATCTTGGAGAGAGTATTCGGTGCACCGGATTTTTAAAAAAAACCTGAACAATCTATACTTTATTGATAGTAAGTTTACCAAGCCGCTCAGGCGTGGGATAGCTGTGCGGGACAAAACTGCGACAGCCGTCCGATCTTTAATGAATTGATCAAACAGACAGGATAAAACGGACTCAAACGGACATGATCAATTCATTAAAGATAGGACGACTGTTGTCGTTTCGTCCCATTTCGTCCCTCACGGCTATCTCGTGTCTGAGCAATCCTACTAAGTCTTGTGAGACCCCGACTAATTTTATTAATTTTCCGACACATCTAGGGTTTATTTACGACTTCTTTTCGGTACGTCGAGAATGCACTCTAATATTTTAATGTTAGAGCGAACGTCGCCACTTGCGTATGAGTATTTACGAAATGTTTTTCCGTCACTCTACGTATTTGTCCTGTTTTAGGGACGTGATTTGACTAATTTATTTTCAATGTGTGTTTTACAGAAAACGTTTTCGAGTTTTCGTTATTTTAAAAGTCGGAAGAGATCGTAGCCGTTGGATTCGTTCGACGAATCGTGGCCGTTAAAAGGTTTTATAAAAACCTTTCTTTCTCTCTCCCTTATCTCTTTCCACATTTTCTTCTTTCCTCTTTCTTTCTTTCCTTTCTTCTCCCTTCTCCTTCTTTCCTTTTCTGCTCGACCTCTCTTCCTCTCTCTTCGAGCAGCGACAGTCCAACCCAGGTGCTCCACCACCAGGCGCGCGTCGACCCTCACCGCCGCCACCATCGAGTTCGCACAGCCCAGGCGACCCAGCCTTGACCTTCAGCCAAGCCAGCGTCGCCGCGAGCGCCGCCCAGTCGGGGAAGAACCAAAGCGCTGTGCACTCGGGGTCGAACCAAACCAGACCCTCCAAGGAGCAAGGAAGCTCCCAGGCGCCACCAGGAGCGAGAAGGAGGAAGGAGGAGCCAAGCGGAGTTCTGCCGGAGAAGAACTGTCGGAAAACCCAGGAAAACGCTTCGAGGGTAAATTTTCCACCTTTTCTCTTGATTCTTAGCTTGATATGTTGTTGGGATAGTCTAGAAGCTGTTTTTGCAGGTGTTGGGGACAGGTTTGGCCGGAAAAGCTTCATTTTCCGGCGAACCAGTCGATCGGTAAACAGAGGGGTAAAAACCCTGGTTTTTATCGTGGTAGATTTATATTTTTACAATTTTACCGTGAGGTGAATTGACCAAAATGCCCCTGTCAGTTTTCAATATTACAACCTGTAATTTCACTGTTTAACTTTTACAGTTTTACCTTAGTTACTATTTACCGAATGACTTTTACTATTTACAGTTTGACCGGTTGACTTTCACTATTTACTGGTTGACTTTTACTATTTAGAGTTGACCAGTTGACTTTACTATTTCACAGTTTGACCGGTTGACTTTTATTATTCATCGGTTGACTTTTGACTAGTGACCGTTGACTTTCACTATTCATGGTTGACTTTTGACTTTTACCTTAGAAGACCAATTTTTACGTTTTATCGCTACGGTTAAATGGTTTAAAGGTTTTAAAAATTAAACAGGCGACGGAAAGACGTAAGTATCGAATGAGTAATAATCCCGATTCTTGCCCGGTTCGAGATTCGAGACATCAAATAGTTAGACTCTATTGTCGGAGAACATAAACGGAAAGCTTGTCGAGTTTACCGAGTTTTGGTCAACTTTGACCAACTCAGTGGACTTGGTCAATTCCTTGGTCAACCCTAAAGTCAACTTTTGACATTTCCTGGTCAAACTAGGAAAGTGGGTAGTTGACCATAGAATGACCGTTACGTTTTTACTTTCGACTTGTTTAGTCGTTGACTTCTCTTGTGACGGATTCAGGATTTCGCCTACACTCAGAGCTTGAGGACTGAGACTTGGAACACGAGGATTTCGGCTTCGTCATAACAGGTAGGGTGAGCCGCCCGCTAGGGTGAGCCGTAACTTCCGGGTTAGTGGTATTTTAATTTGTGTAGTGCTCTATGATATAAAAGTTATATGATATGATGTTTGATTGTGCATAGTCGATGCCTCGCGATATATGTTTTCTTACTTTATCGCTTCAAAAAATGTTTAGAAAACCGAGGCTAGACACACATGTGATGTTTCGGATCAAAAAGTAGTACCGTTGTCCTGATTTCCGGTGCTTGGCTTGAGAGTGACGTGATCTAGTGTTTAGCATATGTTTTCCCACGGTGTCGATGACCGTGAACCTCCGGAGGGGCAATGCCCTGTTTATTTTATTTTTTCCTCTTACGCTCGTCTCGCACAGAGCTATGCGAGTCGTAAGTGGTGTTGTTATGAGTGATCTGTTGGACATTAGCTGTAAATGGACACTCTCGCTACTACGCTTTTTCAAGCGCATAGGTAGTTGGCCCCGGTTTGCTGTGAAGACAAACCCGGGATTCGGCCACCCAGATCCGTGAAGCCCTGCAGGCTGATTGTTACTTTGAGCGCTCAGTCTTATTGATGTTAGCATTGGCACATGGGAAAATGAATTTATTTAAATCTACCTATGGAAACCAAATACAGTTTTTGGTTGTTGCATGTTTTATGAACTGTTTAATCACCAGTGAAAGCTATATGTAGTATCTATTTATGAGAACTACATCTTTGTTTTCAAACCCTATCTTGGTTGGGTTCGGCCCCTTTGGGTTAGCGAGGACGAGTGCTCACCCCTACTTTGCAGGTACCTGGTAGACTTGCTTTAGAAGATATGGATCGGTGACTAGGGGCTTGGCAGCGCGTGCTGTTCAGCATCTGTATTTTGGGATCACCCTGAAGGAGCTTTTCGTCCTTCGTGGTACTTCAGCTTTTCGATCTCCGTGACTGTTGGTTTGGACGCATTTGGCGCACTCTGACCTTTCGAGCTTTTATCCACGTGTATTTGGCTCGTTGGCCCATGTTGTATATTTATTGACTTAGACTTTTCATGTATCTTGTAGTCTGAGCCTTGTACGCTACCTTCCGCACTTGTATACTACTTTATTTATTTATTCATCTGCTCCTCCCAATTATGTCATTTTATTTATATTAGCCTTGTGGTTTCGGCCTAGTGGGTAGTCAATACGTCAGATGACGTATTGGTTATTCATTAGTCCGGGATCACGGCGGTTACCGTCGTGTCTCGGGGCCGGAAATAGTCCCGGGATGCGACAAGTCGACTCCATCTTTGTTAATTTGTAAGCCAACTTATTCAAGTGATACTTTATCACTTCATTATTTTTAGTTTAATGTGCAATTAGTGATTTAGTTTTTTTGACACTTATTTCTGTTTCCTGTCATTGGTGATCTGTATGCAATATAGACACACAATTGAATGGCTACAATTGAATGGCTATATTGGTTTGCAGAATATGTACATTATTCGATGGACCATAGCTGTTAAAACGATCAATGCTTATAGAAATCCAAATAAGTTCCACCAAATCCTCAAAGAGTTCCAGCGGAGAATCCCAGCATGTTTGATTGAATCTACTAATTTTTAGCAAATTAGATTGACAAAGCCATACTTGAGGGGATGTAGATGATCCCACAAATTACATCTGAAACAAGACCAAGGTAATATTCTGAAATTTTCCAGATTCTTGTATGTACTTTCTGATTGTATAAAACAAAAATTTTGCTGCCAATTCAATTTAAAGATGGTTCTTTCAAGTAGGATTCATCCAGCTTCAGCTTAATTGGATCTGCATGGTTTTATAAACTAACCTGTTTGGATGATAGAGATGTATTAATACTCTATGATGTATTAATAGATGGAGGGTGTGATGGTAAGTTGGCAACACTGGAACTTTTAGTACAATGTAGAGTTGTTAGGATATTAATCCAAATTTCCAATGTATCAGTCACTGTTGTATCAAATCCAATGGTTGGCATTAACCAAAATTGAGACAAAATTCCATCGTCATGAATTTTGACAACCAATGACGAGTGATATATGTTTGCCAAGTCCAGAGCAAAGATCAGAACAAAGCCCCTTGTGGAGTATCTCTTCTGAACAGAAGTTTTCGAACAAAACAAGGAAGCCTCGAAGTGAAACAAACCGACTCTACATGTGTTCTGCTTCTCCGTCTTCTTTTGGTGGCTTTAGAACCAGACACTCGTATCCAATTGATCATGACATAAAATGCAAGAACCCAAAAGCAAGAAAACAAATGATCAAAGACAGACATGAATGAGATGTAAACACGCATCGCATCAAAACGACCCACCAAACTCTATGAAAAAAAGCCAAACTTGTTGAGAGGGACTTGTTGTGTCGCCATATGGGAATAACTTGCAAAACATAAACAGCTGAGTTACAAGAGACAGCTCCATAATAAGACACCAAAAAACAGTGCCAATCCGAGCAACAAAGCTCTTTGACAATAACAACCACGCTTTGGAGCTAATCGTTTGGTTTCAGACTGCTTCTAATTTGCTCGTTTTTAATATTAAGCTAATATTTTTTTAATATTAGATTTTGATCTTGGTTCCGAATCACTTTAATTTTATTTTCATTGGAAATTTGGAATACAGTTATTACTAAAGTTGTATGCGCCGCTGTAATGTTCAACTATTGATGATGTTCAACTGTTTTGAGATCGAACTCATTAACATTGAAACACTCGTAACAGTCACAACTGATATGATTGAACTTTGGTAACCCTAAATATTACCAGACTAAAACATATTGGTAAGGAGGCAGATGCAACCTAAGCAAAAGCATAGACCTTTAGTCCTTTACTAAATTCTAAACCCAGAAAAGTCGAATAAAGATCCTTGTCCAAAGCATAGCTGTTCTTGCCACTTAGTGGCCATTAAGCACTAAAAAGCAATCCCAGAAATTTTATAAAAAATCATCTTGTTTATTTGTAATTTTCTCCGTGGGGTTTTTTTTCCAAAAAATGGGCACCCTTTTTGGAACAATACTTCCAAATCTCCTCCACCATGAAAAAACAAACACCCATTTCTTGGACTTGCTCCTAAATCCCAAACTCCACATTAACCAAATCCCCCTTCTTCCTCCCTTGGAAGAACAGTGACTTCAAAATCAGGCAGAGAATGATATGAATTATTAAGCCAGGAACAAAACAGATGGAGAAAGATAGTGAAATCCATGATTAGAACTCCCTCGTTTTGTCCAATCATTTTGTCTGATGGCTCATGTTTTGTTTTTGGGCAAGAAAGAGATGGATAGAGATATTGGCGTATTGAGATGGTCCGCCATATCCCAGGAGAGGTCTTGTAGTTCCAATAAGTTTAACAACCCAATCAGGTTTAAATCCCTAAAGAAAGCAAAGAACAAATTGTCACTTTTGTTCTTAATTTTCCCACACTTCGAAATGTTCCTGCAAATACCCATTTTTGATGTAGATTCTTTTACGCAGACAGGAATAGTACTAGTAGTAGTCTTTAGTATGATATGGAAATCTACTTTAAGATCTAGCAAAATCCATCGCTGTTTAATTTTACAAGAATTTCTCACAGGGAAAAAACACAAGTCATGGAATCTCTGATAGTGTCACGGATAAAGACGCAAAGAGACAAATGGGGAAGAAGCAAAGAGACAAATGGGGAGAAAAAGGACTCATGTGGTTGAAGAAGGGAGCCATGGAATTCGACATGTAGTTTCCTCAAAAAATGAGACATTGCGAAGATTTAGTTTCAGTCACAAGAAGTAGCTGGAGATTTTCATGAGCTAAAAGGAGCAATGAAACTGAAAGAGATGGAAGATTTAGCAAACAAAATCTTTATATTGATTAAATTAAGCCCTACTATTAGTAGTACACGGATAGTAAGAACTAAGTAGTAATACTAGATAGGATAATCTTACAACTACATACTGATGATGATCACTGCAAAAGATGGGGAAGCACCAGGGTAAAAAATCAAGCTTTCGCCATGTAAGGCTGGTAAAGTTAAGGTGGAGAGCAGAGGTTATTAACAGTCAGGTTTGACGAAGTTGCTCATCTCCTCCATTAGACAGTAGAAGTGCTTATTGTTAGGCAGGAAGTAGAACCCAATTGTCGCCTCCTCGAGGAAAATGAGCTTCACCTCCTGCCCTGAATTTCTGAGGCCTTCAACATAAGCCAATTGCCAATCTTGCATGAGGTCCAAACCAGCCACAACAACTAGACTTTTGGGGAACTTGAGCCCTCGAATCCCCTTGTCTCTGGGACCAAATGTGTTGCAAGCAGGGTGGTCTCTATCTTCTGCTTCAGGTAGAAAGGCTCGCCAGTACCAATCACGGTCTTGAATCGTAACAAAGTACTTCCCATCTAGGTTAACCTCAGATTCAGTCCTCATTTGCCCACCAAACATTGGATGAAGAAGGATGTTCCCCAAAACCTCCACTTCAGCTTCAGCTGCCCTCACAGCAACATGGTGTGCAATGTTGCCACCAGAACTATCTCCAGCCAAGTACACGTACACCTTAGAGTCCTTCCCACTCTGCAGCCATGTTCTCGACTTAACCCACTTGAGAGCTGCCCAGCCATCATCATAAGCACAAGGATACCGATGTTCAGGTGATCGGCGGTAGTCTACGGACACCACAGCAGCCTTGCAGGTGTTCACAAGGCGCCGGCAGAAGGTGTCGTAGATAGCACTGTTGGCTGAGGAGTGAGTGAAGCTCCCACCATGGAAGAAAATTATGACAGGCACAATCTCAGTGGCGCTCAAGGGTTTCTCAAGATTCACCATGCCCCAGTGAGCATTGTTTGCAGGAGGCATTTGGTAAACCCGGTTGAGAAGGCCGGTGCTTCTGTCGACATGATCAAAGGAGAAGACACCATCAACTGGGATGGTGTTTGCAGGGACTTTACGGTCAAGGAACTCCGCCAGCTCACGGTTGAATGTTCCGTCGGAACGGCGGAGGAGATTGTAAGCCAGCTTGAAATTGGAGATGAGTACCCATGTATTGAGTGGAACAACTCTCTGGAAAAATGAAAACAGATTAGATGAGTTAGAGGGGTAGTTCTTTTGAAAGGAATGAGCAACTTAGATTGGTTGTATTCTCACATGAAAAACACAAACATACAGAAAAGAGCTTACAAGTGTAAACCCCAAACAAGGCCAGCAGGAAGTAGAGACAAAAAGCAAAAAAGAAGATAGACGGCCTGAATTAGAATCCCATGCCCCTCAAAATTCAGTGAAAATCTACAAAACTTTATACCAAATGGAACCAGAAACTTTTTTAATTTCCTGAACAAGAAAAATTTGGAGCGAACAAGGAAGAAAAAAGAGAGGCATGAAAACCCAATTAACCCAAGAATATTACCATGATAATCTAGGCACAAAAGTATGCTAAACAAAGAGATTGATAGAAATGCATGAAAAATAATTCAAACCCCTCCACCCAAACCAAAAGGGAAGAAGAAATCAAGCTCAGCCTTTATCCCCAACATGATGCAAACCCCATAACACAAAAACAATAGAAATTGAACAAAATTAGGATAATCCCATGAGCCAAATCATTCTATTCATTCCAGAAAAGCAAACAAGAGTGAAGGTCTAAAACAGATCAAGGGTGGTAAAATACCTTGGATTCATTGAGGTTAACTTCATTACTACCAGCCATGACTACCTTCTACCTCTCTTAGTTTCTTTCTCAGTTTCTCTCAGCAAAGCAAAGTATTCAACACAACAGAACAGAAGAGAAGAAAAGGCTTTAGAAGCGAACTATGATCCAGAGCAAGACACCCTCTTTATAGCACATAATAGGTGGGGAAACAAGGGGTTAATGGGGTTTGGTTGGGAAAGGGTAAAAAACCAATGGACTAGTCCCTAACCTCTCACTCTGTCTCTGCTTCTGGTTAACGGGTTTTGTACCTCTTTTTGGATTACTGAACAGGGAAGAAGAAGGCGAGGGACAACTCTTTCTGAAACAAGAGAGAGAAAAGAGAGAGCAGAGACGACAGGTCGACAGTTCAGAGATTATGAGTGAAATAATAAGAGATGAAAGTACAAAACACGTAAGAAAAAATAAATATAGGAGAGAGAGAGAGAGAGAGTCAAACGCAAATGAACGACGGCGGTGAGGACGGAGACGAGAGAGACGACAAAGTGGGCGGCTGAATAATACTGTGGATGGTGGAACCCACCGGCGATTTTTACTCACTATTTTTGTTTTGGTTGCTTAACCATTTTCCATTTTCTGATTGCAGCTATGTTTTTCCTTTTTTATAATTAAGCGGCTTCTTCTCTCTGCTTCTGTGTTTTTGAGCAATGGGTTAAAACAAAGCTGGAATGACTTCTGACAGGCTTGTTTTGGCTTATACCCTCTGGTTTAGTACTGTTGATCTTTGTTTAATACATAAACTTGTATATATGTAGCTACATTTTTTGTAGGAGTTTTATTACATCTATTTATGAAAATATAGATACGATAGTTGTTTACTTGTAATGTTTTTTTTGAAATGTTAGATATAATTCATTAATCGAAAAGATCATACGCGAATAATTTTGCTCAAGTTAAGAGATCTGAAGATCACCTATTACATATTGTTGCTTATGTGGTGGTGCACCGAATGCACATTTGACAATGACTCTTAGACTCCTAAAGACTTTTACACTTGAAGCACAGAAAATACAAACTAATCAGTATATCCGTCTAAGACCCTCATGGTGTACATCAATAATGGTGCAATTGGGTTAAACTTGATATTGACTAATGACTAGGGGATCAATACTTGTAATGTTGTTTAGTTGTGGGTTATTTGTCGTAAACCCCATGTGTGAGTCAGAAGTGAAATAAGTGTGCGGAAAGTTATTTGATGCTTTCTTTGTGAGTAGAGGTGGCAAACGGGTCAGTCCAGCCCGGCCTGTTTAATCGGGTTTCGGGCCGTGTTTGGACCGACCCATGACGGCCCACGTTTTAATTGGTTCGGGCTCGTGTCGGTCCATTTACTCAAATCTAAGGCCCAGTCTGACCCATGGTCTAAGCCCATAACATATTGGGTCGTGCTCAGGGCGGACCGGGTCTGGCCCGTTTGTAGTTAAAAATAAAAATTAATCCAAAATTAATATCATAATATACCAAAATAAAAACAAATGAAAAATAACTCATATTTTCTATCGATCATTTATTTTCTTTGCCAGTAAATTAAAGAAATATATGATATATGAATCATATGATCAATATTTATATTTAGTAATGTTTTTATAAAACTTTTTATGAATAATTATTAGTATTTATAAGTTATTATTCATCTTTAAAACAAATTTTATATTATTTATAAATATATAATCTTTATAATATAAAATATAAATATATATATATATATATATTAAAACGGACCATTATCTTTATTTTATGAGGTGGACCAACTCTATTTGTGAATTGTATTTTTGCTGGTATGGATTATGAGATCCGACACTTTTGATTCGTTGAGAATTCATGTGACAAGTGTTTTATTGTCGTATAGTTGTTGTCACTAAACGTTGGTTATTTACAAAAAGTGCAGGGGCGTGAGCGTTGTTGCCACTTCATAGTGCTTCCCTATTATGCTCGCCAGATGTAATTTTTTTTTTCATGTTAGTTGGGCACTTTATTAGTTATTTACTATATACTAAAGCAGAGTCGGGTCCGTTACTGTTTCCTGAGGGAAACAAGACTATTTTACCCCTGAACTCTCTCTGTTTTAACCCCTTAACCAGCGAGCCAAAAACTGTTTATCAGAGGGCAAAAATGTCATTCTGCCGTTTCTTCCATTCTTTTTCTTCCGTTTCCTCATAACTCGATCGAATTGCTTGATCCAGTTTCCCCTTTCACCTTCGTTTCCTTCCAAAGTCGACTGAATCTCTTCGTCCAGTTGCAACCTAATCTTCAAACCCACTCCTCATGTAAATTTTTCCTCTTTCATTCGGTTTTTTTCCTTTCTTTCTGTCTACAATTATGACAGCGGATTTGAAGAACAGTATGTATTGTGTTTTGCAGATTGAAGTAGAATTTTTATCCCAGGGAAACTCTAAATTCAACATCTAGACTCAAAGATCTTATCTTTCTGTGCAGAACTCAACTCGAACATCAAATTGCATGGTGGGTTTTCGGTGAATGGCTCATTGCATGTCAATGAAACCATTGTGAAGCCTTCGGTTTCTGCGAAGAGGGACGACAGCCCCATCATTGTGATTGATAACTATGATAGCTTCACCTAAAATCTCTGCCAGGTTTGTTTCCGGTTTTCTTTGTCAATATGTTGAATTTGATTAGCCATGGTTGGTTTTTGATGCTTGCATGTTGGTTTAAAGTGATAAAGATTTGATCTTTTATGGAATTGTGTGCTTCATATGTTGTTTATGTTGTGAATTATGAAAATCTGAGGTATACCATCGAGTTTTGTATCAGATCTGCAAGTACAACGTTAGATAGGTGAAAATGGAGGGAAACTCTAAGTTCAACATCAGTAAAATGTTGATAAGAATCTAGGTATTTTGATTTCTTCTTATTCTTTGCTGATCGCAACATCAGATTGTTTTGTTTTTCATTTGTTCATGATGAAAGTTATGATTCTGAGAGCAAACTGAGGAAAGAGAATGAGTTTAGTAATTGGGTCACTGATGATAAGGTATGAATTTAGTAATAATACAGTCCATCACTTTAATACATGAATGTGAAAATCATATAAACGTACGTACGGGTCAAAATTGCAGAGAGCCATGCCTTTGACAAGATGGATCAAAAACCAACCCAAAAGTGAAACCTTATTCTCTCTCTTCTGTGACTTCTGTGTTACCAGTGACCAGCTTACCATGTGTCTGTTGCTCTGATGAGTTTGATTGACAGCAGAAGAGTGAGTAACTCTATATTTATGTTTTGTTTGTTTCAAGTTTCAACTTTGGTGATTATGCCTTGCCTCCCACCAGTCTTTGCAAATTATGATCGCTATTTAAACGAGAGACAAAGTATAAAAGATGTGGCGGATAAAGCATCACTAGGCTAAAGTTGAGAACGATGGAAATCACCAAGACGACGATGACCCTTTTAACTCAATAATCAGCAAACCAATTTAACCAGCAGGGAAAGTTCTTATTTAGTTTTTCAGATTACTGTCAAGTCTTTTTCATGGAATTGTTGGTCATGGAAATTAGGCAAACACGATTTTGAGTTGTTGATCCAAAATAAAATCTTCTTAACGATGATGGTCGATATCTTCTACCTATTTACCCGATGAGTTTGCTGACAATTATCAAAAACAAGAATCTAGGTTTACTATGCAGCAGCATGAAGAAGCTGAAAACAATTTGGATGCTATGAATATCAAGATCAATCACGTGAAGATAATAGTTATTAATTTTATGTACTTTGGTTAATCTGTTTTGTTGAGAAAGTTGGAGAGTTGGATTAATTAAAGAGATACTGAGTACTGTTTTTTTACAGTTTTTTTAATTGTTTCTGTGTAGTGTTTTTAGTTCATACCAGTCGCTGCATAGTAAATAGTCTTACAATAATTTTTTCTCATACACTAAACAACAATGGATGAGTACTTGAAAAGCATTATTAAGAGACTGGTGAGACAATGTTCCCACCAACAAGCTTATGTTTGAGGTAAAATATGGAACCATCATTAAGATCTGATCCTGCTCATGGCTGGGTTATTATTATTCCCTCTTTCTGTTGCTTAATGTCATTTTTCTTCTGCATCTTCTTCTGGGTTTGTCCACATAATGAAAGATAAAAGGAAGAATAGCTGGATCCTGGAAATGAATGTCTTTTCTTTTCTATTTTTATCTTTTCTGATCAAAGTCTTTTGATGTCTTCAGAATTTGCGACTGATTGGTGTTCTTAGAAAGGAGAGTTTAACCATGGCCATTAACGGTATTGTTCTTCTTGCTTAATATGTTTCTCACTCTGCATTCCTACTTAAGATATTTGATTTGTCAATAATCTTATATCTTCTTATTTGGCTTGGTTCTTTTATCTGTTCATTGTAAAACAGTGTAGATTTCAATTTTATGAACTAATATTGGTAATTGGAGTTCATGGATGACAGATTGATTGAGATTTGAAAAAAAAAAGAATTTATATTAAGGTACCTCAGTTTATACTTTATCATTTCAAACCATGATGTAGTTGGCCATGCCCCTACAGTGTGCAAGCGATTTTGCCCCTTCTCTGTTTCTATTTTTACTTTTTCTGGGTTGCGTCAACACCCAGAAATTATTTTACAGAGACCGGTATATATATTCACACACAAACTGCATTCCTTTTTCCTCTTCACAAAATCGCTCCGCGGTTATCTCTTTCATTTCCTCTGTCTGAATATCTCTATCTCTCTCTCTCTTCATAGCCTCTTGAGGCTTCCATTGACTCTTCTCAACTTCTCTTCCATCTGGGTCTTCGATCTTGGTCCCCACCAAGTCCAAATTTGTAAGCCCCCTTATAACACCACTAATGCTCTGTTTTCTTCAATTTTGTTTTGCCGCTCTGATTGTGTTAAAGGTTGTGGCTTTTGCTTAGTTGGATCGAAATGTGATCCGGGTTTGTACCAGTTTCTGGATCTGTGATTTGTTTCTGCGTTTTCGATGTTGCTTGAGATCTTGGTTAAGTTGCTTTGGTTTGTGATCCGGATCTCTGTTTTTAATGGAGATCAGATCTTAATGTGATTTAGGAAATGTTGATGAATGTGTATCATCTGATCTAAAAACAACCTAAAACTAGATGAGTGAAGCATCTGATGTCCAACTATGTTTGATCGCTCTGTTTTTTCGAGTGTGGGAGGCGTCAGTGTTTCTACTCGATATTATTCTATGCTGTTAACGGCATTGTGCTAATTGGTTGAATTGCTCGTGTTATATTAACTGACGTCACGATAACAAACTGATATATTGGTGTCGGTTATACCTCACCAAAATTGGAACACATGAAGTTTCTAGAAGATCTCAATTTATCGTTTGTCAATAATTATCTCAACTCATATTGTGTTGAATACGTTGTGAACAAATGTAGATATCATCACGCTGAATTTGCATAATAATTAATATTTTGATAAAAAAGTTCGGCTTGCATTGTGTTGCATTATACTTATATTGTGTTACCATACGAGAGCGTATTGCATGGATTGATCGAGTTTATATATATGGACCGGAGCGTCAATCGCTCCTTAAAAGAAGGCTGCAAGTTCTGAAAAAGAATGATCTGTCAAAGTGCGAGCGACAAGCGTGACTCATGGATTATTTTTGTACTCGTACTGTCTTAACTTAACCACTCTTAAGGTGTTGGGTTTTATCTACAAAATGTCTCAGTATAATTAAGAATGATTCACTCACATATATGTTATATTTTATTTGTCACTTTTCTGATGTGGGTTCTCTCATCTCCAATACTTCCTCCCACGTGCAACCTAACTTTTTGGTCTGCACGTGAAACTGATTAAGAAACTGAACTCGGGCTCCATGGTTAATCGAAAGAACTCCGAACTCCAAACTCTGAAAGAACACCGAATCAAACTCTGAAACAACTTCAACCAAACCAGAGCCATGACCTCTGAAAGAACGCACCCGGACTCATCGAAGAAGCAATTGGTGAGGGATCCGCTCTGATACCATGTCAAAGTGCAAGCGACAAGCTTGGTCCGTGGATCATTCTTATACCGATACTGTCTTAACTTAACCATTGTTAAGGTGTCCGGTTTTATCTACAAAAGGTCTCGGTACAATTAGAAATGATTCACCCACATATATGTTATATTTAATTTGACACTTTTCTGATATGAGATCTCTCATCTTTACACGGCTAGCTCGGGTCGGCGGCGATGAAGCCAAACCAAACGAAAACAAAAAATAAAAAGTTTAATCCCACTAAAATATAAAAAAATACAAAATTTGTCTATGGTCAATATAAGAATTTTCAGTTACGATACTGATTTGAAAATTCAAAAGCATGCGATGCATTTGTGACGTGAAATCTAAAGGGCTTTGTTTGGTCGTCCTAAAATCTTGATTAATGAAGCTACAAATTACAATAATTATTGTTGGAACGGCACAAAATAATATTACAAGTCTCGATTATACGTGTTTTATTTTACATTCCTACATCTGCTAACTAAAATTTGTTTATTACTAACCACTATATTTGCCTTACAAAAAAAGACATAGAAAAAAGTTAGAAACATTTTCCCATCTTGTTGACGACTCTAATAAGACAAGTGAAACATTGGTTTCATCTTGTTACCCTAGTTAATTCGCGTATTATACACGTACATATGTATCTTAAAAAATATGTAAAAATACCCGTTTTTTACCCAAAACATATAATACACGTATTATTCGTGTACACGTATTTTATAATTGAAAAAAATAAGAAAATTATATATATTTTTAAATAAAATATTTATTCTTTCACACTATTACATAAAGATTTGTGATTCCTAGAACTCAAGCTCTACTATAGAACCAATTAATTAATTTTTTTTGTTTTAATTAATTAAAAGTTCAAATGTATAATATTCTCTAGAATAGTGACATATTAATACAAATTTGTATAAAAATGTATCTGAATTTTCACCTACGTATTCTCTTTTACATCTCGTTTTAAACACGTATGTACCATATGTTTAAGGGCTATTGACCAATTACTACAAATTTTAAAAAAACTGCCCACTAGGTCTAAAAACAATTAATATTGTCCATTCCAACAGTTTATGCCAAGATTACAATACCACCCTCAGTTAATAACTACTCAACTCACTCCCACTACCCCATTTAATACTACTTTATTCAAATTCTCAAATGTTCTCTCTATCTCTATCTCTCTCTCACTATCACTTCGCCGCTCTCTCACCGACTCTCTGTCGCTCTTTCTCTCTCTCGATTTCTTCGTCACTCACTCACAGTCTCACTGTCGCCAAAAATCACTCAGAAGTATGTACTCTCAATCTCTGCTTCAATATAGTTAAGAAACTTGAGTGATAATAAACTAGGTTTTATAGTTTTTTTGCAACTTGAATGATAATAATCTTTGTTCATATGCATGATGTTTTTTAAAGCTTTTTGGAATACAGTTGGATTTTGTGGTAATAAACTTAGAATTTTAAGTTTATTATGTGATAATAAAATTTGGTTTCAGTCAGGAAAATAAGGATTTAAAGTTTATTAATTGGTAATAAGGTTGGATTTGCTCATAGGAAGTTGGTTTTCAAATTTATTAAGTGGTAATAAAGAAGGATTTCAAGTTTATTAGTGGGTAATAATGTTGGATTTCATCACAGGAAGTTAGTTTTCAAGTTTATTATGTGGTAATAAACTACGATTTCAAGTTTATTAGTGGGTATTAAGGATGGATTTGATCAGAAGAAGTTGGTTTTCAACTTTATTAGTGGTAATAAGGTTGGATTTGGTCTCATGAAGTTAGTTTTGAAGTTTATTATGTGGAAAAAAATTAGGTCTTAAGTTTATTAGATAGTAAGGTTGGATTTGATGTTAGGAATGTGCTAGTAGGGTTTATTAGGTGATAGTAAGGTTGAATTTGGTTACAGGAACTTGAGTTTTGAAGTTTACTGATGTTTATTAGGTGGTAATAAAGTCTATTTTTTGCAAGACTGATTGTGGACCTGTCATCCTACATATTATAGAGAGCCTTTGTGATGGGAAGAAGCTAACAAAAGCTGGAGGGGAAAAATGAGGCAGAAGATGCTGCTGAAGTTCATGTATATCAAAATTGAATAAAGCATGATCCAATTTTAGAAATATGAGCATAAGTCTTTGTGTAAAATATGTAGTATTTTGGTAGGGATCATATGTAAATTTCAAATGCAAGAAGAACATTATGTTTAGTTTTAGGTATGTTACAATTTGGCTATTAAGCTGTATTTTGACATATCTTAATACACAGGTTATTCCCAGTTATTTGCAGTGTGCAAAAAATGATTCTAACATTTTTACTAACACCCAGTAATGATAATGCTTGGCAGAAAAAATGGCTCTACCATGTTTACTAACACCAAGTAATGATAACACTTCACAGAAAAATGGTTCTAATATGTTTACTAACACCCAGTAATTATAACACTTGGTAGAAAGACAAAAAAATCAAATTACAAGAACACAGTCCTGGTTACAGTATCAAATTAAAGATATAAAATAAGCCAGATGAGCTTCAAACTTTTCATCTAGAAGAATGTTGCTTGTTTTTATATCTCGATGAACAATATTTTGCTGACAGCCCTTAGTAAGTCAATCCATGAGCAGCACCTTGAGCTATCTTAAGTCTTACATCCCACTTGATAGGTGACACTTGCATGCAGCCAAAAGTCCAATCTTCCATTCACCATGTAAGAGTGAATTAACAATCTATCATTACCATGCTTGCAGTAGCCTTCAAGAGAGACAATGTTCTTGTGTTGAGCTCTTAGGAGGGCTTCCATTTCAGTTTGAAATTCACATTCTATATACATTATCGAGGACATGAAGGAGAGAAAGATGAAAAACAATAAACAGAGATACAACATCAAAAACATATACAATAAACAAAAATATAAGAGATAATAAGGTTGAATTTGGTCAAAGGAAGTTAGTTTCAAGTTTATTATGCGGTAATAAACTAGGTCTTTAAGTTTGTTAGATGGCAGTAAGGTTGGATTTGGTCACAGGAAGTTTGTTTTCAACTTTATTAGGTGGTAATAAACTACGATTTCAAGTTATTAGTGGGTAATAAGGTTGAATTTGGTCACATGAAGTTAGTTTTCAAGTTTATTATGTGGTAATAAACTAGGTTACAGTCATAAAAATTTGTTTCCAAGTTTATTAGACGGTAATAAAGATGGATTAACATGAATAAACACACGTGAACCGTGATTATAACTGAAAACACTTGAATCTGAAGACAAACAACAACATAAACACAGAAGAAAACTGAAAACTAAATCTACCAAAACGAAATTAACAAAGAAATAGCGATAAGGAAGTTGATACATATTCATGACTGAAAACTGAATAAAAAAGCAGAAGCTCGATCACAAAATCGAATCAAATCAGAGATCGCATAACCTCACAGAACTTGTACCTCAACACGCTATCGGACATTGATCTCCTAAACGCATAGCTTCTTCATCTCAGAGCTTGTATCAAAGAACTTGAATCGCATAGAAGCTTTGTGTTTGAAATCGAACTTTCTTCGTGCATCGATGAAATCACAGTGCCTCTCTCTCCTCCCCTCTTTCTGATTTTCAATTTCAGTTAGGCAAACACGTTTTTAATATAAACAAGGGCAAAAACGTCTGATAGAAATTAAAAAGTGGGTCAGGTCTGTTAAAAACTGTTGGATTAGGCAATAAGCATCCACTCTTATGTTAGAGTGGTAAGTCTCTTAGTGCATCAGTTGTGATGGTAATTAAGGTGCTAGAATTTGTTTTAAATAGATATTTTCTCTATTTTTAAATTTGTCGAATCCATATTTTTTGGTCAGATTTTTTAAAAAAAATCACTAAAATGTAATGAATTATACATGTACCTATTTTTCATGTTTAAATTTCATCCCGTATTTAACTAACTAGTCTTGTTACTAATAGATTGTATATATTCTACAACAAAAACATATTCCTTCATTTTAACTTGAAAGTTAAATCACTAATAAACATATTAAAATGTCAAAAAAATTGATGAAGATTTGAATGTGATGCAAATTGCTAATAGAATACAAAATAATGACAAAGTGCCACCTTCTAGTGCATTGCCTTGTTACCAACTTTCAACTGCACCTCCACATGATTCTAGTCAAACTACAGCACAAACTAATTTTCACCTTCACCATTTATTTAACCACAACAAGATCCAGGTAACAAAATCTTTGTGAATTAAATGTTTACCACATTACTTAGAAAGAAAATAAAAAATCAATAGTAGTACGAGCACAAAATCTATCCTCCATTAATTTCTTAAAATAAAAAAAGAAGAAGAAAATATAAATATTTTTGAAAAAAAATAAGGGGAGAGAAATTAAGAAAACTCTGGAGTTTCCAGCGTGTGGTCGACGCCAAGGCACGGGGCGACAAAGGCTCCGTCGAGACTGTTTCCAACAAAACCAGTGAACGAAAGTACTAAAGTACCCCTTTAACAGCTTTAAATAACGAGGGGGCCCGTGACTACATGTCTTTTGTCAGAGCCTGTGGTCCAACAACCCAAAAGAAAAATAACAGAAAATTAAATTTAAAACGTGGCCATTGAATTTTGTCGTATTATTCGGAAGCCTGTAGCCTGCCCCTCAAATTCTCATCGTGGGCAACGGACACGTGCCGAGCGGATACCCGCCTCTCGTTATGTTACGATGAATTCGGGGTGGCGGGCCCAGACGGAGCTCCCCGTTGAAGTTCGACACATGCTGCCCGTGTTAGCTTTTACGGGGTGTGATATTCCTAGGAGACATTTGATGTGGGACAGGCCGGGAGATCTGGGCCGTCGGATGTGGGACAGAAGTGAAGTGATGTGTACACTGTGGAGACCGGAGAGAAGAACATTTGATTTTATTGTCTTAAAACCTTGAATGGTGTCCCTGTCGTGTGTTTTTTATTTTTTATTTTTTTCTAAGATATTCAGGTAATCAAAATTTGTTTTGTGGAAAATAGTTGGCCTCTTTTTACTAAGATGCTTCTTCGTTGACCAAAAGTAATTTGCTCCCTAATGTGTTAAACTGTTAATGGTTATGAAATATGAATTACATTTGTGGAAGGGGGTAGCCCCACACTCATCCTCAAATCATAAAAAATACATAAAAAATATAATTTATAATAAGAAGATTTAAAATTGAATTTTTTTTTAGTTTTAAGGGTGAGTGTGGCTCATCCACACTCATAGTGAGTGTGAGACTAGCACTACTCATTATGAAAATATATATGTTTGTTGAAAAATTTGGTACTACCGAAAACCGAAATATCAAATTTGGAAAAATTGATCTCATACCGAAAAATTTGTTTGGGTTTTGATAGTCATGTATCATTACCGAAGACTTTAGTTTTGAAGTTGGTAACACCCATTACCAATTCGAACCAACCGACAGACCTATTTAAAAATAGTAAACAACCGCCAACTGGCCGCGTACAATGACGATGCTCTCTTTAAGAGCATCTCGAACGGATTAGTCTTTTCCGACGTGGAAGCTCAACGGTTGCAAAATGGCTAGCATATTGCCTCAAACCAATTAGTCTTTGCTGAGGTGTAATTGACATCCCGACTCGGTGTGTCAAATTTGACATCGACGATGGCTACTGTCTTTTCTTTCTTTATTGTTTGTTTCTCTCCTCCTTCAATCTCTTTCCTTCTACCAGACCAATTGAAGAGGTAAACAATCAGATTTTAAAATCAATTCTCATGCAAACCGTAGAATTTTTTCCTTAACTAAGTTCAGATCATCAAGCCCCAACCACCCAGAAAAAGAAAAAGGTTGCAGTGCTGAAATAGTAATATCGGTGTTACCCAGAAGATCACAGCAAAAACGCATTAACCCTTTCAGTTTCTCCTCCTCCTCCAAATTCAATTTCCAAAAGGGCCCTGCCATTAAACTCATACTAAAATGAGTACAATCAGCTCCTAGGAACTTACCCAGTCATGGGTAAACAAGGACGATGATGATCGCAAACTGTTGACTTGATTTGTTGGAGATAATTGCTTTTCTGTTGAATGAAAAAGATGATGAAGAAAGAGAAGTTTGGTTTGAAGAGGGAGAAACGACGAAAGAGACAAATCGTAGCCGCTTGGATGTGTTCGTAAAATCTGAGCATCAATGACAAGTCTCAAAAGAGAAAAAGATGGAAATTGGTGTTGTTTTTGTGAAGAAATAAGAGAGGAAAAAAATACACATCAGATGTTGAAAAGGACTGAAGGAGAAGTGCAGAAGAAATTAGACTTTAAAATGTTAAGAAATAATATATTATTATTATCTAAACCCATTCAAAAAAGACTAATAAGTTTGAAGAAAAATGTAGCAAAAATGACTATGCCATGTCATAAGTCAAATTTAAGTTTAACACAAGTTTTTTGCACTCCATTGGAGTTGCTCACAAACCGCCGGAAATCTCTCTCGACCCTCTAGTAAACGACGGTGTGAGCACTCACACCCAATTGACTCCCCAAATCCCTCCCCGATAATATTAATGCTTTCAACACATCCACACAACACTCCACGACCCAATAGATAATAAAATTAAAATTTATTTTAGTAAAAAACAAGAATAATATTTAGTGCTTGTATGAATGCATCACTTGTCGTATTGGAGAGGTGGCCAAGCATGTGCCACACCACCACCACTCGAACAAAACTGTACCCAACGCAATACCGTGTGCCCTACACTTTCCCACCCTTTTATTCTTCTCTTTTTAATTTCTCTCTATTTTTCTCCTCTTATTAGAAAAAAAAATTAAACGAGACCCAGATGTCCCGATGATATTTCGTAACGATATAATGACATGACACTATTTTACTGACGAACTCAACATTTTCTTATTATTTTTAGTGTAACGCTTGATAAACTACTGATAAAAATACTACCAGCACCATCGCTTAAGTTGCAAACGGTGTGGCAGAAATTACCGATCTTCACAAAAGCTTGATAAACGTGACTGGGTTACGTCACCTGACACGTAAAATATGATACATGTAGTACTAAGAAAATTAGGTCACCCTAAGAGGATCTCCAATGGATTAGTTAAAAATTTGGGTCAAATTTGAATTTGACAGCAGACTGGATTTTGACAGTATTAACATAGTTTTCACTCCAACCCGTAGGTCAAAATAAATAGATCTTTTATTGGTATTATGTAGTATTCTATTATGACACTATCTCTAACTCCATCTTCTCTCATCTTCTCTCTTTAATCGCCATTTCAATATCCAATTCGTAAGTTTTTTCTTTCCAACTCTCTTTCTTTGTTCTCCTGATCTGAATGAGATTTCTTTTTTCCGTTTGAGATGAATGATTCATGAAAGTCTGGGTGGGAAGATTTGGTTATTATAGGAAAAAAAAAATAGAAGGATTGAAGGTTTGACATGAAACTCTGGTTTGTTACGACGAAATGGAACAAAAAAGGGAGGAAGGAGAGAAACAATAAAAAAGAAATGACATGAGGAGTTGAAACTGTTAAATTTGACAAGAAGAGAATGGAACTGTTATCCACGGTGGATATGAAGATTGGGTTGGAGACAATTTGAGCAGTCAAATTGTGACCCTTGAGTCTCCACCACGAGTAAATTTGCACTCTTAGCCGACGAAATCTATATTGTTCCGTCGCCTATAATTTTCTTAGTCGACGGAAACATTCCCGTCTGTTAGAAGAAAAAGTTTGTCGACTAAGAACCTCTTAGCCGACGGAATACGTTCGTCAGAAATTTCCGTCGACTAAGCCCTTTTTAGCCGACAGATCTGTGACCATGGCTATTTCTGTCGGCTAAGAAAGCTCTTAGTCGACGGAAAATCTCGTATTCCGTCGGCTATGAAAAAAAATAATATTTACTTACAAAATTACACTACAGATATTTTGGTGTCTGATTGACTAATATGATACCAATCTAGAAGCGGAACGGGCATATGAGTCAAAGTCATGGTTAATGCCATGACATATGGCATTTTATGGCTATCTAAATTTGTTTAAGGCTTCAAAATAAAGTTTTTCTAAACACTTAACACACGAAAACACTCATATCTACATCTATATGGGGTATTTTGGTCGAACCTTCAACGCAACAAACTCTCACCATGATGAGACGCAACTGCCCATCTAAACTTTTTGAGACATTTACCCCTCGATGATAGGGCTCTCCATATGGATAAATAATGGTAAATAGTAGGCATGTTATGATTCTGGTCATCAAAATTCACAAACAAAAATAAGAACATCAGATATCATCAATATGTTAAAATATGTCTATGGTAAAAAGTTTAACTTTATTCGATAAATTTAAGGGCTTTCATCCGGACGGTCAATCCAGTTAGTCAAACCCCTAAATTGCATTGACCACAACTATCAGCACCGAGACTTTACCGGAATTACGAGATTTTTCAACCTTAGACGTATTTCACCATTCAGGTCAAATCTTATTGCATGACTTTTTTTTCATTTGAAGCTTCTACGTATAGTTTATTTTTGAAACAAAACATTTACTTAAAACTTAGTAAACAAGTTATACAACATTAGTAGACATGTTGTGATTCCGATGATCAAACTTGAGAAACAAAAATCTGACCGTCTGATATAATCATTATGTCGAAATATGTCTATTGGAAAAATTCAACTTTATCCTACAAACATTAAGGGCTTGATCCTTACTGTCAATCCCGTAAGTCAAACCCCTTAAAGCACGAAAACGGTTATTTGATCATCTAAATTACGTATTTTGCCCATACCTTCAACTTAAAATAGTTTCAAATCGATGATACGCAACCAGTAGTATAAAAAATTTATGAAAAATAACCACTGGAGATAGGGCTACCTCTAGGGAGAAAGAATGGAAAATTTCAATGACCGCAACTATCGGCACTGAGACTTTACCGAAATTACGTGATTTTTCAAATATAGACATATTTCACCATTATGGTCATATCTTATTTTATGACTTTTTTCGTTTGAAGCTTCTACGTATACTTTGTTTTATAAACGAAACATTTACTTAACACATGGTAAACAAGTTATACAACATTAGTAAACATGTTGTGATTCCAATGATCAAACTTAGGAAACAAAAATCCAACCGTCAGATATGATCATTATGTCGAAATATGTCTATAGGAAAAAATTCAACTTGATCCTACAAGGCTAATGGCTTGATCCTTACAGTCAATCTCGTAGGACATGTTGTGATTCTGATCATCAAAATTCAAAATAAAAAATCCGACCGTCATATGTCATCATTATGTTAAAATATGTGTATGAAAAAAAATTCCGTCGAAATTAAATAAAAAAAACAAAAAATAATTATTAACACCTTAGCCGACGAAATTAAATAATTTCGTCTCCTAAGGTATCTCTTCCCAATGCAATCTCGTTTTGATCGTCTTATGTCAACAATTTTGTTCTTCCTTTGAAAAATCCCTCATCCAATATGTCAAAAAATGCGTTATTTTTGTTTTCTCTTATAATCAAATCAAATATTGAATCTTGTATCGAGTGACAACAAACAAATCAAAATCTTAAATCGATAAAACATAGAAAATGGACTAACGAAGTAGATTTTATAAGATGTTACTATTACATGGTGACTTTCGATGAATATGCTCAGTATAATTCATCTAAAAGTTAAACAAAACGACAAGTTGACAAGAAGACACATTAATTCAAAACTTTGTTTCAACTTTCGAGAGTAGACTTTTATAAGATGTCACCGTTACATAGTGAATTTTGATGAATATGCTTAGTATAATTCATCTAAAAGTTAAACAAAATGACAAGAAGACACATTAATTCGAAGCTGTGTTTCAACTTTCGAGAGGGGAATCATGCGATTCATTTGGCTCATAACATTAGAAGTATGATCTATAAAAGTGTGCCTCCACCTCCAATTTCAAATACAATATCGGTTGAAAAAGAATACATATATTTCCTCCAGCATAGACAGATGAACTTGCACCATCAATAAGAACGGGAAGGCAAATGTGAACGTATTTGAACGGATCATTTCTAATTATACAGAGGTGTTGTGATCAAAATCCAACACCTTAAATGTGGTTAAGTTTGGACAGCATCAGTATAAGGATGATCCACGGGCCACTATTGTCACTGTTTGACTGAATTTCCATTGAAATTACGTTTTAGGGCAACCTACCAAGTTACTTCAATTAAAACAAAAAAGCAAACACAACCTTGATCAACTATTTAATATCGGTAATATGGAGTCTCTTCTCTGTTTCACTCATTTTTCAGCCAACAAAAATCTTAATTCAATTGATTCTTGTAACACTTTTTTGAATCAAATGGATGTTTTCATTAATATATATTTTGTCAGAAGACACATGCATCAAATTATCTACTTACAATCAAAAATCTAGTTTGTAACAAGCAATAACATGACAAGGAATTCTCATTGTAAAATGAGCACAAATTATACCTCCGGCAAATAATTTCTAGCTATCCTAGTCTAATCCCCAGGTAGCGGTAGTACTCATCACCTGCGGACCTCAATTGATATACAACAAAGCAAGACCAAGGATTACACGAAATAACCGTCCATCGTAACTGCAGCAAAAAAACCAAATTCTAAGGCTTACTAAAGGCCCAACCACTTGAGCCCAGAAGCCAACAGACCGCCCCCGAATACTCCATGTTGCTATTCACACTAGTAAAACAACAAAACTTTGTGAGGTTTGTAGATAAGCCTACGATGTACATCATTTTGTAACATATATGATACGCTGCCCCATGACTCTATTAACCAGTCACACCAAATGCAAATAAGTTCATAAGCTTTTATACCATCACACACAATCCACCAAGATTCAAAGTTGCACAGGCCACAAATTAGCAAAAGCTAAACAAACAATATCTACGAAACAGAAATTTTCATTGCATTAAAAGAAACCCATTACAACAGACTGAACCGTTCTGTAGCCACAGATATACAAAACCAGAGATCCAATCTAGCCCTACTCTTTCTTCTTCCTTACCAATTAACAGACCTAACCACATCTAGAACTCCTGAGAAACAGACCCAACCTCTCCCTTCCCCTTCACATTCTTCTTAGGAAGCAGATTCTGATGAATGTTCGGCAAAACTCCTCCATTGGCAATAGTCACAGATCCCAAAAGCTTGGTGAACTCCTCATCGTTCCTCACCGCAAGCTGGATATGCCTCGGAGTGATCCGGTTCTTCTTGTTGTCCCTTGCAGCATTTCCAGCCAACTCCAAAACCTAATCCCCAAATCAAACAAATTACACATTGCAAAAAGGCACAGATTACAAAATTGACCAAAACGACGCCGTACCTCAGCGGCTAGGTATTCGAGGACGGCGGAGAGGTAGACGGGAGAGCCGCCGCCGACGCGCTGGGCGTAGCGGCCTTTCTTGAGGAAGCGAGCGACTCGGCCGACGGGGAACTGGAGGCCGGCCTTGGTGGATCTGGTGACAGATTTGTTACCCTTGGACTTGCCTCGGCCGGCTTGGGCGGATGTGACGGCGGCGATGGCCATTGAGATGAAGATCTGGAGATTTGGATTGGTCTGTTGGAGTGTGTGAGATTTGAGATGAGGGTGTGGGGGTTTATATAGGAGGAGAGAGGGTTGTGATTGGTTGCATGGGTTTGGCGAGGATCGCCAGCGTGGCGGAGGAGAGCGGGTTAGGTGGGATTTTGAAAAAGTTTTGAGAGACGAAATGTTTTGAACGCGGGAACTGAAAATTTCAAATTAGTTTCAGGTTTGGATTGGCGACGGTGTCGTTTTAGAGCGGTGTTGGTTCTGAATTAATATCCAAAAGTAAATATTCTCAAGACCCAAAAAAGGAGAAGTGAGTCTTGCTTCTGAATGTCGTGTACCCGAGCAACTTCAAAATAAAATAGAAATTGAAATAAAAATAGCTCTTAAATATATTTATTTCAGATTCTATTATTCATGAAATTCTTAGTAGCTTGCAAAAATTATTTTCAAACTTTTAGTTTGTCGAGTTTTGTTTTTCGTGCAACAGGATTAACGTAGACGTCGTTAAGAGTTCATATGATTTTTTAAAACATCGTTTGAGCATCGGAGCTATTTTTAATGATTTTTGAAATTATGACATTATCCAAAAATTAATTAAAAATTAGATAATATGTTCAGTCAGCAAGTGAACGACAAGATTTAACACGCAAGTGGACAAATTCGAGATACAAGCCGAAAGAGGTCATGTATCCCATATAATTCTACTTACATAATCTCCTGCATTGAAAAAGTCCTAACACGCAAAATATTTCATGCATAGGTTGCTGCCGATACTCAGTATCGACTCAGAGTACTCGTCTATTCTAAACATGAATCATTAAGTTCTATAAAATTCTGAATTTGAACATGCCACAACGTTTACAAGAAGTTGCTTAACTAGTAACATATAACACATAGACATCGACTATACAAGATATGGTCTCTACCACTAAAGATCTATACTTACCTAAAGAGGCTTACCATAAATCGTAGCATCACTAACCTGTAGAATTAGAGTATTTAAATCAAACAAGACTATGCATTTAATGAATCAACGAAGCAACAGGATCAATCACATATAATCATAGACAAATCGAAAACATGGTTAAAAAATTCTGAAAATTCACAAACTCAAATCCAAAACATTCATCTGATTTTAAAGATAAAGGTTTTAACTTTAATCCAAAAACAAAAACTGAAACAAAAAAACAGAAAACACTAGACATTGTTTACTTTTGGCTATCCTTCGAATGTCACTCGCTCGAATGAAAAGCAACACCTAGGAACTCCGGGCTTCTTGGAACGTCCTAAGGAGCACCGACTTCTTGCTTCTTGGCTTGGGGACTCAGCAAAGGAAGAGAACTTTGTTTACTAATTTTTGTGTGAAGAAAAGATGATTTTTGTGAAGCATTGAGGTCCTTTATATAATGGTTAGGTCGAGCTTCATGTGCCCTCTCATCCCTTGGATCGAATCTGATCCTATGGTCCTTAATTATTTGTTGCACAAAATTCTGATCTTTATCTTCATGGAACTCTCTAGAATTTCTTGGGCAATTATGTTTCTAATGTAACTCAAATCTAGTTCAAATACATTGCTTAGTCTCCAAGTGTTTGCACGACAAATGTCTCATTCTCCTTATAAAATAGATATGGATGAGTTTTAAACTGTTCTGAAAACTAGACAAGTGTAGCTTTCCGTCCACATCTTACAATTTTGCTGGTTCATCCTGAACTGTTCGCAATCGTCCGTCCACGTTGAGTGAAATTCTCTGAAAGATTCCCAATTTTATTAGAACTCAACTTTTTGTTACTTATCAGGCCAAGTCTCATATTTTTAAGAGAAAAACGAGTTGTTATGATGTAATCTATCCAATAGGAATTTAGATAAATATAAATAAAAGAATTAAATTGATAAAACTCCCTTATTTTTTGTAATGGGGAATCCATCTCCTTGTCTAACTCATCTTTAGCTCTTCTTGTTCCACTAGAATCCTACTCATCTTTAAGTTTGTCGCATCCTCCTTATTTATAGGCAAGAAATCCTTCTGCAAGTATGAATCCTTATCCAATATGAATTTGGTCTCCTTATGCAATGTGGATATGGAATCCCAGATCAATATGAATTTGACTTCTTATTTCAGTAGGCTTCTAATAACACTAGAACTCTTCATGAATATGATTCCTTGTATGATATGGATCCCTAAACGCATTAGGATACCTAGTATGTGTTAACGTAAGTCAGAATAGAAATGTAAATATATTGTAGTTATGTCACAAATTAATTTCTGTTATTTTATAGTTAATAGTTACCATTTATATTCCTTGTAAACTCTTATATAAACCTCCATGGTGAGATGAATAATATGTTAGAAAATTTATTTATCTCAATATCGTTATCTTTGAGTTGGTATCAGAGCAAAGATCCGAAAGGACTTTGCCTCCTTTGTTTTTTTTCTTTCTTTGTCTTTTTTCATTATTCGATCTTGAAGAATTGATATATAATGTCATATTGTTAGGATTTGCTTTGTCTTTTTCGTGTCAATCTGATTGGTCAATTACCCTTCTTTTAGGGTTTAACATTTTTTTTAATTCATAGCAGTTAAACCTGTCAGTTCTCCTTCATTTTTTTAGATCCGCCCGCGAGCCCCGAACTCGTGTCGAGAGCAGTTTTTTCGTTTTTCTTCGTCTGCTTTCCCTTGCTGACCTGGGTGTCCGTAGCAGAATTTTCCCAGGGAGCCTCAGGTGCAGTTCTTCCTTACTAAAGCCTCAGGGTGTCCATAACAAAAATCTCACCAGGCCGTCGACCCGGCTGCCCCATCCCTTCATCCAAGCCTAGCTCCGTTGTGTTTTTCCCTATCCGGCTAGTCCTTCATCTGCCCTCTGAGCTGGCGAGTCCCTCCTCTACCCTCCGTGCCGGCGAGTCCTTCCTCTGCCCTCCGAGCCGGCGAGTCCCTCCACCTCGTTACCTGCTGCGTTCTCTCGTTTCGTCCAGCAGATCCGCCCAGATCCGGCCGGTATTAGACCTAAAAGTCGACAAATCCAGCCTGACCTGCCCGTCTCAGTCCACCTAAGTGTAGGTACACCTAAAACATATTTATTTTTCTTCCGCTGCCCTTTCAATCGTTTCAATGACGGGTGATGATCAAAATAAGCTGGTTACCAAGATCAACGAAGTTCAGAAAGTTGAAGTCTCGGTTCGAAGCTCAGATGGTGGTTCGTTTGGGGGTACTAAACTCAACGGTACCAATTATAGGACTTGGAAAAAGGTGATGTCTTTTCATCTTCGTGGCATGCACAAGATGTAACTGGAACTACCAAATCTCTGAGTGAAGAGGATGAAGATACATTTGCCAAATGAGAGGATGATGATAGAGCTGTGATGGGAACCTTGTTCAAGGCCATGAATGATGATGTAGTACAATTGGTGGAGGAGTGTGAAATTGCTGAGGCGATATAGAAAACCTTAGCAGATATTTATACAAATGACACTGACTTTATTCAGGTTCATGAGTTGATGTGCAAAGTAGCTGGAATGCAACAGAATGGACAACCAGTATCGATGTATTTCACCAAGCTGAAGAATGTATGGGCTGAAATAGATCAAAAACGTCCGTGTAAGATCAAAAACCCTGAAGATATTGCTTGGTACCAAAAGGAGAAGGAACTCGAAAGGGTTCACGTGTTCTTGAGAGGACTTGATGCGGAACATAACAGTGCTAAATGAGAGTTGCTACGAATGTCAGATCCTCCTAGCTTGACTGCGGCTTTTACATACATTCGGAAGGATGAGTCTCAGCAGGATTGCCTCAACCAAGCACAAGTTGAAGTGTCTAGCTTGGTTATTCAAACAAAAACACCAAATCCTCCCCTTCCGCAACAGAGTCCAGTTCCACTTCATCAACATGGACCTCCACCTGGCTTCGGTTATCGCCCTTATCACTATTCTTATTGTGGTGGTAGACATATACGAGAATATTGTTAGAAGCTACACCCACACCTCAAATCTAAATCTCTTGGTTCTCGCCCTAAAGCTAAAGCAGCTGCAGTTCAATTGATTTAATAACCAGATTTCTATGGAGTGACTGAACAAGATCATCATTTTACCGGTGGAGCTACTCTCACAGCCTCTATAGCTGGTCGTGGTAAGATTGGTATGGCTCTAAAGGTCTCTAACTTTGTTGGTTCTGATACTTGGATTATTGATTCCGGTGCTAGTGATCATATGACTTACGATAAATCTTATTTTACTAAGTTGTCTTCCCCACTAGTCTCCTATGTTACTAATGCTAACGGTGAAACATTTCCAGTATTAGGAACTAGATCTATTCGAGTTACTCCCACCTTAAAGCTCGATAATGTGTTATATGTTCTTGACTTGTCAGATCACTTAATATTTGTCCCACAGTTAAACACTGAGTCTAAATGTTATGTAACTTTTTATTCTATGTATGTTGTTTTTCATGATCTTCTCACCAGGGAGATAGTCGGTCGGGGGTATCTAAGGGGCAGGTTGTTCCATCTAGATCATACATATACGGGGGAGAAACCAGGAGCACAGTCTTGCGTCTCTTTGACTTCAAATTCTGATAGACTGAGTGAAGTTTGGTTGTGGCACCGTCGCTTAGGGCATCCATCCTTTAGTCTTATGAGAAAAAACATGCCTACTTTGTTCATTGGTGTGGATGAGTCTACTTTACAGTGTGAAACTTGTGTCTTGGCTAAGAGCCATCGTGTTACTTATTTTCTCAGTGTTTCTAATAAAAGTATTTTGCCTTTTGAGTTAATTCACTCTGATGTTTGGGGATCTTCTAGATAACCCACTGTGTCTGGTATGTGATATTTTGTGCTGTTTATTGATGATTGTACTCGATTGTCATGGGTTGTTCTTTTATGGACCAAAGATGAAGTCTTCCCAGTCTTTCAAGCTTTTTGTATCCTTGTTCAAACACAATACAATAGCACCATCAAAGTCCTTCGTTCCAACAATGGGGGGAATATGTTAATCATGTTTTCCATGATTTTTTCCAGACACATGGGATTGTTCATCAAACTACATATCCATATACACCAGAACAAAATGGAGTTTCTGAACGGAAAAATCGTCACCTACTTGATATGGCTCGTGTCATCCTTTTAGTGCTCATATGCCTAAGTATCTTTAAGGAGATGTTGTACATGTTTCTGCTCATCTTATCAATCGTCTTCCATCTAGTGCCCTTCAAGGAAAAATTCCTTTTGAGGTTCTTGCATCTCATGTCTCTATTCCTTCATTCCATAATCTTCCTGCCCGTGTCTTTGGTTGTGTTGCTTTTGTTCATGTCCCTAAACAACAAAGGTCTAAACTCGATGCTCGAGCAATTAAGTGTGTGTTTGTTGGCTATGGGGGATATTAGAAAGGGTACAAGTGTTATCATCCACCTACCAGAAAAGTACTATGTCACCATGGATGTTACCTTCTTTGAGGATATGAGCTATTTTTCCTCCTTCGATACATCTCTTCAAGGGGAGAGTTCCTATTTTGAAGAGATGTTTCATGGTGAGGGGGAGCAATTGAAAAAACAAGGAGCTGAAGACACAACTATCCATTTTGCTATTACTTCTACCCCCGACCCACAACTCTCTGATACAGAAGATGTCTCACCTAAGATGTGTTCACAACTCATTGGTACAAGCAATGGTGAGTCTAGTGTTAGACAATATGTGTTACCAAATAGGTCTACTAGGGGTCAACTAGCAAAAAGGTATGAACCCACTGTTCATGCGAAATCAAAGTACCCAGTAGCTAATTACATGTCAAAAAGTAGATTATCTAAGTCATATGAGTCGTTTGTGAATCATATATCCGCTGTATCAGTACCTAACAAAGTGCAGGATGCGTTGGGGGATCCAAAATGGAGGAAGAGATTGAGGCGTTACAGAAGAATGATAAATGGCAACTTGTGCATTCACCACAAGACAAGAAAGTTGTAGGCTGTCGTTGGGTGTTCACTGTCAAACACAATGCGGATGGGTCAGTAAATCGATATAAAGCGTGTCTTGTTACAAATGGATTCACTCAGACGTATGGAATAGACTATGATGAGACATTTACTCCAGTTGCCAAAATGAATACTATTCGGGTTCTACTTTCCTTTGCTGCTAGTTTAAACTGGCCGCTCCAACAGTTTGATGTCAAGAACGCTTTTCTGCATGGAGAGTTAGCCGAAGAGTTGTACATGAGTCTTCCACCTGGGTATGTAGCTGGTTCTCCAGGTGAATTTATGTGCAAATTGAGAAAATCTTTGTACGGTCTCAAACAGTCACCTCGTGCGTGGTTTGGACGTTTTTCACAATTCATGCGTAAGATTGGTTACAAACAAAGTAATTCAGATCATATCTTTTTTCTCTAACATCAAGGTGGAAAGTTAACAACCTTGATTATTTATGTCGATGATATGATAATCACTGGAAATGATACAATTGAAATGGAGAGATTGCAGTAGCAGTTGGCCTCAGAGTTTGAGATGAAAGACTTAGGTGATCTTAAGTACTTCTTAGGCATTGAGGTAGCAAGGGGGAGAGAATAGATCTACTTGTGTCAGAGGAAGTATATCCTGGATCTATTGACGGAGACTGCTATGTTGGATTGCACACCTATTGAGTCGAACCATCGTCTAGCTGAATATCCAGACCATGTACATACTGATCGAACTCGCTATCAGAGGTTAGTTGGACACTTGATTTACTTAACTCATACTAGGCCAGATATTGCATATGCAGTGAGCGTTGTGAGTCAGTTCATGCATAACCCAAGCGAGAGTCACATGGATGATATTGTGAGAATTTTAAGGTACTTGAAGTCAGCTCCATGAAGAGGAGTAATGTTTTTCAAACACAACAATATTCTCGATGTTTGTGGCTTCACAGATGCAGATTGGGCTGAAAACATTACAGACATAAGGTCGACATCAGGTTACTTCACATTTGTGGAGGTAATTTGGTTACATGAAAAAGTAAGAAACAAAATGTTGTGGCACGATCCATTGCTGAAGCTGAGTACAGAGATATGGCTTATGAAGTGTGTGAATTGTTGTGGCTAAGGAATTTGTTATGTGATTTGGGTGTTCATCCTAAAAAGGCTATGCAGTTGTATTGTGACAACAAAGCTGCAATTGATATATCACAAAATCCAGTTCAACATGATCGTACTAAACACGTGGAGGTTGATCGACACTTCATAAAGGAAAAGCTAGATGCCAAAATTATTAGTTTTCCCTTTGTTTCGACTGAAGAGCAGCTTGCAGATATACTCACTAAAGATGTTTTCAAGAAAGCACTCTATGACTCACTAGGCAAGTTCGACATGGTTGATGTATATGCGCCAACTTGAGGGGGAGTGTTTGCGTAAGTGAGCATAGGAATGTAAATATATTGTAGTTATGCCACAGATTAATTTTCGTTATTTTATAATTAATAGTTACCATTTATATTCCTTGTAAACTCATATATAAACCTCCATGGTGAGATGAATAATATGTTAGAAAATTTATTCATCTCAATATCGTTATCTTTGAGTGTATGATCAAGAGTCCTTGTTCGATATGAACTCTGCCTCTTTGCACCGAATTCTCCTTATTTCAGTGTTTTATGCTCCTTTTCCTCATTTGTGCTCTTCTGTTTTTACAATCATAAAACAAGTTAGAAATTGTGTCATTAAGGAAATAATATAACTAAATAAGGTATGAAATACGTTAAGAATGTAACATATTATGCGTCTATCACTGCTACTGTTTGTGACTAAGCAATTTTGCATATCATTACACCATGATCCACATAGATACATCTCATTAACCATAGACCATACAGATTTATCTCATAACACTATTCCATACTTTGCATAACAAAACCTTCAAAAATGAACGGAAAAAAATCAGAATTAGAGAAAAAAAACAAACAGAATGAGAAGATCGATCAAGCTCACAGTACCCATAGGGATCACGATTGGAATAAGAGTGAAGCTAATCTATCAGACACCGAGATCATAGAAATTGATCAAAGAGATAGGTATAAAATTTATAGTTTATTGTTCTTCAAATTCTTTGTGTGGTTATGACGACCTTGACGACGATCCAAAGCTTGAAGCCAACTTGGTTTGGATTCAACTTTTCCATATTAGATATGTGTATCAATCTAGGATATTTGCGGCTAAGGACGGAGGTAGTGAGTTTGGGTTTATAACCTTATTTGTCTAAATCTATTGAAATGTAAGTTTTTTATTTTATTTATCTATTTGTGGTAGTGGAATGTCACTAGTGGATTTGCATTTTTAGTCGACGGAATTGTTCCGTCGACTAAGATCCGTCGGCTAAAACGCGTCGGTGAAGACCCTAGCCGACGGAAAATTTTATTTCGTCGACTAAGAGACAACCTAGTCGACGGAAATTCTATCGACTAAGATCCGTCTACTAAGATCTTAGCTGACGGAATCATTTTGTCGGTTAAGTTCCTAAGAGACGGACATATTTTAAAATAAAAACAAATTAATAATCATCTTAGAAGACGGAATTTCCGTCAGCTAGGATCTTAGCCGAAGGAATTTTTTAAAAATAAAAAACTCCAGGCCGAAGTAATATTCCGTCGGTAAACCTAAATTTTTTATAAAAAAAAAACAGAGATCAATCACCGAAAATCCATTGCCGGCGATTGATCTCCGAAAAGAATTCCGGCCATTCCGATTTCGCACACCACCATAACCAAAAACCACCACCCATCACCACCCACCACCACCCACCACACACCATCACCACCCACCACCACCCATCACCACACACCATCACCACCCACCACCACCACACACCACCACACCACCACCACACACACACCATCACCAAAAAACAAAACCACACATCATCACCACCAAACACCACCACACACCGCACCACCACACCACCACCTCACCCAATTTCGTAAACCCAATTCTTCAATTTTCAGCTCAATCTGGCACTCCAATAAACAACGAAATCACAACTCAATCTAAAACAATTAAAATACGGAGATGACTTTACCGAATCGTGAGGGATTCATCTGTGATTCTGACCACAGGTGCCGGATTGCACGACTCCAAACAAATGAAGCATTGCCCACTCGAGCTGCAGTTTGATCCCACTCCAGAATCGCCGAAAATCGAACCATCTCTTTAATCGACAAGAGTCTTGGTGAGCTTATATTTGAAGGGCTTCCACCACTTGGGAGCAAGAGCTGAGGCTGCTTCTCTCTTTTCTTGTCTATCCATCTCGAGCAAGTACATTGCATGCGTGACACAAGCAATCACACTTCTTTTGTACTTGATAATGAGGCTTTGCTTCCACTACTGTTTTCTCCTTGGTTATCTCCCGATCGGCACCACCGCCGCGGCGGCCGCCTCCTGTGATCCAATCCAGAAGGGAGAATAGAGTCTTGAATTTACTTGGTTTTGCAGGGAGGATATTTTTTGGGTGACAAATAATCTGCCCTTCATTTGTAGCAGCTTTCGCAACGGTGGCCGGCTGCCACACTATGTGACAGACGGCCTTGCAAACGGCTTCTAGCGACTGCAGACTGCCCTCACGAGTCCCTGAGCTATGTTCGTCTTGGTGATTTCTCATCGCGATTTTGGTATGCTAGTACTCTTATGGCATACCAATGACAATGAAAATCATATGCAAAACTAACTATTGACATCAACTTCATAGTTACATTCCTGACAGAACAATTGTTGCTGTTCCCAGCTTATGGCATATATTTTCACCAAAGGAAACTTTTTGACATTGTGCTACCTGATTAGCTGTTCAATCCCAGTGACCCATTATTCATTATTCTCGTTTTGACTTCCCCTAGCTACACTGTTCAATGCTGAGTTGTTAGAAGTGGGTAAATGAAGATTTCAACAAGAGGGCATCAGTAACATTATACATGTATTCATTTGAGATATACGTATATCAACAAAAGACGCACCAGCACTGCTACTATAAACAAGAAATTTCCATAGGTCAATTAACACCTTGTTAATGAACCACGTAAATCTGTGTTCTTTCTTACATTCGTTATAATAGTCTAGATTTATTGAAATATAAGTTTTTTATTTTATTTATCTATTTGTGGTAGTGGAATGTCATTTTGTCTTTATAGTTCATTACCAATCCCACTAGGGTTAGGAAAACAACTACTTGCTTTCCTGTTACTTGTCGATTGTGTTATTTCAACTTTCCAAAACGTTTGTGACCAGATTTCTAGAATGATCAGGAATTTATCACGTATTCATCCTTATAAATACACAAGCATTCTACTAGATCGTCAGTTTCATCACAAACAACCACAAACAGATTAAGAAGCAGCTAGCAGAGAATGAAGTCGATGAACATCATGGCAATAATATTTTTGCTCTCATTGTTAGCATCTACAGCTGCAGAGGACCAATCCAATGTCTTTGATGTTACGAGCTCAAAATATGGTGGAAAGCCCGACTCTGATATCACAAAGGCGTTAACAATGGCGTGGACTGATGCATGTGAATCAGAGTCGACGAGTACTGTCCTAGTTCCAACCGGAACATACGAGTTGTTGCAACAAATAAGTTTTGAAGGCCCATGCAATGCTCCTATTCAATTTCAGCTCCAAGGAACGTTGCGGGCTCCAGAAGACCGGAGCCAACTCGATGACTCCTGGGTTTACTTTGAGAAAATTGACAAGCTCACATTGTTTGGTGGTGGAACTTTGGACGGAAAAGGAGAGCTTTCTTGGAAGAAGGGCAAGCACTCTGACTCAACTCTGGTCGATGTAAGGTTTAAAACAGTCAACAATTCAGTTATTAGCGATATCACATTTATGGACAGTGCAAAATTCCACATTAGTATTCATGCCTCCAGCAACATTACATTTCAACGGGTCACCATCACAGCCCCCGAAGACAGTCCTAACACAGATGGAATCCACATCTCCGGAGGTTCAAGCAAGATCACTGTCTCTGACTCTCACATTGCAACTGGTGACGATTGTGTTTCAATTGGTGATGGCTCAACCGAAATCCTTGTGTCCAACATTACTTGCGGACCAGGTCATGGGATAAGCATTGGTAGTCTAGGTAAGTATCCGGATGAACAACCAGTGGTCGGCGTCACGGTCAGGAACTGCACATTAACCGGCACAACTAACGGCGCTAGAATCAAGACATGGCCCGATTCTCCCTCAAAAAGCGTTGCTAAAGATATACTCTACCAAGACATCATCATGGTGAATGTGAAGAACCCTATCCTCATCAACCAATACTACTGCGACAAAGGCAAAAAATGTATGCAAATGGTTCCATCCAAAGTCCAAATCAGTGACGTGAGCTTCAAGAATATCAAGGGCTCGTCTTTGTCTCCGGTCGCCGTCAAGCTCAACTGTAGTCAGACGATGCCGTGTTTGAATGTGGAGCTGTTCGATATTGATCTCACGTATAGTGGAGACGAAAAAGACGAAATCACGTCCGAGTGTAGTAATGTTAAGCCGAGAATTTCCGGCGTGACTAAGTCTCTTGCATGTGCAAACCTAGGGGACATACCAATAGAGAATTCACCGCCACCGTCGACTTCACCACCCCTTGAACCGGCACCTGTACAACAGTCACCGCCCCCGGCTCCGGTAAAAAAACACCATAAACCTCCTCCTCCTTCGCCGCCAACAATCGTATCACCTCCTCCTCTTCCGCCAGCAGAGGAAACACCTCCTCTTTCGCCGCCAACTATCGTACCACCTCCTCTTCCGCCAACAGAGAAAACACCTCCTCCTCCCCCCAAGGTAACATCAAGTGGCATCGTACATGGAAATCCCTATCTTCTGTCTCCTCCTAATGATGGTGCTTCTCGACCAACATCCTTCGCTGGCAATAGTTTTTGGCAACATAAGACGTTGGCCGTGGTTGTGTCTGTTTCGGTGATCGTGATTCTGTTTGCAGTGTTGTTTTTGTGTTCGCTCTGGTCTCGGCAACAGGCCCGCAGTGATCTGCATGTGTAATCGATCGCAAATTTTTATTATTGTACCAAACAGATATGTACCACCAAAATAGGGATTAGGAAATAACTTTGTATACTGAAAACAGTACAGTTTTGCAGTGTAATACTAGTTCGTGTTCTTACCGTTCCTTCATATAATCAGTAAACATTTCACTCAACCGTAACTGCTGATGGTTTTAGGTTTGAATAGCGAGAAATAATTTCATCAAATTAAAGGATAACAAAACCTTATCGATCATTACAGCAAAACAAAATGGTGAGAGGTAATGAGGTAGCGATTCATGCCATGCATGCGTTTCAGACTAGCTTCACAGAGCAAATTATGGTTTAAATCATATGTAACACTTTAACTGCTCATATTGTTTGCGCACACAAATCACCACTTTGTTTAATTATCTCCAACATCAGCATCGTCAATAGCCATGGTGCTTCCGGTGAGATGCCTACTGACAGTCGAGACCATTAAAGTTGTCTTTGCCTCTTGTATTATGGACTGCACTTCTTCAATGCGTTAGGATGGATGGTTTACTTCATTGTATTATGGACCCTTGTAGCAAACAGCAAGGGTCCGGGGGTCCGCTGCCATATGACACTTTTATTTACCAAGTTCACTCTGATTCAGGAGACAGAGGACACAGGATGGAGGGTTTTAAAAGGTTAATTTTGCCACTCACCAGAATTGTTCTTCTAAGGTTCAGATGATCCTTAGGATCTTCAGAGGGATACGCTCCTACAATCATAACATATAGGGAGACTCCACAAGACCAAACATCTGTTGCTCACTTGGTTACAGAACAGCAGCCCTTCAACTATGAGCCATTTATAACAAACCTCCCCTTCAGAAGGTGTTATAAATATATGTTAAAATGTGCTTGTCGAAAGAAAAAATACGTTAAATATGTACAAAAATGTTAATCGCCCAACACTCTACCCTGGATAGAGTAACAACAAGCTTCTCATTCACAACACATGCCTGAAAACATGGGAGAATACTTCTCTAACAGAAGTGCTGCAAGAGGAGTGATCCTCGTTTTCTCACGACTGCCTGAGAAGCCACAATATCCACATATTATGCACACAAAATAGGGTAACATGGTGACAACTGCACTATAAAGATGCAATAAGATTTACAAGATAGGAAACTTCCATTAGTAATAAGATTCAACCGACCTCCCTCCCTCTGGTTGTGGAACGTATGTAGAAATTCAAATAACCTTGGCAACATTAACTCAAGTTTCTTTATATATTTGGGAATGCAAGAGAACACCAATAAATGAGGATAATTGTGTAATTAGCTTTGTTAACAGGTGATCTTTAGCATAAGCACTATGCAGCCAAGTGACAGAAGTAGATACAACTGTTGCATACTTCATTAATTTCCAATCTACTCTCATAACAATCAATATTCAGTACATAATTCCAAGATGCTTCAGTTTTCTTAAGTGTAGAAATACAACATACCAATTCAACTACATCACTGACAAGATTCAGGAGGCTGTCCATTTAAATTGAACTATCATAGCCTCCAGTTGATGGCGCTGTTGGATTAGGTTGATACATAGGAGGTGAAGCCACAGAAGAAGCACCATTTGAAAAATAATCAAGACAAGACAATCTGGGCATTACATATAGTCGCATCTACTGCCGACAATATTGTGATGG
Source organism: Comarum palustre (assembly GCA_951800085.1). NCBI lineage: Eukaryota > Viridiplantae > Streptophyta > Magnoliopsida > Rosales > Rosaceae > Comarum > Comarum palustre. The sequence goes on from OX637589.1 coordinate 12,280,791, forward strand.
ATGTCCGGCCAAACAATTAGAATGAAATATAAGTTCTAATCCCTATATAAAAATGCAGAAAATTGAACGACAGCAACTAGGTATGTGAGATTCACACTATCATCAAGTCAATCACAATAATGCGTACGCATCATAAAGATGGATAGAAATATGCCAAAACAATAATGACATTGGCTTGGTGAAGCAGCACAAACTAGAAAAATGTGCTCTGTGCAAAACACATGCTCACATAAATCAAAAAACACTTGCACTGATATGATAACAAAAACCACAAAATAAGCAATCCACATTACCTGGAGCACCCATTGGTGGTCTTGGCAAAACAGGAATCCTAATCCCCCCTGGGGCCATTGGTGGACCTCCCGGTATTTGTTGCATCATAGGATTTGGTAGAAAAGGCATGCGAGGCCGAGCCATTAGATGTTGATTGTAAGCTGCGTTGCCCGTAGGCCGCAGTTTGGCCAAGATGTTCCTTGATCCTCTGGTCAATCAAACTCTGAGTCTGTTGCTCCTCAAATTGCTGATAGTACTGCCTCACATTTGCCTGCACAATACCAAATTAGCAAAGAAAACGAACAGAAACAGCGTGCATTACACTAACGACACAGAAACAACAAACTAGTATTACCTTGTGTTTGTAACCCGCATTGTGCTGCTTTCGAACAGAAGGCTGGAGAACACCAAGAAACAAAACTTCAACATCGAGCAATTGAAAAAACTCGAAAAACCAAAAGTCAATTACACTGACCCCAAGCCTTCCCAAACCTTAATCAACTAGAAGCTGCCCTATTCTCCTATTTAACATCCATTAAACCCAATTTCGTAAACCCAATTCTTCAATTTTCAGCTCAATCTGGCACTCCAATAAACAACGAAATCACAACTCAATCTAAAACAATTAAAATACGGAGATGACTTTACCGAATGAAGCAAGAGGTGCCGGATTGCACGACTCCAAAGAAATGAAGCATTGCCCACTCGAGCTGCAGTTTATCCCACTCCAGAATCGCCGAAAATCGAACCATCTCTTTCATCGACAAGAGTCTTGGTGAGCTTATACTTGAAGGGCTTCCACCACTTGGGAGCAAGAGCTGAGGCTGCTTCTCTCTTTTCTTGTCTATCCATCTCGAGCAAGTACATTGCATGCGTGACACAAGCAATCACACTTCTTTTGTACTTGATAATGAGGCTTTGCTTCCACTACTGTTTTCTCCTTGGTTATCTCCCGATCGGCACCACCGCCGCGGCGGCCGCCTCCTGTGATCCAATCCAGGAGGGAGAATAGAGTCTTGAATTTACTTCGTTTTGCAGGGAGGATATTTTTTTATTCATCTATATTTGTGGCAGTGGAACGTCATTTTATCTTTATAGTTCTTTACCAATCCCACTAGGGTTAGGAAAACAACTACTTGCTTTCCTGTTACTTGTCGATTGTGTTATTTCAACTTTCCAAAACGTTTGTGACCAGATTTCTAGAATGATCAGGAATTTATCACGTATTCATCCTTATAAATACACAAGCATTCTACTAGATCGTCAGTTTCATCACAAACAACCACAAACAGATTAAGAAGCAGCTAGCAGAGAATGAAGTCGATGAACATCATGGCAATAATATTTTTGCTCTCATTGTTAGCATCTACAGCTGCAGAGGACCAATCCAATGTCTTTGATGTTACGAGCTCAAAATATGGTGGAAAGCCCGACTCTGATATCACAAAGGCGTTAACAATGGCGTGGACTGATGCATGTGAATCAGAGTCGACGAGTACTGTCCTAGTTCCAACCGGAACATACGAGTTGTTGCAACAAATAAGTTTTGAAGGTCCATGCAATGCTCCTATTCAATTTCAGCTCCAAGGAACGTTGCGGGCTCCAGAAGACCGGAGCCAACTCGATGACTCCTGGGTTTACTTTGAGAAAATTGACAAGCTCACATTGTTCGGTGGTGGAACTTTGGACGGAAAAGGAGAGCTTTCTTGGAAGAAGGGCAAGCACTCTGACTCAACTCCGGTCGATGTAAGGTTTAAAACAGTCAACAATTCAGTTATTAGTGATATCACATTTATGGACAGTGCAAAATTCCACATTAGTATTCATGCCTCCAGCAACATTACATTTCAACGGGTCACCATCACAGCCCCCGAAGACAGTCCTAACACAGATGGAATCCACATCTCCGGAGGTTCAAGCAAGATCACTGTCTCTGACTCTCACATTGCAACTGGTGACGATTGTGTTTCAATTGGTGATGGCTCAACCGAAATCCTTGTGTCCAACATTACTTGCGGACCAGGTCATGGGATAAGCATTGGTAGTCTAGGTAAGTATCCGGATGAACAACCAGTGGTCGGCGTCACGGTCAGGAACTGCACATTAACCGGCACAACTAACGGCGCTAGAATCAAGACATGGCCCGATTCTCCCTCAAAAAGCGTTGCTAAAGATATACTCTACCAAGACATCATCATGGTGAATGTGAAGAACCCTATCCTCATCAACCAATACTACTGCGACAAAGGCAAAAAATGTATGCAAATGGTTCCATCCAAAGTCCAAATCAGTGACGTGAGCTTCAAGAATATCAAGGGCTCGTCTTTGTCTCCGGTCGCCGTCAAGCTCAACTGTAGTCAGACGATGCCGTGTTTGAATGTGGAGCTGTTCGATATTGATCTCACGTATAGTGGAGACGAAAAAGACGAAATCACGTCCGAGTGTAGTAATGTTAAGCCGAGAATTTCCAGCGTGACTAAGTCTCTTGCATGTGCAAACCTAGGGGACATACCAATAGAGAATTCACCGTCACCGTCGACTTCACCACCCCTTGAACCGGCACCTGTACAACAGTCACCGCCCCCGGCTCCGGTAAAAAAACACCATAAACCTCCTCCTCCTTCGCCGCCAACAATCGTATCACCTCCTCCTCTTCCGCCAGCAGAGGAAACACCTCCTCTTTCGCCGCCAACTATCGTACCACCTCCTCTTCCGCCAACAGAGAAAACACCTCCTCCTCCCCCCAAGGTAACATCAAGTGGCATCGTACATGGAAATCCCTATCTTCTGTCTCCTCCTAATGATGGTGCTTCTCGACCAACATCCTTCACTGGCAATAGTTTTTGGCAACATAAGACGTTGGCCGTGGTTGTGTCTGTTTCGGTGATCGTGATTCTGTTTGCAGTGTTGTTTTTGTGTTCGCTCTGGTCTCGGCAACAGGCCCGCAGTGATCTGCATGTGTAATCAATCGCAAATTTTTATTATTGTACCAAACAGATATGTACCACCAAAATAGGGATTAGGAAATAACTTTGTATACTGAAAACAGTACAGTTTTACAGTGTAATACTAGTTTGTGTTCTTACCTTTCCTTCATATAATCAGTAAACATTTCACTCAACCGTAACTGCTGATGGTTTTAGGTTTGAATAGCGAGAAATAATTTCATCAAATTAAAGGATAACAAAACCTTATCGATCATTACAGCAAAACAAAATGGTGAGAGGTAATGAGGTAGCGATTCATGCCATGCATGCGTTTCAGACTAGCTTCACAGAGCAAATTATGGTTTAAATCATATGTAACACTTTAACTGCTCATATTGTTTGCGCACACAAATCACCACTTTGTTTAATTATCTCCAACATCAGCATCGTCAATAGCCATGGTGCTTCCGGTGAGATGCCTACTGACAGTCGAGACCATTAAAGGTGTCTTTGCCTCTTGTATTATGGACTGCACTTCTTCAATGCGTTAGGATGGATGGTTTACTTCATTGTATTATGGACCCTTGTAGCAAACAGCAAGGGTCCGGGGGTCCGCTGCCATATGACACTTTTATTTACCAAGTTCACTCTGATTCAGGAGACAGAGGACACAGGATGGAGGGTTTTAAAAGGTTAATTTTGCCACTCACCAGAATTGTTCTTCTAAGGTTCAGATGATCCTTAGGATCTTCAGAGGGATACGCTCTAACAATCATAACATATAGGGAGACTCCACAAGACCAAACATCTGTTGCTCACTTGGTTACAGAACAGCAGCCCTTCAACTATGAGCCATTTATAACAAACCTCCCTTTCAGAAGGTGTTATCAATATATGTTAAAATGTGCTTGTCGAAAGAAAAAAAAAATCGTTACAATGTGTACAAAAATGTACACAGTTATATAATTTATTCTTTATCTGATGCTGCAAAACTTTAAGCCTGTCATCATAGGGTTGAGATATCTATCCCATATCTGAAATATGAGATCTTACCTGTGGATTTATAAGGGTTTGGTTTATTCTCTCTATTATCAATTGGTTTGGAGTTGAACCTCAGACTACTTTATCATGGTATCAGAGCGGGTTACCCAAGTCTACGTGTGAAGCCTAAAGGCCACACAAACTCCACGACCACTCAAGATGTTGTCCACGTGTTAGGCTTAATGATTCGCCACACGTGCAGGGGCGTGTTGAGATATCTATCCCATATCGAGAATATGAGACATTGCCTGTAGATTTATAAGGATTTGAGTTATTTTCTGTATTGACAGTTGATTTTGAAGTTGAATTTCTGACTAATTTATCATATAGATAGAAATTATACCTCGTTGTCAAGATCCTGATATACTTTCTCCAGCATGATTACATTTTTCATAGATATTTTCCATATCCTCCCTCGTTATCCTTATCTTGAAAGGTGGCAATTGTTTCTTTATTTAATGTATGCACAATTTGACTTTGTACACCATGCATGTCTTCTGAAGTTTTGGTTCTTGGTAGCTAGTGTCGTCTTTGGAGCAACCCAGTCATGGCAACTTCAGGAAGTTCTCAACGCATGCGAGGAGGAGCTCACACCTGAGATAGTTGTGGAAATCAACAAGGTTCACGAAAGGTTTCCTAATCCCTGTCCCTGATCAAACTCATGCCATCCAACTTCTTAGTCATCCAAAATTTGGCCTCAATAGCTGAAATGGATCCATGACATGGTACGGAATCTCGTAGAATGAATCGACCTTCTGCAATACAATTCCGGTGGATCAGCGAGACAAGCATGCGCAATGGTAGAGGTGAAAGAACAATGCAGACATGGGGCGTCGGGTACAATTTGAGCAGAAGCATGTATTGATATGTTGCTATCACCATATGCTCTATCCTTTCAGTCTTTTTTCCTAGCGGCAATAAAAAGGGATCCTTGAAATATTGGTTTAGACATGAATCTAATGATGGTGACACCCTTTAAGTTTAGGGTTGGCCCTTTTTAATATCCTTTCTGCCCAATTTCCATTAATTTGGGGACAGTGGTGTGAAAGAGAAAAGAATGTAGTTGAATATCAAAGAATGTGACTATGTTAAATGAGTAGTACTGGGGCAAAGAGTTGTTTGAAAACAAAATAAGCAAGTCACAATATGGTCTTTAGTTTTTTACGTGTCAATGGAGTCCACTGACGGGCATGGAGGAGATAAAAGAAAACCTTTCTTTGAAAATAAAATGACATTACCAGATGCCCCATGTAGGCCTAATGTAGGCCCGTAAATTCAACTCAAGACGGACGGAAATATATAAATTTAGCCTAAAAATTTGGTTAAGGGTTGGTCAAGCTAATGGATAGGTTTTATCCAGTCTATTTATAAAAAGATAAGGTATGAACAACATTTTTGATGCATTTGGTCTAATGTCAGCTCATATTAGTAATAATATATATTTTATTTAAATTATTAAATAAAAAATATCAAAAGAAATGTTTGTCTATAATTGTGCAACGACTACATAGTTAAGAATTTATTACATTTAATATATAATATTTTCGTTATAAATGGGATTTGAAAAAACATATCATTGTATATAATTAAGCAACCACTATGTAATTGCTTGATTAATTCAAATTTTTCTGCAATATAAATGACTATGTAATTGCTTGATGTAATCAATTATCTACTTAATGTGTAATATCTAATTAATTCCAATTTAAATTATTAATTTACGTCGGTGAGCCGTGGTCTGGTTGGTTAAGATGTAAACTAACAATTTTAAGGTTATGTGTTCAAACCTCATTGACATATGTAGGGTGTGTGAGTTTATTAATAAAAAGTTTTTTTTAAAAAAAAAAATTAATGATTTATTTCTCAAAAGAAATACATGTTATCTTTTCTCTTGAGCAAGAAATGAAAAATAATCTGTCAAAGCACGAGCGACAAGCGTGGCTTGTTGATCATCTTTGTACCGATACTGTCTCAACTTAACCACCTTTAAGGTGTTGGGTTTTAATCATAAAAAGTCTTGGTACAATTAGGAATGATTCACCTACATATATGTAATATTTTATTTGTCACTTTTCTGATGTGAGATCTCTCCTCTCCAACACTTCCTCACGTGCAACCTAACTTTTAGGTCTGCACGTGAAACTGATTAAGAAACTAAACCCGAGCCTCATGGTTAACTGAAAGAACTCCAAACCAATATTCGAAACAACTTCAACCGAACTAGAGCTATGACCTTTGAAATAACGCACCCGGGCTCATGGTGAAGCAACTGGAAAGGGACCCGCTCTGATACCATGACAAAGAAATACATGTTATCTTTTCTCTTGAGCAAGAAATGAAAAATAATCTGTCAAAGCGCGAGCGACAAGCGTGACCCGTTGATCCTCCTTGTACGATACTGTCCAAACTTAGCCACCTTTAAGGTGTTGGGTTTTAACCATAAAAGACATCTGTATAATTAAGAATGATTCATCTACATATATGTTATATTTTATTTGTCACTTTTCTAATGTGAGATCTCTCTTCTCCAACATAATCCACTTAAAAAAAATCAAAAAGTAACTCACCTTAATTTTCTAATATCTTATAATTGCGATTGATAGACTAACAAAATAATTTAGTTCAAATGACAAATATATTGTAGTTATGTTTCTAATAATGTGGGTTCGATCATTAACAATATCAAATATTTTTAAAATTAATTTCATTATATATAAACTGTGGACTAAAAATAGAACGGATTATGACGAGCCCTTATTTTACCCGTCCGAGGGTCAGGCTTAGATTTAATATATTTGTGAACAAAGCTTTGCCCATTTTACATCAAGGACTGAACAAAGCTCTGGCTGGGTAGCATGTGAGTATTCAAGTACATAGCTGGGGAGGGCTTTTATTGGCAAAACTAAAGTATACAAGCCATCCTTTTCATTTGTTTTTTGAGGGACTTTGAAATGAGTGATATTTTTATTCTTAGGTGAAATTGTTCTAGAATGAGCATGTACATTGAAAATTTTACAAAACTATCCAAATTATCTACAAAAAGAGGAGAAAGAATATGATAATTTCTCTTGAGTTTTTTATTTTAATAAAAGTCCCACATGACCGTTTCCTATTACGATATCCGGAAAAAGATCAATTGAGAGCACTTGTGCACGTAATTTAGAGTCGGCAATAAACACTAAGCTGTACACAAGACTTCATTTATTTATAGTTAGAAATCATTTACGAATAAGAACTTCAAAGACACGTAAAATAATGTCGCCTTTCGTATGATGCACAATCCTTATTACAAAGAATCACATCCCCTCCTAATCTCCACCTTTTCTGTTGCAAGCATATAGCTTGGTTAAGAAACTAAGAATTCCAGTACAAAACCTCAGAAGGACTGAAACCTCCAAAACCTCTCTGCAACAAAACAAACAAAACAAAAAACAATTCCAAAGACAACTGCTTTGGAAACGATTCGTAATTCATTTCTTACGAAACTACACCAGAGTTAGAGAGAGAAGAGCGTTACAGATCAAACCAACGATTGAGCTGGTCAGATAGAGCTGCTTTGGTTTCGATGAGTTCGAAGCCGTGGCTGTACCCCGCTCCTACCTACCGTACTCTCGAGACCTTTTGGGACACTGACAACGACGCGCCCGGCCCGCGATGCGGTCACACACTCACCGCCGTCGCCGCCACCAAGACCCACGGTCCCCGCCTTATTCTCTTCGGTGGCGCCACCGCCATTGAAGGCGGCGCCGCCTCCTCTGCCCCCGGCATCCGTGCGTTTTTACTTCATTTCTGATTCGAAAAGGTTATATCTTTGGTTGAATTGTCAAGTTTGCTGAATTGGGTTTGGTCTGAAATGTAGGGTTAGCGGGTGTGACCAATTCTGTTCATTCCTACGACGTTCTCACCAGAAAGTGGACTAGGTATTCACTTCACATTTTTCTCATATTTTTCGGATTTTGTTTAGTGTGGAAAGGGAATGGGATCTTGTTTTTTTTACTGATTGTTGTTGTTTTGGTATGTGAATTTTGCAGAATCAGGCCGGCTGGTGAGCCACCGTCTCCCAGGGCGGCGCATGCGGCAGCTGCAGTTGGCACTATGGTGGTTTTTCAGGTGAGGTTTGAGGATTGATTGGAAAGTTAGAGGCTTTTGAGTGGTTTAGACTTTATTTGAGCTTTGATGTTAATGGATTCATGCTCTATGGATAGGGTGGCATTGGTCCGGCCGGGCACTCCACCGATGATCTCTATGTGCTTGACATGACCAACGATAAGTTCAAGTGGCACAGGTGGCGTTCAACTGAGATTGTGGGTTTGTTGGTTGTTGGTTACAGTTGTGGTGTGAATCATTTTCTAATTTGGTGTTTCTCTTCTGTTTGTAGAGTTGTTGTGCAAGGACAAGGACCCGGGCCTCGCTATGGCCATGTTATGGACTTAGTGGCTCAGAGATATCTTGTTACTGTCAGCGGCAATGACGGTGAGTGTACTCCTAAACCCTAGTTTGTTGATGTATGTACAGTTAACAGTTATCATACGGTTTGCATCTTGAGGTGTAATTTACAGCATGAGATAGTCAGGAAGTTCAAATTTGCTGGTTCTAGTATGTTTTGACCCATCTTTCACCTTTGCATTGGATACACAAGCAATTCTAATCCCTAACTTGTGAATACATGAGTTTGCTTGTTACCCTTCACTCTTCACTCTTCACTCTTCTTTTGAGTTTTTAGGTTAGGCTTGTGTAGTCTTTATTGAAACCATGCTTAAAACCTTTTTGGTTAACTTTAGAGTACACAATTACAATGGGAGATTGACATAAATGGAAGTATAGGATCACTAGTTGTCACTAAACATGAAATTGTCCAAGCCTATGGTGTTTAATTTGGAAGATTTCAGAAATTGAAAACATTTTACGTTACTGTCCTCCTATCATTTACTTATAATGAGGGAGATTCAAGTGACTTTTTGAAATAATTACATAAAACAGAAGAAGAAAGAAACTGCAGATGACTGGTGCACCTTAATGTAACGTGTTCAAACTTTCTTTACTTTTAACCTTATACATAGCCTGTTCATAATAAGTAACTTTATCCGGTCAGAGTATGTAACGGTCCCCTTTATTTGATACTTCTTATTTGTCCTTTTAAAGGAAAACGAGTTCTTTCTGATTCCTGGGCTCTGGACACTGCACAGAAACCTTACGCATGGGCTAAGCTGAGCCCAGAAGGGGATAGGCCTTCTGCTAGAATGTGAGTAATATATATATATATATATATACAGTCCGGATCAGGAGCGGAGGTCCGTTCCTAAGCTTAGGAACGGATTTCATCATTTGACCCACTTCCCGATCGAATTTCCTTAAACTTCCTTCTAGACATATCTATATCATCTTGTGTAGATCATCTCTACAAAATTTCAGCCAATTTGGGGATCATAAAGGCCTTCAAACTTGCGTTACAAAACTGACGGACAGAATTCTGTCCAGTTTGTCCATCTTTTTTGTAACATAAGTTTGAAGGTCTTCCTGATCACCAAATTGGCTGAAATTTTGCAGAGATGATCTACACAAGATGATATAGATATGTCTAGAAGGAAGTTTGAGGAAATTCGATCGGGAAGTGGGTCAAAATGATGAAATCCGTTCCTAAGCTTAGGAACGGACCTCCGCTCCTGATCCGCACTGTATATATATATATATATGTCAACAAATTGGAAAATTGAGAATATGTATACTTAGAAGAAAATCAATATATATCCACATTCCCATATTGTTCAGGTATGCAACAGCCAGTGCCCGCTCAGATGGCATGTTTTTGCTTTGTGGCGGAAGAGACGCTTCTGGGGCGGTATGTGGAATCTTTTCTGCTTCTGGGTGTAGATAAAATAACGAATTCCTATATCATTAGAAAACTAAATATTGGGAAGCATTCACAGGAATGCACTGCAATATGACTAGAAAATGGACAAGATTTCTCAATTAAATGTACATATTAACTGCGTGTTCCAGTCATATTGCATCCTCTCCGAAAAGCAGTGGCTTTGTTTCTCTCAAAGTAGATTTTCCTGTAACCAAGCATCTACTTTATTAAATTTTCTTTCTTTAGGTGAAGTTAGAGAGTTACAAAGTTTGGGTATTGAGTCTCAAGATTTTTGACTAATAGGTATTCAGATTTTTTACTCTTATCAATGCTTCTACAGCCCCTATCAGATGCTTATGGATTGCTCATGCATAGGAATGGTCAGTGGGAGTGGACTCTTGCACCAGGAGTGTCTCCTTCACCAAGATATCAACATGCAGCGGTAAGCGATAATATTTTGGCAATGAATTTAGTGTTACCTATTTGTCTGTTGCAGGACATTTGATGTGTTTTTTAAGCAAGGTACTTATGCTGTAGAAACGATACATATTTGTTTAAATGCATTTAATTTGTACGTCTTCTGAGTAGAGCCTTATTTTAGCACTTGATGTATGTTGTTTGCTCAGGTATTTGTTGGTGCAAGATTACATGTAACTGGAGGTGCTCTTAGGGGAGGACGTGCTGTAGAAGGTGAAGGAGCTATTGCAGGTAAATCTTTAATTCTTGATTTTTATTAGCATAGATCGTATTGCAACTTTAGTAATTTTATTTTGATTTATTTTCTTGCTTTGTTAGTTTTGGACACTGCCGCTGGAGTTTGGTTAGATAGAAGCGGGCTTGTGACCTCCTCACGGACAAGCAAGGGACAGAATGACTATGATCCTCCTTTGGAGCTTATGCGTCGTTGTCGCCATGCAGCTGCATCCCTTGGTGTTCGTATATACATTTATGGTGGTCTTAAGGGAGGTAAAAAATTGAGAACATAGTTGATAGTTTGAATAATGCATTAGCAGAATTGATATATGTTTGATCAAGAAGAGTAGACTCTGATGTTTCAGTTGTTAGGAAGGAGGCAAAAGTGTTATTTAACAAAATGGACTTGGAATTTCTGTTTATTATCTTCTAGATGCTTTCCTCTCTTAATCTAAAGATTATGAACTTGTCGGATTTAAGGACACCTTGATATCATGGATCTAAGGGGTTGTCTCAGTAGAAACAAAAGATTGTATTTTTCAACGCCAACATTTATTTATTGTTAACTTTTTACGAAACATGGCATTATGCATGTGTACTTTTACTGTCAATGAATGCAAATATGTGTATTGTTGGCTCTGATTTGTGGCTATTGCATTCTGATTTTTACTCCAACTTTTTTTATACAGATATCCTGTTAGATGATTTCCTGGTCGCGGAAAATTCTTCGTTTCAATCTGAAGCTAATTCTCCCGTATCAACTTCTGAGAAATCCCCATCTGTAACAAGCAAGTCCGAGAGCCTTTCATGCCAACACTAGTTCTTTTGGTGTATCAACATCTTCGGATGGTGAATCTGAGATACCCTCATCTAGTGGCTTGAGGTATCCCTAACCCCCCATCCACCACACACCTCTCTCCAAAATACTTTTTCAAGGCACGTGTTCATAATTTATGTGATGCATATTCATATTGGCAGCATGGATAAAAATTCAATGGAGAAACTACGGGAGGCTTCTGCTGCTGAAGCTGCGGCAGCTAGTGCTGTTTGGCAAGCTGTGCAGTCCCAATCTTCCCCTTCTCCTGAAGAAACATCTGTTTCAGATGACAACTCACAAATTGCAGAAACAATTTCAGATGGTAGTGACTCTGAGGCAGATGTTCGCCTTCATCCCAGAGCTGTACGTCCTTTGCATTAATGCTCAATTGATGATTTTTTTCCATCTGTGAGTGGCAAACTTATCATTTATGTTCTAGCAGGTTGTTGTTGCCAAAGAGGCTGTAGGCAACTTGGGTGGCATGGTCAGACAGTTGTCTTTAGATCAATTTGAAAACGAGAGCAGACGAATGATTCCAATGAATAACGACTTATCTTATCCTCACAAAAAGTTTACCAGGCAGAAGTCCCCACAGGGCTTGCATAAGAAGGTAAGCATAAGTTTAACTTTTTGATCAGTTTTATTTTTATCTTTTTTAAATGTGTACTTCCTTACTCAGGTTTTGATGTGATTCTTTTCTTTTAAGATAATATCTACATTACTGAGGCCAAGGAACTGGAAACCTCCGGCTAATAGGAAGTTTTTCCTCGATTCGTACGAAGTGGGAGAACTTTGTTATGCTGCTGAACAGATCTTTATGCAGGAGCAAACAGTTCTTCAGCTGAAAGCTCCTGTTAAAGTTTTTGGCGATCTTCATGGACAGTTTGGTGATTTGATGCGTTTGTTTGATGAGTATGGATTTCCATCTGCTGCAGGAGACATAACGTGAGTTGAACACTTTTTGCTCATGCCACATTTTCATTATATTTGTTGACAGTGGTTTGACCAGAATTGTGACTCTTGGTCTTACTTAAGTAATCAGCACTCTTCATTCTTATTGTACTAGGAAAAAGTATATCCACGACCAAAAAAAAGGAAAAACGTATATCCAGATCTTGTCATAGATAACAGTCTTGTTAAAAAGGCTTATGACTGATGCCAGTCTATTTATGTTAGGTATATTGATTACTTGTTTTTGGGGGATTATGTTGATCGAGGACAGCACAGCTTGGAGACAATAACTCTACTCCTCGCACTAAAGGCAAATTTCTGCTTTGAAGTCTTATGTTGATATATATATATATATATATATATATATATATATATATTTATTGAATGAATAGTGGCCCTGAATGATTCTGCAGATTGAGTATCCCGATAATGTTCACTTAATACGTGGAAACCATGAGGCTGCTGATATCAATGCACTCTTTGGTTTTCGTATTGAATGCATTGAGAGAATGGTATGTATAATTTATCCTATAGGCATGATGTCCTTGCTCCAAAATTTTGGAATATTAAATGTGCTAGTATATTATGTGCATGTAGGGAGAGAGTGATGGAATATGGGCATGGACGCGGTTCAATCAACTTTTCAACTACCTCCCATTGGCTGCACTAATTGAAAAGAAAATCATCTGTATGCATGGTGGCATTGGGAGATCTATAAATTCTGTGGGACAAATAGAGAAGCTTGAAAGACCCATTACAATGGATGCTGGGTCTATAATTTTAATGGATCTTCTATGGTACACTTTTGTTCATTTATTTGTTTATATTCACTTCACTGTTTTATTTTTGTAGCCTTATGACGTCCATGCATTCAGGTCTGATCCTACAGAAAACGATAGTGTAGAGGGTCTCAGACCAAATGCAAGAGGGCCTGGTCTTGTCACTTTCGGGGTAAAGCACATTCTTCTAATCCTTTTCTTCGTCTTTCTACTTGTAGCTTAGACATGCATTTCCTTTCTTTCTGGTGATGATAGTTTATAGATGTAATTGTAGCATATAAAAGTGGGAGATACCAGACTAATGTTAATTCTGTGACAAATTGACAATCACATACACTAGTGTGTAGTTATTCGTGAATTTATTGGAAAGTCTATAACCTTGATAAGTGGTATCTGAGTACTAGTAAAAGCACGAATTGAAATGGTGCTGTTTAACAGCATCATACAATGGATCTTTGAGCTGACGCTCTTACCGTATCTAAATTTCGTTGGTACATAATATAACTCACGTTCTTTTTCTATGTGCAAGTGTTTCGATTCAATAGTGCTCTAGTTTCATCTCTTGACCTTTCTCTGGCCCTTACCAATAGGTCTTCTTTATATTTGCAGCCTGATCGTGTCACAGATTTTTGTAAGAGGAACAAATTACAGCTCATTATAAGAGCGCATGAATGTGTTATGGATGGTTTTGAACGGTTTGCTCAGGGACAATTGATCACTCTTTTTTCGGCCACCAATTATTGTGGTAAGCAAAACTTTTTACAAGTTTTCGTTCAATGTTATCGTGTTGGCTGTCTCATATGGCTTCTTTATGTAGGAACGGCAAACAATGCTGGTGCAATACTGGTGGTTGGCAGGGGGTTAGTTGTAGTTCCAAAACTAATTCATCCTTTGCCACCTCCTCTTCAGTCACCCGAGACGTCTCCTGAACGTGTCATAGATGATACATGGATGCAGGTAAACCATTGCGTGTCTGAGAATAATAATGATGCAAATAAACAACTAATGCTTAATAATGCATTATTATTTACTATTAACATATATATCCCCAGCTGCCTTTTTACTCTTTTTGGTGTGTCCTATAGGAGCTAAACATTCAGAGGCCACCAACTCCTACTCGCGGTCGGCCACAGCCTGATCTTGATCGGAACTCACTTGCATATATATAGCTGACAGATTTCTCCAAGTACCAAGATATTTGGAATGTGAAAAGTTTCATTCTCTGGAGGCTTGATCCCATCCCGATTTGAGGTGGACTCATGGTCTGTCTCAATGTAGCATGTCCCTTCTGGAAGTCAAATTGCAGAAGTTGAAGCCTTGCCTAGTAGATGTTAGAAGTATAGATGTTAGCAAATGAATATTTTTTCATTTTTCGTAATTGAGTTTGGAATATATGTACAACATAGCCTGCGGAAGAGATGTAGAAAGCTTTTATGCTACATAGAGATAACATATAGGGGAAGGAAATTGGTGGGTTTAGCTTTACAGTTTGAGTTTTTACTTTGTATCATAAGAAATACCATATATTTAATTTATTGAAAATGTTTTGGAACAACGAAATTGAAATCGAAAAACGAAACTCTCCATTCATATAGGCAATAGCTTTCCTTTCAAGAACAAATGATCTTCTCATGTCAAAGCAAGAGGCTCGAAAAGATCAATATTTTGGTGGAAAGATGCGAGAGTCGAAATCAGAGCCTCCTGAATGAAATTCTTAGTTAATCGGATCACGAACCCAGCGAATCTCTCAGCACAAGAGTGCCCTTGATGTAAGAGAAGATGCCATTGCACAACTGAATGATGTCACTGGGCTCAAATGCATCGCACTCATCTCCCCAGAGATGGAAGTGAACCGCGGCAGTCTTGTCGGCCACAAGCGCCAAGCATGTCTTGATCTGTTGTTATGCTGCCTTTGTCTAAAAGTATGAACTTTGTGTCAATGCTGTTCTGTGCAGCTGGCACTATGTCTTTCAGTAACACCATCTTTGGTTTGTTTCTGCAACGACACAAACCCAAAAACACGCAGTTGCTACACCCATTCAAACAACGAAACACATTCATTAACAAGTCTATAAATTCAGCCCAAAACGGATGGGTATACCCAACTGTCCAAATAATGGGTCAAGGGCCGGCCCCCAAGTTAATGGACAAGCTTTACTGAGCATATTTAAAAGGGTAGTGAGCAACATTTTCAAAGCCTTGTGCGGCTCAAAGCCAGGCCCATATAAGGCCGACGCATGACTCAATCTCGGCCCATATATATAAATAAATATATATATATAGATATTATTTAAATTATTAAATAATAAATATTAAAAAATAATGTTGGTCTATAATTGAGCAACGGCTACATACCTAGAATTTATTATCATTTAATATATAAGATTTTTGCTATAAATATATTTAGGAAAAAAAACATATTACTATATATAATTAAACTAAGCAACAACTATGTAATTGCTTCATTAATTCAAATTATGCTGCAATATGCATGACTATGTAATTGCTTGTTATCGATTATCTACTTAATGAGTAATATCTAATTAATTTTAATTTTAATTATTGATTTATTTCTCAAAAGAAATACATGTTATCTTTTCTCTTGAGGAAAAAATCAAAAAATAATCCACTTCAAAAAAAAGAAATAAAAAACAACTCACCTTAATCTATCTCTACTATAAATTTACTATAATAAAGCTGGAAGCTCAACAAAATCACCAAATTATGTTATGACTATATTACCCTTATTATGTTGGTTTTAGATCATAATAACAAAGGTTAATCTGGTAAATAGCAAAATAAAACATAAAATAAAAAAATAATTGAGGAGAAAAATAGGTAGTGGATTTTATAACTAAATAAATAACTACCTTATATAAATCATGAGTAGGTGCAAAGTCAAAACAAAAATGTCAGAATTAATAATTTCAGATTCGCGGTATCGGAACACCGGTTAGTGATTCAGTTGCGATTCTGGTAAGTAATTTTCATTGTGGTAATCGGATTTAAAAAAAAAATTTGGGTTATGTGTTTTTAGTGGTTTCCGGTGATTATGGATTTGTATTTGAGATTGGAAGGAAAAAATGTTGAAATTTGGGGATGAATTGTAATCAATACTGATACGTATATTTTCAAATTGTTTGTTTGTATCTCAGTTGTAGTATATTGATTTCAATTGTTCTAAATAATTTGTCTTCTTTGAATGGGGTGAAATATTGCGTCTCCATAGTAGAAATATTCAATTGACATTGTTGAGATCAGAAAGTAGGGATCTTTGATCTTGGAAAATGACCATTGTGCGTCGTGGTTAATTAGATACAGGAGAATTGGATTCGTTGGTTAAGACTATCAATTTTGATAGTCCTTTAATTAAATGGGTTCATATCATTTTATTTTTGCAGGCAATTGAAGGCACGACTTATACAACCAAAAGAGGTTTGATATCTAATTTATGTGATGTATTTACGTGACATGATTATGGTTTTTGCCTATTGGGGTGTTAGTTCTTCAAAATGCGGATATTACTGTTGGCAAACATCTACTGAAACAGTCAAATCTGGAGAGAGGAATCAAAATCGGCAAATATAAAGAGAGGAAAATATTGATGTCGAAATTGGTCATTGCAGATTCACCAAAAAAGAGCAAAGCGGCGCAAACACGGACACTAAGGGAGGAGAAACGCGGAAACATTAGGGTTGATTTCATTTCCATTATTCTCAAGAATATAGTGATCCCTTGATGATTGATTTCCATTGATTTCAGGCAATAAGGGTCTTGCGTCACTGGAGAATTGCCATTGTTGCCTAGAAAGGCTAGGTATGATTTTAGCGCTGACCCGTAACTAGGAAATAGTTCTTCAACTTTTCTATCTGCATAATGTGATTGAAAGTTAGTCTTAATTGTATTGGTTTAACAGGAATTGAAACAAGCTGCTAGCCTGACACACCTTTCAGTTTTTTAATCATTGATACTTCTTATCTGTAAATTTTGGTTCAATTTCTGAATGATTTTTTCATTGCTTGGAGTCATAGATTAAATTATACAAAAAAATAATTGTGGGGAAAAACCCTGATATTAGAAGAAACCTATCGAATTAAGTCCTCTTTTCTGTTAGATTTCCTCTTTTGCGGTTTCAGTTCAGTTGGTTCACTACAAGAGCTGGTTTGCAATACAATGTTGCTAATCAACAAGCATTAGATAAATTGAAAATGAGTATGTTAGTCCAGCTTCACAGTCTGTGCATAAAACTATATTCTTGCCTGCACTCATGTGATTGGTGTCTAATTGAAACAAGCTGTTTGTGTTTATGTGGTTGTCAAGTTTCTACAATGAGAGTATATAAAACAATAAATTCATTGTATGTTTAGTAATTGATGTTTTTTAGGCATGTTGTGTCTAATTTAATTAACGATCGTGTCTGAGCTGTGTTTTTTGTTCTTTCTGGTTAATCCATACTCTTGCATGCATTCAATTGGAGGATGGGTTACAATTACTGATCCATCAAATTAAGCCCTATTCATTTCTCTCATTGAAGGATGCTGGTGATGGAAGGGTACTGCAAAGAGTTTATTGGATAGAGAGCTGATAGAGAGCAGACCTGGAGAGTGGTGTGCTATTTATCAATTTATGTAGCAACTCTTGTGTAGAAAAGTGAAGCAAGTAGATGTGCAATATAAGCATGACCTGACATAAATTTTGAGTAGATGCAAGATTATGATGTATTAAACTGTAGTGGCCAAAGTTTATTCTTCGATCCTTTCAACAGTGGTGATACGTTCATACACAGATACTTTTTCATTTTTGTTTACTCTTCGATTTTGCCAATAAGGCCAATATTCATAGTTTTGAACAAATATGAAATTCCGAATGCACTTGGACTAAAAATCGATATTCACACGCGTGAGTGCGCACTTTCGTACGTGCAGGAAGGCTAGTAACAATAAAAAGAAGCAAACGTAAGAGGGCATATCAACAAAAATTGACAGCATAACGACCCAACAAAAATTGACAGCAGAAGAGTGCTAACATTCCGACTGAAGAAAAGAGCACACTAGACCAAACAGGAAACAAAACAAAACTAGAGACCAGACGAAAGAGAAGTAGATTTACCTCTTGAAGGTTGAACTTAACAAAGGCTGGGAAGTAGAAGTAGGAGCCTCTGTTATGGTTCTCAAAGCCCTAGCAAGATGCAAATAAAAATGCATTGCTTGATGTAGTGATATTTCCACGCGGACTTGTAGGTGGAACCGTGGAATAGAACACAAAATCTATTAGAGTTCTAAACTTTTAGCCCGAAAAGGTTAGAAAATCAATGAGATATTATTCTCCTTTATCTTTCGATTCAAATTAAACTTTGTTTCCTATTTGAAATCGTTTCTTATAATAAATAGGATCTTAAACAATAATCGGATATGGTAAGAGAAAAATTTTCTGAAAAATTGAAGTTTTATGATCTTCCGCCTTTCTTAGCCGCAAAGTAGGATGTTTCAAAAAGATTTGAATAGAAATTAAACACCCATAAAACCCGAATGTAAATATGTCATCCTACACAAGCTTGTACATCCTAATGCTCACCATCGTATGGTGTGTGCAAGCTAGAGGTAGGCGGCAAATCGTACAGGTATTTTACTTCAATTGCAATTTCAAGGGAGAACAAGTAAAATTCTGCAGAAAAATAAAAAAGTAAAACTTAATGTTGAGGAAAAAAACTCAGCTACTGTCGAACCAAGTGACCAGCAATGGCAATGGTGAGAACCTCATTTGTTTTTGTAATTCATATATTCTCTGAACTGATCGAGACAACTAACAAAGCAGAAATTTCACGTACCAACTCATAATTTGGAATGCTCACAAAGGCCAAGCCTTCATTCAATAGAAGTTTAAGGTACAAACGCAAGAAACACGACGTCCCTCCCAACGAGCTAAATAACAGGGGATGAACTCTGCATCCTAAGAGATCCATCTACACAGGACCATCGTTAATGTCATCGTCCCATTTCTAAAGGGGACAAAAGGACTACTACAAGGGCGTTTAGCTTAACCTTAGAGGAGGCAATTTGAAAGTCTTACTTGAATCCCATAACACTCTCATCAAGCCAATCTTTGTTTCAGCCTCCTCAAACGAACCTCCTGTGGCCATAGAAGGGTATGGAAGCTTCATTGCTCGTCTGACTTTAAGCTCTTTGATATCCACAACGTATGCCCTCAACTCCTCCAAGTTCCTCCCAAACCATTGGCCACCAGCCTGAAACACCTTTCCAAGGCCAACCTCCTCTCCGTTATTATATTTGAGCAAAACATGGTCACCTTGCTTGCATGGAACAGAGTTTGAAGGACCACGCGGAACATCATCTGCTGCTTTAGTCCCAGATATCTGGACTAAACTACTATTCGATTTCAATTGAGGATCACTCCTCAAATTTGCTTGTGCAGAAGCTGCTTTAGTCCCAGAGATCTGGACTAAACTATTCGAATTCATTTGAGGATCACTCCTCACATTTTGTGCAGAAGCATTTCCGACAGGACTCTCGGCTGAGTTGTTGGACCTCAGTCCTTGCGCACCTTGCTTATCTGGTAGTGTAGTGACCTCTGGTGCTGCACGGACATCCTTTGTACGGGCCAGCCTGGCTTTTCGATTATTTAGCCTGTTGTCAAACAAAAACATATTATTATTATTATTATTAAGAACAAACACCCAAAATGTAAAAGCAGAGGTATTTGATTTGTTACTGAGAAGAAATTTTACAAGTGACTTGAACAAAAAATGTACTGCAGCTCTATGCAAGCATCATATAAACAATGTTCATAAGAACACGTGAACACTAAGCAATGACCACGTTTCCAGAACACATATTCACTCATATTGAAGTTAGAGCACAAATGAAAAATGAAGAGTGCAGGAAAGGAAAGGATACAAATTCTGACCAGTTTTTAAGCTGTGAAGAAGTAACATCGGAACCCTGGAAAACACAACAGAAGACTTCTCAAGGGAAAATAATAGGAACTTCTTTACCATAGAGAAAAAAAAGGTTTGAGGTATTCAACATACATGATAACTTAATCTATCAGCCCATGTTTGTAGTGACGATGCATTGCGCTGCATATCAGGTTCATCTAATAGGGCTCTCTCCACAAGTGCCACTTGTTCATCATTCATTATTGTTCGTTTCCGTTTTCTTCTCTGTGTTTCTTCATACTGAAGAGGTTCACTCTTTTCATCCTCTCGAGTTCCTCCATACCCACTTTCTTCTATTGGTTCACTTGACTTTGGAATTTCTTTGTTTTCCATTCGATCAACAGCGTGTTTCCCTCTTGTTTCACTTGTGTCTGAACCACTTGTCTCAACATTATGAACATCTCTGTCGATTGCTGTAAATCGTCCAGATGCACTTCTATCAGATGTACCTTTCTCTTCCTTCACTGCATCATCAGCCTGATCCATATACACACTGTTCACATCAACTTGGTCTGCATCTTGAAAAGCAGAATTCTCAGACATTATGTCCTCCAGATTACCACTTCTGCTACTAAGACTAGGAGGTCGTTGTCTTATTGAAGGTAGTGGTGAGCATCCTCCAGTACTCTGAGCCTCCTACAAGGAATCCCTCAGTTTACTTCTAAGAATACAACTGCCTACGTCACTATTAAACAACTCAAAATGCCAATATGAGAATCTATTTCACTTGTTATGATTGAAAACAGATAATGACTTGATTCATTATATTGCATTTCTTAAAGTTTGATGGTTCTTTTTCATAATTGACTAAAACACAACGCACGTACGGGACCCAGAGGTGGGCTAGGGTTGGCTGCAGCCCACCTCATTTTTTGGAGAAAAAAGATTGAGTACATGTATACCAGATGAGGACACATATTTCTCAAATCTAATCTAATTCTCTGTCCTCTTTTTCCTTCCCATCCACTTTGACTTTGTTTCTTTTCTTTCTCTCCTGTTCTCATTTTTCCCCTTTGCCAATTTTTTTTTCTGTTCATCGATCTCTCTCTCTCTCTCATGTTCTTCTTTCTCCTCTAATTAGATGAAATGAAGAAAATCAATCTATCTCTATCTTTCCCGCACAGATTTCCTCAATCAAAATGAAAACTTGGCAATCTCATAAGAAAAAAGCCCAAAACCTTCAATATTTCAGCCATCTAATTTACCGAACCAGGTTTCGGACTGAACCAATTTACCAAACTCGCCTCCTCTTTTCAAAACCCTCACCTTTAAGGCTCCAAGACTTCCTCTTTAAAGAAGCTCAAGAAGACTCAATTCTGAAATAGCTCATTTTGTAGCGCGCCTCCACAACTTTAGTTTGTTGCTATTCATATCTAATGGCTGCTTATCAATTTTTGTTGAGGGCTTAATCAAATTGGGTTGAGATACCATCCTAGTCTCAATTACTACTGCTATTCATCTAGTGGCTGCTTATCAGTTTGCTTAACATAAATATACCTATGTTATGGATATTCTCAGAAAACAAAAAAGACTGCCAATTTTTTATAAATAATTTTGTTCACAACATAAAGCAAATGTAACCTACCCCGGTTTTCATTCTTGGTTCCGTCCCTGACACAACGTGCGTATATGCAGCCTACATGCTAGAGTAAAATTTACAGTGCATCGACCCATATCATGGTTACAGTGTAATGTGATAAAGAACCACAAACCATCAGCATTTCAGGGCACACAGAAGATGGGCAAAAATTCAAAACTAGTGTATTTACCTGATGATGTTCACTGATATTGAGTTTAGCAAATTTGTCCCAATATTTTAACTCCTCAATTTTCTTCTCCTGCCAGAAAACATACAAACTTCCTTTCAAATAAAGAATAACAAATAAACATTGTGGTGGGTGGGGTATAAAGGACATCCTTTTTCAAAACACAAAATATTATGTTTCTAGATAATTGAACTTTTACCTCCATTGGAGAGAGTAGTGATTCAAATTGCTTAGAGAAAACCCTGTAATGTAAAACATTATTAGAACAATAATACTATATGGCTGGTGTAATTAATAGTACAATAAATAAATCATGAAATCATATATCAATGTCCACCCATATGCACATAGTTACATCAAAGTTAACGAATGAGCATTATTTTACTAGTTACTCTTGTAATCTTTGAAGCAATAATGAAGCGTAGATTCTACAGTAATTGGAAGAACATGGATGAAGGTATATCACCTTAGGAGCTGTACATCCTCCACATTCAAAAAGTTTGGAATTAGTGATTCCGCATGACTTAGCAACGAATCTGCAAAGACATTTACATGTAAGGAAGGGACTAAATTCTGCAATTACATTATTAAAATTCATTGGAGAGTGATGATTACAAAGATTTCTGCTGATAGCTGCAGCTTTCAGAGTATCAGAAGCAAAAGAAATTCCAGGAAATAAGTTTGATGGATCCATTCGCAAGCACTCCATAAATTTGTTAGCAAAAAGGTTCCTCTCCTGTTCTGTAAATTAGAATAAGGAAGTTTATTCATATGGCAACAATGACAAGTATCAAAGGAAGTAGTTAGACTGACAAAATCAAAAAACAAACCTTCACAGATAGAGGGAATAAAACAATGGAGGTTTGCAATTATTTTCACAAATAATGATGTCCTCTGATGCACATAAGAAGCCTGGGTCATACTATTGCGAGTTACAGAAAATTCTAAGGTTCGTGCATTATGCAGGTAAGTAGATGAAACTACATCCAAAACCCATCCAACTGTTGCAAATGAATCAAACTCAATAGAGCCATCTTCTTCCTTTACAGGGAGTACAGAAGAACACCAACTGGATAAAAAATCTCCATGAGGGAGCGAAAATATTGCAGTCAGCACTTTAGTCTGGAGGGACATAGAAAAGACGTAGTCACAGACTTTTTCACATATTTTAGCTATGCACGATGCGTGTGGTTGCACCAATGACATGTAGATAATGCAATAGCTTTAGAATACCAAAGCAAAACAAGGGTAACAAAAGAATAAAGAAAATAAAATATTGCAAAATAATGATAAACCGGGACCAAGTAATGACTATAGCTTACAAAGTGTATTGTAATGTAAGATCGAAAGTTTGAATCATCAGATAAGATATCAGTTAGGCGCATGGCATTGAGTTGGATGAGCCCCATAGGGTAACTTCCATCAGAATGAGCAGCTAAACATTTGGGATCTTTACCCAGAGCACACTTCAATAAATCAATAATCTGCATAACAACAAGCAGCTTAACAGTTGGAGCAGGCTTTGTAGAAAGAAATAGGGGGGGAATGAAACTTATCACAGCCCCAGCATTCATGATATGATAGAAAGAAAGCTAACCTCCAATGCAACAGACTTTGCCAAATCCAGGCTGCCTGGGGAGCTGGCAACTTCGTCCAGGTAAGATATGCTTTCTGCTTCACAGAGATTCAACAGCTGCAACAAGCATAGAAGTGAGTTTCTGCACAGCAGTATACATAAAGCTATAACATTTGATATACTTCCATCTGTGGACTCACAATTGAGAGCATTTTTGCTTTTAGCCTAGATACGACAGCCACAATTCTAGCAGATGCTAAATGAGGCGCAATGTTTAGCTTCAATATGCCTTGAGCCAGAACCAGAACACCACCTTTTCCACATAGTTCCTGTACAGTACCAAAACAAGATAACATACATGTCACAACTTTGATATCTTGAACAGACACTTAACAAAAAAATAAAATAATATAAAATACGAATTAACATAAAGCCCAATCCCCACTCTCCACAACAACCTATTCATGAAATCCCTGAGCTATTTCATTTATCTCAATATTGTCTCACAATTGCCCCGATCCAGATCAAGATATTTTCACTCACACATCTAACTCTATGCAGCATCCCTAACTAATGTGTACATACAAATGAAACTACAGAGTTCAGCTTTCAGTGCCACTACTCTCATATCTTCCTTCACATGCCTTGCACCTCAAGCTCAAAACTTAGAGCCAATAAGAACAAGACACCTCTGAAATAAGACTTTGCTCAAAATTTAATAATGAGTGATCCTATTCAGAAACCTTATTCCTGAGTAGTCGTTCCTGAAACAATTTTTGCTGGCACAGCAATTGGAGAAACTGTAAAGAGGCCTCACATTGCTGGTAGAGAGAGTGAACTATTTTCTCATGTTCAGATGAAAGTATGACGTTGAGAAACTTAATGGAAGCGTAAACTGCACCAAAAGCTGCCTCCATAAATATGTCAACCTGTCATGGAAAATTTTCAGTCAGCATGTGCATAGAGGTGACACCAAGAAAATAACAGGAAAGTGTCAGAACAATCCCATGAAAGTGAAAACAGATATACTATAACTAGCCCAATCCCCATTAAACCCTATTTCTATGCAAAGCAGCATGGAATGATCATTTTCTGAATGGTACCTTAGGATGTGCTAGCAATACTTGAACAAGGTCTTGCCACTGTGAAGATATGCATCCAGTAAGTAGATGTAAACTGCAGGCCACTAGTGCAGAATGCATCAGCGGTGTGATACCTAAATTATTACTTTTCTGCATCATGAAAGCAAGTCTCAGTGAAGGTAGTGACAAGGGAGCATAAATAAAAGAGAGGATTAACCCAAACCTGTTCATAACCACTAAAAACAATGAGGATATAGAACACCAGGTCAAGCAGCTGTTCTGACACTTTTACATCATCTAGCAAAATCTGTAACAATAAAAAACATAGTTCAGGGGAGAAATATGTCACATTGTCAAGTCCTAATATTGACAAAGTAATTTTTAAACTGATAAAATTAATGGCACAACTAAATTGATTAAGAGTTCCATTAACAAGAAAACTGACTGCTATCATAGAATAAGACTTGGGCAACTAGCCACACGAGCTATGGACATTATATATATGGGCTTACATTAAAATTAAAGACTGCCATAACAAATTTCAAAAACAAAAAAAATGCAATCTGTAATTAAACAGACCAACATCAGATAAAAGTCCAAATTTTTGCACAATATAAACAAGAGAACTGACAGCCATCATAGAATAAGACTTAGGCAACTAGCCACACGAGCTATGGACATTGTACATATGGGCTTACGTTAAGATTAAAGACTTTGCCATAACAAATTTCAAAACACCAAATAAAAATGCAATTTATGATTAAACAAACCAACAACAGATAAAACTCCAAATTTTTGCACAATATCATTATAATCAAGAAAAACCCTAGTACTCAACATGAAAAAAATAGGGGAGAGAGTGAGAATATCTGTTTCCGTTTGTAGCCAGATCGACTCAAGAAAACTATAGATAAGAAAAAGTTTAATATGACAAAAGACATATTATAGAAAATCTACCTAATTTAACAAGTCACATGTAGCTAAGCCAGCAAATCAAAGATGACTAGTTGTTTAAGACAGTAGAAAACAAGAAAAAGAATTCAAAGTGCCAAACAGAAAATAGCACAAAACACTGAAATATAGACAGAACATGCAACAACATACCTGTTCAAGTATGGGATTTCTAGGCGCTAGATCACACAAGGAGTGCAAGAGCCTAATGCCACTTAATAAGTATCTGAATAGGGCTTCATCTTGGTCAGATGACATAAGCACTGCAATAAGGTGCAGAGGGAGAGAACTGGCGAGCTTTTCAACATCAATCTGAAACACGACAACTTAAGATATGTGACGCCCATGAAAAGGATATATCCAGCAGAACATAACATCAATAGCAAATATGACAATGACTGACCTTTAGGAGTGATTCCTTTTCAGTAACATATTGTATAGTAAAATTATCAGAGTCCTTCAATAATTTACCAAGTTCCTGAGAGCTAAGCCCATGTAACTCCTTTACTGCAGAAACTAAGTCTATAACCTGCTTCGTGTAAACAACCTTGTATTAATTCATGCTAACAAACTCAAGTCGAAAAAGAGTCTAACTGGCCATCTTGATGAACAAATGCCCAATGAAATCATTTCTACAGGTAATGTTTAGTAGTTGAGATTCTTACTTGCAAAGCACTGCATGAGGACGGCTCTTCCTTAACAGGTCCCATTCTACCAAACCAAAATCTCACCAATATGCACCGACATAACAACGATAAAGATAACTACATTCATAAAAATTACAGATAAAGGCTCAATTAGACACAAATTCATATCAATTATTTTTTCTTCGAAAAAAAGCTCCAAACAGTAAAATCACAGTATTCAAGTTTTCAATTAACAATCTGCAATTCAGAAAACCCTAAGTTTTCATCAATCAAACTGAATTGAAACGAAAACAAACACACGAATTCACAGAGAGCATGGAAGTGAAATCGGCCTGAGCTCTAGAACACGACTCACCAGAGCTGATCTCGAGTATGAAGAGATTGGATTGCGAATCTTCAAGCTTGAAAACTGAAAGAGAAAATAGGGAAAAGAGAGCGCGGGTCTTTTATATTTGGATTTGAGTTGAAAGATTGAGTGAGAGAGAGTAGAATTTATACTAGTAGAGTAGGCTGGTTTTGGTTCTCTGATGTTTCTGTTTCGCTTAAAACCCTCTGATTTAGGGAGCTAGAGTGTGACTCCAATTCAGCATCAGCGTCATTCGAATCTGGGTATCAGAAATTCCGCATCTAGAAAGATGTGTTGCATAATTTTTCCTACCAAACCCAATTTGAGATAATAACTCCGATATTTTTCCAACCAAACCCAATTTGAGATAATAATTATATTATTATGTAAATTCTACTGGATTAATAATTTACTTTTTTTTATCAAATGAATTCATTCCATTCATAAAAGAACTTATATCAAGGTGTGTTACATGACCTCATTAAACCCTAAGAGTACCATACTCCAACTCAAATTTAATTGGTGAGATCAACAACTAAAATAGAGTTAAGCCACTCTGGTTTCATTAGCCACCAATAGTAGGAAATGGTATCGAAATAGCGAACTTAGCTATATTATGAGCTGCATTATTACTTTTTCAAAGGATAAAACCCAAACTAAAATAAACTTAACAGAAACTTTATCTCTCGCATCACCGCTCCATATATGCTCAGGTCCTCTTCAATTGAATTAACCGCATCAACTAATGTCTTGTAGTCTGTTTCCACCTCCATATGCGAAAAACCAGCTTTGGATACAAAAGTGAAGACCATTTCGTAGCGCCAAAACCTCACAACTAAAAGGGCTGACTAACCCCATCCTGGGCACCGCTAAGATACCAATACAATTTCCTTGATCATCCCTACATATGGCTCCAGTCCCTAATCGACCATGCTTTTGATCTAAGCCTCCATCTATGTTTAAGTTGATCATTCCATGCCTTGGTTTCGTCCACCTCTCCGCTCCTTTTTCGGTTGTCCTGCACTTCTCTCAATCCTCCATCTTTCTTGTTGGAATCCCTACAGCCTTTCCACACCTCCCACCAATTCTTAGTAACCTCAAAGAATTCAACAGCCCCACCAACAACCCTACCATGAACACTATCATGTCTCCAATGCCATAGTTTCCAACAAATCACTCCAAACCACTTTAAGTCATCTTTCTTGGCGACTAACCTCACGTGAGCAAACAAATCAAAGAAGCTATTTTCCTTCCATACCTTACAAACCTCACCAAGAAAAGTGCATTTCCATATTTTTGGGCAAAAGGGCACGCCCACAACACATGTAAAACTGATTGTGAAAGAAATTTGCACCTACCACATCTCGCATGTTCACAAATTTTACGACGTTTTAATTCTTTCAAACACGGCAGAAAATTATTAGAGGCTCTCCAAAGCAACACTTTAATTTTATTAGGAACTCCACAATCTCTTCCATATTTCCTGAGTACTAGTCCTACCTTCCATAGCCCTACTACTAGACTGCAATCCAGTCATCCTCTTGTTTTCATTCATTCCCACCCAATAAACAAACTTTATAGGGTACCTCCCATTTTTATTGTAGTGTCACACCTGTCTATCGACTCATCCACTTCTAGCTAAAGGGATTGATAAAATAATACTAGCTTCAGAATCAATAAAGAGACTTTTAACCCTATCCACGTCCCATTCAGGATTCACAATTAAACTCTGAACCAAAGGCTGTGGAATCCATTTGTCCTTCTTTATGTTAATCAAAGCTCCATTTCCAACCCTCCAGTAAATTCCTAGATCCAGCAACTCCTTCCCCCAAACTAAGCCCCTCCACATCATCGAAGCTCTTTTGCCCGTCACAGCTCTCATCCATTCAGTCGAGTGAAAGTACTTCGCTCTTAACAGTCTGCTCACCAGAAAATTAGGATTATGCATTAATCTCCAATAAGTCTTTGTCATCAAAGCTTGGTTGAACATTTCCAAATCACGAAATCCCGATCCACCATCTCATTTGCTAGCACACAGTTTCTCCCATTTACAGTAATGCAACCTTTTTTTCCTTCTCTCTTACCCCACTAAGTTTGTAATCTTCGACTGGAAGGACTTCAAAACCCCTTTTGGAAGCTGAAACACACTCTTAGTGTAAGTTGGGATGGCTTGAGTCACCGACTTCACCAAAGTCATCTTTCCGGCTTTTGATAGAAACTTGCTATGCCACCCAACTAAATGATGATCCAACCTTTCTTGTAGTCTCTTAAACATTTCCTTTTTATTTCTCCATGTCATAGTAGGAAGCCCAAGATACCTTTCATGGAATGGTACAACTGAAACTCCAAAAATCCCTTTTATTTCTTCCTTCAATTCTGCTCTAATCCCCGAACCAAAAGCAATAGCAGATTTGTCAAAATTGATTTTCTACCCAGCTAAAGCTTCATATAGTAACAAAATGTGCTTTAAATTCAAAAACTCCTGCACATTAGCCTTGGAAAAAATCAAGATGTCATCTACGAATAAGAGATGAGATATCGACGGTGCATAACTGCTTGCTTGAACACCATGAATGAATCTCATTACATCAGCATGAGATAATAAGCTTGAAAGGCCCTCTGAACAGAGAAGAAAAATATAAGGGGAAAGAGGATCATCCCCTTGTCTTAGACCTTTAGTAAGGCTTATTATGTCAGCAGGCTGACCTTCCCACAAAATTGAGAAAGTTGCCCATCTTACACACCTCATTATCATTTTAACCCATTCTCTCACAAAACCCAGCTTACTCATAATCTTCTCCAAAAACTCCCGCTCTACCCGATCATACTCATTGCTAATGTCAAGTTTCAAAACCAAATTATGCTCACCACCTCCAGCTAACTTTCTTATCGAATGTATTGTCTCAAAAGCCATAATGACATTAACATGGATATGTCGTCCCAGAACAAAGTCATTTTGTGTAGGAGATATGACTGCATCTAAAATACTCTTCATCCAGTTGACAATGGACTTAGAAATCAGCTTATATAGGACAGTGCATAGACTAATCGGTCTGAAATCCGAAGAATACAAAGGTTCTAGAATCTTTGGGATTAAAGCCAGCAGCGTATGGTTTGCACTCCCTATTTCATGTCCTTCATTTAGAACTCTTAAGCAAAAATTGCAAACATCATCTCCTATTACATCCCAAAACCTCTTATAAAACATCACCGGGAAGCAATCACACCCCGAAGATTTAAGGTTTGGCATTTGTGCGAGGGAGTGTTCAATATCCTCTCTGGAAAAAGGAGCCAGCAACTTTAAATTCATCTCCTCATTAACTTTATACCGTACCTTGTCTCATATGATATCTAAGTGGCTACATCTCCCTGAACTGAACAATTGTTCAAATGAGCCCAGTAGCAGTTCTCGCACTCCATCTACTTGCTCCACCCAATCCTCATTACTATCATATAAACCATGAATTCTATTCTGACTACCTCAATTTTTAGCAAAATTTTGAAAAACCTGGTATTGCTATCTCCTTCCTTCAGGCAGTCAATCATCGATCGTTGCCTCCAAAGCTTCTCTTCTTGTTTTTCTAATTTCTCTAACGCTTGTAACACACGCTTCCTTTTTTCTTGAATCCCCGAATGAGTACTATCAAAAGGTAGAGCCTTCCGTTGTTCTCTAAGCTCCCCAATTCTTCTCGAAATATTCTTAATTTTTGCCTTATTCCACTTATGCAGAGCCGTCATACAGTGATCCAGCTTTATGATTACAGCAACCCCGTTATTCTGACTCTGTTCCCATGATTGTTGGACCACCTGATTACAACCATCTTCCTTGACCCAAAAGCTCTCAAACAGATTGCGCCTTATAGCCCTCTTTTGATGCAGTACCTCACCAGCAGTAGAAACAATGATTGGAAGGTGATCCGATAGACTAAAGTCGACTTGAGTGACCATTAGTTTAGTGAAGAAGCTAAATGCCGCCAAATTAGCAAACGCTCTATCTAGTCACTCCATCACTGACCCATTACTCCAAGTATATCGCGGACCTTCGAAGTCGATCTCAATAAGATTGGACTTATCGGTCGCCTCTTTGAATTTGTTGATTTGCGACATCGATTTGTCCCCTACGCCAACTTCTCATTCGTCTCCCTAACATCGTTGAAGTCTCCAACCACCATGATCGATCTAGCCTTTGAGCTTGAAATTCGATTCAATAATTTCCATGAGAAACGAAGAAGACTAGCTGTAAGGTTGCCATAAAATCCCAACAATCTAATTCTCGTGTCCCTCTCCACTAACTCAGCATCAATATGTCCCTTGGACCTGCCCATTACATTGATATCAATATGGGTCTTCCATGCCAAGACCATCTCACCGTTGTGTTTTCTCTCTTTTTGTACAACATAGCACTTTGGAAAACCCAATTTATTACAAATTCTAGTCATTTCCATCTCATTTTTTTAGTTTCCATCAAGAACATAATGTCGAAATTATAGACTTTAAGCAGGTTGCTTAAAGCATGGAACATGTGCGGGTCTCTCATCCCCCGCATGTTCCAACTCAAAACGATCATTTCTCGTGATGGACCCTAGTACCGGAGCCCATCACGGTTTTCTTCATCACATCATTTTTGAAAGACGACACCTTACTCTGCTCTTTGCTAACATTCTCCACTTGACGATTTCGTCTGCCCCTACATGAAAGCCCTTTCGACATGAAGCATCTGATTTTGGGATACCCTTCTCCATTTTCTTTCCTCTTCCTACTACCACACCCACCTTAGGAATAAATCATGTTTGTTCTGGACACCCACCTACCTTGATCTCCTCCTGCTCACTTTGTAAAAGACTGTTAGCTGGCCCATAACTTTTCTTCAAAGTCCATTTTTTCCTGTGAAGACCCGCTCGGCCCATTGTTATGAGTCACATTTCCTATCTTCTTTTGCACATTAAGAGACATTGGAGGCCCAATAATCATCTCCAATTTTTCCTTTCCTTTTGAAGCTCTCCTTGATACTGATTTCCCGCTGGAAATATCATCCCCAAATGCAGCTAATTTATTCGAAAAATTCTGAGAATCATGCAGATCAATATTCACCAACTCCGCTCCCCCTTGATCTAGCTCCATCAAATCATAATCCCAATTACCCGCTATTATCTCCAACATTATTTACTTTTCTTCCCCTTTCTTATCTCTCATCAATGAATGAGCAAATTCCCCCTCCTTGCCACCACTCACGGTGGCAACGTTCATCGACGACGGTTGATCAACCCTTCTTCGTTTTGCATCTTGGCTGGAATTTGGATCCTTCTCCTCCTCCCAGAATGCACTAGCTTCCTCTCAGCTTCTTGGATTCCCTAACAAACCCACCTCCGGTGCTTAACATTTCCATCCTTTCCCCTGTTTTGACTTTCCAAAGCCTATGACTCTACCTTTTAACTCCCCATATGGTTTAATGTTGTAACAGTCCTTTATAACAGAATTCCATCTTCCATACCTTTGCTTTAGATCCAGATCAGCTTTCTTTTTAAGACAACACCCTCTAGTATGTGTGAACAATTCACAATAAAAGAAGAAGAAAGGCAAAAATTCATATTCAATATCAAAATTCTTAGAAACCCTATAGACAACTCAAACCTCAATCCATCTGGGCAATGGTTGAGTCAAATTAATCTGCAACCTTATTCTCAGGCAATCTCCAATAAAATCACCATAAGTCCCTGCATCAGTCCAAACATATTTTCCTATGCGATCCCCAATGCTCTTTCACATTGCTTTGTTTAAGAACCGCGGAGGGAGACCCCTAATTCGAACCCAGGTCTTCTGGAACTCAAAGGCCTCCTCCCGTAACTCTGTTCTCCCATCCGTCTCCTTTAAAGCCACCAACGCATTATCAAAAGTCCACGGACTTCCTTGCATGACTCTTTTTATCCTCATCCCTTGTAAAACTCGCCAAGAGACGATTTGTGTCGCCGACATCGCAAATCAAAAATTCACCTCGCATTTGCCACAGTTCTCGCATCTTCTTGAACGGAGCCTCTTTGTGAATCACTTTCGCCGTAAACACTTACCGAATTAGAAAAAATTTCACCGGGCCTAAATCCTGATCTGTTTCAATTCTCACAATCTCTTCTACTTTTTCTTCTTCTTCTTCAGTTAGAGACAAGAATCACCCCCCCCCGCTTGACCTGCCATATCCTCTAACTTACACAGGTATTACCCACCCAATCCCACACAAAGGACACCACTGATAAGAGCACAATCTCGTGTCTTTTGATAAGCTTTGCTGTGTGATGGGTATTGAAAAGGTTAACCATAGGCGGCGACTGTATGAAAACTCTTACCTCTCTCTCATGCCTGAGAGATAAAAAGTACTTTTACAAAATGCCGATGTAATAATTATTTACTTAAATGCATTATTTTAAATTTGCATATTTAATTTGATTAGGTATTAATGGAAAATCATTAATAAATTAGTTATTTTAAACAATTTCCTAATCTCAAGTTTCAAATTCTTCCAAACATCACAAATGGAAATGCTAAATCAATTTCATTTCACCCTTGAAAGGAAATTGACTACAATTCTTTTCATACCAAACATTTCAGTCAACCAAATGGGGTCTCAATGTATATGGTCAACGGGGATGCCATTTCATTTCTTACCTTTATGAAAAAAAATCAAATTTAATGTTTTCTTACTATAGTTCGAGATGTTAAGACCTTTCCAAATAACACCGATATTTTTTGACCTACCGATTGAAAGTAAAGAATCCAAAATCTTATCACGAAAGACGTCATTACCATTAAAGAGAAGATATTACCTCTTTGGTCAAAATTAGAGGTGGCAATCGCCCTTTATAAATGGAGCCAATTACACAATTGAGAAGAGATTGCGGAGAGAGAATGAATCAGATCGAAATGGAGATAATCAGACTGGTGTAGATTGTAAAATCAGATATAGGCATATAGCTATGCCGAGAATGTATGTAGTTTTACTGTAAATGTGGGCATTTTGGCATTTGACAATGCGGTTTTGGACCAGTCCTGGTCCTATAGGTTTTTATGCTCACACTCATGTCCTAATTTATATAAAAATAAGATTTTTATGTTTTTAAATTTGATCGAGTCTTGGCATGCAATTCTCCCAAATAATAATAATAAAGAACATAAAAACCTCGCCCTATGCATAGACTTCAAATCCATGTTCAGCTCGATTGAGATGGTATTCGTTTTGTTAGGATGTACATTGGAGAACCTTGAAAAAATTTCCTAGATGAAAACTTTTAAACTTCTATCGTGAAGGTACAACAGAGGTTTTTTTTTCTCTTATATGTCTTTATTAGTAATTTTACATAAACTAACAAAGTCAACTATAATTTAAAAAATTGAAAAGGTCTAAATAGTATTTTTAGAGGTATGAATAGATTTTTTTTTGTAATGCATATAAATTGCTTTTATCTCTCCAGTCCTGTATGGGGGTAGTGATTTTGTACTTCACACCTAAGCATTCAATAACTTTTTGGCTCGTAGTTTTAACAGAGCAATGATCTTCCAAAAAAACAATGACAGAAAACCATTCATTCATAGGCACAACAAAAGGATACAAGGCCCTTCCCATTATGTTCCAGTATACTGCGAGTTCTTCAGGTGCTCACCATCAGTACTTCCCACCATTATTTCTGAATTTCCATTCCCCTCCTACCTAACTACTTTATTCTCAAGAAGATGTTTTGCCTTGATCCCAGATGAAGAATTTCTCCTCTCCAAGTCACTGTGTTTTCTTCATCAACCTCCGTGACTGGACATCAGTGGTGAAACATGTCTCCGCTATCCTTGCTAGTAACTATCAATACCTAATTAACAACGAAACGGGGCTTGCCCCTTGCTAAAACGCTAGAGAAAATGAGTGACTCACCGTGTAGAATTCCGACTGACAGCTTAAGTCAAGTCACAGGTAGCCGAGAGACGGTTGGCATGCAGATGCAGCAAGCCAGCAACTATAAGTTGATCTTCTGATCGAGCTTTTGCCATCTTTTACAGAACATAAAACCAACGAGCAATCTAGGGAGATTATAATTTGAAGTGCTTTACCCTATTCCACTGCATTAGGACATGAAAAACAAACTTTCAAAAGTCAAGTTCTCCTCTTTCAACAACACTTTCAAAAGCAAACTTATAAAAACCAAATGATTCTTCTATCCAAGCTGAAACACGGAATATGGGTATTTTGCAATTGTTTCTGAAAAAAAATGCTTTGCAACCTTTTTATGTTCCAGTTTTGACATGTACATAGTACAACAGCCGATAGTGTCCATATACTATTAGTCTATTATAAGCCACATAGTTCATTAATAAGCCACAGAGATGCAGCAACTACAATCTATAAAGAAATTATTCTTGATCCAGTTTTTCACATTTGTGACTACTATAAAGTGATCAAACCAATAAGAATGATCTAGGGAAATAATGCAGAAAATATTCAATTGCTACGGATCAAATATCTTCATTTTTCATGGTAATCAGAAACTCCTTTTCCAAATCCAGACTGCGGCAGTGACTATTAGAAGTGATCATTTTTCCAAGCAATCAAAAGAGTAAATAGCACTACGAAGGTAACTGACATATCTAGTAGCACCTCTGGATTCAACACTCGACAGCCAAGAACAGTTAACATGTTGGCAAAGATGACAAATCCTCAAATTTCAGTTTCCCTCGGTACACATTCAACAATTGGGGTACTTGGTTGAGATATCTGTTCACAAAATTATTCATGAAGTACTCATCTGACGTTGTAAAAACAGTTGCCAAACTCAGCTTCTCCTCTTTGATCAGTCCTCTCAAAAGCAAAACTCTAACAACTGAACACCTAGGGATGATTCTCTTATCCAAGCTGAAACTAAAAACATTGGGATATGTCGCAAACTTGTGTGAATGCCACCCCATCTTGTTCACTAAGACATCCATTGTTTCCATTATTTTCTTGTGAGACTTGATCATGCACGGTGGATACCTCTTGAAGGCAGAAAAAATATGATTCTCAGACCAACCCCAACTCCTATAAGCCTCTTCAGCTTGCCTCCATGTCTTCTTATAATGTAACGCTTCCATGGCTTGCAAAAAGTTGGACTTCCGAGGGTCAAATCCAAATTGTTGGACTTGACCCACAAGTTCCCTGAACACTTGAGGTTCCCCCGTCACAATTATAGCACGAGATGTAATCATCTGGGCAACACATGATTGGGGCATGCCCAATTCTCTCACAAACTTAACATTCGGTAACACATTCTTGGATACCTTATCAATGAACATCGAGTTACGCTTCCAAATTTTGACGACCTTGACATCAGAGAGCACCAGGCTTTTGAACAATGTATGACAGGGTACAAGGCACTTTTCCAAGCTCCGACGCAAGAGCCATGGGTCGTAGCTCAGTGTTTTTCCTAGGTCTGATCCTGAGATTCCTATGGAGCTAAAAAACTCGAGCTTTGGCAAAAGGGTTTTCTTCGCATCGGCCAACAGAACATCTGGGCATTTCCGCACAATAGTTGAGATCTGGGTATCTGAGAATTCATACTTTCTCAAAAGGGCTAAAACAGAGTCTGGTTTAACTAAAGATTTAAGCTTTACCTTGTGGGATGCTTCAATGGCGGCTTCATGGGACAATCCACACGAGCGAACCAGGTAAGAGACTGCACAATCATCTTGGCCGGCCAGGATTGCGGAGCTGCTCAAGAGTCTGGTACCAAATGGTTGCCCGTTTCTGCAAAACAGTAGAGACAATCTGAGGCTCTTGCGGAAAATGGAGTGGCTTGCCATACTGTTCTCTCCTCTGGTGTGGCTCATGACTACGGGTGGATTTTAGGCAGTGAAAAAACCGAAGATGGACAAAACCGTACTAAAATAATATTGAATAACTGAAAATGAATAGAACGGAAACAATCGGTTTTAGAATTCGTAAAAATTGACTAGTGTTGTTCGGTTTGCGGTTCCATGTTTTCTAAAAACCGATTAAATCGAATTGAACTGACATATATTCATGTACTTATTAATACTTAATTTTACATTATATATCATGTTCTTATTGATTATGAGTTACAAATAGTATGTTTCCACAAACATGTTTATATTTTTAAGTATTTAAGTCTAACATAATTCTTTTTCATGTAGTATTCTCTTTTGTTAGAGCATCTCCAACAGCTCATGCAAACATAGAATAATCTTTATTTTTGTTTGCATCTAAATTTAGCAATGGGTGCAAATTTCTAAATTATGTTAGTTTGATGGTTTCAGTCATTTGGATCGAGAGTAGAAGTATAGCCGGAAAGATAATGTGGCCAAACGGAGTGGAAGTGTAATCAAAAAGATAATGTAGCCAAACGGATCGAGAGTGGAAGTGTAGCCTGAAAGATAACCTGGCCAAGAGTGTTGAGTGTTGGTTTTGTTGAGAGCAAGTAGTTCGGTCATACAGCCAAATGGAGATATGGTGCGAATAAGATAGTTGGTTTGCATTATTTGAATACAAACGGCTAGAAGTTTGGATGATACAACTGGTTTGGACAAAAGAAGATTTAGTGCTCGGCCGAACCTAAATTGAGAGAGATTTCTACAAGGAAATACTACAATCGAATCAAGGACTCCGAGCGCCAGCATCTTGGAGGATCAAGTCATATCAAGATATTTATGTAAATTTCAAACCCAAAAGGAAATAGGGTATCTCACTACGTGGAAAACAAGCTAGCTAGGGTTTTTGACTTGTATATATAGAACCTTGTAGCTCATTTGTAAAGGGTCCTGCACCACACACAATGTAACACCCCATCCTGAAATTTACCTTTTTTACCGGGATTAGGCGGGTTACAGAGGGTTTGTAACCGCGCTATTAATCTTTCCCAAATTGATATTCGAGTTTAATATCGAGATATTCTGGGTTCTGGGGGAAAATAAAATAAATGTCCCGATGGGTAGATTATGTTAATACGAGTCATTCGGTGTGTCCGGAAGATTTTCCGGAGCTACGAGCTGTTAGTTATGAATGTATCCAATTTACGGAAGTAATAAATGTTAATTACTTTACCGTAAAAAGATGACTTTGCGATAAGTCGATAATTTGAGGAAGTTTTCTTCGGGAAAGATGTAGAGGACGTTAATATGAACTCGTGGGTATGTCCTACGAATTAATCGGAGTTCGTATAAGAAAGTTATGCGGGATAATGTGTTGTTACCGTGCGGTAAAAGTAAATAGCAAAATATCTATTTATTGTTCACGGTAATTATTTCTGACAGATCTGGACCGTTGGATTCGTGAGATCAAATCTGGGCCGTTGATTTTCGTTTATATATATAGGGTTGACCGGATCTTTCTCTCTCATCCTCTCTTTTCTCTCTCTCTCTCTCTTTCGCGCTCCTCACTCTCAAGCAGCTCGAGATCACACCACCACCTCCACCTCAGGCGCGCGTCTCGTCTCACCGCCGCCACCATCAGGTTCGCCCTGCTCCGACGACCTCGTTCTGATCCTCAGCCGTGCCAACGCCGCCGTGAGTCTCGTCTGGCGGAGGAGAGAGCAAGCTCGAGGACTGTCCCTCGGTCTCGAAGCAAAACCAAGCGAGAGGAGGGGGTAGGGACGTCCAAGGAGCTTCCTGGAGCTGTCAGGAGCATGGAGAAGGGAGGACGTGACGAGTGGAGCTTCGTCGGAGGGGGTGGTCGGAGCTCTGTGTTCTTCATCTTGGAGGTATAAAAACCTTCTCTTTTCCCTCGAATCCTAGCTGGTTGTGTTGTTGGGTTGTTGTATAAGAGTGTTGTGCAGGTGTTGGGAGCTGGTTTGGCTGGAAAAACTTCGTTTTCTAGTGAACCAGCCGATCGGGAAACCAAGGGTAAAAACCCTGGTTTGTACCGCGGTAAATTTCCTTTTTACTGTTTTACCGTGAGGGTGAAATGTCAAAATTGCTCCTGGCAGTTTGGGGAAATTACATGGGTTCCCTTAGGGCTGAAATTCTAGAAATACTCCTGGTAGTTTGAGTTAATTACCGGACTGCACCTGGTTGGAAATTCCATAAATACCCCTGTCAGTTTTGTATATTTACAAGGCTGTCACTGGAACTGAAATTCCAGAAATGCCCCTGACAGAATTGTATATTTACAGGGCTACCACTGAGGTTAAAAATACCATACTGCCCCTGATTGTTGTTTATTTACATGGGCTACCATTATGGCTGAAATTTCTAAAATACCCCTAGCAGCTTAGCATAATTATCAGGATGCCATTAAGAGTGAATTGACAACACTGCCCTTGAAAATTTAAGTTAATTTCAAGGGTTCCTTGGAGTGGTTTGACCTATATGCCCTTGAGGGGCTTTATATATTTCTGTGGTTGTCTATATTTCATATTTATATGTTTGTGTGTGGCTGTTGTTTATATGTACGTTGAAATGTTAGGATTAATCCCGAAAAAATGGTTGATCGTTAATTACCTCAGCAGAGAGGTTAAATTCCGGGTATGCATTAGGCGTTTGCTACCCTTTATATTAGATCGATTGATAATTAGAAAAGCATGTTTTGCCCGGTTAGGACGTTAGTAAGATAAGAGCTACGTGTGGCTTGATCCCTGAGGACAGGGTATGTAGGCAGCCTAACTGGGATTCAGGTACAGTCACAAATATTATTAGAACCACTAGGTCCTCTAAATGATTGGTTGGAGGTCCAAATTCGGAAATCGGGATAAACTCCGGCTATGAGGTCTATTCCGGTTTCGTTTGGACTGTTTGAATTTGGTTTGGGAAGAGGGTTATCCTTTCTCAAGGAGAATTTCGAGTAAATCTCTCTTGGGATGGGTCCCGCATATCCTAACCCAGGTTTAGGAAGGTAAACTTGGGTCGGGTAGTGACACACAAAATCAATATACAACTTTTCATACAAACTTATCTCTTTATCGTTCCTTTCAAATTTCAAGCCAATTTTATTTCTTAAGCTTTACTTTGATTCTGTTCTTTACGTTCTTGCACTTTAATCGAATCGTTTTTTACTTCACGTGTTCTTTACTTATCGCACTTAGGAGTAATTTTAGCATAAAATTCTCACCCATTGATCTCTTTTGGCCAGTCCGGATTGGGTTGATGTGATTCGTTGTCCACACCCACATCACTTCACAAAGATTCGACAACCGAGTCTGTTTAACATTCGCGTTCACGGTGATTTGCAAGTATCTTCATCTAATAGATCTTTTGCCCCTCACCCGAACGTTCGAGTTCATAAAAAGTAAACGTATTTTGAGAATCCCAGCAACGTCTAGCCGAAAGTCCTTGAAATATAGGCATTAGGACCATACGCCCGAGAGGGTTCCTTCCTTGGCCTACAATCACTTGAAGAAGTCAGATCAAGCACACTTCATCAATCAAAACCTCGCTTGGCCGTTCGACCGCGAGTTGGCACGCCTGCGCACATCAGAATGACATTGTAGCCAAAAACCTCGGCCTTGCTTCGGCCGAGACCATTTTTAAGCAAACAATTTTAGAGGAAAACATCATTTTTTGGCTCCAATAGCTCATGTAAAGGATCCTCTATAATACAAAAAGTTAGAAGAGAGAGAAATATATTCTCTAAATCTATAGAATTTTTACAAATTTGTATTTACATGTAAACTTTATTGCTTGCCTTTTTAATTCATTTTCTTTTCTAAAAAAAGAATGAACAAAACATTATAAAATTAAAACAATTAACGATAATTATGGTTTGATTTGAATCAATTTATATATTTCTATAAATTAATTAAATTATACATGAAACATTTAATTTTGTATATAAAATAGAAGAGCTATTGGAGTTTAACTCATTTATTTATAGAGATTTTGTGATTTTCTTCTCTATAATAGAGAATTAATACAAAAGCTGTTGGAGATGTTCTTATATATGAATATTGGAGGTTTCAAATGAATGATGTAAACATTTTATTTTTTCTTTTCCTAACAATTAGCCTACAAACATATTTATATTTTTAAGTGTTTAAGTCTAACCTAATTCTCTCTTATGTAGTATTCATTTTTGTTATATATGAATATTGGAGGTTTCAAATGAATGATGTAAACATTTTCTTTACCTAACAATTACTTGTTTAAACTTATTTGAAGTATTGATAGCTTACAACTTTGATATTTTTTTTATGCTATTTGGTTAATTATGAAATATATGACAGATAGATTTTGTAGCCTAAACCGAACCGATGTCCGGTTAACTGACAAAAGCAATTCTCATATATTTTTATCGGTTTCGGTTCTAATAAATAAAAAACCGCATCTTCGGTTCTTGGTTAGTGTCTAAAAACCAAACCATTAGAACGAGTCCACCCCTACACATGACATAAACGAACAAGTCGTTTATATGTCCCTACCGTCGCAAGAGACGTACAAAAAATTTATTTTTCTTTGTACTCTTCTTAACATAGGAGATTTCGGCAAACGTGATCTTGTTTCTGGGTGTCCATTACATTGGCTTGCATTTCTTCTTCTTCACCACAGTGACCACACATGACACTCAAAACATTTCGCATTTTTCATCCATTGATAATCTGGAAGATCATGCTTTGGTGACGGGTTTAAAGATTCTCAAGTTTGGTTAACCAATGTCAGGTTTTGAAAGATTATCACAGTTTACAGAAAATATAATTTAGCTTCGCCAAGTTAAAACTCCATCAGTCTCCCATCTCCCAACCACAATTACCACATTGTTCTACACTGTAATTAAAAGCGGTGAGGGAGTAATTCTCAGTTATGCAGTAAATATAAAATAGATCCACATTTCAATTGTATCTGGTCTGTGTTTAACAACGCAGTCAAAATCAAGAAGAGGATAAGCACCAAGTGAAATTGCAATATCCTTATTCTTCACCCTCATCAAGCATAAGTTTTTTTGGTAGTAAATTCAAGCTTGTGATATCAGTATCTTCCATCCACACACATGGTCATGCATAAAATAAATAAAAGGGAACTCCATCAAACATGAGGCGCTTCTATCATAGAGGAAAGAGAATGACAAGATTCTATCACTTGGAAAGTACGTTGCGAGGAAGCTATGTACCTTGAAATATACAATATGCAGGTAGCAATCCTGCAAGGAACAAAACCAAAAATGAAAACCATCAGCTTTGACCCCCACCAGATAAATTTTCATATGCCGTGAATACTGAATGAAGAATTAATTTACTTGAAGAATTGTAACAACTACTGTTCCAAATTCACCATATATGTACACCAAAGTAAATATTTAGTAGATTAACTAATGCTCACTCTGAAGTCACGCAAATGCACAACAACAGGTACCAACCAATCAAAACGGTTCTTATTCAGAATTCCAATGATATAAAGAAACTCATTTCTACACCCAACTGAAATAAGTAAAGCAATTCATACCTGACATCCTAGTAGCCGCTAATTTATCTTATATCTTTATAAAAGTATCACGCCTGTGTCTGGCCTTTGTTTCCCTCTCGTGAACCTCTCAGAGATCTTAACTTGGATGATGACCTAATTTGATTTATTAAAGGAACATCTTCATCCTCATCTTGTTGTTCTTCTTCATCTTGAGCATTTTCATGGTCAGATCCACTAATTGAATCCTCTTCT
The DNA here is from genome assembly GCA_951800085.1 of Comarum palustre. Lineage (NCBI taxonomy): Eukaryota > Viridiplantae > Streptophyta > Magnoliopsida > Rosales > Rosaceae > Comarum > Comarum palustre. The sequence goes on from OX637589.1 coordinate 12,323,052, forward strand.
TCACTTGAACCATGATCATCAAACAGCCTCTTTCCCTGTATATTACGCCTTTTCCGTGGACGACCCCTGTGCCTTACAGAGGTCCCGTCCTTTTCTTCTGCAGTATTCAAAATCCATCTTAAAACATAGAATTGTATTGGGAGTTTAATATGAGTAGTATTTTACATGTGAAAATTGTACAATAAAGACTAATTGCAATACAAAACCCAACTTCAGCTGTACCTTGCATACCTTCAATCTTTGCAAATTTTTCACGCGAAATCTGAACGAATGTGTGATATGGACGCCAGCCACTGGGATCTTCATCCATATTAACATTCTCCGTTCGCTTTTGGATATTGACATTACTACTTGCAGAAGTAGTTATAAAAATCAGACTGAGATCTTCTGAAAGCATAACTTGTGATGCTTCTAAAAGATGATAGCTTATATATACAACAAAATGACTTACATCTCAAGAATATCAGGTGTAGGCAATTTGGACACAAATTGGAGCACAGCACCTTCCAGAAAGGACAGCTGCTTTGGAGCATCTATAAAAGCATATTCAATACCCTGGTTAACAATTTTCAAAATGTCTGATTTGTTCTTGTTCTTCGAAACACCTACAAATGTCCCAGAAAGCTGAGCAGCTAGTTCTTGAAATTCTAGAAAATGCTTGCTTGCTAATGACTCATCAGCACTTCTAGATAGTTCAACCATATACCGAAGGTAGGCCTAGTAAATACAGGAAAATAACTAATTAACTATATATGTGAATAAAATGAATGAACTCAACACAGTAGGATTACTGAGTATTCATGGGTCATACCATTTTCAGCGCTTCCAAGAAAGTTTTCGCAAGATCATCATCATTCTTCTTCAGGAAAGTTATCAGATGCTTAACTATCTCACCTACAGTTGTACCATGCATCACGAATCGAGATATAATCTCTGGACCCAGGTACTCCTGCATTAAGCATTTATTAAAGGTGCACCTAGAAAAAATTGTTATGTAAAATGTACCCAGAATTATAACACACCCCCTTTAATATCTATATTTAAAGGGGTAGATTGGGTAGTTTGTAAACAAAATTGAATTAAAGTGATGAAGAAAAAAAGAGGGTGTGTTAATAAAACTACCCGGGGGCATTGTACAAGAACACATGAGCAAGTAAATGCTAGGATATCAAAGCATAGCCCACCAGACCACATGATGGCCATTCAACAGAAAAAAATACTAATTCATATGTATAGATTTAAGTCATATAATCTTCACCTTATAAACTTTATCAGTAACAGCTAACCGTACAGCAGCCATCATGACATTATCTCTATTTGTTTCCTCAATATACTCTTTGTTCCCATCGTCATCTTCCATGTCATCTGTGAAAAAGCAATTGCAAATTAGAGGAAGAAAATGAACTAACCTTTTATCGTTTGGCAATTGGTTATCTAACACCGTAAGACCGCATTTCACTTGATCGCAAGGGAACAAAACACCACTACTATGTAGAGGAAATTATAAAACTTGAATACCTGAAATACTGAGCTGTTGCACAGAAAGTTTCCAGAACTTTTGAAGAACTGATGCATCTAGAAAATATCCTAATTTATCCAGCTTCGATGAAGAAAAGTTTGTCTTTTTGAACAGTCTAGACAAATCAGTGAGTATAACACAGACCTGGGACATACAGATAATCAAAGTATGACATATCTTTAGTTGACCTCTGAAGTTTCAAAAAGTATTGAACCGTTGTACTATCATAAGTTTTCAGAAATTTTGACAGAATCAAGGATGCAAGTCCGTACCCAGCGAGCTAGTTGATTGCAATGATTACCCTCCATTTCCAGACAGCTGCTAAGGAGGTACTCTAACCGCTCGGACAAAGAATCACGTTTCGATAATAGGGACGATAAAGATGCCTCTGAGATAGCAGGACCATGTATGATGGCATGCAGAGACCATTGCACATGCATATACATGTTGAGAAGCAGAAAAGTGACAACCTGAAATGAGTATCAAAAAAAATGAGCAACAAAGCCACAAACAATAGAGCCTATTTTTGGAAGGTCCATTTGATACACCTGATCATCCTTGTTTGTATAGCTCTGAAGAGTTGAGACCATATCGTCATACAAACTTTCCATAGGCACATTTCCTGACAATTGAAGCTCATACATTCTTTTCAAATTTACAAGAAGCGGATATTCATCACCACCATCCTGCAGTTACAATTCACATCAATGTGTTATCCTTAGAAAGTTAGGAAGGAAAAAAGTATGGTTCAGAATATACCGCCACTTCTTTCATCGCAGGCTTAAGCTTACTATGAATAAGCTCATCATGAAGTTCCTTTACTAAATTGCGGGCAGTATCTTTTAGCTCCCCTTGACTGTCCGTTGAACAAAACATGATAGCATTAGCACAAGATCTCAGTGCCTCCTTCTCACCATGTTTGAAAAATGCCTCTTTGATCAGTAGAATGGCTGTTTCAAAATTCTGAAAGCATGTAGGCACTTTGAGAATAGGTTGTGTAAGAATATTAAATAGCATGCAATGAAAAACAATCAGTACTCCACCTGTTCCTGCCTCCTTTTGGAATATAGCCCAAGATTCATGTGTAGAATAATGTCAACCAGTGATGGTATTTTTGCTTTGTCTGCCATGAACTTACGGAGAAGCAGTGGATAATTCTTCATCATGGCAAGAGTTATATCCTGTTTGTTGTGCTCAAATACATCCTAACACAATTGAAGGAAAGAATATTAAACTCAGTAGTCATAGTATATATCAGTTAAACCAAACAAGTCAAGGACAAAGAGGAAAACAGCACAGTGAAGTTCATGACAAGCACATGATATAAGAAAAAAATATTTCGTGGCAATCAAGCAAGAAAAAGAAGAGTATGAACTATGAACTTTAATGTTACAAAGGAGCAATTGTGAAGATTATAAGCAATCAGGCAAGAACATTGGATTCACAATTGAAGAGTGTACATAATTACCACATGGCCGGAAATACTATATTGGTCGAAAATAAGGACAAACATTTAAATTGTGCTGAAAACAAAGGAAGGAAATGAAAGGGAAAGTTAAAAGTTACTCACTTTTTGAGCTTTAGTGTAGTATGGCTTTCGATTATCAGTAGCAGGAACTATCCTCTCTCCTACAGCCTTCTTGACAGATGCACAAAGAAGTCGTACCAAGTTTGTTGCATCCTCATCAGTAAGCTCAATCAATGGATTCTCGTCCAAGAGCATGGAGATAATACACTTCCAATCCTACAAGTAGAATATGAAAAAATATCCTCAGATAAGAGGATCGATAATATGCACATTCAGTTCCCTTTTTACATTTTGTTCTTAAAATTGATTTGTGAATGTTATTTGGCCCTCTAGAATATTATTTTCTAGAGTATACATCATGATGTCGATCGAAAGATAATTCAAACAGACCTCTTTAGAGATAGTAGCCACTTTCCAACAGCAAAAGAAGAAGAAAAAAAGGATGCTTTGCATAAAGAATTTCAAAGTATTAAAACCTACGAAAGGCCAGAGACAATTTAGAGTGAACTTAAAGTATAAAAAAAAAACTAAAAAAGTGGGTTAGCAATAATAACTTCCACTTATATAATAGAAATATAACAATGAAATTTAGGTGTACAACTTTTATAGTTTATAAAAGTAACAAACCTTCATGGAATTCATGTATTCCCAGACATCATCAATTACATAAACGCTAAGAATTGGATCTGCAGAGAACTCTCTTAGTATCTGCAACATTCTGCCGAGCTCCACCTCAGAAGAATTGTTGTCAACACCTACAAAGAGCACCATGAGCAAAAGTACTTTAAAACTCCAATAATGAATATCATCAACTACACAACATACAACAGTCAATAGAAAAGTGAACCTTTAGCACCAGACTGGGAGCTAATGAACTTCTGAGAAATCAAGTGTTCATACACTAATGCTCCTATAGCATGCCTGATCTCTGCTGGATCATCAATTAGCAAATCATACAAAGGACCCAAGTCGTCATCTGGTAGAAGCTGATGTCTGCAGCATAAGAAAATCAATGAGCCTTTGACAAAGCCAGATAAAAGGGGGCAATTTACAAAAATACCTACGAAATCAAAAATTTAAATATAGATAAAAAGTTTCTAAAAACAGGCATTTACCTTAAAAGCTGTTTAACAAGGCCAATGGCACATACAGCCACAGAAATATCTATGTCATCAGCAAGCTCAATCATACGAGTAGAAAATCTTTCGGTGAATAGGCCCAGAGTTGGCACATTATCATCAACCTCATAAAGATTTTGTAATGCAAGGACTGATGCTTTTCTTACACCGGCATTCTAACAAGCAGTAAGAGAGAAAAATAAATGAGGTTTGTCTAGATCATTAGCAGAAATCTAAAGAAAACTAATTCAGGAACTCAAATATACTTTGTCATTCAATGTCCATCCAAGATACTTCAAGTATAAATCCTGCAAGAACATTGATGGATATGACAAAATCCACACGCCGAGTGCCTCTATACAAGACGTCCGAATATTTGGTTCAATATCTCGGTAGCGATGCACAAATAACCTGTACATTAGTAAAGCGAAGTAATGGTCATAAATATGAATTTCATCAAATCAGATCAGTATCCTCTGCTTACTAACAAATCTAAGTCAGAATATCCTACCCTTGAAATATATTGCGCATCATCTGCTCTAGAAGAGTTATGTTTTCATGAGTGGTCGAGAACCTCTTGTTCAGTGACTCCACACGAGGTCCTTCAGATTGTTTCTTTTTCTCAGCCTCTAATTGTCTTTGAGTAGTTTCACGCTGAACACCTAGTGTTTTAGCAACAGTTATGAACGAAGTGACAAGTTGGAGACCCATCAAAGTAGCAGTTTGCCGATAAACTCTTGGAGGAGTGCTGCTTAACATAAAACCAGAAAAGCCCGGCCAAAGTGCAGTTAATAAATGCATTTACTTTGAAAAGAGCAACTTCAAATTTTCAAGCACTGACCATGATAGAGCAATTATATATCCCATGCACTTCTCGAACAAAATCTGATCAAACAATGGCCCGTGTTGACATTCACAGACCAACTTATCCCAGAATGATTGGAGATTGTCTTTTATGTTTTTGAACTCCTTTTTTGAACTTTGGTAATCATCAACATTACCCTAGGAGGTAAGATTAGTAAAGGAAAAGGTTTAAGATCAATCTTGATATATAATCAATTGATTATAAACAGAAAATAGCTTCATAAAGTGAAAAACAAGTAAGCATGATATAGCATAAGAGAGTAAAATGAAGAAAGATAACGTTAATAAGGAACAACTGCAGGATACATTTCTAGCAAGCTCCACAAGTGCAACCACAACATCATCGACATTAGTCTCGTCCAGCAACTCTTCCTTGATATGATACTTGGCTCCGCATGCCTGAAAAAGTAAGTATAGTCAGTTTCAGGCTACTTTGTTATTAAAACTCTATACTTAGATAACCAACCCATTCCAATATTAAAATCCAACTGACATTGAAAAAATACAACTTCCATAGCAAAATGTTATTCTGGTCGAGAATCTTAAAATGTCTTCCAAATTACCTCAAACAGCATTGTCAAGAGTTCAACAGTAGCAGGTTTAGCATCCTTTTCGTACCGCTCCACCCAGAGCTTGACCGCTTGAGGAATAAGTCTCCCGTTGCCCTTGACGACCTCTGCAGTAAATTACAGTGACAAGTAATTCAGTAAAAAAATGCAGAGCAACGAATTCATAGTGATTCTTTAATCTAGAGTGCGGCGTATAGTTTCGGAAGTACCGATCAAGGAGAGAGCGGAGGCTTTGGACGGCGCGGCGGTGGAGCCACTAGGAGGGCGACCTCGTTTAGCCTTACGACGAGGCGCTTCGAAATCGTCGGGCGAGCTCTCGCGGTCCACGTGCTCACTCGCATCGCCACCGCTGTTGTTCTCAGTGGTAAATCGAGACCGAGCCCTAGCCCGCTTAGGCTGCTCACCAAAAACAAGGAAGCATGATCAAATTACCAAGTCAATTTCGATAACGGAGAGAGAGATTAAGCGAGAAATGAAACTCACTCGGCCGGCCGGGGCTGGTTCCTCCATGGTCGTTCTGGTTTTGACCTAAATTGCAGCGAAGAGAGAGAGGGGAAGAAGCAAAAGGGAGCAGCAAATCTCCCGCCTAAGGGAAACGGAACGTTTAAGATCTGAAGGCTAACGATGAATTAGCGAACTCTGATATGTATTGCGAGTCATGGAGCGGCGACGCACGCTGACCATCTTCTTGCTTACGTGGCATATTGTTCATTTATTAACATGAGAATAAATGAATGGTTTCCTAAACTAATGTAAGTAATCAAATTCCTAAGTAATTAGGAATTGATCCTGTAGGACACATGAATTTTCACCCCGAATCATTTCATGTAACAAAAAGTTACCTTTTAAGTTTTAAATAAGAAAAAAGAAAAAGCATAAATATCCAGACCATTTGAAGCAATATAACACATGAATGTTAAAGGGTGTCATTCAATTAAAGGAAAGAATATTCCGCTAAAAAGAAGCCACATTAGGGAGAGATGCAAAAATATTTCCTCTTAAACTGCCAAATTTACAAGGTCAAAATTTCTATCTGCCAAATTTACAAGTTCATTAGAGCAACAATGTGCAAACATAGTTCTATGGACTAAAAACATATACCACAATGAGACACATTTCACTACCAGCTTTGGACAAAGGAACAGCAAGATAAACACAACAATCTGAAAATATATAGTGCAATATAAACTCGCTCTAGCACAATAAGACAAACAAGTATAGAGAATTGATGGTTACCTGGTGATCGACCACGAAGAAGAAATCATTGTCCACTTCTCTAGTATCCTGCACTCCCACAACAACATTGACAGCTTCGGATCCTGATCACTCATCTGAAACGCTTCGAAATGCACATCAGCAGCACCATCCTCATTCACCTCCAGCTTCACCATCGCAGACACCCACTCCTTGAACTCACTCTCGGCATGAAACTCCGCCGCCTACAGCACCTCCTTCTTGTCCTGCCCAACCGTCTTAGTGAATATAAACCCTACCCGCCTCATCCCCAACCCCAACGCAATCGCCTCCCCGAAAAAGCCTAAGATTCTCCTCCGTTCCCTCTGCAGCGGCTCCAACACGGTCCCGTACATGAACCCGCCGCGTTTCACGGCAAAGGCGAGCGTGTCGTTCACGTAGTGCTGGAAGGCGTTGGCGCAGTCGCATGTAGCGTGACTTTCATCTGCTTGGCGATTAGGTCATCTTCCGGCCGAACGACCCCGCCGGGTGAGGCGTTCCAGGCCGTCTCTTCTTCGCCGGAAACGGTGGCGGGGATTTTGGGGGTTTGGGTTTGGATGAGGGGAGAGGATTTTGGAGGATAGAAGAAAAGGTTTGGGATTTTTACAAAACTTGTCGGAGGGGAAAAGGAGAGGAACCAGCATCGCCGCCTCCTTCTTCTTCCTCCCGACCAAATGTTTCCCAATTTGAAACCTTGTCGCCTTAAACCCAGCAACCGTTTTAAGAAAAGCCTAAACAATAGCTTAAGGAAGTCCAATTTCACGGCCACCGCCATGAAATTCTTGGTGATCGTTTCGGCTGGATAAGGATTAGTTTGCAGACGCTATAAATAGAGGTGAGTCTCTGATTCTTCCATAGTTTTTCTAAGTTTGTAGACGGGAAATAGGAAAAGTTAAGGTATGTACTTCTACTTCATTTCAATTTGATTCTATTTTCTTTCTCTCTAGTTGTTATGATATGTTGTTCGAACCAATCAAATTATCTGCTTGCTTAGTTTGATAAAATTGAGTCATGTATGTGTTCAAGTTTATAATTTGCTACTGTTGGTTAAATTAATTATTACTAGTGTTCGGCTTTTCCTTTTTCTTTGATGCTTGTTTGTTTAAGCATGTTTGATCAGATTCAAAATGCTATGTTCTTCTATTAGTTTCAGAGACTTTTTCTTAGATATGTTTTCTTTAATCTTATGCCTTAGACAGTAGAAATTGATTTGCAAAAACGTTTTTAAGTTTGAGTCAAGTTCTATTATTTTGCTGATGCAGGTCTTCAACTTTCAAAAATCATAAATAAATGTAGAAAACTCCTTTTGCTGCGATTTCAGTTTCAGAATGCTCTTTAGGATGTCTTTTACAAATATTATGAAGACACAAATCTTAAATTCTTAGCCGAGCTATATTGTTTTTAGCCAAAAAGGTCTGCTGGTCAGAAACTTAGCAAGGTCATTTTTCTGATTTTGTTCCTTTGCTCTTAGTCTCAATGTTTGCTAATGATTCTTGTTCGATTTGGTATGATATTATAAATATGTGGAGATTAAATTATAAGATACTTATACATGTTATTTGTTTCTTAAATTGAAGTTAGATTTGAGCTGCTTAAAGTTAGTTGAAAAAGTAGAATTTGGAACTTTACATTAGTTTTGACGTGGGATCAAAAGTTAGGTTGTAACAGATGAAGATCCCTGTGTACAATCATGAATAGAATTTTCAATATTGAAAAGTTGAACAGTGTTGGTTTGTCCAAACCTCTCATGTAGCTCAAGCCAAACAGTTCTTGCATCTTTGCAGTGAGAAAAACTTTTGGCAATTGATGGTGACATTGATCCTAGCAGCCATGTCTTGACGAGAATATTGCAACGGTTCCATTGCAGCTGTGCATCCGGATTCTTGACGGGTTTGGTTAGGGTTCCATTCACTAACCCTATTCTGTTCTTGATTTGAAGTGTCATGTCCATGGTCTCAATCCAAGAGCTGAAGTTGTCCTCCACTAGTTGTTGAGGAACGAGTATCATTCCTGGTTGATCAGAATGATGGATGTATAATGCGTGATTTGAATTCTCCTATGCAGGGGTTTCTGATGTTGTTTCTGGTTTTTGATCATCTCCTGCCATTGTTTGCAGCAGGGAAGGTTTAGGGTTTTGTGTTTGGAAATTGGCTCAGAAACTTATGGCTCTGATACCATGATAAAATAGTCTAGGGTTCAACTCCAAAACCAATTGGCAATAGAGAGAGTGACTCAAACCCTTATAAACCCACAGACAATGTCCCATATTCCCGATGTGGGATATATATCTCAACACGCCCCGCACGTGTGGCGAATCTTTAAGCCTAACACATGGACAACAACTTGGGTGGTCGTGGAGTTCGTGTGGCCTTTAGGCTTCACATGTGTACATGGGTAACCCGCTCTGATACCATGATAAAGTAGTCTAGGGTTTAACTCCAAAACCAATTGGCAATAGAGAGAGTGACCCAAACCCTTATAAACCCACAGACAATGTCTCATATTCCCGATGTGAGATATATATATCTCAACAAGGTTACCTTGTAATGATCTAATGCACCTGATGTTGTCTTTACATTTAACTTGTCAATTTTGTGTGTTCCCTTTTTTGAAACTTGATTTTGCTTATGTTTAATAGCTAGATGCTTTGTATCTTATAGTTTGTCTGTGTTGCTTTCGATTTCATACAATAGGCACACAACAGAAATTTTCAGAAAAATCTTGAAACTGTAGCTGAACTTTGAATATTCATAACGATTTCCGAAAAAATCTTTTTTAAGTGATTCAAACTCTCAGTGTTTCTTTTGTATGTCTACTACAAGTCTTTAGAAGGAATTGAAGGCAGATTTCGTACGGATTTGTACAGTATTTGCTGTGAAGGTAACGGGGTCAGAGAATTGTTGAGTTTGTTATTTGTGTCCAGTTGACATGTTTTGAGATCAACTCACTTCTCATATTATTTTTAGGTTTTTTAACAGTGAAATACTTTATATTTAGAGAATAGGAACTAATGTGTTGCATTACCACAAATTAATTGTTGTCTTGGTTAGGAACTTGATGTGAGAATCGACAAAGGTAAGGGAAAAATTGGGAGCCTCTATGGGTGTTATTGATGTTAATTGCTTGTGAAATGCTTGTTTATTCTGCTGCCAATTACCTATATGGTTTGTTTTGATATATATAAAGGTGATGTATCATCTAAGGTGTTAGAGGGATGCTAGTGCTATATATAAAACACTATGGGGTAGAAGTTAGATATTAAACTTTTGTATAGTTGAGTCCTTGTCCTTGGAGGTACCATATCCCACAATGCTCGTATAAATGTGCGGGAATTGCACGAGAATGCGTAAGAATGTAAAAAGTGCTGGATTGGCAAAAGAGGAATGAAAAAGATGACTGGCAAAAGGGAAAAGTGAGATTGAGTGGGAGGTAGTCATATAATTTGGGTAGCCTAAGTCACCATTGTGGTAAAATACACAGTATGAGACTTAGTCTATTCGGCTATATGAACTACATGGAGTTAATTGTATATGCATCCATTATGTTATTTAAATTTATTATGATTTATTTGAAAATGTTTTTGTCTCCTACTGAGCAAGTAGGTTGAGCTCACCCCTTAACAAATTTTGCATGTTTTTTAGTACAATGAAGAATAGTGATCAGAGCAATTAGTTTGTTGAATTTCTTTGTGTAATGTTTGCTTTTTTTAGCTTAAGATGTAAACATACAGATTTTCATCTTTGGAAGTTACTTTATAATAGAGTAATTTTCAGTTTAACGTTGAGTTACGCTTTTTCAATTTCTTTCATATTCTATTTTATAATTGGAATATGCATCACCTAAAAAAAATGGGCGTGACATAATCTTTCCTTTGTATACGGTCCATACGAAGTAAATCTACTGCCTACAAATCCCATATCAATGAGGTCGACATCAGTCATAAATTTGAACTTCGTTGCAAGAGCCAGAACATTCCCTCCAGATTTGTCCTTACGCCACATAACTTCATCAGCCGTGGTAGGTTACAAAACACTGCAGCCAGAGACCGAATCAGATTCCATGTGTGATCTCTGTCTGCAAGAATCACACATCGAATCTGATTAGTTGACAATAGAATATATACAAACTTGCAACGTGTCCCAAGATATCTGATGGCTGGCTTCTCACTTCCACAGGAGTGCATGTTTCGACATTTTCATAAGGAAACAACCTTTGTGGCTGATGGATTATCTTTCTTAGGCTTGACTGCTGTCACTCTTTTGGCATGGTTTCAATGCTTAACTATTTATGTGTCTCAAACGTTCCATCTAAATCGGCTAGATTGGGGTGTTCATAGAGGGCTTGTTTTGTAGTTTCTGCTGGTTTTTTTGTTGACATCGGGAAAAAAACTTGCGATGTGTTCTGCACACTGGTGGATCTAAGCTAAACCAGATCGAGTACATAAATCCAAACAAAGTAGAACCAATAATCCAGCTCTCAAATCAAAACCAGGATCTTGATGACTAGACTAGAAGACAAACAATATTTTTGGAAAGGAAAGAATAGATTAATGCATCCAAATATAATATGAATTGGATTAAGAAAAGAAACAAAGGAATTGAATCCTGTTATGTCTTTACCTGTGGGGTGGTCACACTCATCATTCTGTGAGCCTCAACGGTCCGATTCCACACACCAGAATTTGAATCTCTTCTTTTTCCGCCATCTCTTCTTCGTATTCTAGAAATGAAAATTGTCTTCCAATTCAAATTTCAATGTGGGATGGTCCAAGGATGTGTTTGGAAAAGGACCTTAATCACCTAATGGAGTTATGAATGGAAGTTCATTTTATGATTCGTGATAGTAATAACTAAGAAACTTAAATGACGAATCAGTTAAAAGTTCTTTAATATTTAGTCTAAAAGTTAATATTTTTGATACAATATTAAAAGTTCTTTAATATTTTAGTTCTTTAAATGATTCATTTAGCAAATTAAGAAAAAGAAACATAAAATCACTATATATGAAAGATTTGAAGCATGTGTGTTACATATCACAATATTCAATTCAATAAGGGTACATTTATAACTTGGAATTAAAAATATCGTGAATCGGTATCGACTTGAATCAGTATAAGAATATTTTATTTTCATTCAATTGTTTATTTTCTATAAAGAATCGGTATTAAAACTAGTTTAATTGCTAAAATACCTCTACAAGAAATGAAGCTATAATATTAACAATTTTATTGCTATTTTTTATTGATGAGTTTCCTTATAATATTAGCAAAATTTACAGACAATGATGATCATATACATATGATGTCGTAGCTGATATATCTGATGTTGATAACATTATATATTGATATTTTTAGGGTTAAGTAATTGAGAAATATTAAAATGATGTTAGTGTATTTTGAGAAGAAAAGTTGATTTCATAGATTTGATTTGATACTTATCTCTCCTTTTGGGTATGAAATTGAGGGTTTTATCAAAAATTGATTCTTGATAAGCATGTGAGATCTATGTTAATTTCAATACCTTGATATATATGCTAGTATACGTTGAAATTCGAAATCAATTCTATCACCCTCAATTTTAGTAAACATGCACTAAAAATGTTCCATAGACCGCCTATTTATTCATTATATATATATATATATATATATGAGTAACCTAGCAATCAGTTTCAACTTTGTATTAGCACACTTAAAGAATCACAATGACTCACATCTGTGATTTGTGTAAACAATCTCTCTCGATTTCAGTACCGATAAGGTCAAATCACGAAAATTTGGACGGAATTTACGCCAGAGTTTGAACAGCGAACTAGTGGAGTGGTACTTCTGTAATTACCTTCCAAGGAGGAGGTGAGGTTGTTAAAACGACCGGAGATAAAGAAGAAATTTGAAACGAGAGGCCGTTTGAAATGGAAAAGAAACAAAGTTGGAACCCCAAAACCCTTACATGCAAATCATCAAAGCAACAACCCTCTGACCCAATCACATATTTAAACCCTCTCTACTCTGAAAGCTTTTCTGGGTTTCCTAATTCAGACCCAGAAACACCGATGACGGAGCTCGTAATGGTGACGAGGGGCGGCGGTGGGTGTAAAGAGGTGAAGAAGAGCTCGGAGGAGCAGGTGTCTTTGGTGGATGTTCTGTTGGCGGCGGTGAGGAAGTCGATGGTGGCGTGTCGTGTGGAGAGAGGTGAGGAGGTGATCTCCGCCGTTAATAATAATATGGAGATCGGGTGGCCGACGAATGTAAAGCACGTGACGCATGTGACGTTTGACCGGTTCAACGGGTTTCTGGGTCTTCCGGTGGAGTTTGAGGTTGAGGTTCCTGGTCGGGTTCCGAGTGCTAGGTGAGGAAAAGGTCTTGTCTTTGGTTTATGGGTGGTGTTGGATTTGTGGATTTTGAATTAGTGTTGGATTTGGTTTGTGGGTAGTGTTGGGTTTTGTGAAATTTGAATTGGGTTTTGCTTATAATGCTTGAATTACTGTTGGTTTTTGCGTTCTGGTAGTTTTGGGTTTGTGAATGATGCTTGAATTATTGTTGTATAGGGTGTTTCTACTTTCTAGAGGTTTTTGAGACTTGAATTGAGCTGCTTGGTTGCTGTGAGTTTAGGATAGTGAGCTGAATTGCTGATCTTTTAGTTCTGGGTTTAGGAGTGTGAGCTGAATTGCTGCTCTTTTAGCTCTTTAAGCTTATGTTTCAGGGTTTTGAAGTTGGGGTAGCATTGAAAGCTGTATTTTGGCGAATGCTTATTACTATTACATGCGTGGTTACTGAGAAATTGTTGATCTTTTATTTGAGTCAGCATTTTAGTCAAGTTGAGGTAGTTTCGAAAGCCATATAGCTGAATTTGCTTAATATGCAATTTACTTGTTTGAATTCTGGTTCTTGCATGTTCTGAAATTGGCTTTACCGTAGTGCCATAGTGGGAGATGTAGCTTTTAAGTGCCTGAAGGTTCTGATGTAGGTTATGTTGCAAGTAGGTAGTAAAGTAAATGTCACAGTTGACAGTTAATTTCTTACTTGGATTCACTGTGTTTTGTGTATTAACTTTTGAACCATCTACTTTATGCAGTGCAAATGTATTTGGCGTCTCAGCAGAGTCAATGCAGTTGTCTTTTGATTCAAAAGGGAATAGTGTGCCTACAATTCTCTTGCTGATGCAGGAGAGATTATACTCACAAGGAGGATTGAAGGTACAAGATTTTGTTGGATAACAATAGTCTGTTGTGTGTATCTGTGAGTTTCTCTTGTTTCCGTGGTGTTCTTACACTCCATTTCAATACTTTTGCAGGCAGAAGGAATATTCCGTATAAACCCGGAGAACAGCAAAGCGGAGTTTGTGAGAAACCAGTTGAACAGAGGCATTGTGCCTGATGACATTGATGTCCATTGCTTGGCCGGCCTTATCAAAGCGTGGCTTAGAGAACTTCCTTCAGGAGTGCTAGATGGACTGTCTCCTGAAGAAGTTCTGCAGTGCAACACAGAAGAGGAGTCCTTTGAGCTTGTGAAGCAGTTAAAACCAACCGAGGCTGCATTACTTAATTGGGCTATTGGTCTGATGGCTGATGTTGTTCAGGAAGAAGAATTCAACAAAATGAATGCAAGAAATATTGCTATGGTTTTTGCTCCAAACATGACTCAGGTACTTAATAACACAAGAATGTATCTTTCTTTTTCCTAGTGCGCTACAAATTAAATATGATTGGCTTACCCATTTCCTTTTCCAACTCTTTTCCTGAGCAGATGTCTGATCCACTAACGGCTTTGATGCATGCTGTTCAAGTGATGAATCTGCTTAAGACCCTGATTATGAAAACACTAAGGGAACATGCAGAGACTGATGAAACTGGAGGATATTCACCCATGTCATCTAGTTTATCTGATCATCAATCTGAGGAAGACTTGTATAGTCATCCAGACTTGTACAGTCAGCCAGACTTGTACAGTCAGCCAGACATGGATGCCACCTCTGAATTGAGAGGACTAACTTCAGATTATGATGAAAATGCCCACTACAGCAACAGCAGTGAAGATGAAGCCTGGCTACTCAGTGACGTGGAAGAATGCTTCTTAAGACAACTGGATGTGAAGAGAACGGCCCCAAATAGCAGGGGAATGGTGAATAAACCAACTAGCAAGTCACACGGTGAGTATCCGAGTCCTCAGAGTTGCTCAAGCTACAACATGGAATCTGGCACATCGTCTGTTGATAGCAAAAATCGGAGTTCTGCTATGTGTGCAAGTTATGGCGAAGACTCTGGGAAATGCACTGATATGGGGAGCCCTTCAGGATCATGCTCAACCATGAAGGAAATGGATATGGACAGAGTAGTGGAGTCTGTTTCAACTAGGCCTTTGTTTGCATCTACTTGACTGGCATGCCATTTTCATTTCCACTTCATTTCCACAGTGATCGGATTATACTTATGCTGCAGATTTCGGTTTGTTGTTCACAGTCGGTTTGCTTCTTGAAATCAGTGGATACTTTCAGTGAGGATCTAGTTGGACCAAGCGTGGGAGTGTTTGGTTGTGGTTGATCCTGATTGTGACATTTGAGGAAGGGTTCAGCTTTGGGCTGAAGTTGTGCGTGATTTGTAGTAGGACCTATAACCTTGACATTTCAGTTCTCTATTCCATCATACTGATGGTATTCTGTGTGAAAGTGAAAATCTTAGGGATGTTTGTGCTAGCTCTATCTGATCGAAATTGTGCTTGTAATAGTATTATGACATGACATGATTGTAGCATCACTCAACTTTGAGAAATCAAGTGAAGCGCATGATTTTAGTTTTTGAATCATTGTTCTTAGGATTCTAGTAGTCTCTTTTTTTCTTTTTTATAATTAATCTAATTTTATTATAAATAAAAAAGTATTGTTCCTTGTTAATAATATGAAAATTTAACTCAATATGTTGGGACCTTGCAAGTAGTTTGCTGTACAGCAGAGAACTGTTGTTACAATGATCAAAGACTTCAGCTTTTCATTCTATCATGAACTTTATTGAACAAACTTGCTAGACTACCATTAAAATTGCACGTTTCTGGCGACTCTCACATACATTATAGGTGAAGGAAATTCCTTTTCTCCAAGAGGCAACTCTAGCTTCTAGCTTCTGGGTTTATTCCAGAACCAATAATTCCCATTTCTAAGAGAATTATACAGGCACTGAGAAAGAGAGATTGTAAACAATAATCGTGTATGTACAATTGCTAGAACTTACAAACATAGAAATGTGAAACACAAACTTTTCTGCTTAAATTTATCTAAGCTTTTCCCAGACTAAATCCCAAGAGCAAAGCAAGGATAGAAAGACAGTAAAAGATCAAGAGGTAGCACTCAGGAAAAAGATAAATAGAGCCAGCCAGTATATTACGATGCCAAGCAAGTCTCCCAAAATAGCTTGCTCCTTTCCACCTCATTCAACATCTCAAACTCCTTTGTTGAATCAACAGAAACAGTTGATTTCAGCTGGTGCCCCCATCTCTGATAATCTGAAGACATTGCCTCTTCCTCCTCATCCTCCTCAACGTAACTCCGATATTCTCGAACACCACGATCATCATCATCAATTACAATGAGCTCATCAGCACTGGAAACATCAGCTGAGTCCCAGCTGCATGACTCAGCATCATCCTCAGCCTTGGGAACATCAGAAACAACCGCAGAATAAGCAGCTTCAGAATCCCCACTATCCTCAAACAGCAAGAAAGGAGAGACATCCACATTAGCTTGGCTCTGCTTCCTCATCATCACCAACTCCATGTCAAAACATGAATACGAAAATTGAGCCATTTCCAGCATTGAATTCATTTAAGGCTGCAGCACAAGAATAGGGTAGGGACTAAAAACAATCAAGTAGCATTCTTTTAAGGCTGTCTTGGTTTGACACTTTATAAAAGTCGTGGAGGGCTCAAACAAATACACTGCTATTTTATTCTTTTTCTCTATCAAATCAAAGATCATGAATCAAAGATCATGTATTCATGTATATCATATAGAAATGGAAAGGAAGGACTTGGTGAAATGGGTTATTCATATATACTGGCTGCCTTCGAGAAGGTTTGCAAGGGGAAAGCACGACTACACATACGGAGTCAAGCTTTGCAAGGCGCGCTATATAATTTCTACAAATTAACAAAATTTGTGAACTTTATACATACTTGTCGGGGTTTGCGTGCTATTCCTCTGGATATGTAAAATAAGTGCTCAACAAGAATGTCATCAATACATCTCCTAACAATACATCTCCTCTGTAAAACAATATGTTCGAGTAAAGCATCGTTCTACTGTTTTGATATTACTGCAGAAATTTCAAAAGAACCACCATATATTAACATCATGATGAACAATGATCAGCACTAGGTTGCAACATCTCCGACCAGTGATCCTAAAACACATAAACAGACACGCCTAGGCATCCATGAAGGACTTTGGGTCTCAGAGATCTGAGTGAAAGGAGAGCTGCAGAATGAAGGACTTGACTTGTGGAAAACGAGTGCTTAATCTTATTCATTCTTGGACAAAAACTAAGTTGGTGATACAGTGAGAAAGGAATTAAGATGGCCTAGAACATTACGAAACCATGCCAATTTTCCAGTAACTTCTTGAAAATGACTTGGTGATGATGAAGCTCAGAAATAAAACCCTTCAAACCAAGAGCTAAAATTTCGGCGATCATGAAAATTTCGGTCATTCGAAAAAAATAAAATCTCGATAGATATATCGAGAAAATATTGAATATCGATGAAAATTTTATAAAAAAAATATATATTAAAATTGTATATTCTACTAAAAATAGATTAAATAAAAAATATCAAAAGATATGAAAATTAATATCAACACTTACAAAAAAAATTAAAAAATATATCGTAAATATTATGAATATTTTAGTTTTTGTTTCAAACTATTGCCCTGCAAAAGTATACAAAACACTTCTCAAAATCCCATCAGAAACTACCAACAATCATAATCATTATCTATATCATGTATGTCTCCAAATTTCAAAACGTGGATTTTACGGTTGCAGCAAAAAAAATCACATCGAGCTTGATTGCTAAAGAGAGGAGGCAATATACATGATCAAATTCCAAAAAATGTTTGGTGGGTGGGTGGTAGGAATTAGGGCAAAACTTTAGGTTAATTACCTTGTTTTATTGTTTGATTGATTTTGGTCAAAAAGTTGGTACTTCACTGTAAGGGCGTAGGGAGAGGGCCAAAGGGTGCAATTGCCCTTTCATATTTTTTATTTAATTAAATTTTAAATATTTTTATATAATTATACTATAATAATTTTTTTAATTAAGTTTAACAAATCATAATAATATTATTTATCTTTTATTTATTCATTAAATGCATGATTTTATATTCTTCTTTTTTCATTTTGTATCATATTCTTTTTATATTTCTAAAAATTATGTCATACTATTATAAAGTATAAATAAAGTAAAGCTAAAAATGGTAATAATATACAAACCAATATGAAAGGTATGGAAACTCTAAATTGCGGGAAGAGATAAATTAAGTAATTTCGTGAAAATCATATTCACATAAACCTCATATGTCGACAATTCTGAATCAAGGTAAAAGTATCACCAACTAAAATTGTTATGAATTATTTGTAATCTAAATTAACTTAAAAATACGTATTATCTATTTTAGATTTATCCATATCAATCGTAACTTGCTTGATAAAAACCTGTCATGACATATACATATATATATATATATAATTGTGGAAACATAAGAAAGTTGTATGATAGGAGGCCGCTCACATGCGGGATAGGTTTTACGGGACAAAACGGGATCCATTCACGATAGCCACATGACCTTTAACGAATAGATCTGACGGGTGCAAACTCACACCCACTAAAGCATAACAATAGATGACCCAGCAGACAATCCCTTCTCTTCCAAACTCTCCTTTCTTCCTCTATCTCAATCTCAACCCAGAAAACTCCCTTCTCCGCCTACGACGAGCTCGAAGAGGCTGCGGAGGCCCTCAGTGTTGGTGTTCAGAAGAGGCCGCAAATGAAGAGTTTGCACTGCGCGCTGTCGGGATTGGCGATTGATCTGACGGTGTCGACGAAGTTGGAGTGGCGGAAGACGGTGTCGAGTAGGACGTCGATGAGCTGATCGGGGCTGAATCGCTCAACAATTTTGCGGGCGTCTTCGCGGTCGAGCTTGGGGACGACAGAGGAGTGATCGATATCCGAAATTGGATTGTGGGTTGAGATCGAGGAAGAAGAGAGTTTTGGAAGAGAAGGGATTGTCTGCTGGGTAATCTATAGCTAGGCTTCGGTGGGTGTGAGTTTTCATCCGTCAGATCTGTTCATTAAAGATCACCAGCCTCTCACACGCCCGTACCGGATTGAGTCTCGCCAATTCGATTAATTATTATAAAATTTGTGATAATTTGATTAACAGTGTATAACAACTTTTTGAAACCTAAATAAAAATTATTTAATTGTTTGAGATGATATTAACCTCGTATTTAAATTAGCAACCATGATTTTTTTTGTAAACTATCCTCATTATTTTTAAACCCTAATCTTAAACCCTAAATGTGTTTCAACACAATTATTTAGGTTTAGAACATTTCATTTTGATTATTATTATTATATTTGAATTTTTTCATCAACTATTAGAAATTTATGATTCGAATTTACAACATTCTACCAATAAAAGAAGAGGTAGTGAGTATTATGACGAATATTATTTTTCTAAACAAAGAGCATGTTTATTATAATAATTAATATAATATTTTTAAAATGAAATTTTCAGCTCTCGAAATTCAAAAATATAAAAATTCCTCTTATCCAAACAAAAATGAGTTGCAAAACTTAAACTTTTAAAGTGGGTTTTATGCAAAAAATACAAAACGAATGAGAAGAATTTTATAATAATAATAATAATATTATTAAATATAAATTATTTAGGTTTAGAGCAGACTCAATTTCATTTTGATTATATATATATATATATATATATTTTTCATCAACTATTATAAATTCATGAGTCGAATTCACAACCTTCTACCAACAAAAAGAAGAGGTAATAAGTATTATGACAAATATTATTTTTCTGAACAAAGAGCATGATTATTATAATAATTAATATTATTATTTTTAAAAATATAATTTTCAGCTGTTGCATTTCAAAAATATAAAAATTCCTCTTATCCAAACAAAAATGATTTGCAAAACTTAAACTTTTAAGTGGTTTTTATGCAAAAATACAAAACGAATGAGAAGAATTTTATAATAATAATTATAATTATAAATTCATTATTAAAATAATGAAAAAACAGATGACACAATTATAATTTAGTAAAAACTGAGAGGTAAAAAGGTAAACTCATAGCTGGATAGGTTGATAATTACTGTAAACTGAGAGGTGAAGTTGGGTTGATACTATTCATATAAACAATAATATGTCCCTCTTCGCTTAATATATAGAGATGTAACCCTCATAAATGTATCCCGTTTTGTCCCGTAAAACCTATCACGTATGTGAGCGGCCTTGTGTATGATTGTATCATTCAATATATATGGTACAAGTTGTAATAGTTTTGAGCTCTTTCATTTGAGTTAGGTATATCAGATGCGAACCCATCACATATTATAGAGAAATTCCTGGCCAACAACGGTAATAAGGATCAAATTTATATTCCAAGACATCCACAACTTAGCTTCTCATTTCCAGTCTATTTCCTTCAAGCATATTTGAAGAGAAGCCAATTTTTTGGGCTGATGCAGTAGCAGATATAGGTCACTCAGTTCCTAATTGTATCACTTGATCTTCTCAGCTGTCACCCAGGTTATGCCTGCCTTGTACTTTGATCAGAGTGGAGGGGGCGGTAACCGAGGCTTCTCGTTGTAGTTATTCCTTGTTGTGACTCAAACATCAACGCATTCACCTTCATGTTAGAAAAAAACATAAATTCCCTTTTCAAAAAAAACATAAACATGGAGTATTACTTAATCCACCAGTAAATTCAAACATTTCAAAAGACTTTTTCCACGATAAACCTCCCCGGCTCTCACACAAGAAAGCTAAGTTGGTATACCTTTTCCTAGGGTGATCTTGACCCTCTACATCAGTCTGTCAAGTCTCATTTCAGCACAAAATATTGAATGAGGGAAGGTCTTCGGTCTAATTCTTCCCTTGACCCCCAAACAGAAAAAAGTGTACCCAAGAACAAGGGTCTTAAGATAGGTTCGATTGGGCTCAAATATATCTGGTCCAGTAATATTCCGGGCCATTCTCAAAGCCCAAGCCTAAGGACTAGATTGTAGTCATGGTCTCATTGACCAGGCCCTATCTAGCTCATACAACATGAACAATATTTAATCCAAGTAAACCATTAAATTTTTGAGAAAAGATGAAAAGGAATGCATGCTGGATCTGTGAATTCACTGTTCATCAAATTAAAGTCCAGAAAAAATGAAGCCCTGATCCTGATGGCATCTGAATTTTGTTCTCTTTTCTTGGTGGGATGGCATCTTAATTTTTGAAATTGGGAATCATACAGCAGATTCAGATTCAGATTCATATTATAGGACTGTGGGACCAACATTAGTATCAGTAATGTCTAATGCTTGCTCTACTTTACTAGACCAAAGTACCCAACGCAGTCACCCTTCATGGGTGCCTTCCGGAGCTCTCAGTGTTGAGGCATCTGCCTGTTGCTTCTTTCCTTTTCATTCCCTTCGGGTTTCTCCTCCTTTCCTTCCATCTTGCCCCTTCGCCCCAAAATCCCTCTGACTATTTCCTCACCCACCACCTTCTTTCCCCTCCTATCTTCAACTTTGAATCTGGATACGCATTTTCTTTCTTTCCCCTTTCAATTCAGTTCCATGGCTTGGCCTTCGCAGTGACATCTCTCAAACGCGACGTGCGTCCCAATCAGAAGACAGGTAGAGCTTTAGCTCGGGTGCATGCACCACCTCCTTCTATGTTATGTTCTCAGGTTCCTTTGCCTCAGTGTGCGCTGGGTTCTCTTTCCCAAGTTCTGTTCTCTGAGATGTGGCTGCCAATCAAGTGCTATGGTGGGGAAGACGATTTTGTATTCGGATTTTCCGTTTCCTATCGTTTTTTCTTTTCCAGGATTTTGCTCGGGCTTTGGTGTTGGGATCTCTTCACAAGTTGCAATCTGGGATCTCACTTTGCGAGCTCAACCACGACGGCCATGGTGGACGTTGATGGTGTAGATTTGCGGCGGCTGAAGAGGATGAGAAATTTAGAATTATGGTTCTTTCTGTCTAGGTTTAGTTGCGCCTCCTACTGGGCTCATTTGAGTGTATTGTAATCTCGGCCCGTTAATGAAATATATCTGTTAAAAAAAGTACCCAAAACAGATCCAACTAAGATTAACCATTCCATTCTAGCATTCTCCAATAAACTATACCAAGGTGATATTGCTTTGGCTTCGTAGAACATCTCCAGCGGCTTCCTCATTTTTTCGATTTTGTTAAATTTAAAGAATATTAAGTGTTTTTTAGGTCCAACAGCTTCTCATCTTATTCCTTAAAATGGGGATAGAGAAGAAAAATGAGCATTGATTCCCCAAATTTACAGCAAAGTTTTCATTTCTCAAAATTTAATTCTTCACGGGCTCCAACAATTTTTTTTACAAAAATAGAATATATTTATTAATTATTTTGTTGTTACAATAAAATATATAATATATTTTGGTCATAATTAATTATGATGTAACATATTTTGTTGTTCTAATAAATGTCAAATCTTAAAAATAGAGAAGCTGTTGGAATTTAAGCATAATATTTTTGGAGAATTTGGTTTTTGCTTCCCCGTTTTGAAGAAATTTTAGAGATGCTCTTAGACCATCTCCAATAGCTTCCCTAAATTCTTAATTTTCTCAAATTTGGGAAAGATTTTAGGTGTTTTGCCCCAACAAAT
Source organism: Comarum palustre (assembly GCA_951800085.1). Lineage (NCBI taxonomy): Eukaryota > Viridiplantae > Streptophyta > Magnoliopsida > Rosales > Rosaceae > Comarum > Comarum palustre. Next base: position 12,345,800 of record OX637589.1, read on the forward strand.
TCCTTATAATTTTCTTCAAAACGGGGAATGTGAGGAGAGAGAAAAAACCAAATTCCTCATATTTGCAGCAAACTCTAACATTTGAAGGAAAGATTTAGGGACTGAACATGAAATTTTTAAAATAGAGAATCTGTTGGAGTTGGAGAAAAAAAATTGCGAAGAAACTATTGGAGATGTTCTTACATAACTCTCCAAGTATTTTAGTCCCAAATCAATGTAAGTGAATGTGATTTCTTTTTTTTAATATAGGCTAAGCGGCCACTTTCATGCCTTAATTATTAACAAAACTACATAATAGAAAGGCTGAGATATAAAACCTAAACTCAATTGTCATTAACCATTAACGGAATATGATTTCTAAAATATGACATTGTTCATCGTATTATGTAAAGTTAATTTCTGACATGTGACTATTCAATTTTTAAAAGATAAATATTAAATTAAGAGAAAAACTCAAATTACTAGACCTCTTTTAAGATAAAATCATACATATTTTTCTTCAATTTATACTTGCTCCACATAAGCAAACTTCTCATATAATGCATATGACATATGCCCATAATTAATAATTTTCTTCATTTTTTGATTTCTCTGATTTACCCTACAAACTGCAGAAAGTTAAATTTGATATCTTTCTCAATTTTAGCATCATTTTGAGATTCAAATGCTGAGCTAAATTTAGTTCGATTTAACTTTGTCATAACTTTAATTTCTTACATTGTTATTTCTAACTTGACAGTATATATGTTATACATAAGTATTAATTCCATTTGTAATACAATGATTATTTTCATTCCGAATCTCATATTTAGTGCCTATCTACATAGTCAAAAATATGTCTAATTGTAAGATACACTTTATTGTTCTTAAATTAATTTTCTTCTTTTTATGTATATTATTATATCATTTCTCATCCTGCTCGAGAGAACTTTTTACTCTCAACTACTTACATTTTTAATGTACATATTAAGTAGAGCATAAATTGATAATATACCTAAAATAAAGAAACTCAAAATAGGATTTAGGGTATATGGTTATGGAGGTTTTATAAACCGATCCAGTTATCTTATATGTATTATATTCTACTGAAGTAGAATATAGGGTATAGAGTTTAGGGTTTAAGGTATAGGGTTTAGAATTTCTTCATTTTACACTAATTCTTATATATATATATATATATATATATATATATATTCTCTCTGATGAATAGATCAGAGAATGAAGAACTATATCCTTTCACCTCGATATTTTTCCAAAAAATAAAGAAAATTACATAATTCTTACAAATTGATTGAAAAATGTTTGTGTAAAAATACTCATAATTAACTTATTTAAAACAACATTAATTAAGTATGTTTATATGTTATAATTGAACGGTGGTAATTATGTAAAATTTAAAAAAAATATGATATAATATGTATTATAATTAATTAAATTTTTATCAAAAATAAATAATAGGTTAAGTTTTTTTTAAAATCACTGTTTAAAGTAGAGTGTATATGAAAATTCCTTTAAATTAAGGCTGTCACAAGATTGACAATGTTGTACAAATGTAATAAATTTTAAGAAGTTAACATGTGCAATCATTAAGCGCGTACAAGCCTGCAAGGTAGCATGTACAATCATTAAACCTAACCATGATATATGTAGGTAGGGTTGACAATTTGAAATTGCTACATTGTAACTGTATTTGTTACTACTTACTACGCATTGTAAATGTGAATAAAGAAGACATCGTTAGACAAGAAAGTACATCTGATGCACCTTTTCCTCTGAAAATGACCTCATTCTTTATGTTTGTTCTCTAGTCAACCACTCAAAATCACCAAATCACCCCCGGATAATTTCTCTTCCTGTTTTACTAATCATCTGTGTGTTTGTTACTGACTATAGAGGAGTGTTGTGAATGGAGTAAAAACCATGAAAGGGAGCAAGCGTAGCTGGGAATGGCATGGGGGTGCTTCTTCTTGATCCAATATTGTAATGCCTATATGGAGCTACCTATTGACGTGTCACTGTTTTTGTATTAAAAATGGAAACCAAGTGGGGGAGAACATTATGTGACAATGATTAAATTCTTACAAAAAATACTTCCTCATCTTCTATTTGTTTTGTGTAGATTTTTGTCACTTCTCATGTTTGGATAACCTTACTAAATTTAAAAATACTTGTCTTTAAATCCTGGTAGTTTTATTGCTATAAATTTTAAATGATTTGTTGTATAAACTTCACAACATTTAGCCTTTGAGAAAATTTTTCTTGAAAATGAACCGTTTGTGAATTGAACTTAATTTTTTTTACTTCTATGTACTAGCAATGACTTCTATCTACGTTTCACGTAGTTTTTTGTTGTTTTTTTAATGAAAGTAAGCCTCGTTTGCAAGGAGGAAAAAACCATTTATCCTTGCCGTAAAGACAACACAAGGGTAAAATAGTAACTTTCCCATACACTTTCGAACTGCAATGTTCATCGAGCCGAAGCGTTGATGATTGAACTGCAACTGCTCCGACTCTGAAGTGGCATTCCCGTAAATAGCTGATAAATCCGAGGGTGAGAAGAATAATTTAATTAGCATAAATCTAAAAAACCAAGAGATCCAAGTTTGCCAGTACAGCTTTCAGAAAACCCCCAATTTAGCCTGCGACGACTCCACGAAGAAAAAAAAATAGAAAACCAAAAAAAGTTGAAAATTCTTTTTACAGGGGAGAGAAGAATCTAAAGAGAAGTTAGAGAGAGAAAGCTTCAAGAGAGAGAGAGTGAAGAAGAAGAAGAAGAAGAAGGAGGAGGAGGAGAGAGAAAGCAAGGGGCATTAATGGCGGAGGGGAGGAAGGAGAGGTGGCCGAACAGCGAAGAGAGCGTGAAGCTTTTCGTTGGGCAAGTCCCGAAGCACATGAACGAAGCTCAACTCCTCACAATGTTCCAGGAGTTCTCCCTCATCGATGAGGTCAACATCATCAAGGACAAGACCACGCGCGCGTCTAGAGGTTTTTGCCCAATCTTCCAGTTCATGATTTTCTTCTCTCATTAGAGAATGTGTGTCGGTTTGATTTGAGTACGAGCCGAGAAATGTGTTTGATTTTGCGGCGATTTGAGTGTGGTGTTTAGCCCTAATTTGAATGCTTGATTTGCAGGGTGCTGCTTTGTGATGTGTTCATCTAGAGAGGAAGCAGACAAGGTGGTCAATGCATGTCATAATAAGAAGACCTTGCCTGGGGTTAGTCCAACTTTTTGGATCTTTGTTAATGCATTTCTTGTTTTTTGATTCTAGTTGATAGCTTCGTTAAGTTGGATGTGATTCGAATCTATTCTCTTAAATAGAATTTACTGTTTTAAGTTGATCTTAATTATGCTGGCTATCTGTTACCGAGTTACCGATCAAAACTCGATGGATTAGGAGCTGCGCTGTAAAATGTGTATTGAATGTTTAACCATAATTCAAGAATGCCGAGAGTTTTGTAATTACTTTCGTACTGATGAAGGTGAATTTACCTGGCTCATATCGTATTTTCTTCCCTGAAGAATTGTGGTAGGCTCCTATGTTTAAGCTTCATGCAGAGGTTGGAACAAAGAAAAAGTTTCATGCAGAGGGCTAGCAGAATTTATCTTTAGGTTTAATGACTTGTAGTGGAATATCAGAGCATTGCCATGGATGGATAAACCGAGAAATGACATACATTTCCCACAAAGTAAAAGTAGAATATGTTCAGGTGAACTAATTGAAGCCAAAACCTGATTTTTCCCAGTCATAGAATATCATTGTCCATTCTCAAAACTGATTGAAATGGAGGCAAGTTAGCTTAAGAATGCTTGTCTGTTTGAGTAAAGCGGATGAAGCATGCTAACCTTGGTTAGGCCATATCAGAAAATGTTGAGCATCTGAAATCTAAACCACAATTAGGCAATCTTTCTCGTCATAGTTTACCCGCTAGAAATCATGATTGGCAGCTTGCTATATGAACAACTAATTTTTAAAGCATATGCTCATGCAACATGGCATCTTCCTGGCATAGGTTTTTGTACTGGCGGATCTATGTAGGCCTTGCTGAACCTTCAAGTAGTTTCCCAGGCAAGAACTGGGCTCTTTCCAATGCCGTTTAGTGAATGTTATTAATCAAGAGTGAGAAAATATGGTTTAAATGATATACAGAAACTTGATTGAAGACATACAATGTCAACTTAAACAGATTTTGTAGTCTATTTTGTTTCCCTAGGTCAGTGGAAACTTTTCATAACTTCTTTTGATTAATTTTTCTGATTCTAATTGATAGCTGCTCTGTCATTTTGTCCAATTCAGGCTACGAGTCCTTTGCAAGTGAAGTATGCTGATGGCGAGTTGGAAAGACTAGGTGCAATATTAATCTGATAATTGAATTGCTCAATTTTCCTCGAGAGTATTCATACAAAGTTTTGTTGAACCTGTATTTCATTTGTTACATATATTATAATGCTCTATTACTGAATGGACCCTGATTATTCTCCAACTGTCCCTGTAATTCAGAACATAAGCTCTTTGTCGGTATGCTTCTTAAGAATGTCTCCGAAGTTGAAGTATCCGATCTTTTCTCTAAATACGGAACAGTAAAGGACCTACAGATATTAAGGGGCTCTCAGCAAACGAGCAAAGGTAAATTGTCTTTCCTGTATGGTAGCTTTTTTGCTTGAGTAGCACTAAAGTATACAGGTCCTGCACTAATAAAGTGAACGTACATATACATTTTTTCTTTCTATTTTTCAGGCTGTGCGTTTTTAAAGTATGAGACGAAAGAACAAGCACTTGCTGCCCTGGAAGCCATTAATGGAAAACACAAAATGGAGGTCTGTGTCTAATATATTCATCTTGTAATGGCTGGAAAATGCATATTAAAATTGTTGTGTGTTTTTAGTTCTTGAAGCTATGTTTCTATTACTGGCTTCCCTCTCTTGGTATTTGTGGAGACACACATTAGTAGAAACGTCTCTATCCTGATTGAATGAATTAGGCTGATGGTTGATGAGTAAGCAATTAGGTTGGATGATAAGTCAGCCATCAGTTTATCAAATTAAATAGTAGTCTTCTATACATGTCTATGTAGTGATATATTTGGCTCAGTTGAATTCATCATTTGGTATGTCTTGTGTTTTCAGGGTTCAAGTGTTCCTTTGGTTGTCAAATGGGCAGATACAGAAAAGGAAAGGCTAGCTCGGAGAGCTCAAAAAGCTCATTCTCAGGGTGCTAATGTGCCGAATTCTGATTCACAACCTCCATCTTTATTTGGAGCCTTGCCTATGGGTTATGTTCCCTCATATAATGGTTATAGTTATCAGGTGAATCTCAAGGATCAGGCCCTATTTGTGAATGCTTGACTTGAATTTTGATAGTCTTGTTTTTTTTGTGTTTATTCGGTATAGTTATCAGTGTATAAATTGATCATCGTTCCATTCCCACTGTAGGCTCCTGGAACTTATGGCCTCATGCCATACCGCTTGCCAGCACTGCAAAATCAACCAGGTTTCCGTAATATGGCACCCCTTGTAAATCAAGGAAATGCTTTGCACCGAATTGCACCCGAACTTCCTCCCAATATTGCCCCTAGAAATTTTGCTATGCGTCCAAGCTACCTGGGTTCTGGTTATCCTGCGGTTCCAGATCTTCAGCATCCGATGGTATATGCGGGAGGAATGATGAGTCGTCGGCCATTGAGAGCCTCACCTGGTTCATTGTCGCCTCTAGTTATGAGCATTAATCCAGCCACATCCTTAGGCACCAGTAGAAGTTCCGGGGGTCAGGTTGAAGGTTGTTATCTATACATGTGTTGATTTTTCAAATTAACGATAAAGTTCTTGGTGGTGGTATTTCGTCAGTCATTCTATTTTCTGTGACTTAGGTCCTCCTGGTGCTAATTTATTTATCTATCACATACCTCAAGAATTTGGAGATCAAGAACTTGCTAATGCTTTTCAAGCATTTGGTAGGGTTTTGAGTGCCAAGGTTTATGTTGATAAAGCAACCTGTGTCAGCAAATGTTTCGGTGAGATCATTTCTCTAGCAAAATTTTATCTCATGTGAGTTGTGTGTAATGTTGTTCTCTAAGCAGTTTATATTTGCAGGATTTGTAAGTTATGATTCACCAGAGGCTGCTCAATCTGCTATCACTGTTATGAATGGATTCCAATTAAGTGGTAAGAAATTAAAGGTTCAGATTAAGAGAGATAATAAGCAGAACAAATCCTATTAATTTCAAGGTGAGTGATGGAAGGACGCAAGTTCTTTATAGCTATTGGGCACATGCAAATTGGATGTATGGAGTCGCTGCATCAACATTGTGGGATGGATTTAGATGATTTGCAATGATATGGTTTATTCCATCCTGCTTGTAATTTCCCCAAGGAATGAAAGGCCTGAAAACTTGTAATTCATGGTGCATACTGTGCCAATACAATCTGTCATTTGTTTATATCGAACGTTCTTTTAGACAGTAATTATCAATTTATTCATTCTTCCTTCGCAAACATCTCATTGTATAATTTGTAGAAACATTTCATGATAATTGATCCCTGATTCTTTTGTTTTCACAGTCCAAAGACCTAATTTCATATTGTCTAAAGTTGTTGAATCCTGGTATATTATGGAAGATATACAGTAGGTTTCTGACTGTATTGTTGTTGCAGTTAATTGCTTTTCCAGTTATATAGATTCCTTCGAAGTTAGAAGTAATATCTCAGCCATAATTAACCGTTCTTACTGTGAATCTATATATGTTGCTCAGCATTTGACAGTAGCAGTTCTTACTGTGAATATATACTTGTCTACCTATATTGTTGGTTTGTTGGCTTGAGTCAACATCTGGCATGATGATATGCTCTCAGTCTGTGTTAAAATGTTGAAGAAGTGACTCCCTGGGCTCATTGGTGTCATGATTCAGGTAACTTGATTGAAGTTTGAGCATGTTCTTATAATTTTATTAGTTTTTTTGAAGGATATTAGTTACTGTGATTGTTGCAGGCTGCACGTAGAGTCGTAGATCTCTGCATCTGTGGTCTCAGTTGCTTCTAATTATCTGTTCATTCTGTTGGGATTGTGTCTCATTTTAGAGAGGGAAGTAAATAAAGCGCATTATTGCTATCTGGATTGCAGCTGATGAAGGTAAGATCCACAAACTTTAGAAACCCCATTAATTCCTCTGAGTACTTGATGAGTTTTTCCACTCTTCCTATTCTTGAAACACAAGTCTTTAGTTTCTGTTTAAATACATCTCATATATGATGTATGTAGGATTGTACTAATTGTAAGGCTTCAGTAGTCATTGCGTTATATGAGATCATAGGTTTTCTTGTGTGGCGGCCACCTACGTTCTTCTAATCTTGGCCTGAAAGTTTGGCATACGAGTGATACGACATATGTTTGAATTTGAAATTATCATCATGAAATGGGTGATAGACCTCACAGAGAGCATGTTGTTAATTGACCTATGGAAATTTCTTGTTTATAGAAGCACTGCTGGTGCGTCTTTTGTTGTTATACGTATATCTCAAATGAATACATGTATAATGTTACTGATGCCCTCTTGTTGAAATCTTCATTTACCCACTTCTAACAACTCAGCATTGAACAGTGTAGCTAGGGGAAGTCAAAACGAGAATAATGAATAATGGGTCACTGGGATTGAACAGCTAATCAGGTTGCACGATGTCAAAAAGTTTCCTTTGGTGAAAATATATGCCATAAGCTGGGAACAGCAACAATTGTTCTGTCAGGAATGTAACTATGAAGTTGATGTCAATAGTTAGTTTTGCACATGATTTTCATTGTCATTGGTATGCCATAAGAGTACTAGCATACCAAAATCGCGATGAGAAATCACCAAGACGAACATAGCTCAGGGAATCGTGAGGGCAGTCTGGCTAGAAGCCGTTTGCAAGGCCGTCTGTCACATAGTGTGGCAGCCGGCCACCGTTGCGAAAGCTGCTACAAATGAAGGGCAGATTATTTGTCACCCAAAAAATATCCTCCCTGCAAAACGAAGTAAATTTAAGACTCTATTCTCCCTCCTGGATTGGATCACAGGAGGCGGCCGCCGCGGCGGTGGTGCCGATCGGGAGATAACCTAGGAGAAAACAGTAGTGGAAGCAAAGCCTCATTATCAAGTACAAAAGAAGTGTGATTGCTTGTGTCACGCATGCAATGTACTTGCTCGAGATGGATAGAGAAGCAGCCTCAGCTCTTGCTCCCAAGTGGTGGAAGCCCTTCAAGTATAAGCTCACCAGTCACCAAGACTCTTGTCGATGAAAGAGATGGTTCGATTTTCGGCGATTCTGGAGTGGGATCAAACTGCAGCTCGAGTGTGCAATGCTTCATTTGTTTGGAGTCGTGCAATCCGGCACCTGTGGTCAGAATCACAGATGAATCCCTCACCTGTATATGAAACGCGTTTAGGAGGAACATCAAACCATTGGTTGGTATACGGATTGTAGATGTGGTACATGATGAGAATATGCTCGTTGTTGTCACAACTATTGTTAGGAAGATAAAGAGCACGATGATGGGTTTGAAAGTAAGGAAGGGAGATGAGAGTCGACCAGGATTTGCAGACCAATACGATTTCAACCAATACATCCAGCCGGAGAGACTGATCATGAGAATCGAATGAAACGGTACCTATTACCATGCCGGCAGGAGAAAACTTTGGTGTTTGGTACGGATTTATCCCAACAAGTGAGAGAGAGGCGGCTAGAGAATGAAAGAGGAATATTGTTGGGATTCCTTCTTTAAACAAAACCATACCGCTTTGAAAAAAAACAATCCCAGTTAGTAGTTTGAGCTTATATTAACTTTTTGCAGCGGTGATTTTTTAAAAATGGTTAAGAATTTAAGATTATGATTTACAAAAAGACAGTTTAATGGGCACTTTTCGGCTTATCTTATTTTTTTAATTTTATTTTAAATAAAGAGATGATGCGATTGCCCTCAAACCTTATTTTTTGATTTTATATCTACATCTTGATCGTTAAGTTCATAGGTATTTATGATTAGATTATTTATGCAAATTTTCAGCCAAATTAAAAATCGTTAAGACATTCATAACTGTGTTGTACCAATTATAGTTCATGTTTGACATATTTGATTTGTCAATTAATTTGATTTAGTTTAATGCTTGAACCGATGAGATTCTAAAATGTGATTGAAAACAGGTCTTTCAAACTATAAACTGAAAATTCTTCAACTAGTCGTCATTATAAAGGTCCTCATTAGAATGACTCATGATTTAAATTCGTAAAAGTATGTAAATAAGAGACAGTTCGAACTCAGACGTACATAATAGTGCATATACAAGTATTTTCCAGAATTAACATTAATGATCAGAAACTGGAAATTACTCGGTGGATATTCAAAGCGAAAAATTGCATGCTTAGATTTTGACCCGCTTAGGTTGCATTTCAAAACCTCAACCGGATTCGCCAGTGCAGTTGTGATCGCACCACAATCCTGCAGAACCAAAAACATTGTTGGACCCAAAAGCCCAATTGTAAAAATTCTTCATTTTGGCCTGAAATGATAAACGACGCGTCGTTTATTACTCTTGATTATGGGCTTTGAGAATCCTGGACCCACTTTCTTTGTTTATATCTAACCCCCCGGAAAAGCCCGTCTCACTTTTTCTAGGGCTTTTGCATTACTTCAGTGCTTCTCAGCTCTCGGATTTCCAGAGATTCAGAGCAAATGCCTCGGTAAGACTCATTTTATTATCCAATCAAGTTCTAAGCTTCTGAGTATTTGATTTCAGCATCTAATCGTTTTTTTTTGCTCAATTTTCAGGTACTACTGCGATTACTGCGATACGTATTTGACTCACGATTCGGTAAAGTCATCTCCGTATTTTAATTGTTTTAGATTGAGTTGTGATTTCGTTGTTTATTGGAGTGCCAGATTGAGCTGAAAATTGAAGAATTGGGTTTACGAAATTGGGTTTAATGGATGTTAAATAGGAGAATAGGGCAGCTTCTAGTTGATTAAGGTTTGGGAAAGCTTGGGGTCAGTGTAATTGACTTTTGGTTTTTCGAGTTTTTTCAATTGCTCGATGTTGAAGTTTTGTTTCTTGGTGTTCTCCAGCCTTCTGTTCGAAAGCAGCACAATGCGGGTTACAAACACAAGGTAATACTAGTTTGTTGTTTCTGTGTCATTAGTGTAATGCACGCTGTTTTTGTTCGTTTTCTTTGCTAATTTGGTATTGTGCAGGCAAATGTGAGGCAGTACTATCAGCAATTTGAGGAGCAACAGACTCAGAGTTTGATTGACCAGAGGATCAAGGAACATCTTGGCCAAACTGCGGCCTACGGGCAAGTTGGCGCAGCTTACAATCAACATCTAATGGCTCGGCCTCGCATGCCTCTTCTACCAAATCCTATGATGCAACAAATTCCGGGAGGTCCACCAATGGCCCCAGGGGGGATTAGGATTCCTGTTTTGCCAAGACCACCAATGGGTGCTCCAGGTAATGTGGATTGCTTATTTTGTGGTTTTTGTTATCATATCAGTGCTAGTGTTTTTTGATTTATGTGAGCATGTGTTTTGCACAGAGCACGTTTTTCTAGTTTGTGCTGCTTCACCAAGCCAATGCCATTATTGTTTTGGCATATTTCTATCCATCTTTATGATGCATACGCATTATTGTGATTGACTTGATGATAGTGTGAATCTCACATACCTGGTTGCTGTCGTTCAATTTTCTGCATTTTTATATAGGGATTAGAACTTATATTTCATTCTAATTGTTTGGCCGGACATCCATCACAATATTGTCGGCAGTAGATGCGACTATATGTAATGCCCAGATTGTCTTGTCTTGACTATTTTTCTCGATGTTGACAGGAGTGTACCAACCAATGATGCAAATGATGGCTCCACCTGGGGCTCCTGGGATGCCTGGTCAAGTAAATATGCCCATGGGGCCTCCAACTTTGAGTGCTCCGCCATCAGTTCCTGGCAGTGCACCACCCAACGCTTCAAATGGTGCTTCTTCTGTGGCTGCACCTCCTATGTATCAACCTAATCCAACAGCGCCATCAACTGGTGGCTATGATAGTTCAATTTAAATGCACAGCCTCCTGAATCTTGTCAGTGATGTAGTTGAATTGGTATGTTGTATTTGTACACTTAAGAAAACTGAAGCATCTTGGAATTATGTACTGAATATTGATTGTTATGAGAGTAGATTGGAAATTAATGAAGTATGCAACAGTTGTATCTACTCTGTCACTTGCCAAGTTGCCAGCATAGTGCTTATGCTAAAGATCACCTGTTAACAAAGCTAATTACACAATTATCCTCATTTATTGGTGTTCTCTTGCATAGTTCTCTTGCATTCTCAAATATATAAAGAAACTTGAGTTAATGTTGCCAAGGTTATTTGAATTTCTACATAAGTTCCACAACCAGAGGGAGGGAGGGAGGGAGGTTGAATCTTATTACTAATGGAAGTTTCCTATCTTGTAAATCTTATTGCATCTTTATAGTGCAGTTGTCACCATGTTACCCTATATTGTGTGCATAATATGTGGATATTGTGGCTTCTCAGGCAGTCGTGAGAAAACGAGGATCACTCCTCTTGCAGCACTTCTGTTAGAGAAGTATTCTCCCATGGTTTTCAGGCATGTGTTGTGAATGAGAAGCTTGTTGTTACTCTATCCAGGGTAGAGTGTTGGGCGATTAACATTTTTGTACATATTTAACGTATTTTTTCTTTCGACAAGCACATTTTAACATATATTTATAACACCTTCTGAAGGGGAGGTTTGTTATAAATGGCTCATAGTTGAAGGGCTGCTGTTCTGTAACCAAGTGAGCAACAGATGTTTGGTCTTGTGGAGTCTCCCTATATGTTATGATTGTTGGAGCGTATCCCTCTGAAGATCCTAAGGATCATCTGGACCTTAGAAGAACAATTCTGGTGAGTGGCAAAATTAACCTTTTAAAACCCTCCATCCTGTGTCCTCTGTCTCCTGAATCAGAGTGAACTTGGAAAATAGAAGTGTCATATGGCAGCGGACCCCCGTACCCTTGCTGTTTGCTACTAGGGTCCATAATACAATGAAGTAAACCATCCATCCTAACGCATTGAAGAAGTGCAGTCCATAATACAAGAGGCAAAGACACCTTTAATGGTCTCGACTGTCAGTAGGCATCTCACCGGAAGCACCATGGCTATTGACGATGCTGATGTTGGAGATAATTAAACAGTGCTGATTTGTGTGCGCAAACAATATGAGCAGTTGAAGTGTTACATATGGTTTAAACCATAATTTGCTCTGTGAAGCTAGTCTGAAATGCATGCATGGCATGAATCGCTACCTCATTACCTCTCACCATTTTGTTTTGCTGTAATGATCGATAAGGTTTTGTTATCCATTAATTTGATGAAATTATTTCTCGCTATTCAAACCTAAAACCATCAGCAGTTACGGTTGAGTGAAATGTTTACTGATTATATGAAGGAAAGGTAAGAACACGAAATAGTATTACACTACAAAACTGTACTGTTTTCAGTATACAAAGTTATTTCCTAATCCCTATTTTGGTGGTACATATCTGTTTGGTACAATAATAAAAATTTGCGATCGATTACACATGCAGATCACTGTCGGGCCTGTTGCCGAGACCAGAGCGAACACAAAAACAACACTGCAAACAGAATCACGATCACCGAAACAGACACAACCACGGCCAACGTCTTATGTTGCCAAAAATTATTGCCAGCGAAGGATGTTGGTCGAGAAGCACCATCATTAGGAGGAGACAGAAGATAGGGATTTCCATGTACGATGCCACTTGATGTTACCTTGGGGGGAGGAGGAGGTGTTTTCTCTGTTGGCGGAAGAGGAGGTGGTACGATAGTTGGCGGCGAAAGAGGAGGTGTTTCCTCTGCTGGCGGAAGAGGAGGAGGTGATACGATTGTTGGCGGCGAAGGAGGAGGAGGTTTATGGTGTTTTTTTACCGGAGCCGGGGGCGGTGACTGTTGTACAGGTGCCGGTTCAAGGGGTGGTGAAGTCGACGGTGGCGGTGAATTCTCTATTGGTATGTCCCCTAGGTTTGCACATGCAAGAGACTTAGTCACGCCGGAAATTCTCGGCTTAACATTACTACACTCGGACGTGATTTCGTCTTTTTCGTCTCCACTATACGTGAGATCAATATCGAACAGCTCCACATTCAAACACGGCATCGTCTGACTACAGTTGAGCTTGACGGCGACCAGAGACAAAGACGAGCCCTTGATATTCTTGAAGCTCACGTCACTGATTTGGACTTTGGATGGAACCATTTGTATACACTTTTTGCCTTTGTCGCAGTAGTATTGGTTGATGAGGATAGGGTTCTTCACATTCACCATGATGATGTCTTGGTAGAGTATATCTTTAGCAACGCTTTCTGAGGGAGAATCGGGCCATGTCTTGATTCTAGCGCCGTTAGTTGTGCCGGTTAATGTGCAGTTCCTGACCGTGACGCCGATCACAGGTTGTTCATCCGAATACTTGCCTAGACTACCAATGCTTATCCCATGACCTGGTCCGCAAGTAATGTTGGACACAAGGATTTCGGTTGAGCCATCACCAATTGAAACACAATCGTCACCAGTTGCAATGTGAGAGTCAGAGACAGTGATCTTGCTCGAACCCCCGGAGATGTGGATTCCGTCTGTGTTAGGACTGTCTTCGGGGGCTGTGATGGTGACCCGTTGAAATGTAATGTTGCTGGAGGCATGAATACTAATGTGGAATTTTGCACTGTCCATAAATGTGATATCGCTAATAACTGAATTGTTGACTGTTTTGAACCTGACATCGACCGGAGTTGAGTCAGAGTGCTTGCCCTTCTTCCAAGAAAGCTCTCCTTTTCCGTCAAAAGTTCCACCACCGGACAATGTGAGCTTGTCAATTTTCTCAAAGTAAACCCAGGAGTCATCGAGTTGGCTCCGGTCTTCTGGAGCCTGCAACGTTCCTTGGAGCTGAAATTGAATAGGAGCATTGCATGGACCTTCAAAACTTATTTGTTGCAACAACTCGTATGTTCCGGTTGGAACTAGGACGGTACTCGTCGACTTTGATTCACATGCATCAGTCCACGCCATTGTTAACGCCTTTGTGATATCGGAGTCGGGCTTTCCACCATATTTTGAGCTTGTAACATCAAAGACATTGGATTGGTCTGATGCAACTGTAGATGCTAACAATGAGAGCAAAAATATTATTGTCATGATGTTCATCGACTTCATTCTCTGCCAGCTGCTTCTTAATCTGTTTGTGGTTGTTTATGACGAAACTGACGATCTAGTAGAATGCTTGTGTATTTATAAGGATGAATACGTGATAAATTCCTGATCATTCTAGAAATCTGGTCACAAACGTTTTGGAAAGTTGAAAGAACACAATCAACAAGTAACAGGAAAGCAAGTAGTTGTTTTCCTAACCCCAGTGGGATTGATAATGAATTATAAAGACAAAATGACATTCCACTACCACAAATAGATAAATAAATTAAAAAACTTATATTTTAATAAATTTAGACTGTTATAACTAATGTAAGAAAGAACACAGATTTACGTGGTTCACTAACAAGGTGTTAGCTAAATCCACAGGAAGAGGAGAACAGTTTTATTAATCCTTGAGGAAAACGGATTGCAGATAACAGAATACCACACACACTAGGTGAATAACCTAATATATATATATATATATATATATATATATATACCCCTAAATGATAAGTCTAACAAACACAGCCCAACATAATAGACTAATTTAACAATCTTTGTTAAATTAGTGTTTATGTCTGATTCAAGACATATTCTAACATAAACCAATAAGGACATAAACCCAAACTCACCGCATCCGTCCTCCGCAAATATCCTAGATTGATACGCATAAATAATATGGAAAAGTTGAATCCAAGCTAAGTTGGCTTCAAGCTTTGGATCATCGTCAAGGTCGTCAAAACCACACAATGAATTTGAAGAACAATAAACTATAAATTTTCTATCTATCTCTTTGATCAATTTCTCTGATCCCGGTGTCCGATAGATTTGCTTCACTCTTATTCCAATCGTGATCCCTATGGGTACTGTGAACTGTGAGCTTGATCGATCTTCGTATTCTGTTTGTTTTTTTCTCTAATTGTGATTTTTTGCGTTCATTTTTGAAGGTTTTGATATGCAAAGTATGGAATATAGTGTTATGAGAATAATGAGATAAATCTGTATGGGCTATTGTTAATGAGATGAATCTATGTGGATCATGGTGTTATGATATGCAACATTGCTTAGTCACAAGCAGCAGCAGAACTGGAGCATTGCAAGCATATTTGAGGAGTGGGCAGTAGCAGATACAAACTTCAAGTAGTAGCATTATTGAGTGACCACGAGTGAGGTAGCAACATAACTGGACAATGGACGAGTATAGTACAATTATCAGGTGCTACTTTGTTGTGCTAATGTGTTATGATGTGTGCTTGTTGGAATCAAATCTTGTGCTACTATGTTTTGATATGAGTTGTTGAGATAATGTTAACCCCTGTTATTATATTTACTGAAATTAGCTGTTACTATTGAGTCGTTAAAAATCTGCTACTATGACTGAGTTATTTAACACCTACTACTACTACTACTACTACTTAGTCATTGAAACATGTTACTACGACTGAGTTATTTAACACTTGCTACTACTACTTCGTCATTGAAAAACTGCTACTACTATTTACCGAGCCATTAAAAACCTGTTACTACTCAATTATTGAAAACCTGTTATTGCCCCGTCATTGAAAATACCTGCTACTACTTGGTCATGGAAAACCCCTGAAAAATCTTAAATGAGAAATGTCTCTTTTCTAAAAAAACATATTTAATTAATATATGGTTAGTTTTGTAAATTAAATAATGACACATGACAGATAGAGAATAAATTGTCCTTATTTTTTTTAAAAAAATGCTCTTATTTCTGTAACAATAATTCAAGTGGGTTTATTTGTGCTTCAAATTTTTTTGGAGGAGTTATTTGTAGTTTGCTAAACTATAGATATCCCTAATCATTTTAGAAATAACAGCCACAAAGATTTAGGAAAGTTCTTTTTTAAAGACTAAGATTTTGGAAAGTTTAAGGAAAATAATGGGCAATCCATTTTATTCCTAATCAGAGTTGGTAAAGTTTTCAAATGTTCTCCTTTTACAATACCTGTTGTTGGTTTTATTTTCCTGGTGTTTGCCGTAGTACCAATAATCATGCCATGAGCCCATGATGCAAAGCTTCGAGTGCAACTCCCAGAGCTTCAAAGTTCAAACGGCCACGGCTACACCACAACTCTTAAGCCACACATTAATGTGTAAAAAATGAATTCCAGCAATATCCTCGGGCAAATTGATGAACAGTTATAAAGTGTGTTGCATCCGTAGAACGTGAAGCAAAAGATAGGCCCAGTCGTGCAATGATCTATTAGCAGAAACAGAGCCAGCCCGGGAGAGGTCATGGTGGTGCAGCCGCACGAGGCCGGCAAAGGGCCCCCATTTTTTTCTTCTCTGTCTACTGTAAAAAGCGTTTTCATATAGTTAAAGTCGTAAGCATAAGTATATTGCTTTTTAGTAGGGTTGGGGAATAAGTGTGGTGATTGAGCACTGGGGGTGGGAGGGTTTTATGTTAGATTCTTCTCTCACACCATTTCCTACTATTTTTTCTTTTTTTGTTTTGTTCCTTTTTTTTCTCTTGCGTTTCCTTCTGTGATTTTAGTCTGATTTTTTTGTCGTTTTAATTTGTATTGATTTTAGGTTTATTGTAATGAAACTCATTGTTCACAAAAAAATTATTACATTTTGTTTTGGAGGAAATTAAAACAGGGAGAATCACTTATTCATTCATTGATGAGTGTTTTAATTATGGACTTACGTACATACCATCAATTGGTGTCATGCAAGGAATCATGTATTGATCTCCTATTACAATTGGGGAATATAACTCATGTATTTGGCATAGACCAAGACACACACACACATGTTGTTTATCCTACAACACTCTCTCTTGTGTCACGCGTTGTCATACTGAATGGTGAATACTGTGTTGCCTCTTTAAAACCTTGTCAAGTTACAAAAACCTTGTGGGAAAAAACTATACTTTGGTCGAAGGAGAAAAAGTGCAATGTACCATGCTACTTCACCTAGAATCCTTCATGTGAGGTTCCCCCTGACGAATAACTCAGTCATAGAGATTTGACAATTTTCGCATTTCAATGTTCTTCATATGCTTCTCGAAACTAGACTTAGGCATAGACTTGGTGAATAGATCTGTTAAATTTTCTTCTAAACTCACTTGATTCACTTAAATGTTGAGGAAATCTTGTTGTTGATTGTAGAAGAAATTCGGTGAGATATGCTTTGTATTGTCACATTTGTTGAGGAACTCAGCTTCATCTGCTCAATGCAGGCTGCATTGTCTTCATAAATGCGAGTAAATTTCTCAGTAATAGAGCTCAATCAACTTTTTTCTCTAATGTGTCTAATGATTGTTACTGATCTGATTGTTTTTTTTAAATCAATCTGATTGTATCTAACCTAATTGGATTTCTTGATTGAACAAGGAAGAAGGAACGACAATATATTTTTCTGTAATTCTGCCATCTCCTTTTCTTTCAAGGAAAAAACTAAAAGAAATATCAATATTAACAGAGTTAGATGTTCAGTTAAGTTTTAATGAGTGGACCTCCACATGTCACTTTTTATTGTTGGCATAGGTTAATCGGGACCAGGTGATTTACTTCCAAAAAAATATCGCAACCAATGATGAACATATATTTGGCATAGGAAAATAAGAGAGATTCTAATGATGACCTTATAATGAGGACCAAGTGAGGA
This sequence comes from Comarum palustre, assembly GCA_951800085.1. Classification (NCBI taxonomy): domain Eukaryota; kingdom Viridiplantae; phylum Streptophyta; class Magnoliopsida; order Rosales; family Rosaceae; genus Comarum; species Comarum palustre. Next base: position 12,363,665 of record OX637589.1, read on the forward strand.
CTTTCAAATGAATGATTGGATCAAATGCACATGAGAATTAAAAACTATCAATTAAAAGTGAAAACCTTAATCCAACCGTTCATTTGAAAGTCCTCACTTGGTCTTTATTATAAAGTCCTCATTAGAAGCCCCTTTATAAGGAAAGGAAGAACTTCTAATGAGAACTTTATAATAAGGGCTGAGGACTTTCAAATGAATGGTTTGATCTCTGATTATTAGGATCCTTTTAAGTTTGAAATGTACACTACTACTGAAATTTGAATTCTGATTAGGATCATGAGTTGAGTTGTATGTAGATCGATATATATAAGGACTGCCTACAATTAACACGATACAACTTCGTAGACCTAGTTAGCTGTTCTACGTTAATTTCGTAAGTAGGCTGATTTATTCATATCGATCTCAATCATGAATAATATGCATGTCCATCGTCTGCAAAATATATGCAATTCTTCTTAAGGGTTTTAAATCATGAATCTACGAAGGGATAACGATATGGTTAACCGTTGCAATCGGGTGATGAAATGGGGCAAATCTTGGAAGTCTGCTTCTTCCACAGCCTCAGCTCAGTCTTCAGCTAAACCATGGTTTCTAGTGTGTGGGGGAAACAGTTCTGAGTGCTAGTTCCAGAGTGACAGTTACAAAGAGTACACCATCAGTCTCCAGGAGCTGGTTGGAGCAACTTGCATTGCTTCATCCCAAGGATGGTTGCTTGTATTCCAAGAAAGTTCAGGCACAAAGTTTTTCTTTTGCACCTTGTCTCGTGCGAAAATAGACCTTCCGAACATGTTGCAGCATTTTCATCTCCTCCCGCTTCCAAAGAGTGCATCATCTGTGTCATTGGCCGTGCCAACAATGATGAATGGGAGCTGAATTTACTTCGCCTTGGAGCCGAGGAAAGCCTTAAAATAGCCGCAATCAAAGGTGTTCGTCTTTTCTACTGACAACTTGAACGGGAAATGTTATGAGATAGTTCCAAACGGGTTAGGTAATTGGACTTTACCATTTGGTTATTGCAAGGAATATTTCCTGACAGAGAACCTTAAGAACAAGCTCGAGGCTGGCAGAGAATGTTTCGATCTCTGCTTGTGGGATGCAAATGGATGTTATTTGCGGCAGAATTATTTGCGGTGAGAGCATTACTGCTTACTGCTGATTAAGCCTGGATCTTTGTTTTCTGAAAAAAAATACAATCTCAAGTAATTTAAAAGAAGCTTAAGGGGTCACGGGTGTGATCAAACCACCATTAATGCACATCTAATCAGTCATGGGAAGTCTCCGGGTGTCACACCACCTACATCTTAAGGAAACATTAAACTAAACTTAAGGCAACTACACGCTTACCAATGTTGTTTACCTTGTCACATTCAACTGAACACGTATAACACCAGATTGTGGACAACATCAATGTACCATGGAAATGTGGTTTGGCATAGAAGCTGTTAGGAAAGTGATCTTGAGTATCAATTGTATTAGGATTGTAGAGAACTAGAGAGCAGTTACCATGTAGGTAAGGACTTTGCCTTGTATGTGTATACTGCCTTGTACCAATGTGAATTCATTCCAGCCAATTCAATCTTTCTTTCAGAGGCCATAGTATTTCTATTACAAATAGATTCAATCGAACTAGAGCTCGTTCTGGTGAACCTATCAGCCGGATGCCAGTGTTAAGGTCTGATGATGAAAACATAGCCATCCCTCAGAACAATTGCCTGTAAGCAAGGAATACAATTACTGTATTTTGCTACTGTTGTAATACAGGAAAAATGTCTTGGAGACTAAGGTCCAAGTTGCGACAGCTTAGCTTAAACAGTAAATCAGCTATAGTTTTCCAGCCTATGACAGCTACTTTTTATCAACTTCTATAAACTACAGCTTAATAGTGTGATTTTTTAAAAAATAAATTGTATTATTTAATCTTAACAAATACCATATGCTACATAAAAGTTATAAAACTTTCTGCACAACATAAACTATGCCAATCTATGCCCAAACCTATGAAAAATAATCTAGAACATGGAACTCACAGGTGCTATATAATTCTGTGTTCACATAAATCTTAAGGCATTCACAGTTTTATAGTCGATATGATTGAATACAGAAGCAATGTATTACACAAAACCAGCTCTGTCAGTTGTGATAATATCCAACAAGACCAAAGTTGTGCGTGTAATGTCATATGCTAAGAAGGGCCCACAGCCTGCCGTCCATTTGTAAATCCTCTAGATTCCTTCTTCTCACCTCATAATGTTAGCAGCAAAAATCCAGAATAAGGCAAAAGTTAACCAAGTCAAGAACAGGGAGAGCTAAACAACTGGAGGAGTCAAGCTAGAACCAGTAAACAAAATCCATCTTTCTTCAACAATTAAAGAAGCTATGTTCAGGGTTGGATTCAGGTTGGCTTCTCTACCATGTTGGTTTTCTCTTTAGTTAATACTTGATAGCTACACTAGTTTTCCTCTCTCTATGGTTGAGGCATTCTCATTCAATTAAACTTTTGGATAAGTGACTAGTAAATTGCTGGCTATGTACTACTACATGGTTATACTGATTTGCTGAAAGAAAACTGAGAACTAAGTGGATTGAAGTTTTTAACAGAAAACATGTTACCTTTACAAGAGCTTTGGTTTCTCCACGCTGCTTCAAGATGGATTATTCAAGCCAGAGTGGAAGGTGAGCCAATTTGACCGGATAGGAGCTAAATCGTAGAGTAGTCTCTTCATGATTTAATTGCTTTTCCCAATTGCTTGTCGAAGCAGACTTGAAGGGAAGGTGGCACTGATTACTGGAGGAGCAAGTGGAATAGGAAAGGCAACTGCATCAAAATTCATCAGCAATGGCGCCAAGGTTGTTCTTGCAGATATACAACAGCAGCTTGGCCAAGAAGCAGTAAAGGAGCTTGGTCCTAATGCCATGTTCATTGCCTGTGATGTCACGAAAGAATCTGACATTTCCAGTGCTGTAGATTTCACCATATCTAAGCACAGCCAGCTTGATATTATGTATAGCAATGCAGGTGTAGCTTGTATGTCTCCCCCAAGCATTGTGGACCTTGACCTGGCAGTGTTTGATCGTGTCATGAACATCAACGTGCGAGGAGTCCTGGCAGGAATTAAGCACGCTTCACGTGTGATGATCCCACGCAAAACTGGCTCAATTCTCTGCACAGCCAGCATCACAGGACTGATGGGAGGACTTGCGCAACACACCTATTCTTTGTCCAAGTTTGCTGTCATAGGCATTGTCAAGTTTCTGGCTGCGGAACTATGCCAGCATGGCATCCGGATCAATTGCATATCCCCATTCGCCATTCCAACCCCACTTGTAATCGAAGAAATGAGTAGGATTTACCAAGGAGCTGATGTAGAAAAGCTAATTGAAATCATACATCGCTCTGGAGCCTTAGGAGGAGCAAACTGTGAACCCAATGACATTGCCAATGCAGCACTTTACCTAGCCTCAGATGATGCTAAATATGTTAGTGGCCATAATTTGGTTGTAGATGGAGGTTTTACATCTTTCAAGACTTTGAATTTCCCTGCACCAGATCAGGTGCGTTAAGCATTCCATGTAATTCTTGTAATGCAAATATCCAAGTTCCCAATTCAAACCTCTTCCTAGTTTCTACCATTAAATCAAGATTCACAAACAAACAAGCTAAACCCTCAAGCAACATTGAATTATAAAAACTTACTAGTACATTCAAAATGCCAAAGTCAAATAGTGAATGAAAAGTGAAAACCTTTAATGGGTTTTGACAACTAGGCCGGCCTGCTCTGTCCTTTGTGCAATCAAACTCACAGTTGCATTGGCTGATGAGAAAGCCCCTTGAAAACTTTCCTGATAAGAAATGGATTCCAATTTCATTGCCATCTTCAATAAAATCTCACCCAGATCAGTCTGTTTCTCTAGCAAAGCCTTGTAGTATGATTGAGCAGCAATCTTGCTGATCTCCACATTGGTAGGTTCTGGGCGGTACTCATCATCCAGCCACTTATACAAAGTCATCCTTAACCACTCTGATTCCAACATCCATTCATATCAAATCAATCAAATATGCACTGTAAACAACTTCAATTTTGTAAATAAAAAAAGGGGTATGGACCAAAATGATTGTCATATACCTACAAGGCCTTGGAAGGGACCAAGTAATGTTCTGGGACACTCAAGTCTTGAACTTGGGCATCTGGGTCTTCTTCTTCATCCACTTGGGTTTCTGGGTTTGAACCAGACTGAGATCTTAGAGCTGTTTGTGACTGGAAAAGAACAATCTTTGTGAGAATTGGTTGCGATGGAACCAAGAAACTGAGTGCAGGCACAGCAAGATTGGTTCTAGCTGAAATGTTATTGTAAGAGGAAGAATTGAACTTTGGAAAAGCTGTGATTGTTCGAGCTGCACACAAAGATTTCATGGTTTTTGGTGGCGGGAAATAAACTAGCGTTTCTTTGACTGGAATTCACAAAGGTGAGCCTTTTGGTTTTAGACCCTGCAAAGTTTTGATCATTTTGGGGTGGGTACCACAAGGACCCGTTAATGACTTGCTGAAACTGGCTCAAAAATCATATCAAGTACCAAAAGATCATATTCATCCAGTTATTCCATCAGAAAAGGTTTCAACCTTATTCTGGAATTTATTCCCTTGCATAACAAAAGCATCCTCTAATACATAGATTTATTGATTTGTGAGGTGACACTGATACACATTATGGCAAGACGAAAATGCACCTTCATGCATATAGGCATGTTTGTTACGTCTTTCTCGTTCATATGAACAGGTGAAGAACTTAGGGGGATGTTGCATTTGGTGACCCTGGATTCAGATTGTCAATTTCTTGATCCTTGGGACAGATGAATATTTTTCGCACCATTGACAGGAATTCACTGCATATGTAAAGTGAATGCTGAGTTAGTAAATTACAAAGACCAATGGGAGATAAATGAGAGTGGAACAGAAATGTAGAACTTTAAGACCCAGTTTGAGTTCAAATTCTTTACTGCCACAGGTAATCTCCGATGAGCATCATGTCTGCTTCGTCGTCCATGTAAGTAATATGCCATCCACTGCTTCCATCGATCAACCTTCCTTGAAATTCGAACATTTGGTCAAGCTCAGAAACAAGCTCGCCATACCCATCAAAGCGTGTGAGGTCCACCGATCTTCCAAGGGCTGCTCCATGCTTGAGCACCTGAAAGAATGTTGACATGTTAACTCAAGCGTATGAGGATACTAATTGCTTCACACTTAAGCGCATACGCCTTCTAGAGTTCTAGTGCAAATACAACTTGAAATACATAAACATGCTTCTCCATGTGAACTTGCACATAATCACACCAAACACAGATATTCGTAAGTTTTGTTAGAAATTACTTGGAGACCTGCTTGCTATGTAATGACCGGTGTAAGTAGCTTGGTATCAGCTAATGGTATTGTAAAAAATGCAAGTGCAATAGTATTTATCCAATTAGCAGCAATTCATCTTTGACGAAATTGCTTGCCAAGACAGCCAGAAGGAAGTTTCATATTAAGTTTACCTTTATGCTACTCCTGTTGCTGACAGAACAAAATTTCTTGCTTTGTGTCTCAGAAAGAACGCAAGAAAAACTCTTAGATGTCTCTGAAAGTTGGACAGTTTCAGAAACACTTGACTGAGAAATTGGAGGAATAGAACAGGGACTTAAACATCCGGTAGAATTGGCAACTTGTGGTGAAGGGAGCTCCGAGTGACAGTTATCTAAATTGACTCCAAAAAGCATGAGGGTATTTGGTGGAACAAACGGCCCTTGAGTCTTACTCCTCTGTTCGGAGGCACTTAATTTTTGGGACCCAGAGGAATTTGTATTTGGAACTGACATGCTTCTGCTAAATGGTTCAGTGCCAACGACCCCGAAAGGAGTAAACTGTGGTGGCCATCGGTTAGTGTTACCTGGAGTCAGCATATTTTCACAGGAAAATGCTAATGAACTGTGAGGAATTTGTTGTAGCAGGTCATGCATGGGTGCATCCAGACCATTAGCATGTGCTTCGCTTATTTCTTGACCTTGAAAGACCTCTTGTCTTTGAGGCATTATTGCCGGAAATGGGCCTATCAAGAAAAAGGGAGAGAGAACTTGATTAGTTTTGACATGAATAAATAGGATATCATATAAGACCTAATGACGAATGAACGGATACTTGTCTTCAACAAGTAGATATGCGAGAGTTACCCACCATTTCTGGCCAACCCAGAAAACACAAGTGATGAAAGATCAGGTACACGTAGTCTCTTATAAGGTGGGAGAGGGAAAGAAGTCCTCTTCTTATTAGTGGATTCTACAAGCTTAATGTTCCAAGGAGAGAGCCTTTCAGAATGCAAAATTGTATCTGAAGTAGTATCCCATTGCACCTGCAAGGGAATAATACTTAGTCAAATAATCAAAAACATGAAGAGACAATTATCTCAGCTATGAGATTGCAAATTTGGAGACTTAAGGATCCTAAAAAGGGATTTGGGCACCTTCAGACACCCCCACTCAGAACTGGGCCACCTGATAGAATCCTTATCATTAATATCTATTATGGTACCTTCACATCTGTTCATAAAAGGGGAAAAAATCATTTAAAAAAATATAACACTTGGAAAAGGAAGGAAAATGAACACTGCCTACTGCACATTTGTCCATCCATTCTTGCACTCACAAGGCATACGCTTTATTACCTCTTCTCTGCACCTTCTTCACATTCAAACCACATTTTGAATCTCATCCCAACAGAATATTCACCTTGGACTGATTTCATGTATTGATCATATGGAATTATGAATGGCGCAGGACTGGTCCTGCATGTGCATAAAAAGGCTTCATGCTTAGAACCTAAGAGATGAGTGCTCCCAGTGATACATGTAGATATTCAACCTTACCATTATCAAGTATCAAGTAGCTTACCATGGGCGATAATACACGGTAAACATGGTTCCAGTAGAGATGGCATGGAAGGCACATGCAAGGATGCCATGCTGCATGCTATTACCAGAAATGAGAGAAGGTGTTGCATTGTCTTGTGTTTTGGTCGCACGACGTATGCCAACACGAAGCTCTCCATTTTCTCCTCTGCAAAACCAGCATTAATATTCTACATACCTAGAACTAAAGACAGCTACCTTTTCAAATGGAACTCTTGTGAAAAAAAAACTAAAGAATGCTCGCCGAAAGGAGCCCAGCATATATTCCCACAGCTGTCAAGTTAAGGTTCTTTTGCACAATAAATTTTGCAGAATATTCTGCGTGTATCTCCACTTATGAATCAAAGAGATTCATGTATATGAAAATTAGTCATTTATCATCTTTCAGACAACTGGTGATTGGACCTATTAGTCTCTTACATATGGAGAAGGGAGAGAAAGGAAGAGAGGGTACCTGACAAAGATACATGCATCCCCAGGAACAAGTTTCTTGGCAGTCACAAACGTACTCCAACCACTAGTGAGCAAGTGTCTCTTTGGCTGACCTAGATATATTGTTGGATATACAGGTTAGAATCCAATATAGATACAGGATGACCAAGCACATGAACTAGCACTCTTCACCGAGCTTGAGAAGATGATTAGAAATTAAATCGTAAATGTAAAGTACGTAGCACTAGTGGCCGTTTGTGTAGGTCCAAAGCAATTGCCTATCTCTTCCCACCATGATAGCATTTTCTGGAATATCAAAGACTTTGTCCCATATAAATGTAATAATCATGGAACTGATGTATATTATCATCGCATTGTTGTACCAATAAAAAAATTTCTGTTTTGAAACATCTAAACTTCAGCATGTGAGTTCTGATTCTCCAAGTCCTAGTGATGATGGTTATATAAAATTCAATGCTAGATTTTTGCAAGTGTCTGAGTGTTAAAGTACCTCGATATATATGCCGAAAATGCCATTCAACTTCATGCAAATCCTTTGCAATGAGTTCCTGTACTGGTGGGTACTGAAACATATCCTGCAAGAACATCTATAACATGTGAATTAGTCGGAGGTACAGAACTCTAATTCACATCATTGATGGATATCTTAATCAAAAAAGTATATCTGATTGCAAAAATGTGAAGAATCCAATAGTCCTGTGACACACTTAATCAAAATGGCCAGGTTACTAGCATATTCATAATACAGTAAAATGGTTGAATACTACATTGGCTGGTCTTGTGAATTTCATTACTTCAATTATCAAGAGTCAAGACAACAAAGCCAAAATAAAAGCATTTAAAGCACCTCTGAATCTGTAACATGAGAACTTAACCTTAATCCAAATCAATTGGTTATTCTCTTACAAGTTTTACTATCTTCTGGCCTAGCCAATACACAAGTTCCTACAAACTGCATGCCATACATATTCTAAAAATTGTGTGTATTTCAATGGAAGCCATGAAAGGACACTAACCAGAGGTGGAAAGCACTCCTCAGCATGCCGCTTTGGCACAGAAAATCCACCATGGGTGCTTGTATCAGATGGAGTGAGTATCTTGCTAAAGCATGCCCTGGTTCTATGAGGCAAAGAAAGAGCATTTTCATCCTCAAAACTTAGCTGATCTTGCTGCAAGGTGCCAAAGCAGTAAAGTAAAGTCCGTTTGATAAAGTTCACATACATAGGGAAGTTCCAAAATTTCATATGAGGCCCAAGAAAACTACCTCAGTCACAGGAAGCAATGTTATTTGGGCAAAGACCTCATCTGTGTGAACTTCAGCCTGCAAATCAGTCATCCAGTACAAGAAATTAACTCCCATGAACTGTGAGACATTAAATTGTTCTACCAAAGCACATTTTGAATGTGTTATTTACACATCTTGGTTAAATACATGCAGTGAAAAAGTGATATACCTTAAGTTGAACATTAACAACATTGCAAAGAATCTTGGGAGGCAAATTGTATTTCGGCATGGCCGAATTAGCGTCTGTGTCTGCATATGCCTCAACCTACTCTAGATCAACAAGCCAACATGTTACATATCCGGACAACAGCGGGAAACCAAAAGTATTAACTGAAATTCACAATTCAGTATCGAAATTTTAAGCCATCTGACAAAAGATTTATACTCCACATTCTCAATTATTTCAATTTATGGGTTCCTGAACTTGAAAAGATCATAATTGGATATATTCTTATACAGAAACAGAGGAGAGGAACCTGTTCAATATGTCCTTGAGCGATGTAGAAGACTTTGTCTCCAGGGCATGGGACATAAATATTAAACCCGGCGCATGTATGCCATAGTTGGGTGACCAGATCATCTTTTCCACCTAAAAACGAAAAGCAGAATCATAACTTCATAAGACTAACAAAATAATCTGGGCAAAAACAAGAACAGTAAAAACCCATTAAGTGCATATAGATCACAACTGAAAACCCATTTCACCTATTGAAACTTGTTAACACGAACCACAAAGATTCTGCAGAGTATTAACTCATCCTTCATACGAGCCACTACCCAGAAAAAGAAAGCACAAGGTGAAGCCTAATAAAGTTTCAGACTTCCCACAAGTAAAACAAAAATTGATAAAAAGGGTTTCACCTTTTTAGATCATTTACTCTAATAAAAATGAAAAAAGAAAATAAAAATAGAAACAAAGACAGGGACTACTGAGCAGAGTTAAACCATCTCAACAGTTCGAACTCAGAAAAATGACATGACTGATGGAGTGAAGGGTCTACCTTGGCGGTTGTTAACAGGGCAGGCACTCTGTTGCTCACCACTGACCGAACTAGCCATCTCTACTTATTTCTCCGTTTCTCACAAGACCGGAAAATGCACAACAATCCGGCGATAAACCAAAACCAAACCGGTAAAGAGAAAAACAAAACAAAAAGAGGGATCAGTAAGATGATCCAGCAAATAAGGACAAAATGGGGGACATGAGGACCAGGTGGTGCATCCTTACTTCTCAAAGCTAAGCTTTTAACCCCTCTCTCTAAACAAAAACCGAAAGGGTGCGAGCGGCGTGATCGAATGATGTAGAAAGAGGAAAAACGAGAGAGAAGGGTGGTGCGGGGAGGGCGTGATATAGTGGTGGACTGTTGTTGTACGTAGCAGCAGGGCTCGTACTGGCGCCTGGTGGCGATGTTTGCTAACTTTTGGCGACGATAACTCCGATGCGCTCCTTTGTCCTGTGGCCATAGCTGCCGTTGGCTTTCGAGGTGGGACCCGCGGAGGTGGAGCTGAGGCGTAGAGGATCATATTGAAGAGGCTAGAGGGAACAGGGTTGGCTCGCTGTGTCGTATGCTGGTTTGTTTTTGGGTGGTAACAAATCAGTGGACTGCAACACCAAAGTGGACTAGGTTGGGGGAACACATCGATAGAAATTTTGGAAGTCCGGGATAATGGTCCAAACTTGTTAATTTAATTAGCTTAGCTGGTTCTGTTTTTAGTATTATGCTCCCTTCCTGGGTTTTTTCTGGTCAGTTTTGTTCTTTTTAAGAGATCAAAGATTTGATTCTCAAAAACAAAACAAGAAAGAGATCAAAGATTTATTCTTTAATGATCAAGTCTATCATAAACAGAATATGTAGAAGTTATGTATTAGAAAAACACCATAACACTGCGTGTAGTATTGAGATCGTGTCTCTAAATTCCTAAACTCAATGGAGTATGAACTTATTTTACCTAAAAAGAAGTTAAACCCCAACAAAACTATCAAATGGAGATATGTCGCGTCCATTGTTTGAAAAACGGGCGCCTAGGCCGATTAGGCGGCGTCTAGGTGAAAAAACTAAGCATAAAGCTTAATTTTGGTGCTGGGCTGACACATTAGGCGATGTCGATTAACCGGTAATTAAACTGGGCGCCTAGCTATTAGGCTGTAATTAAATAGGATTAGGCGTTGCAATTTAAAAAAAATTAAACCCTAAACAGCCTAATGCTATTAAACCCTAAACAACCTAATCATTTTTTGTGTGCTTTTATTTGAATTTGTATTTTGAGCTATTGTTTAAACACGTTATTTTGAGATAATGTGTTTTGAATGTTTTGTTGACATTTCTTTATAATTTATATTATAATATATCATATAAATATATAAAAAATAATCCGCCTAATCACCGATTAAACTCTGTCTAAATTGTTAGGCGTTAGGCAGTAGCTGCACCTTCTAATCCCGCCTAGCGCCTTTTTGAACCTTGGTCGCGCCCTAACATGCGTATGGCTTCCAAGAGCCTAACTAGCAACTCAGGTGAGTTGAAATGTTTATCGATTCTTGATTCATGATTTGGAATGTACACTTCAATTGAAATTTAATATTTAATGTAAGATAACATGATCACTTCATAAAGTATTATGAGCGATAATCCTAAATATTTGTATTCACAACCATAACATTAGTTGAGTACATACGACAAAATTACATGCGACACTAAACACCTAAAATTTACAAGCGAAGATTAATGACATGATTTTGAGTCTTTTTTCCGAGTGTGTATGTATATCCAATACTTTGAAGTTTGAACTCTTAAGACAATATCAAAATCAAGGACCGGCAAAGTCAAGGAGTCGGTTACCCATTATGAAGCTCTTGCATAGATCCTGTTTGAATTGTATGAGTTTGTTTACCATGTTTACATATCAGTCCATCAAGTAGCCGGAGCTCTATAACCCACCCAACCAACATTATGCTTCTGCCATTGTGTGCATCATCAGGGTCGGTCCTGAAGGATTCAAGACCTAGTGAGAAGAAAAAAAATGGGTCATTTTGCATATATATATATATATATATATATATATATATATATATATATATATATATATTTTTTTTTATTCTAAAAAACTGATATCTTTTTAGAGGTTTGGAACCTAGTCAGGTGCAATGCCAAGAAGCTCATCCCCACGCCTGAATTTTTTTTATTAATATGCTAAAACATGGTACAATTGGGGAGGACATAAACCAATACCCCGAAAAGAAAAACGAAAAAAAAAACAAATATTACAATGCTAAAAAGAAAACCCTTTCTTCTTCTGAAAGCATGTCTTTTCTCATGTGTCATCCTAACAAGCAAAGCCTTGTTAAGTCTTCTTCAAATATACAACTTCCTCCATAATACCATAACAATTTGTAAATAGCAATTCATAAATATATATATATATATATATATATATATATATATATAACCCCTTTAAATAATAGGAACAATATAATCTTTGATATAATAACCATGTATCTTTGTTACTCTAATAGTTCCTTACAACATTGGGATGTCAACCTTACTTCATTGTGCAAAAGACCACAGCCCACAACAACTGTTTACAACAATACACGGACTTGAGAATAAAGGAAAAATTCAAACTAGATAATCACATGTCAACTTTGACAAGAATAAGTATCTACCTGTAACTCAATCTAATACCTGCATAAAGATCTCATACAAACCACATCTCATCTAAATTAACTTCTTCTAGCATTTTTAGAAGCAAAAACAACAATTATATCTTCAACCTCAACAACTTTCAACATGTCATTTTCAATACTCAATATTATCAATCCATTCAACCTATCTTGAGTCATAATTGTCCACAAATAAGATTTTATCAACTTAAGTTTTGAAAACTTCTTTCGGCAGATGCCACGGTATTAGGGACAGTCAATAAAATCGGATATGCAACCAAAACATGGGGAAACATATCCTTTTTTTGCAAACTCAATAATTTGAATGGAGTTCCAAGTTTTTCAGTTACATACGCCTCACTTAGAAGCATGTCCTGCAATATTTGTAATTTTGAAAATAAACCCTTTGCATCAATATCACAATCCTCACCATATTTCAAAGCAACTTCAAGTTTTAGACAACAATTTTTCATTGCTTCATCATCCAATGAAATCAATCGTGATGTATCAAATAAGAAACAAAATATAGATTCAAAAAGTTTCATTTGTTCAAATCTAATTTTCAATTGAGCATTTGTCATATCTACTAAAACAAGAAAGTAGTATGCTTTGAAATTTTCCTCAACAGATTGTTGTTCCCTTTTAGTTTGAAGATTTTCATCAAAATTTGTCATTCTTTTAGCCTTACGCTTCACTTGAAATATTGGTTCAATTTCCATTTCATTAGCAATATCTTTGGCATCAATTATAGCATAAACAAACTCATTTTCTCTATACTTATCAAAAATGAAACCAATAACCCTTTCAAATTTTGAATAGCTACATCTAGAAGCATATATTCAGATTGCAAAAAATTTAATTGAATAATGGAACATGGATTGTGAGTATTGTGCGATTGCACTTGAGCACTTTAATTCTATCAAACCCAAGCGCATCTTTTATGCAAAAACATAAACACAATTCCATAAGCAAAATTTCTTATCCAATTTCATATATCTCAAATTTCAAAAAGAAACAAATGAGGGAAAAAATAAAATTAAAAATGTTTCAATGGCAGTACCGAGGAAGAATTTGAATTTGTGTGCCTATGAAATTCAAATTAACCTTTAACCCAGTCTTAAAAAATTAAGAGGGTGTATTCAATTCAGATTTTAAAAGATTTTAACAGACTCTTAAGAATCCATAGAATTAGTTAGATTTTGCTAATTCCATTGATTGTTTTAATTCCACATGGAGTCAACAAAATTTTATTCGATTGATTTATCAGTATTTCATTGAATTTGAGAGCTTCAATTCATACCTAATACAACATCATGATTACATCAGTATATAGTGCAATATACTAATATCATAAATAAAGAGATGATGATGATAGCTGACCAATCATTCACCATTACATGACCACATCTGTATCCCAATTTGGGTACACTCTAACCATTTAAAGGAAATATATAGATGACTATAGTTTTGATACATAATTCTTTAAAAAAACATGTGAACTTTTACAAAGTTTTAAATGTTTTCTGTATCTGGTCTTGTAAAGCAAAAGTCATAAAGTGAATGCTAGATCAGGTCCTAAGCCATGTAGTTTTTATCAGGATATGTGGCATACCAAAAGCTCTTGGTGCTCTTGTCCTCGTGCATTTTTTGTAATGAACACTAAGAAACAATAGGCAAAAACATTAGAAGGATTATAGTCTCCATAACTTTTCTCCTAGATGAAGGACAAAATTTACTAACTCTAGCTATTTTTCTCCTATAGCTATTAGATCATGAAGACCTGATACAAATCGATTTTATCCTCAAATTAGTCACTATTCAATCAATCCTACAGTAAACTGGAAACCATTATCATGTACATATTGAATCTTTTTAAGTCCTAGATTACATAATACAAATGAGATAGATCAATAAGCAAAGTAGAAAAAACACAACACATTTGTACCTCCTGAGTGGCCTTTAAAAGAACATCAAGATTTCTTCAACCTGAGCTTCAAGTTTTTCATACTCGAGCAGTGTTGTGAGAAGAACATATTGTTCTGTAAAAGAATTTTTTTCCTAAATATTAAACAATAGCCTAGTGGTTTCAAATTCAGAGTCACATCTTAACAAATAAAATTGGGCACCTATTACCATCAAGCATGGTTGAAGTAATGCACATATAGCATAGAACTGATTCAACACCAAATGTAAGAATATGCATCTCCAAATATCAATTGCATTACATATATACTTCAAAAGTTTAAACAGAAAAGTTAGTAAAACGTACATAAATAAAAAAGACGAAATTATACCATGAAATTAGATTGCTAATTTGCATTATAATTACCACTGTTTGTGAAGCCAAACTTTTAGAATAATCAATGTTTTGCTGGAACCATAATTTCTCATCAAATACCTGAAAATTCAAAGAGAACCACAATACATGATCAATTAGATAGGAAAAGGAGTTCAAATGAGCAAATGAGTTCGATTCAGTCATCGACACATGAGTTGGTAAGCTTATTCAATTGAAATTATAAGCTTCTGCAATCAAATTGAATCAAATCCTATGCCATCTACTCCACTTACCAAGAATCTAATCAAGTTAGTAGACATAATCCAACCGACAAACAAGAATCTAATTCTATGCCATCCTTCATTAGATATGTTGTTGCCTGTTAATTTAGTAGCAATCAGAGCAAAAGCAAAGATGATTTCATCGATAACATACCGAATTGTAGAAATTTATTTCATACATTGTTGGAGTCGCTAGTGGAGGCCGATTGCTTTGTTTCGGACTACCGTGAGTTTGAGGTTTTGCTAAGCAATTGTAGTATTGAAGTCGTGACCTGCAAATCGAAGCAAACAAGCTCAATGGAAGAAATTAGGGCACAAAATGCACCATGCCTATGAAGAACCTTAAGAGGTATATTCTTGAATCATCATGTCAGGCAGATAGAATGACCAATTCCCACTTTCAATCAATTGGAAACTTGAGAAAAAGGAAGATGAAAGTGGATCAGATTAAGAGAAAACGAAAGACATCAAAATATGACTTACGCAGTCAGGCATGGTTGATTGATCATCATTCTCCATATTTGTACATTAGGTTACGAACGTTTTCATAGTATTTGGTTCAGTTGGTATCATTTGTTCGTCGTCTTCACTTTGCTTGAGCTCGACATAAAGTGTCAGATAGAGATGAAAAAGAAATCGTTCAAAATCTCACCTATTGAGACCAGATTTCGGATCGAGTTTGATATTTATACCAAGCCTTTAACAATCTACAAAGTCAGTCATCTACTGAAATCCTTTAAAATCAGTAAAGTTTTATATATCATCAAATTTTTATGGATAATTAAAAATCTGAATTGAATACGACATGATTTTAAAAAATTTATTGAAATCTTGATTGAATACCCATGAATTTTTGAAATCTAAAAAAATCTAATAGACTCTCAATTGAATACATCCCCTAAATTATGAGAGAGGAGATGAAAAATTAAGAAATCGAGAGTGCAAAATTGAGAGAAGATGAACTTTGAAGAATCACATCAAGTTATAGAGAGAGAAGACAAAATAAATTTTGATTCTTAAGAACATCAACCGTTGTTAATCAGGTTCTTTATCGCTCTAATGGGTCTTCTCCATAATTCATCCAACAAGTATAGACATTAGGATTTGAGAGAAGATTAAGAATTTAAGAGCGAAAAGAAAAGCATGCGAATGATAGAAACACACAACCTAATTTTTTTAATACATATTAAACAGAACATAAAAAAATTATGGCCTCTTTCGCCCTCCACCTGATGCGAACGTGGACGGTGACGCCAAGTCGTTTTCCTAAACACCGCGGTGAAAAGACACAAACAGACCGGAGCAATTAAGACCCCGACAACGACACTTCTGATACGCTTTCCAAAGCAGCCCGGGGCATTAATGGAAACGTCTGCTCCTTTCCCCGGTAACGTAAAATAACGTTCCATCACTTTTCCTGCTCCGATCCCACCCACCTAACCAGGCAGTTCAGAATCCAACACGTGTTAACCCCTCGAACATCAAAAGCCCAATACCATTCCCAGCCCAATGGGCACCCGTTTGAAACAGAAAAAACCCAGATATTCAATTTACGGATAAGGAAACGCAGTGGTATAAGCAGAAACGGGAGACCCTTCTTTCAGCTCTCTTTTTTTTTTTTTTTTTTTTTTTCAAATGGCCGTTGCGGTCAGTAACTGCTACTTCTCCGTCCCAGCTCCACCGTTAAATTCCGCTCCCCCGTCTCCGCTGCCCAGCCCAACCTCACCGTTTCGCTGTGGTCAGGCAGCAGCTGCCACACTCTTAAACCGGTCTGCCGCAGTAACGGAGCTTCGAACTCACGGAAAGGCGCATCCCCAGATAAATCACGGTCGGAGGTAAAAGTATAAACCCTAATTTCTGTGTTAGTGTGATATTTTTTTGGAATCGGTTGATTTATGAGAGTATTGGTTTGGAAATGTAGAACGAAGGTGTTGCTGAAAGGCTTGGTGGAAATGGTGACGTGTTGAGTGGTGGAGGTGGAGGGAAAAAGGGGCGGTCGCATGTGGCGGCGTCAAGCCGTTTGGAACGCAGAGGAAAGAGAAGAAAGAGTCTGTAGCTGATCAAAAGAAGAAGAAGAAGCAGGTATGGTTATTTTATATGCTGAATTCCTTTTTCAGGATTCAATTTTACGATTAGTTTGTGTTATTGGCTAGTCACGGCCATTTTCGGACGAGTTCGGAGAAATGTGCAGTGTTTAAGCTTAATTTTGTGTGTGTTATTATTGTATTGATGAGGTGGTTGAAGTTGAATCAGGCTGAAGCGAGAAATCTTCAGGATGCTGATTTTCTCAATGCAGTCGTCAAGGTAATTTTTGTTCGCTTTGTTCTTGGTTTTGTTATTCAGTATGAATACATTTTCTCTTTTCAGTAGTGTTGAGGCCAGGCATTGTTTGCACCTTCTAGGTAGGTTGATATTTGGTGTGGTTTATATTCATATCGGAACTGCCTGGTGCATATCTGTTCACTTAGTTGCTGAGTCTGTAAAAACAGTGTTATTTCTATCACACAAATCTCATAATATGCAGAATCTATTGTGGAAATTGGCTGGTAAGTAATGATTTCAATACATGTTCAGGTGTACTGTACCCATACCGTTCCTGACTATTCCCTTCCTTGGCAAAAGCAGAGACAATTTACAAGTACAGGCAGGCAAGCTCAATACACTTCTTCTGTTCCTCATTACCAAGAGCGTAACCTTCTAGTTGCATGTATATCAACTCATACAGTAGCTAAACTTTAGTTACGTGAAATTCATTCAGTTTTTCAGTTCTCATTATAAAATATTCCAATCATATTGTCTATATAGTGCGTTGAGATTATGACCTGCAGGACAGAGATGTATCAAGAAAACTGAAGGATACAAAAACTATTTTATATTCTGTGCTGAAGTGCAAAATGCACTCATTTATCATAGATTTAAACTTATGATCACCATTTTTCTTAATTAATGCAGGTTAAAATGAAGAGAAGGGGAGATGATACCAAATATGTGGCTAAGGTATTCGATCCTTATAAAATTAACATTGTGTTTCTCAATATCTGGGAGATAATTAAGATTCTGCAGCCTTTTGTCAGTGGAGGGGGATTGTGATGTAGCTTAACTGTTATTGACTTAACTTGCAGGTATTAGCCAAAGGTTTTGATTGTGATATAGCCTTGCTCACGGTAGAAAGT
This sequence comes from Comarum palustre, assembly GCA_951800085.1. NCBI lineage: Eukaryota > Viridiplantae > Streptophyta > Magnoliopsida > Rosales > Rosaceae > Comarum > Comarum palustre. Next base: position 12,381,735 of record OX637589.1, read on the forward strand.
GAGGAATTTTGGAAAGGAGCAGAGCCACTCCATTTTGGAAGCTTGCCACATCTTCAGGTTTAGACCCCTTTCACTTTGTAATGGTCTTGTATGGTATTATTCAGTGCTTGTGAGTTGTGACAATTTGGTTAGTAGCACATGAAGTACGAATATGAATAGATGAACTTTCCAAGTGTTTATTGTTTTCTAACCTGATACCTGGTGGACAAGAATTTATTTGTCAGGTACCTTTAACAAAATAAAATCAGATTTAATTATGGAGGTTGTGGATGTGACTGCTAAAATTTTGACAAAAGAAGCAAACTTCTGTCTCATAAATCATAATTAACAATTTCAGAATGCATGCTCACCACTTTATCCCCAGTTTTTTTATTTTATTTTTTATATTAGCTTGAACTGACCATCCACCCGAATTAAATCTTAGATTTAGCATTACATGATCTAACAGATGTCGTCCATTTTATTACCACTTGTACCAAGCTAGTGTAGCTTTGTTAGTCAGAAACTGCAGAAGTTAATTTTTTTTCATGAAAGTTTAGATTTAAGGGTCATATTTTGTACCTTCTTGCTGTACCATCACTTGGATGAACCTCGAAAGCACTATACCATCACTTGCTATTCTTGCTATACAATTGTCAGGAAGCAGTCACGGTTGTAGGATATCCCCTTGGAGGAGATACCATTTCAGTAACAAAGGGAGTTGTATCGCGTATAGAGGTTTGGTTCTCCCTACCTCAGTAGACTAGTGTGGTATTTTTCTTGCTGATAGTACTTTAGCCCTGATAATCAGTTTGTTGTTAATTATGTCATCTGTCAAAGCTGTGTTACAGAAATACAAGTCACCAAGTTTCTTACTATTTATATCTACAGGTTACCTCATATGCTCACGGGTCATCAGATTTGTTGGGCATTCAGATTGATGCAGCAATAAATCCTGGTCAGTGTATAACTCAAATTGACAATGAACACTCTTGTTGTTCTTTGGGAAGTCACTTGGCTGCTGAAGATTAAGATCCTTATTTTACAGATTATTCATATCCTTAATTTGCTGGATTGTAGGTAATAGTGGTGGTCCTGCATTCAATGACCTAGGAGAGTGCATTGGTGTGGCATTTCAGGTAAATTTGCTGGCTTGCTGTCAAAGTTTATTTATCCATTCATTTGGTCTTACTATTTTGGCTGTACAAGTAAATTATGTGGCATGAGACTTTTCTCTTCTTAACACCTCTTTTAGGTCTACAGATCTGAAGAGGCCGAGAATATTGGATATGTGATTCCTACTACAGTTGTCTCTCACTTTTTGAATGATTATGAGAGGAATGGAAAGTACACTGGTGAGGACTGTTCCCAAATTTCATCTGTGTGGAATGAAATTAAACAGTGCATGGACTTTGTTGTCTGCTGAGCTTATGGTGTGTCTGTGCATTGGTTTTGACATCATCTACCTCATCTATGCTCAGTGCATCAAGCATCACGGAAATCATAACTGTTGTCGGGCCTGAATTTTATGGGTTCTATTCTCAAACCATGATGTAGTTTGTTTTAGTCTTAGGGATGTGTTACAAGCTGCAGATCTTAAAGGTGTTAGTATATATGTGATTAACTAGAGTAATTGATAGTGGAGTTATTCTTTTTTTTTTTGAGGAAAATAGTGGATATATTCACTTTGTCAGGAATGTATAATACTTGCTTCCTTCTTTAGTGGCATACAGTTTTACTGATATATTTAATTTAATTAGTTGTGCCGCAATCTACCTAGTGTTATTAGAACTTAATACTTTTCTGGATCTTGCCAACTTATTTGGACTTACCGCAATGATTCGACCTCCAGGTTTCCCTGGCCTTGGTGTTATGTTGCAAAAGTTGGAGAATCCTGCATTACGAGCATGCTTAAAAGTAGAGTCTGTTGAGGTATGTATCTTTATTCAATTAGTGGTTCTTGGATCAGCTAGTAATATTTAACATTTGTAATACATATTAAATTGTAATCTAGTCAAACTTTTCACTTTTGTCTCGGATAAGCATAGTATCTGCTTAAAATGGTTTTAAATAATTTTGTGAACAACAAATAGTAAAGGCTTTTATTGAGGGTTCTTGAGGACCATGTAAAGCATGCAGTAATTTACTATTACTTGTGCCATGTTTAGGTCTCATTAAGATGATAACTTGTATCTGCTATGTAGTTAATTTTCTTATGCATTTACCCCATCACTTCTGACTTGTGCAGGGTGTACTGGTGCGACGAGTAGAACCCACTTGTGATGCGCATAATGTACTAAAGGAGGTATTTGTCTGTTCTAATCTTGAGCAGTTCATTTATATGAGTTGCATACTTGTCAACCAGATATGAAAGGAAATTTTTAAGCTACTTTTCAGTGCTTCTCAGGCTATCAACTTATGAGACAATTTTCATGAATATCTTAGGTGATGAAAATGAAAATGAAAATGAAAATAGGAAAGCAAAAATGTGCTGTGGTATTCAATAGACTGGAAATAAATGAACAGCAATTGCATGTGTTTTTAGGAAAGACTTCCCCATCTAAGTTTAGAGATTTGTTAAGAACTCTGATGTAATGTGTGCTTTTCCAGGGGGACATGATTGTAAGCTTCGATAATGTGCATGTAGGGTGTGAAGGAACAGTGCCATTTCGATCAAATGAGCGCATTGCATTCCACTACCTTATAAGCCAAAAGTAAGGGCATGGCTCTATGAAAAGAAATTTTGTTAAAAGTTCCATTTGTTTTCATATGCTTTCTGTTTCTTTTGGTAATTATATATGGTATTATGTTGTTTAGCTTAACTTATGCCGGACCAAAAAATTGCTGTGGTATTGTACTGGTCTCCAGTGGAGTGTGGTTCTCCCTTGTATTTTATAGAAAGATTACTAAAGAGGCCTAAAGGCGAACCCTTGAATGCAAGCTGTAAAAACTAAAAAATAAATAAATACAAAGTAAAAATGAAGTCCAACAGTGTAGAAAAGAAGCAAGAGGGTCTGATTAGACCACTCAGAAATGCAATTAGACCAATCAGAAAGCCAAATCCCCAACATGTGATGGCAATAGATTGCTTCAGAGCCCAGCCCACCCCCCCACACACACCCCACCCATTTTCTTTCAACCCGTACAAATCAAATTCCCCGCCTTCCTTAATTGATCTTCTGACTTTGTCACTACTTTGATCCCATTTCTAGGAATCATGCATGCATGTTCTAGTTTGTATGTTTATAGGCACAATCATAAGCTATATCCTATACAGATTTGCAGGTGATGTTGCAGAGCTTGGTATTATTAGAGCCGGAGAATTCATGAAAGTCAAAGCAGAGTTGATCCCACGAGTGCATTTGGTAACCTAAAAGAAATTTGGGACCTTTTCCTGTGAAGTTATATAATGTCAGTCCCATGGTCTTCTCCTTTGATTTCATGCTAATTACTTTGATTTCTTTTTCCCCAACAAGGTTCCTTATCATATCGATGGAGGGCAGCCCTCTTACTTAATAATTGCTGGTTTGGTGTTTACCCCACTCTCGGAACCATTAATAGAGTATGACATGCACATCTTTGAAACTTAGAAACTTAGAAACATGCTTTTTTATCTCTGTTTATTTTGCTAGGATAATTTAAAACTAACCTTTTCTTATGTTCTTTCGGCAGTGAGGAGTGTGACGATTCTATAGGGGTAAGTTGTGACCTGTGGAGAATATTCTTGATGAAAAATCCTGTTTAACTTTTTTCTTCTTTGATCAGAATACATGTTTATGGTTTGAAAATTGAATTAATTTTGTAATTTTTTCCCTGTCAGTTGAAACTTTTGGCGAAGGCACGCTACTCTTTGGCTAGATTCAAGGGGGAACAGATTGTAATCTTATCACAGGTATTGAACTAATATGGGTTTCACTGTAGAGTTGATCAAAGCAATCTCATATTTGTCCAATCTGACTATTTGAGCCTTCCCCGTCTGAGAGAAATATCTTTCCATTTTTCTTTTTATAAGAATTAGGAGATTTTCTCTTTAGGTTACTCTATTTATACATTTTCTCTTTGATGCAATTTCTTGAGTTTTCTAATCCTTTGAGACTTTCTCCTGATAGGTGTTAGCAAATGAAGTAAATATAGGGTATGAAGATATGAGCAATCAACAGGCAAGTTTTATGTTACCATGTACAATTTAGCCAACTATACGGCGTTCGCTCTTAACAAAAATCTAATTTCAGGTTTTGAAGTTGAATGGAACTCCAATAAAGAACATTCATCATTTAGCACACCTTGTAGATTGTAAGTAGTAATACACCCTTTTTCAAGTATCAACTGTTCAATTTATCCCACTCTTATTCTAATTAGTGCAGCTTTGCTTTTAATCAGCATGCAAGCACAAGTACTTGGTCTTTGAATTTGAAGACAACTACATATCAGTTCTAGAAAGCACAGCTTCTCCAACCAGCATTCTCAAAGACTACGGGATTCCAGCTGAAAGATCTTTGGATCTGTTGGAGCCATATGTTGATTCAGTTATAGAAGGCCAAGCAGACCCCTGGGATTTGGGTCACAGTCCAGTTTCAAATCTGGAAATTGGCTTTGATGGACTTATTTGGGCTTAATTATCACCCAGGTAAAACCAGATTTTCCCCAATTCAAGCCATCAGTAGGAAGGTAGTTAATAAGTTTAAGGCCCCTATATTATTCCCTTCTATTATTACTATCTATTGATTTTTGAGCTTTCTTAGAGCTGAGTGAAACAATTTTCCCATCTGTTGAGGTAGCATAAATTGTAATTTTGTATCCATAAGTTGCTGCATTCAGCCTGGAGATCATTAGCGTATGTAACAAAATAGTCATAAACTTTTCATTCTTTGATTTTATAGAAAGTAATACATTCATGATTCATCTTATTTATTATACATAGTGCCACATAATATCAGGAAAAGCAGAGAAAAATATTGAAGGTTGGTATGATTTTGACCTTGTCTTTCTTTGTCTTGGCTTAGAAAATTACAGAGATGATTTGATGTCATTGGCTATATTTTGAGCATCCTCACTAGATCCATATAATCCTCTTCGTGATAGGCCCACACAGTATAAACCATTCTTGCCCTTCCAATGGTTTGGAAAACTTGGTCTTGGAAGGCCATCTTCTTTCAAAAGATAATCATCTCCCTAGTGATAATATAAATAAAAAGTAAATAATTATCAAATAGTTGGGGCCAAAAAACAAGAACACACTTTGTTTATTGTAATTGATTAGTGTCATCACCTTGAGCCACAAATTTGTTGATCGCTTGAATCCAGTGCAGAACACGATCGAGTCAAACTGGTATGACTTCCCATTTTTAAGCTTCACATCGTTTCCTCGAATGCTTCCTATTTCTGTAGGTAAAACCTGTATGGGTAAAAAATAAAACATGGTAATTTTTAGTGTTATAGCATCATTTGAGATGTTTAAATGTAATTATTGTTGCCATCGTGTTTTGTTTTACCTGAATCTCGCCGGACTTGATCTTACTACATGTGCCGACGTCAATGGCCGGATACTTACCGTACTTGATCTTCATAAAGAAGGGACCCTCTTTTGGTCTGGCTATACCATACTTGGCCAGGTCTCCATAAACCAACTTGCTAAGCAAAACCATCAAAGCATCAACTTTGCTTAATGAGAGATATCTCAGCAAAACTAAGGCCAAGTAAACCATTCTCTTTGACAGAAAATGAACCTGTATAACACATTATATCATACGGTTAAGCTAAATCGTACATATTCACCATATAGTAAAAAGAATATTAGATTTGACTATTTACCGGGCTTCGAACAATGATTGAAGTCCTTGCACCGTGGTTTGCCAGATCCAAAGCAATCTCCATGCCGGAATTCCCAGAGCCGACAACCAAAACATTCTTGTTCTTGAACTCAACCCCGGATTTGAATCGCGTCGAGTGAAGAACCTTCCCATCAAAACTACTCAACCCTTCAATCTGCGGCACATACGGATTGGTTGCTTCACCAGTAGCCACCACCAAAAACCTCCCCAGAAACACCTCCACCTCACCACCACAGCCCTCATCATTGTTCATCGTCTTCACCACCCATCTCTCAGAGCCCTGATCATAACTTGCAGACTCGACGTTTCTCTGGTACATGGGACTGATCTTGAAATGCGCAACGTAGTCATCTAAGTACTGAATGAACTGTTTTTTAGGTACATAGGTGGGACAAGAGGACGGAAATGACATGTGGGGGAGCTCACAGAACTGCTTCTGAAGGTGAAGGTGGAGACGGTCGTATGAGTACTTCTTCCAAAGAGAAGCAAAACAATCTTCTCTTTCGAGAAGTAGGTATGGTATTGAGAGCCGACTGAGACAGCCGGCCACGGCGAGGCCGGAAGGGCCGGCACCGACTATTATCACCGCCGCTTCCGGCATTTTGCTGTGGTGTGTAGGAGTTGTGTGCACTTCTAGCAAGGTGGGGATTAATCTTAGTCTCTCTATATAGCTAGCTTAGTTAGCATGAACTGAAAGATTGAGAGTGCGTGGGTTGGCTAGCTTTTATATACATTTGATATTTCTATAGGAGATGCTCCGTCTTAAAAATCTTATTGCTCTTTTGGAAAATGAAAAATTAAATAGTAAATTATATTTTAGTTACTAATCAAATTTCAGATTATAAATAGGTCTATTAGAGATGTTTTTACACATATAAGGATAAAATTTTACAATTAAGGATAACTGAATGTGCAGCTGCCATCTGTCATCACCCAATTGACATTTTTACCTTTCTTCACCACGACACAGTAGCAGCACAACTCAATAACAGAAAGACGTAGTAGCATAACACACGACGCAGTTCACCACCACTCAATAGCATAACACAACAATACGACGCAATAGCACCACTCAGTAGCAAAATACAACAATATGACGCAGTAGCAGGTTTAAGGACGACCACACAGTAGAAGCCCGCAACACCACCGCGCAGTAGTAGGCTAGCAACACGAAGCACCACCGCACAGTGACAGCACGCCTCACCACCGTGCAGTACTAGCCAGCAGCACCACAGTGCAGTAGCAATATCTAGTACCACCGCGCAGTAGCAACATGCCTCACCACCACCCAATAGCAACGACTCTGATGGTAGTCGCTGCCGACTCAGATGCTAGGGCTAGGATGCTGCTACTATCGAAAATTAGAAGTTCAATTTTGTAGGTGAAAACCTTAAATCCATAAAAAAATAAAGTAGATCTCCAAACTCGGAGTCCAATTTTGCAAACAAAACTCAACAAAGGCCTAAATCTATCCAAATCAAAAAGAAAGAGTGTACTCCATGTGATACTACACATTTTTTATCCATTGATAGCTATTGTCGTTGCTATTGCCGACAAAAAAAATATCCATGTCTCATCAATTCAACAACAAAGGCACAAAACTGATTCAATTGCCAATAATCAACCTAAATTACCTCAGAAGTAGAAATCGAATCGTGACCGATGAGGGTGTAGAGGAAGAAGTTGGTGAAGCCGAGAGCTTCTTGACGCCAACGGAAGTCACTAGGACATGGTGGCCGGCGAGGGACAAAGATCTTTGAGGATGTGCAGGAGAAGAAGGAATGTGAGGTGGGATCTGGGGTTACAGAGAGAGAGAATTTGGGATTGAGAGAGAAAAAGAAAAAGATTTGTGACGGTAGGAAGTGAAAGAATGATAGATAGCATTACTGTGTAATATTGCTGCAAAGTTAGACATTTTGGTATTTTAAAATCGTAATTTTGAACCAGGTCTTGTACAATAGATTATGAGTCTCAGACACATCTCCTAATTTATATAAAAAATAATAAAAGTGAGTTTTTCATATTTGTAAATTTGGTTTATTCTTTACATGTAATTCTTTCAAAATTAAATTTGGATTGAAGTGAAAATGAGGAATTGTTAACATTTAAATGTGAATTACCTCATCTTACAATTCAAATTTAAAATTATATATGAATGACTATGCGAAATGAGTCAAATGAGGGGAACCGCAATCAGGGATATTTTAGTGCTCGACGGTCATGTTCGTCCAATTTCAATTCCAAAACCGAACAATATGTAAAATGTCGCATCATGTCATTTATGCTCCTGCCATCGAAACAAAAATTAGGAAGATGCGGTGTGAAAATGAGAGAGAGAACACTGGTGATGATCAGTTGTCCTGAAGTAAAATTTACGTAAATCTTGTTGGGTAGCTTGAATCATACCATACCTCTTCATTATTTTCATACAAACGTACTCTCATGTCTCTGAAGCCCAGCAAAGCTTCCTTTATGAGTCATATGGTTGGCTAGATCACCCTCATCATTTACTTGTCCATGCCTTATTTGCTTCTATTTTAGGGTTTAATATATACCAGTACTAGAGAAAGATCACCACAGTCTTTAATTGATTTGGAGTATCTTCCAAGTCTGATCGAGTTTCACAAAAATAACCCGAAATATGGAGGGCCATGATCGACAAAGCACAATAAGAGAAAAAAAAATTAGCTTTTGCCGACAATTCTCTTTCTATTCAATTATGTTTCGTGTGCAAGTATATATATATATGTACTGTGTTTATATATATAAAAGCTCAATTATAATATGTTAGAGTTTGGATTAATATGTAGCTTACCAATAACATATATCCCCAATATTGAGCAGTGCGGCCGCTCTTGCTCTTAAAAATCCTCGGTTGTCTTCTCTTAGCAAGTTTCACCATTGTGGTGCTCCTTTTGACTCATTCTTCTCATTTATATTATGTTCATCGACTCGGTGACTGAATCTTTTGTCAAATCTCACACTCTCATGAGCAACGACGTCTTTGATGTCTTTAAAATGACAAGAGGAGAGCCTCGTCTGCGTCTTCCTCATTAGCTTGCGCGTCCTCTTGCGCCATCTCCAGATTTGCATGATCTCAAGAGAGATCTTCGGTGAAGAAGGGATATAGGATGCAACAACGATATGAGGATAGGTTTCTGATAACTTTTGATCACAACCACCGGATCATCAGTAACCGATCAAGAAATATACGATTAGTTACCGTTAGATTTACATGAAAGAGTTGAAAACAAAACAACTTCATTTAAAAATAACTCTTTTTATCATTAAATTTAAATTTAACGTTGACTAACTATGAATATCTTGATATTATGTAAACATGGTTGTTCTAGTATATTATAATATGTTTTTAGATGAAAACCATGATGTAGTTTACATATTATTTGTAGCTATATAGCTAAAGCTAGTTAGTCGTTTTCGGTCTCTTCAATTCCAGCTAACCTTTCAAAGACTTGGTCCCAGTGACCTCTTTCCTTTTCCACAAGACGAACATTAGTTCTGATTAATAAGTGCGAGATCCCGATTGCTTTCTGTTGGGGCTTCCCTTTCTGTTGACGTCCTAATTTTGTTTAGATTTTTTATATAATTAAGAGTACCAATGTACCATACATGCAAATGAAAATACTACAACAATAACAACATGATTGATTAAGATTCGCCGTTTATAAAAGAAAATATTAATTAAAATTATAAAAAATGATCTAAATAATGTCTTACATTTTAAAGAAGTAAATGTTTGGTATCTTACATTTTAAAAAATTTAAAACTGTATTTCATATTCTTATATCTGACGTTTGTATTGTTAAAAAAGTTGACGGCATATGTTTTTTATTCTAAAATAACCATGTTACCCTTTATTTGTTGTTTTCATGAATTTTTTCCTTTTAAAAAAATAATAGTGGTAGAGGCCCTTTTGGTGTCAATCTGAGACTTGGCCTTCATGGGAGGAGCAAGAGGAGGTGGTGGTTGATCAAGGGTATTCAAATCCAAGAAAAGGAGAGAGCAGCCCCATTCAAACCCTAGCGTGATTCTTTCTTCAACTTGAGGTCACAATCCCACACTCTGTTTTTGAATAGCTCCCTCAATAAATTCCCAATTTTTTTATGGAGAATTTTAAGATTGAGCAGGTTGTGAATGGTGAAAATTTTAACCATCGGTAAGATTGCACAATCAAGGATGAGCTCTTACGCTTTCTCCATCCTATTTCATCCATAACAAGGAACATGCACCTGTCTTGAAACCGTGTGGGTTGCTAATATATTTTTTTTGGTGAATGAGACTTCATTAAGCGACAAGCCGAACCAGCTCAAGAATTAGGCCCAGAACAACTAAGAAGCAAAAGAACTAATCTCTAGTGCACAGCCGCACCAAAAACAAGAAAAAAAACCCAAATAGTAAGTTGCTTGTGAAGCCAATAGTAGGCACTACTCACTATAAACTCCTCAGGTTTGCTCCAAGGCCAAGCAAACCTCTCCCTCCCGTACTCAGAACCAATCGGTAGACGCAAAATCCTACTAGCATCATCTTGGTGTATAACACTACTGATCTCACTAATATCCCATGAGTGTTTCAATCAATGAGAGATTGGACATAAACTGGAGTGTTGGGAGCAATAGAGCCAGGAGCTCTGATTGTGGGCAAAGATGTCGATGACTTTACCATAAACGACTTGTCAAAACCCTTCCTTTAAGTAATGATCTCTAGCTTCCAAAAGACTGGACCAACCCCATGATGCCCGATGCCCTTTTGCTGCCTCTAAAAACTACACTGGAAAATATGTAGCTTTCAACAGCTTTGCACACATCGAATTCGGGTCATTCATGAGTCTCCAGCATTGCTTACCAAGTAGAGCTACATTAAAGTGATGAAGATCCCTAAATCCAAGACCCCCTCTCAGACTTGGGCTCCCCACCAAAAATGCCCAAGCGCTGAATTTATTGTAGAGCAGACGGTCTTCGGAAACTTAAAGCAGCTCATACGATATGCCAGAATGACCATGGCAATAGAATTTCTTTTCCGACATGGGAGAGCAATCGCTGTTTCCAGCCATCAATCTTCTTGTGAACTCTTTCACTGATAAAAACCAAAGCCTGCTTCTTTGATCTACCCCAAACAGTAGGGAGTCCCAAATAAACTCGTGGATTTTCCACTTCCACAAAATTAAGGAGTTCACACATAAACAAAGCTATCTGATCAGGTGTATTAGGTGAAAAGTAAATACTTGACTTGTCATCATTGATCAATTGTCCGCAGTACAGTACTCGATGAAAGTAATCTTCAATTGCCAACAGTTCACCATAGTGCCTTTACGGAAGAAAAGGGCATGATCCGCAAAAAACAAATGCGAGAGTAACCATCGTGTCTATCACACACTTAGACTGAAAACAAATACTTACTTTGAACTCAGATTTCCACCACAAGCATAGTCAACATAATCTTTCCCTTGATCGCCTCTCGAAGAGTTTGAACTGTCAACGACCTCCCTAGTCCTTGACAGTTCCAGAAGAGGTTTATCATGATTCCCTGGCAGCTGTTCCTCTACCTCTACCACCTCGGCTTCCCATGCCTTTTCCTCTACGCATACCTCCACCACCAGTAGACCGACACCTTGCAGTCTGCCTTTTCTTTTTCAGTTTTAACTTCTCAACCTTGGTCTCTTCTACTGGAACCTCCGGTGGTAACTCCTCAATGGTAACCGAGTCTGTGATTTTTTTAACCAATAAAGGTACATCCTCAGAAATAGTAGGGTACTGGAAACCAAATATTACCTTAGGGTGGGCCTCTTGATTGCAGAAAGTCCATGGAGGCCGGCCCACTTTTCACTATGTCCACCAACAGCTTGGGTCAAACTGCCATTCCTAGATAGGGTCCCATGAGCATCAGGATCCCATAAGCTAGGTGCTTCACGTGGGAGTCTAGGATACGCTGACGTCAAGGCCCTTTCACCTATGTCTGCAACTGAGCTACTCGTTGTTCCTCGAAGCCTCTCCCCCCAGGCAGAGACTTGTCCACATCAAACCTGCCCTCCTCTCTAGAATTCAAAATCTCTGTCTCCCTTGCTTCCCCGCTTGAAGATTCCGGTCGACGGAAATTCCAACGGAGAGGTCTTTTGTGTGAAGACTGGTCCAGCTTCTGAAGAACAGGTGTATCTGGTAAGTGCAAGGATTGTTTAAATGCCCCAGCCGGCCACACTTGAAACAAATTGGCTATTGGCATCTGAATGAAGGTTTCCTAGCATCAAAATCAATCCTCATTCTTAAGAAACCACGATTACCTGCAACTTTCGGGTCCTCAACCTCCAAAACTGTAAGTCAGTTGACAATCAGTTTCAAGTATGCAGCGAACAAAATTGTAAGTCCTTAACTAGCTCAAACCAACTCGAATGGCTTCCAGTTCCGCTTGCTTTGCAGAAGTGATACCACTGATGTGCTTTGTAAAGGCAGCAACAGCAATACCCTGCTCCTTTCGAAGAATGTCACCCAATCCTCCTTCAGCGTCATTAGGCATGAATACAGCATCCACATTCAGTTTTAATTGTCCAACAGACCACATAGCTCTTTGTGGTGCTTTTGGTTGCTTTTGCTAAGGGTAATTGACAGTGATAAACTCATGATACCAAGACATGGTGCCATAAATAATTTCTTGCGCTGTCTGCTGTTTGTCACTTGTCAGACCACAGAATGATGTTTCTGTTACGCCATAAACCCCAAATAATCATCAGCAATTTCTGAAACTTATCATCAGAGAGGGAGAAAGCCTGTGAAAGCATCCATTCCTTGAAATTGAAAATTGAGGACCTCATTACAGTGATGTTAAGATGAGAACCTGATAAAATAGTTGTTGCAGTAGGACATGCACAGATGATGATCAGTGGTTTCACAAGGGTGTGGACGTGAGAGGCATTGGAGTGTGCCTTCGTAACCCTTTGTGACTAACTTGGCTCTAGTTGGCAGAAGATCAAGGCAAGCTCGCCATGCGCACTGCATAACTTTACTTGAAACGTTTGCTTTCCAGAGTTTTTTCCATGAAGGCGAAAAGGCATTACCAGAAGAGGTGGAGGCTAATGCATTTGGCATGACAATGGACCTTGCAATCAAATACGCAGATTTAACTGTATAATAACCTCGCTTATTTGGTTTCCAAATCAATCTATCTATGAGCACACGCTGATTAAGTGGGATGTTACAGATTTGGAGAGTAATATCTGGAGGAAAAAGAGGCAAGAGATCACCTGTCCGTTACATCAGATCTTGAACAAACTGAAAATTTGAAGGTTTGTGGATACGATACCTTGGAACTGCTGGGATCCAATCATCTTCCAAATCCTTATCTGTGCTCCATTTCCAACTTTCCAATGAATACCTGCACTAAGAACTGGTCTGCTTTGCAATATGATCCGCCATGAGAAAGATGGCGCATCACTTAAGCCTGCTTCCCAAAAACAGCAATGGGGATAGTACCTGGCTTTAAAAAAGTACGCAACCAGTGAAGTTGGGGTTTTCACAATCCGCCATGCCTGTTTAGCAAGCATTGCCAAGTTGTATTCATACAAGTTTTTGAAACTCAAGCCACCCTTATCTTTAGTGAGGCACAACCTTTCCCAACTTCTCCAGTGGATCTTCTTCTTGTTTTCCTCATCCCCCAAAAGAAACCAGCACATAATTGATGAATATCATCACATAGTGTTTTCGACAATAGATAACAGTGCATAGCTTATAGTGGCATTGTCTGTACTACAGCTTTTATCAGAGTTTCTTTGCGAACAGAAGAAAGAAGTTTTGCTTTCCATCCAGTGAGCTTGTTAGTAAGCTTCTCTTTGATGTAAGCAAAAATGGATGTTTTCGATCTGCCAACTCTAAGAGGTAGAACTAAGTACCTGTCATGCTCATTGACCTTGACCGAAATGGTCTGCATTCTGGGATTGATAGGTCCACATATATCTCATTGGTTGTGATGTAAGAATGGAATGTTATTTGTGTGATTTTTAGAGTAGGATAGTCTCGCTACTATATTCTTTGCAAAAGAGCAAGCTAAACAATGTGCATTGGAAAGAGGCGCCGATGAGACATCAGGGGAGGGTCGACGGCTAACGCACCTCAATTGCTAAGGGTTCGGCCGAGCAGTCTGGATCCGAGTCCGGGTAGCGTCAATGTCCCCCAAGAGCCGCCATTTACAACCATGGTGTCACCACCATGCTTCATGATGATGCTAAGTCCTGAATGTCTTCATTTTGAGCGGAAGAATGGATGTTTATAAGAATTTCGTAAAATTCATATCATCATATCTCTTCTGGGATAACCAAGTCGATCATACCAAAACTTGTATGTGTCGGAGTCTCAAAGATCATGTTCACTGCTTGGGATTCAATAATTCAACTTGTAGTGAGATAAAATCCACTAGATTGAGTCATAAGTTTCTCCAATAAGCGTTTACGTCCTTAATCATGAGAATGTACACACAAGAACTCGTGTATCATCCAAATTTGTTTTCAAGTGAAAGCCATTAATGCCAATGTTCTTGAAGCTCAACAGGATTCGATTGACTCTCGGTGCATAGAGAGCCTCTGCGACATGAATTATAGTGCCATGAGGTAGCAAGAAATGAGCGGTACCACGCCCTTTGATTATGGGTGATGAACCAATCATAGTTGTCACAGAGGTTTTACAAGACACTAAGTCCAAAAATAGTTACTGGTTCCTTACAATGGTGGGAGTAGTTCCACTATCTACAAGACACTCGATCTCTCCACGAGACATACTTACAAAGAAGAGTATATATATATATAAGTAAATAGTCACACTTACGGATTGAAGATCCTCCTTGAATTAAACATCTTCGCCAATGCCATATTTACCTGGGGAAGATAAGAGGGTAAACATTAGTTTGACTCGTAGAGCCTAAACATTAGGTTCGAAAATAAGTTACAATCCCGAGTGCAAAAGAAAATTTCGTGTAACATAACCTTTGAGTACTGGAACAACCATATAAAACTGCGAGATGATTTGAAAACTAGACTTGAAGAGTTTTCCAACCATATAAAACTCATGTTCTATTTCATCGGTGTTCATGATCTATTTCATCGGAGTTGTTCATGATCTCGTACGAATTTGTTGTCTAGAAACATAGTTTTTTAGGTTTCGCAACTTTGACATATGCAAAGTTTCTGAAGCTTGCAAATGATGTGTAGGCTTTTACCTTAGCCAAAAGTGGTGTGATTCCTCATCAATAATGTGGTATTTGAAGTTTTCAACGTCTTATGAAAAGACAATAATGTTCAAGTAGCGTACGGGAGTTCAAGATCAAAAGCTTTCGGTAACTTCAATTTAGTATGACCAGACATGTCCGTGGAGGATCGGTAATGCGAGACACACTTAAAACCACTAGCTCCTTTTTAATTTTGAATAACAAGGGCACCATTAACAAAAGTTCAAAATACAAGAGGGAACATCATGCATACACCTTATTTAGTAAGACAGCCTAAAACATTAGACATGTATACAAAATCTATACATTCTAGCAAACACCATTTAGCAAAGAGTATCATTTGCTACTTCATTTGCTTTACAATTTTAGTGATATACCGAAACAAAACTGCTCATACAGAGACATAAGTTACTATGTCTATCAGCTGTATGGCTATGATGCCACTGCAAATTACCATGACCCTAAGTTTCATCTTACTACTAGGAGGCTATGAACATTTGACAAAACAACGAACTCGCCGCCTCATTAAGACAAATATGTCATGTTGCATGTACTTATCAAGACATAGCCCACCAGTACCCAAAATCATGACATAACTCCTTAATTTCACACAATTCTAAGACATCACACCAAGTTTGGATAAGCCTAGTTGAACAATTGATGATGGAAACTCAGCTGTGGGTACAAGACTTAACCATGAATCACAATCGCAATCCTCCTTTGAGGATAAACAAGGCCGTGCCTCTCCTCTTAGGAGAGACGAAATGGCACAATCCCTTCCCTGAGATTTAATGAGTACGTCAAGTTCTAATGACGATTGAAGTTTAATCAAACCATGAGATACAAAAGTAAGAATATATTCAAACTCTGAATATATTCCAAACAAATTTCATTCAAATCAGTAATGAGTACATCAAAATCTCGTAAAAATATTGTAAAAACTAATGATCTAACTATGATATCTACACAATGTCTTACTACATGACTTGGTAAAATAAAAAGAAAACAAACTTAACCGATGACGTCAAAGTCAAGGGCAACTATTGTTGGATCTGAAATCTTTAAAATCCTCGATCATGAGATTGACGTTGTCTGTCCTCATCTCGATTCTCCATACAATTTTTCTCCAACGATTATTTGTACCGGTGCTTATTCCTTGACCTTGCAAAATGTTATAAATCTTGTCCACCTCTCAGTGCAAGCCTTCAAGACCCACCGATGATCTGATTACCATATCTGCAATTCTGCAGATATCATATTAAAATTAGGTTTTTTATCAGCATCCACACCTGAATTTATGTGTTCTGGTCATAGAATTTATGTGTTCTGGTCATAGTGGTACTCATACTTTAAAAACTATTAATGTGGTATCTGAACTCTATTTTCGCTATCAACGAAATGTCCAAGACTAATTTTCGTCGCGACATCGTCTATTTACTGGCGTGACCGTGATGAGCCCAACTAAAAAATGCAAAATAATAAAAATAACCTTAATCTCTATCTCTATCTCTATCTTTCGTGATCTCCATCTCTCTCTCCTCCCTTTCTCTTATCTCCTCTTCCATCAGCTCATGCTACACTTCCCACATTCCTCTTCTTTCTCGAAATCCAAAGCTTATCAAACTCATTCACACTGAGACACATAATTTTTTTCATTCAGACTAGAAACCTGTCCTCGATTACCTTAACGGCAAGATCTCCTCCCCTCCTCCACAATCTTCCTCTTCTCCTCCTCCTCCAGCCGCCGCAGCCGCTCCACCTCCAGCAAGAGCGTACAGTAACCCTCTGAGCGACTCTCACTTTCCAGTACATGTCGCCCCAAGTCATGTGGATTACTCTATTCATTATCCGCAGCTCTTTCCCTCATCTGATGAAGCTGGTAGTCGCCATAAGTTCCAGTTTGCAGATATTGGCTGTGGTTTTGGGGGGCTTCTGATAAGCCTTTCCACCCTTTTCCTTGAGACTCTGATGATTGGAATGGAGCTTAGGGATAAGGTGACTGAGTATGTCAAGGAAAGGATTTTGGCCCTAAGGAGGAAAAATCCTGGTCAATACCAGAACATCTCAATGGTTCACACTAATTCCATGAAGTACATCACTAACTACTTTGAGAAAGCACAGCTGTCAAAGATGTTTTTCTTGTTCCCAGATCCTCACTTCAAAGAGAAAAACCATTTTCGTAGGGTGTTCAGTCCATTCTTGCTGGATGAGTATGCTTATGCTCTTGAAGTTGGTGGCATTATATACACAATGATGTTGAAGAACTTGGAGAATGGATAAAGACTTGTTTAGAGAATCACCCTATGTTTGATGCTCTCATAACTCATAAGTGAGGAGCTCGAAGCAGGTCCAGTCACAGAGCTCCTGAGTTCTGCAACCGAGGAAGGACAGAAGCAAGGTTAACAGAAATGGGGGACATATCCAGTCACAGAGCTCCTGAGTTCTGCAACCGAGAGATCAGAGGTGGAGAGATCGGAGGACTTCATGGAGCAGGAGGTGCTTGGCATTCTTAGGAAGATGAGAATGAGAAAGAGAGAAAAAGTGGAAGTGTCCAGTAAAAAGGGGAAGAGTAGGAGGCTTAAAAGAACTGGACTAGAGTTGGAGTTCTAGTTTGGTCTAATATATATGTTAAGGGAGAGATAGAGATGTGTGTGAGAGAGAGAAATGATGTTGTAGAAGAAGAGGAAGAGAGAGATTTGACCTAAACAAAAAAAGTGTGAGAGAGATTCAACAAAAAAAACGTGAGAAAGAAAAATATATTTTTACTCTTTATACGTCAGTAAATAGACAGATGCATGACTGAAATTGGTCTAGGGCCCCTCCTTGGTAGCGAAATCAAAGTTTGGTACCACATTGATAGTTTTTAAAGTATAGGTACCACTATAACCGGGACACATAAGTTCAGGTACCGACCATGTAATTTACTCTTAAAATTATCATTTCAAGAAGTTGAAATGTGATCGCGGCTAAAAGATACATAATAAGAAGAAAGTTTTGTGAATGCCCATGCACTATTCTTATATGTAGGGATGACAATAGGTAGGGGTAGGGGTAGGGTTAGATGATCAAAATACCATACTTATACCTTTTAGCATGTTTCATTCCCGTACCCGTAATTAGATAATGGGTTTCCCCGTACCCATATCTGCTGGGGATTACGTTTTTATACCCGTCCTGATCCCCGTTAAGAATTATGTAGTAAATATTTTTTTAAATACAATATATAAAAATATGAAATTTAAATCAAATACCAAATAAATAAGTTTCATGCTTCAATCTAATGAAAACAAATACAAGTCTTATTTAAAAAGAACAATAACTGTAAATAAATATATTCAATTGAGAGAATAAAAAAGTATTTATTACATAAATATATTTTTATAAATTGATATGTATATATAGCAAATTATATATATATATATATATATATTCACCATAAATGGGTGAGAATGGGTACGAATATCAAAGTACCATACACGCCCCGTACCTGATTTAATTATCTGAATACTGAAGATCTTCATACATGTTACCTGTTTATCCCCGTTTTTCTCTCCAGTTAGAGACGAACGAATACATGTGGGTACCCTACCCGTCAGGTATTATTGCCATCCCTACTTTGATGCAACTAATTTGCAGAAGGTAAATCCAATGTGACATTGATGCATACATGAGATTTCACTCAGAACACACATGCACTAATGCAGATGTACCAGCAAGAAGATTAGAAGAAGACAATTGGATTTGAACCCACGCCCTTTCGGACCAGAACCTTAATCGGGCACCTTAGACAAGCTCGGCCATATCAACAAACTTTAGTAGTCTTGTGATTTAAATTTATATAAAGTACTGGAGATAGCATGTAGTTTGCGTCTTGTGATTTAAATTTATATAAAGTACTGGAGATAGCATGTAGTTTGCCCTGGCAAACTCAAGAAGCGTAGATCATCGTTAGTTAGTCCTATAATTTCAATTGAACTTCTTTAAGGTGTGAGATTCCAACCAGAAACCATAGTTTTGAACTTTTGCTTCAGCCGAGGAGCAAACCAAACCATAATAATCACAACCTTCTCTGAGTTCTATCTTATTCTTTCCCAAATCTAATACGATACATTCCTGGAATGATTTTCAGCTACCAATTACCAAATACCAACAAGATCTTTAAGATTGGTAGTTCTAGTTAGTAAAAAATGGCTCCGAACAAACCCATTCCAGCCCTACTACAAAAGCAACATAGAAGTGTTCATAAAAGGCATCTGACATTATGAAGGAGGCAAATTATTAGAGAGAAAACCATATGCAAGCTCTACTATTCTAATCTATCTGCCCGTTTCAACATCCTTCCAAAACAACACAACCCATCATTCTACCCTACTCACCTTTCCTCACCACACCAATTATTCACTACCGCTAGTGGCTACCGGAATCAGCCACGGTTGCTCTAAAGGTCTCAAAAGCAAAGCCACTACCCCCATCATATATTAAACAAACCCAGAAAGATTCAGAACCATCCACAACTGGATTCCACACTCCTCAGTGATCATTGTTTCATTATTATGCTTCTGACCCCATTTCTGATAAAGAAATGATTTCTCGTATTGCTAACCTCAGGATCAACAATAACAAATCTGCTGCTTTCAGACAACGTTTTGCTTCACTGACTAGGACAGCTACCTGAGCCCATTTTTTTACTGTACTTCTGGATGTAACAGAGTTAAAAACCCTTGGACATTTTAGTTATCTCAAGGCACCAACAGTACGAATTAATGCATAGGTGCCCAGATTTAAAAGCCTAAAACAAAAGCATCACGGGCCAACTGCTGAAAATTTTAAACCTATTCAGAGGGAAAGGAGAGCTAGACACCTCATGTTCATGTTCTTACAGAAGAAAGAGCACACACCGATCTTGTCACTTGGCAAAACATGTAGAGCTGTATTACCAATACCAGCTGCAGGTTCCATTTGTGTTTTGGCCCTTTCTGTTGTTGTTGTCCCCACCAACGACTTTCTCCTCGCATTCACCCTTTTAAGCCTTAATAATACATACCTCTTCCCCAACTCTTAACTCTATTTCCATCCCCTTTTCCTTTCCCAAACTCAAGCACACATTTATTGAAGTTCTACCATTCCGAACTAGATTGATTACCATTCATCATTAATTATGGCTTCCTTTGTGTCCTTCATGGCAATGTTCATGATTTTAATTGCTTCTTCTTCACTAGCTACTAAGATTTCCTCAATCTCTGCAGCACCAGCAGTTTTACCAGCTGCTCCAGCTCCACTATCTTCATCTCCAACTTTATCCCCAGATATTTCTCCTTTGTTTCCTTCACCTTCTGGTGTGCCACTTTCTCCAAGTGAGTCATCACTGCCCACAATTCCATCAAGCCCAAGTCCACCAAACCCTGAAGCTACAGTTGCTGCTCCTGAACCAGAATTGGGGTTTTCACCATCTGCGGCTCCTATGCCAACTTCTCAATCAGTTTCTGTTACTTCATCAGCTCTGCCTCTACATGGATTTCTCTTTCTTGGGTTGCTGGTTTTCTGTGTAATGCAGGTTTCTGGTGTGTGAAAGATTTTTGTAATCTTGGTGGAACTGGAAAAGCTTCAATTATTATGTAATAGTGTTTCACTTTATGTTTGTAAACCATTTTGGTAGTATATAGAATGCTTTAGTGTGATCTTAGGGTAAATGCAGTGTGTCATTTTTAAGAAATGTGATAGGATATTGTATCCAACAGAATTCAGAAAAATAAAAGCTGATACTTTCAGTCATTTATTATGTTCTCATTCTTTGTCCCTACTTTCTTTTCATTTCCCTCTCTAATCATTACTAGCCTTTGCGCACGTGCTATGCGCATGACAAAGTGCGGTTTTGTTAGACAATTTTATTATTATGTAATTTTCGGTAGTTCTATCAATATTGTGTAACAACTTTCCGAAATCTCAAATAAAAATAAACGCATTTGATTACGATGGAGTCAGCCCTGATATTGGTTGTCTAGCCGAAGTGCGTTTTTGCTAGTTCGGTTAATATTGTACAACAACTCTCTGAAATACAAATAAAATAGCATAACCATTAAACCTTAAATCCGAACTCCTAACCGTAAACCCCTAAACTCTAAATCCATAACCCCTAAACCTTAAATTTAATGTGTTTGAAATTTGGTTATATATTTGTTAATATACATAAACCTTAAATTAGGGGTGGGCAAATATCCGGTTTTCAACCGAAAACCGAAAAAACTATCTGAAAAACCGGGCCGGATAACCGAACCGATTAAAACGGGTCAAAAAATAACGTAAACCGGTCCGAACCGGTTTGAATCGGATTGGTTCCGGTTTAACCTAAAAACCTGTCCGAATTAACCGAATATTTTATATTTGGTGTTATATTTTTTTAATACGTGTTACTTTATTATTAGTCAATATATTTCTTATTATGTGTCACTTTAAGAAAACAAAATTTATTTATCAAATTATATGTATTTATATACACACTATATAACTCACATTCTTGAACAAGTATACTATTAAAAATATATATATATATATATATATATATATATATATATACTTTAACATATAATTTAAGCATGACTGTAAATTCGTGAAAAAATAATTATTAAGACAAAAACCTAGAACTATATACGTTTTAATTTTTATATGGAAAAAGACAAAATAATAATTTTTTTTAAATGTCTCATTTTATTGTTTTAAATTCGGGTTAAATCCGAAACTGATCCAACCCAATCCAGTTTTCGGTTGATCCGATTTTAAAATTTGGTTCCGGATAGAAGTTTTACAAATCCGAATAATTCAGATTGGATACGGTTTGGACCAAAAACCGATCCGATCCGAATATGCCCACCCCTACCTTAAATCCAAACTCCTAAACCCTAACCGGTAAACCTTAAATCCAATGTGTTTGAGATTTAATCATATATTTGTTAATATGTCTTTGAAACCTATTACATTTAATTACAAATTAAATTAAGGGTATAACTGAATATATATATATATATATATATAGAGAGAGAGAAAAAAAAACGGAAGATCAGACCAGAAAGAAAAAATATTGAAGCTAGATTCACAAAAAAAAAGTTGGCAGCACTGCATAATTGTCCAAGTTGCATCAACCTCTCACTATTGGAGCATTGGAACATATGACCATTGTGTCTACTGCATAGATGCATATACTACATATGAGCTCCATGAACTAACTCGGACCCAAAAAAGAGCTCCATGAACTAGCAATAAATAATGAAGACAAGGAGTGCTATATTTATACCAACGAAATTGAGTTACAATCATAGGAAATCTGAGCAGTCTTTGAAGGAAATTTCTAGAATCCTTTTATAAATTACAAAGGAAATTCCCTGATATAGACATCTATATAAACTGTGGCCTAAAACTTATAATAATTGCAAACATGTTAACAGACACCTAGAGTGCCACAATTGGATCATGGGACTTTGGGGACCTGTTAAACAACTTCCCTAGAAATGTTCCCTTTAGTTTGTTAAACTCGAAGAAGGGACTTGAATTATCTGCTGATTCTCGGGCAAGATACTTCCTCAGTTTCACATTTTCCTGTTTGTAAACATCCACAGCTACACTCAACTGTCTTATTACCTCTCTCTTCTCATCATCTTTTTGCTTTAGCTGATCCTTTAGAATTCTGTTCTCTTCCTGAAGCCTCTCTAGTTCTTCCTTTAACTTCCTCACTTCATCCTTACCGACTCCACAGAAAACCTTCTCTTCTGTTACTTTATCAACCGGGGTAACAACCTCATCCTCCAGGTCAGGATCATCAACTTCAGACTCAGTGTACTCTTCAGGTTCACAGGTTTCGGAGAGACTATCGTAGGTTTCATCCACAACACTCATCGACTTCTCTGAATGGCATTTAGTTGAGAATGGAGACCCTAATGTTGACAAGAGGCGACTTCCTGAATCAGACTTAACTAGATCATATCTCTCAGCCAATGACCTGTGAGCTCGATAAAATTCTTCAACCATGCCAATTAGCTGTGGCCGCTTCTTGTAATACATCTCAGCACGTTGCACAAAGGAATCTGCATCTTCCTGAATAAGCTTTAGCATGGCCTCCGTATTCTTCTCTAGCTCTACCATTAAAGAAGAAAGACCATTTAGTGAAGTGATAGTGGTACACTTTAACATATTGAAAACGATACGATACCATTTAGTGAAGCGATAGTGGTACACTTTAATAATATGTGCCTAAAGAAGGTTCTTTCGAAAACAACTATTTTTCCAGTAGGTCCAAAACATGATGATGCCACAGATATCATATCTCAAGCTAAAGAGAGATCAACTAAAAGGTAAATACCAAAAGGGTTTCCTGTGGCATGTGGACCTCTGTTAAACTGCAGTGAGGACCACCATGGACAACACTATGCATACCACTATTGCACTCTATACACTCTTCACAACATTGACTTCATATACCCAGAAGGCTAGAAGCAGAGCCATGACGATAAGATATAGTACACCTCTGGTTGAAGGAACATCGTTAATTTTACCAGCCGTCCAACCCTATCACCTAGTCTACCAAACCATTGTCGTAGGGGACCTCAAGAGAACCTCAATGATCAAATATTATAGGCAGTGTTAGTAAGACAATTAGTCCTAACACAAAGTTAAGCAATGTTATTGATTTGTAGGCACAGTTATTAAATTTGTCCCTTCACATATTATTAGCACTTAAAAACCAAACCACATCTACAACATAAGTTTTCTAAAATTGATTATTGTACTCATCAGGAGTTGCCAATGGGATAGTAAACCTTGAAATGCCTGAGCTCAACTAAGCAAGAAAGTTACAAAAACATAATATAAACAAAGGTGGAACTTCCCGCATGCCACGATGTTTGATCCAAGAAACATATTATATAAAAATTAACATATATAAAAACCATAACTAAGCATTTCTCATATGGCAAAGCTTAAACTACCTTTGTATTCATCTGCATCAATCCTTTTTTATGGTTTCTCATATTTAATTGGGAAGGATGATCAATTAACCTATTTTGACTCTTAACCTTTGGTAAACAATAAACTAATGTAGTAAGCTTTTCATCTAGTTTCTTACATAATCAAAGCGCAATTATATATTTAAACAACGGCACTAAGTTATCAACTATTCACCCACCAGTTAACTCAAATTACAGATAAGATGAACAATTTTCACATTTTATTCAATCTCTGAACACAGATCATGAATCTCACTCATAGAATTGAAGATGAGCAGTTTGACACCGTTCAGTCTAAACAACACCACTTGGGCATTCAGTTCCCAATCTCACCCACCAGTCCCCCCCCAATTATGTTCACCCATCTCACCTAAAAGCTTCAAACTTTACACACAAGGTGACCAGGGTCCCCCATTCCCCACCACAAAACTTAAAAAGAACCCAACTTTCAAATCCCAGAATCTCAAAAACAACATTAACGGTCAGAAACTCAGAATCACAACCCTTTTCGACAATAACATCTAAAAAACCCTAAAAACATTGATCTAGAACAACAAACAACAGAGATTGTACCAGCTAGAGTGGACTGAAGCCATGGAGATCTTCTCGAGTTGCTTCCACTGTCAAACAACCAGTAGTGCGACGCCTGCTGCTGCCTCTTCATCATCTTCTTACCTTCAATTCAACCCCAAAGCACTTCAAAATCTCAACAAAACTTTTACACCAAATCCAACCACCCAAAATATAAAAAAACAAGAACCCAAGAATTGAACAGCACTGAATTTCAAAACCCAGGTTTTAGAAATGAAAATTAAGCAGAGAAGAGAGTACCTGTGATTTCAAAGAGGGTCTCTCTCGCTCAAACATTACCTTCTCAGCTCAGAGAGAGTAAGAGAGAGAAGCTGCGAATTTAAATGCAAAATCCTAGATCCGTGTATTTTTTGTCATTATATCAACAGCCCAGCCAATCATTTTGCGACACGTAATACCCCACGCTTTGGGGTTATCACTATAGAACAAAATTAGGATACACCTTACCATAAGAGGCGGATTCAAATATCTCGCAATTTACGGAATTGCTTAATTTTCGTCTTTCCTTGTTGGGAATGTGGAGGGGTATTTTGGGTATTTTTGGAGGACGTTCACTGTGCTGAAATCTAGCTGGCTGGAGTGAATCGAGGGTGGGGGTGCGTTAGTTTAGGGGGCCACGTTCAAAAGAGAGGAAGGTGCTTGCAATTCGTAACGGTCGAAGAGCTCGTGCAACGTCATGTTTGAGTGGGAGTCAAAGTCTTTGGATGTTTATTTGAATGATAGTGTGATTATGAATACTTAATCTCTGTGGTTAGTGGGATGTTTGCTAATAATTGATTTAAATGGAAGCCACACTAGAGTATTGAAGACTGATTTATTAGTATCTGAAATGGGAGTATGAATTCATGTGATCATGGATAGTGTAAAGTAACGAGGGTTTTGTATGGTAAAATAATTTGCGGTTTTTGAAATATATAGGTGTGTTTTTGGATAATCATAGTCCTTCCGAGACGATTTCTATTTTTATTTATTTATAGGGATAGTTATTCGATAATTTTTCGATCACATATCAACATCTTTATCGTTCAATACTTACATGTAGATCATTTTTGTAAAATTTTATCGAATTTGGTGATCGTTAAGGCTTCGAAATATCTGAAATCAATTTACGGATCAAATCTGACAAACCTGACCAGTTAGTACCAATAATTTTAATTCACAGTTTTGAACATCTTAACGATCACCAATTTGGATTAAATTTCACATAGGTGATCTATATATTATGACCTAAGAATTGAACGGTTAAGATTGAAAAATGTGATCGAAAAATTTGTCGAATGTTTATCCATATAAATAACCAAAAATATGGATCCCTTAGTGGAATGACCCTGTTTGGATAATTATGGAAGAAATGGAGGTAACTTTGGTATGATTTTTTTGGTCTGATGGTATGATATGGGTATACTTTTTTGGTCCATAAAAAAACTGTGTAACGATGCCTTTTCTCTGTCACGAAGACCCAATTTGCATAAACTTTGTCTCTTTCCAACCTTCTGGAGACATTACTGTTTCTAAGTCTGTTGTCCATATTACATGAAAACCAGAAAATAAAGGAGACTGAGCGCCTGTAGCGCCAAATGTAAGGAGATCAACCATATAGACAATACGAGAGCACACTTGAAAACGGAAAAGAGAGAACTTGGTTTCATCATTTAAATACAAACTACTGTAAGTTAAAACACCGGGTCCAAATACTACATTGTAACTTGCTTGCCACTCATTCACAAGCAATCTTGGTGTCAAAGCTGCTAAGGCAGATAGCAAATGCCTGGAAGGCTGAGATTGGATACTGGTAATCCATTGTGAATACATCTTTGCCTACTTTTCCAAACTGAAGAATGACATTCTCATGCTCTGGGCCAGCAGCAACTCTGTTCTCTGGAGAAGCAACCAGCTGAAAATTCTTGACAGAAGCAACAGTCACTCGACCATTGAAGTTCAGACACCAGCACTGGAGTTGCTCGTGCCACCTAGGTGCCTTGTTCCTTAATACCAGCATGCCTTCATTCTGACCAGATTGTAATCCAGATTGGACACTCTCTCTGAGGCCTGATTTTGATCTGAAGAAAGGGAGTGATGGAATACTATCCAAATTGCTAGCAACAAATTCAGTCTGCATAGGGGCCACACCTCCTGGCTCAACAGCACGAGCAGGGATACTATCCATTACACACTGCATTCTCCTTGGACCTCTGATCAAGATAATAAAAAATATTAGTATTTTTAATAAAATATTACTATAGTAACTAGCAACTGAAAAGTGATCAGCCACAAATCTGCCATGACCCCTGAAGCACGACCAAAGAGAAATAAATGGCTTAATTCCGTAATTATCTTCAACATCAATTCAAGAACATTTTCATACCTGGAACCCATGACATTCAACTCATAAGCAATGTGTGCCACAGGATAGTTGCCAGCAGGAGCTCTGGGTGACACTTGTTTCATATTAACAAGTCTGGTTGAATGACATTTAGTGACTTTGGCTCCAGTATTAGTTGGTTGCGCATCATAGATTGTGAATTTGATACCCAGAAAATTTGATCTATTGCAAAGTAAAAATTAGACGTTGGACATAACCCGGAATAAGGGTCAAAGAGCTCTTAATGTCAAAGCCAGATAAACAAACCTGAGCTTCCCAACAAAGGCACTGTTGCCTTTTGACACATCTTCAGAATTCAGAGAGATAATGTAATCTGTGCATGTTGGGTGTCTAGACTTTCTTGCAGCAAGAAGGAACTTCCCATCATCAGTTGAAGCTGTCAAGAACAGACATAGAAGGTGAAAATTGAAAATTATTACACTTCTCAGGAAGGAGTCTTACCACACCTAACCTCGTTTTCTACTTTTCTATGTGTTTTAATAACTTGTTACCAATCCAATTACACAAACAAATCCAAAGTCCATATCAACCTCTTACCATGAGCACTTGGACTCATGATAGCAGATTAATCCCAGTAAGTGCAAAACTGGATCAGCGCAATCAGACCGGACA
Organism: Comarum palustre; assembly: GCA_951800085.1. NCBI lineage: Eukaryota > Viridiplantae > Streptophyta > Magnoliopsida > Rosales > Rosaceae > Comarum > Comarum palustre. The sequence goes on from OX637589.1 coordinate 12,409,349, forward strand.
AATATTCAGTAATTCACCTTGATTTAAGCCCAGGAAAAGATAATATGTCTGGTTGCTACGACTCCGCTTTATATAACACTGGAGAAGGGAGTCCCTGGGACCAGGCTGCAGATTATAAACAAAAAGGTTTCAATTGTTAGCTCAATGGAGAAGCAGCAGATACAGCTGAAAATTATCTACTAATAACAGCAAGATATCAGCCCCCCCAATAAGATAATAACCAAGAGCAAAGAACATTTGGGAATAGCTTTCACGCTAATTTACCATACAAATTATGCAACAAACCCATCATATGCCAAAGTTTAAGAATCACATCGTCAAAAAGTATGGTCCTCTAACAACTGACAACTATGTTCCAAAATGTTCCACAACTATAAATACTTGGGCAGTCAGTCTAAGTTTATCCAAATTAATGAACTTGTCATTTGAGCCTTAACTTATAACCTTACTCAGATGAAATTTGCATCCTAGTACATCATGATCAGGCATGCCAAAGTTTGTTAGCCAAATTTCCAAACATTTAACTACAACAGTTATGGAAGGGCCATTTATATTTGATACTACAATTTCTACATAAGAATATTTCCCTTAATCTGCAAATTAAGTCCAAGAAAAAAACATAACACAATCAGACCGATATGAGCCACCATCACAAACCTGCTTCAATGAAATTGGAAACGTCAGCTTGCCCGAAACTTCCGGGGATTTCACGATCTCCTTCATGATCTCCCTCCAATTCTTGCACACACCAGCACAAGCAACCACATTCTTCCTCGGAGGCCACGTATCATCAGACGCCTCAATCCTCATTAGCACATCCCTCAAAAGCTCGGGCGGCATGTTAGCCCAACAACTCTGCTTCAAAGCATCAATCCTGAACGAGGTATCCTGAACCACCCGGTGTGACCTCGATTTCATCCCAAACTTCACATCAAACCCCTTCCTTGAAATGCTCCCAAACTCACCCTTCATATCCTGAAGTATACTCTTGAAAGACATCACAACCTCCTCAACTTTCCACAACTCAAATAATCCCAAACCTTGTCTCAGACAACCTCATTCATCATAAAACCGCCTAAACTGCTATCCTTCCTTTTCTACCAATCCGAAATCTCACACACACAATCTGAGATCTACAACAAAGATTTCCAATAACTGCAACAAACCAATACCAATCAACCAACTAAACCGCCAAACCGAATCAATGATTTCAACTTTTTCCCACGGATCTCTCTAATCAGTCTAACACAAACTAAAGGGCTATCCTTTTAGAAAACCCATGTAAGATTGAGCCACACAGAGCCTCGGGAACCACATCAAACAAGGTCAGGAGATTAAAGACCGGATTTTGGGTCAGGCCGATTAGTTGGGTCTGAAACACGAGCAAAGAGGAAGGTTTCACCTCGCGAGTGTGAATGTGGGTGTGAGACTCTCTCCTCTGTGCTGGAGTCGCCGAGGCCAGTGATGGCTGATGGGTCCTGTTACAAATACGCTTCCCTTATCTAGTTGTGTGAAAATCCGGATTGGTGCCCGGTTTGGATAGTTTTGGGGAAGATTCGGGTTCGGGTTCGAGGTTTTTTCAAGTGTGTTGAATTGGCCCAACAACGAGAATTGGTGTACCTTCTTTTCCTTGTTTGACAAGGATTAAAGAAGTGGGATACAATATGGTTTTATGTAGGCGAAGGAAGTCATATCAACATTGGACGCAAAGTTGTGAAATGACATGTGATCAATATTTTGATATTGGATTAGGTATGTGAAGAATGTGAATAATATGAAACTATATCGTGTCTGAATAATAAATTTAAATATTTAAATTATTGTTGGTTTTAACTATATATAACACTTTAATTATGGTTATAAAGAGTGGATTTGATAGCTATTGAGCGGGAAGAGCACTTCTTTCGTCGCTCCCTCGCTATGCTGACGACTTTATATGATGATTGAACTTATTCTAGTATGAAAACGGTTGTTACTATTTAATGATTTTCATAATTTATGATAATTGACGAGGTTCAGCCACACTTCCACCAATAACTATAGTTTATAGATTCTTGTCATTTTGATACCTTTGTTCTAATCTAATCAAACTTCCTTCTCTTGTTCAAAAAAAATCAAACTTCCTTCTATGTTATTGAATGTTTCAACTTCCGGTACTTTTTTCAAACTTGGTTTTATCTTTAATATTTGGGGTTTTATTCAACTAGTAAATGTTTTTTTACTAGCTAGCATGTCTCAAACTTGTTTGTTGTTAATAATGACATCAAATATTGATCATACTCAAAGATAGAATAACCTTGATTTGTTTTGAGTTTATAATCCCAAAACTAGAAAAATCAGTACAACTATGATGAAATTAACCCACCGATGGATATAGCATGTCAAACAACGATCTTAATGTGTTTGAAAGGCTAACAACAAATAGAAGAAGAAGAAGAAGAAGAAGAAGAAGAAGATTAGTAGTTGGAAACAAGAACCAGAGCAGGATATGGAGTCTTCCCCGAGGTTGATTTTTTGTCGTCTTCCTAACAACAACAACGACCAAGTTTAAAGAGTTCAAACACGCCCTGCCGATTCTGACACGGTCTTCCAAACCAACATTGCTTTCTCTAACCGTGTCAACTGTGGCGTGGAGTCTACACCAAGGCTGGCAAGGCATTTTCATCTTCTTTAACCATTCAAAGAGAGACACTCCTTAGTCTCGCCGGCAACATCAACACCCTCCGGTGTTCGCTACTGCACCGTATCAAACCACCTTTCTCGTTTTTGCTTTTCTTTTTTGTGTGATTCCTTTCTTTCCCGGTCTTTCATAGGACACAGAGAGAGAGAGAGAGAGTCCTTTTCTTGCTTTCCCATTAAGGAATCCCATTCGCCTTCTCCTTCCTCCTCAGTTTTTCTCTCTCTATAAACTCTCTCCCACTCTAAATATCCAAGCTTTTTCTCACTGACATCCTTATTCGCTGTGGATTGCTATGCTGTTGCGATCACAGGTGAGAGTGAGAGCCCTCTTGTTTTTATCGTTTTCACTGATCGAAGTTTGCAGCTTTTCTCATAATTTCTTAAGCTTTGTGTCGCTCTGTGACTTATATGTAACGAAATGAACTTTGTTTAGGGTCAAAGTCTCAATGTTTTCCTATATTGGGATTATATGGTTTGAATTGATTTGATTGTGCAGAGTTTGTTTGTTATCTGAAATTGAGCTTGAGATGGGTTTTATGATGTTAGCAGAGAGATATGAACATTGTGGTTGACCTTGAATTGTGTTGGGTCTTTGTGACAGTGGGGATTTTAGTTGGACTTGGTCGAGTTGAAACCAGCCATGGATTGGACTACTCTTTTTATGAAGTTGGATGCCTCAGTTGATTCCATAACTCTATTCGTGGTGCTTCTTTGCGTTTGCATTGTGATTGGTCATCTTCTGGAGAAGAGTAGATGGATGACTGAATCTGTTACAGCACTTTTCATTGTAAGTATGAAATTCTGTAGTTCTTTAGTTAGATTTTGCAAATATTTGCCATTTCATTGTTTCGAAGAATGAAGGTGATTGTTGTTAATGGTATATTGCAGGGTCTTTGTACTGGGATCTTTATTCTAGTAACTACCAAGGGGAAAAGCTCACACCTCTTTGTCTTTGATGAACACATTTTCTTCATATATCTTCTGCCGCCTATTATATTTAATGCCGGGTAAGTAAGGCTATTCTATATCTCTGCTTTCACTTTGTGTTCTGAACTTATGGTGGTGTATTTACATGATGCATCATTGATGGCATCACCATGGTGAGCACTTATATTGTATGTACTTAGTTAGTTTATTGGTTTTGCTCTTATCCAATACTAGATTCCAGGTGAAAAAGAAGCAGTTTTTTCAGAACTTTATCACAATCTCCTTGTTGGGTGCTGTTGGCAGTTTGATATCCTTTGTTATTATATGGCTGGGTAAGCTACATGTCTATATTTACAACAGATACTTGTGAATGGTTATTAACTTCCATAATATTGATCCAGGTTCAACACTCATGTTTGAAAACTTGGAGATTGGTTTCCTCGATCTCAAGGATTTTCTTGGTACGAATTTCCCATCCTAATGTACATATACATGTTCTGCCTCGCTTTGACTTAAACTGAAATGTTGACATACGATATTCTCATGATGAATTCCATTGGAAGACTTCTGAAGTTACATACATGTTTATCATTAAGTATATCTTTTTGTGTACTATCCTTATGATTGTTACTTTCTCCATGATCAACGTGTTCTAAAAGGCCCCGTCTAACACCGCCTAGTCTCCACCCAGGCTCTAGGCTACAACAAGCCGCCTCGCTTTTCTTCAAGGCCTTTGTGCCAGGCTGTGGGCAATTAGGCGGCCGCCTAGCCCGTTTAATTGCCGCCTAGGGTTCTAAGCCTCCGGCTAATTTTATTTATATTTAGTGGTGGAGTTGTTACATTGTGGGGAGCATGCGAGTATAAGAGTAAATAATATTTTTAGAATTAGAAATATATGTGTTTATTGTTGCTCACTTTTACATGAAGTTATGCTAAATTTTAGCTATAATCTATTTTATAAATAGGTCTAACAATATTTATGTTGAATAATTTATCCATATTTGACGGTTTTCAAATATTATAGTACATAAAATATATATTTTTAATTAATAAATATGAAAAAAGTAAATCGCCTAGTCCCCGCCTAGGCTGTCCAGACGCTAGGCTATGAGTCGCCGTCCGCCTAGCGCTTTTTAGAACATTGCTGATTACATTATGGTTGGTTATATTAACAGTTGGAGTTCATAATTTATGATGTATCTGAGGCATGTGTCGCATTGTTACTTTTGCTTTTATGTACTCCTAAACATGTTTCACTTCACTACTTGTAGCACTTGGAGCTATCTTCTCAGCTACAGATACTGTTTGTACCCTGCAGGTATGTAATATTTCAATCCATGACCTTACAGAAGCAAAATATGAGTAGATATTTAGAACAGTTCATTATTAACTATGCATATGTCATGTCCAGGTGCTTAATCAAGATGAGACACCTTTACTCTACAGTCTAGTTTTTGGAGAAGGCGTTGTAAATGATGCCACATCTGTGGTACTCTTCAATGCAATCCAGCAGTTTGATCTCTCCCACATCACCTCAACCGTTGCCATGCAGCTCTTTGGCAACTTCTTCTATCTCTTTGTAACAAGTACAGTGCTTGGTATAGTTGTGAGTATCTCTCTCTCTTTCCGTATAATATATAGGGAAAATAAAAGTAATAATACATCAATTTTGCTCAACTAATAATTAAAGTGTCTGAACTTTGTTAAATAACACATTAGTACATGAACTAACAAGTTGGAATTAATTTTCGTACATGTCGTTATAACAGCGTTAAAAGTTATTGATTCTGTTTTTTTTCTTTTCTGAGATCTTTTTTTTTTTCTTTTAAAGATGATCAAAGGATTTCACTTCTATCCCCATGGTGACTCAAACCAATGACTTCGTCAATAGGTAGTGGATGCGCTTGAGATCTCTCTTTTACCAATTCTCTAATTAACTTCTCTTGCGCAGCAAGCAGCTACCCATAATTTTCTCTCCATCATATACCAACAAGTAGCAATCCACAAAACGGATGATAAATTGTAACCAAAATAATTTTTCTTCTAGGTGACAAATCGGTTAACCTATTTGATCTGTTATCACCTGTTTCAGGTAAGCTGCATAATCTCATATATTGTTATTCATGACATACATTCCGTAACAATATTAGCAAATGAACTTTTACTATCTATAGAAGCACATGGGCAGAATCATTCTTACAATAGTTACAAACAATGTATAAGATTATGCAGCTTATCTGAAACAAGTGTTTTTTTAATTTGAAAAATATTAATAAAGAAATATAAATTACAACATGTCTTTAGGAATGAAAGCACCCCAATAAAAAGAAATACAACCCAAATAGACAACATGACAAACGATTACAGCAGCAAAGCTTGCAACAATCAACCATATCGACAGTTAGGCAGCCCCTGCAGATTTCGAAGGAAGGCCACAAAAGCACAAGGTGGACATGAATTCCACCAATGCAGTCCCATATGATCCACTCCAAAATTTGCTAAACAATCAGCTACTTGATTCCCTTCTTGATAAATATGAGAAAACTGACACTGCATTGAAGACAAGATAGAACAACTCTCCCAAGCAACCCAAAGACGCCACAGCATTTTTGATGAAGACTTGGACAAAAAGTGAAGCGCAAGGGCTGAATCACATTCAATCCAGAGATTATACCACCCATTTCGTGCAGCCATAGAGACGACATGTATGATAGCTTGGAGTTCGGCCTCCAAGGCGGTTGCAACGCCCATGGAACCTGCAAAACAACCTAAGCAACGACCAAGATTATCTCGAAAAATACCACCATAACAAGCTAGACCTGGTGCTCCATGAGCTGCACCATCTGTATTCACCTTTATTTGAAACGCACAGGGAGAAAGCCAAGTTACCTCACGAACTTGAGGAGTCTTCGAGTGCCGACCATGAACACCAAGAGCATGGAGAATACAAAGTTCATCCACCGAATTGCGCATACTTCCTAAACCCCAAGAATCAACTTCATGAATTTGCAACCAAACAACCCGAAATATAGAAATGGCAGAGGGTCTATTCTCGTCAAACCGAACAGAATTTCTAGTATTCCAAATAGAGTAGAAACAAGCCCCTATCATTCCCCACCATATCAACTGAAGTTGAGATCCAAAACCTTGTTGCAGAGGATATAAAAAAGAGAGTAGATGTATGTGAAAAATTATTTGCAGAGGATCAAATAGGTTAACCAATTTGACACTTGGAAGAAAAATTATTTTGGTTACAATTTATCCTTCGTTTTGTGGATTGCTACTTGCTGGTATATGAGGGAGAAAGAATTCTGTGTCTGATGACATTTGGTTGCTATAATTTTTTGGTCGAGACACCTTAATTATCAGTGGAGCAAAGTTGATGTACTGTTGTTATAATTTTCTCTAATATATATATATATATATATATATATCTCATATATTTGCGATTCTGGGTCTGATGACATTTGGTTTGCACTTGCAGATTGGATTGCTTACTGCATACATCATAAAGAAGTTGTATCTTGGCAGGTAGCTTTGCACACTTGCTTTTTTCCTCTTTTGGTGCTGGTAGCTTCTGCATTGAAAATATTGATGATTGCTCAACTTAATCGTGTGAGGGATTTTTATCTATTTTTTTCAGGCACTCTACTGATCGTGAAGTTGCACTTATGATTCTAATGGCTTATCTTTCATACATGGTGGCAGAAGTAAGGATCTTATTTACCATTTTCGACTGAAAGATCCATTTTGACATCCATTAGTTTGCACCGTTGTTGACAATTTCTGTTTGTCCTTCAGCTATTTGATCTAAGCAGCATTCTTACTGTTTTCTTTTGCGGGATTGTCATGTCACACTACACCTGGCATAATGTAACTGAAAAATCGAGAGTTACAACCAAGTAAGTGACCCCTGTCAATGGTTTTCAAAGCACAGAACATTGTAGTTCACTTTTCTTTGTCACACATGGAAAGAGAAGTAACGTCCGTTTCTCATCTGCAGGCATGGGTTTGCAACATTGTCATTTATTTCAGAGATTTTCATCTTTCTATATGTTGGTATGGATGCCCTGGATATTGAGAAGTGGAAATTTGTAAGCAAGAGGTAATGCCTTTATGCAAATGAATTGATAGTTTGATATTCGTATAACATTGTTGGTCAACTGCCCTGCATACCAAAGCCCTCCTACTTGTTAAAACAAGTCATAGTAGAAAGATTGCAGACCATTTAGTATGTTGAAGCATAATTTGGTCATTGCAAATGGAATATATGTTGTATTTTCTCGTAATGTTTTCTCTTATGTTCTACAGTCCTGGGAAATCAATCAGGGTCAGTTCGATATTACTTGTCCTGGTTCTGGTTGGAAGAGCCGCTTCTGTATTTCCTTTATGTTTCCTTTCAAACTTATTTAGGAAATCTCCGAGTGACAAAATTGGGTTCAAGCAGCAGGTAGCTTTTTATGCCATCTGGTACTTTGAAACTTCATCTCTTGAATTATTTAATGACTTCATAAAATCACTCAAACAGGTAACAGTATGGTGGGCTGGACTCATGCGAGGTGCAGTATCTGTGGCTCTAGCTTATAATTGGGTAAGGAATATATCAAATTTTTATGGACTCCATTTTCCTTGGCATGCCACCAATTAATCTTCATGAATCTGAATCCCCTTTGGTTGTAATTTCCTTGAATAACTAGGAGAAAGAGCGTTTAAATTGTTCTCTACCTGAGGGTAAATTTTGCACGAGGGGTCAGTATTTAGGATGTTAAAGTAATGTAACAGCACTTTGTGGCCACTTGTTACTCATCTGCAATTGTGTTTTCATGTAACGAAGTTTGAATGCTGTGTTTTGCAGTTCACAATGTCAGGGCGTACTCAACAGCCTGGAAATGCTCTCATGATCACCAGTACAATTACAGTAGTTCTCTTCACTAATGTGGTATAAGACTTCATCCTGCTTTACAGTTGACTTGCCGTGCTGATCCATAGGCTAGTATATTATAATTTGTTTAATTCTCAATTGTTCTTCGGCCATTGTAGGTGTGTGGATTACTGACAAAGCCTCTTGTAAGGTTCTTGTTACCGCAACATAAACAATCAAGTAACAGTATGTCTGCGGAATTATCATCTGAGATGTCTCTAGTTCTACCTTTTCTCACTGTCAGGGAAGATTCAAAACAGGACAGCATGTCTGGGAGTGATGACACTCCCCAACCTAATCTGCGTACGCTCTTGACAAGACCAACTCGTTCGGTACATTACTATTGGCGTATGTTTGATGATGCCTTCATGCGTCCTGTATTTGGGGGTAGAGGATTTGTTCCACAGTTTCCTTCACCGGAGCAAAATTCTCTTCATGAACGGTTACTTCCAGAACAGCATACTATAGTAGAGTAAATTTATTACTCAGCAGCTGCGATTCACACTCCCACTTTGCCATTCTACATTTGTCTAGTCGATAGCAGCACAACAAACCGAGAGTGAGAATAGCATAACCTTATAACTTCATTAGCAGTAGTATTGATATACAGTTTAGATCGATGAATACATTTTGGCAAAAGATTTCTGTAAATGGTTGGAAACTACAACTTATAGGCAATCGCCTCTGACATCAGTCTGAAAATGGGCTTGATTTTACTTACCATATTGTACATAAACATAATGCAGAGTCAAAGAAAGAAAAGAATACACTGTTATAGCAATCAAATTGTAATTGGATTAGCTTCATGTCCAAATTCTGATTGCTTTGTCAGGAAGGGAAGTAGCTTTTGCAGTAGTCTACTATTCAAATTTTGGTACTTGAATAGCGCTCTATAATAAGATCATTCCTCAGTGCTCATTGAACAATCAAACAACCAAATCATTTCAAAAAGAGAATGATTACGTGGAAGAATAAGTGTATTATTTCAATTTGGAATTAAACAACAAGGTTCTTGTAAAAGTGTAACTGAAGAACTCGGCATAAAGCTCACAGAATGCAACTTTCTTCACTAATATCTACAACAAAACTTGAAATGCAATGTGGTAGTAATCTGAGTCTAACTGGGAGCTTTGCCACTAGCATGGCTCTCAAGTATTAGGTGACTACATTGAATGCCTATGCAACCAACCTCAGTATAGTGATAAAACAATCTGTATCAGAATGGAGGAGGTCCATATCCGCCACGAGGTCCACCGAAGCATTCATCTAACAAGCAACAGCAGCACAAGCAGGAGAAACTGCAATTCACAAGAACAATGCATTTCAGTTAGGGTACCAGAACTATTAACTTAACACATTATCAGAAAACATGGATTCACAAGAACAATGCATTTCAGTCCATCTACATAGATTTCGCAGGTACCAGCTAAAAGAAAGCATGAGAAATATAAAACATCAAAACTCAAGCAGTTATACTTACCAAGAAGTTATCATCTGGTATATTCCATTACCAAACCCGCCAAAGAAGCCACCAGGTCCGCCCCACCACCCCCCGCCATATCCTGGACCCCAAGGTCCACCAAGCCCAGGACCCCAAGGTCCTCCCGGGCCAGGACCCCATAGTCCTCCGGGACCAGGACCCCAACCTGGTCCTCCGGGACCATGGCCCCATCCACCAGGCCCACCCCCTCCCGGACCTCCACCCCAACCACCCGGCCCACCCCCTCCAGGACCTCCACCCCAACCACCCGGCCCTCCCCCTCCATGCCCTCCACCCCATCCACCGCCATCTCCACCCCATCCACCACCACCTCCACCCCATCCACCCCCACCTCCACCCCCACCTCCACCTCCGCCATCACCACCTCCACCCTCCATCACTAACCCTTAATCTCAATATTGGCACCACCACAGGTAGCTAAGCGAAATAAAAGTGTCAAGCAAAAGAAGCTTTCTAAGAGTACTCCAGATGTAGCTGATCAGTTTATCCAATTTGAGCTAGCTTAACCTCTAAGTATTATGCAATCCCATTGCCAGCACTACATGAGGACACTTCTAACAACTACTCTCACTCAAACCTGTAAGTCAAACTAGACAACAGATATCCTTATATCTGTAAGTCTACTTAACATTCCAACTTATATCAGTACTACAAACAAACTGAACATTTGATAAACGGATAAACCTTCTGATCATACTAATTTTGCAGCAGAAAGAACAACCATCAACTAAACACTGCAGAACTACTATGCATGCTTTCTGTGTTAGAAAAGGAAGCAGATTTTGTAGTGTCATTGAACAATAAAATCATTTCTCAAAGATGATGGATTACAGGGATGAACAAGTGTCTTCTCATTTTAATTTGGAAGTAAACAAGGTTATCGTAACAAGTAATTGAAGAACTCAGCATAAACCTCACGACACAACTCCCTTCACTAGACTCTACATTAACAAGACTCAAAACGTAGTGAGAATAAGCTGACACAACAATACTTGAAAAGCAATGTGGTGATAATAAGCTGTGTCCAACAGAGAGCTTTGTAACTTGCATGACTAATAATATATAGAGCTCTCAATTATTAGGTACTACATTGTAATACAGTTGCAGCCAACCTCACTGTATCAGAATGGAGGAGGACCTCCACGTCCTCCAGGAGGTCCATATCCGCCACGAGGTCCACCAAAGCATTCATCTAGCAAACAACAGCAGCACAAACAGTAGAAGCTGCCATTTTGCCAATCACAACACAATTCAGTTTTCAGTCTAATATACTTGACACATTACAAGCTAACAAAAACAAGTCACAAGAAATACCAGAATATCAAAACTCATACTTACCAAGAACAAATCATGTCACAGAAGGCATTGCCAAAGCCACCAAAGAAGCCACCAGGTCCGCCCCACCACCCCCCGCCAAATCCAGGACCCCAAGGTCCTCCCGGGCCTCCCGGGCCAGGACCCCATGGTCCTCCTGGCCCCCATCCACCAGGGCCACCCCCTCCAGGACCACCACCCCATCCACCAGGCCCTCCTCCTCCTGGACCGCCACCTCCGCCCGGACCACAGGACCATGCATGGCTGACCCTTTATCAGAATATTGGCACCACCGCAGCTAAAAGACCCAGATAGCCGAGTGATGTATATAAGTGTAGCAAAGCTTGAGCCACAAGTGTAAGAGCATTTAACTGTAATCCTAAATGAAGACACTTGTAACAACTTCTCGAACTCTAAACCTGCAAGTCAAACTAGACAGCACCTATCCTTCTTTCTACAAAATCTACTTGCCATTCTAACTTATATCAGTACTAACAAACAACTGAATACTCCATAAATGAGTTTTTAGTTCCACACAAGTCTTGAAGTCCAACCCCCAACTGATTGATAAACTCAGCATAGCAAATCACATCATTTGCTCTAACAATGGACACATAGTTTATTCATGTCAGAAACAAACAGTGAGGTCATGCATATGTACCTACTGTTCTGCTGCAGAGAGAACAATCATCATCTAAACAAAAGTATCCAGAGCCATCTGTGTTAGAGAATCAAGGTTAGTTGTGAGGGTATTCAAAGCCTTGTGCCGCTCAAGTCTACATGTTTTTTGCCAAATTATTATCCGATTTGGGTTGTGAGGGTATTCAAAGCCTTGTGCCGCTCAATTCAGTGTCCAAATTACGTGTCTTTTTCAGTTTTTTGTCCAATTTGTGAGCAACCAAACAAATCATAAGATGTTAAATCAAAGAAAGGCCTCAGATTAGCATTTTGGCACATTCCTCACGCCAACGACAACCGATTGTGGGAGGAAATGGAAATCCACACAATTGCGCGTAAAACGGCGTCGTTGGTTTCATGGCCTCAACGCTTCTCATCATCAGCCAAAACGAAACCTTCTCAGAAGAAAGGAAATCTCTAATCGAGATTATAGCAGTTACCAATTTACAGAACAAAATGAAAAAGATTGGATCTTTCTGAAATTTAACAACCTATAGAGCAGCCAAGGAACTCCGTCGAAGGGTTCCGAGGCCTTCTGTTATATCTTTGCAGATTACACTGATGGCCCCGGCCCGTTATTTCTTTCAAGTTTAACCCTCAGCTATTTTGGTTTTCACTTGTAATTGCTCTCTTCTTATATTGACAAAAAAAACAGTTTCTCTATTTCTTTTTCACTTTTCTTAAAAACAATCTCTTTGTAAAAGTAAAATGACATTAGAAATCTCTACTTATTTCATTGATATTCCTTTTTATATAGAGATGATATTACAAAGGTAATTATATCGTACATAATGATAATAATGATTAATTGATAACTGATTTAGTAATTACATCTGCTAATCGATAATTGTATAGTTAACTCTTCATCAGTTTGACAAAGGCACACTAGGGAATTATTCCTTCAACACTCTCTCTTGTACCAAGTCAATGTTAAAACGGTACATGTAATGTTGCCTCATTAAAAACTTTGTCAAGTAACAAAACTCAATTGGACAAAATAAATCTTGGTCGAATAGAAAAAATAGCGCAATGCATCTACGATAGTGTATATGTGTTAGGAACGTCCTCACATTCATATGTTTCACGTAGGGTATCGTTGTGTTCCTAATAGTGAATACATAATCAGTTCGGGAACGACATATTTGTCATATGAAGCTGACATTAGTAAAAATCAACCAAAGCATAGTTTGAGGTATTGATCTAGGGTGTTGCAGTTTCATTTGTGTTCCATTTCATCTTTCTATAGGGATATGATAAACCCGATTCAATAGATCTTTTAGTTATCAAAATATATTCTTTTACACATTTATGACACTGTGTTGACGCTAAGTTAAGTCTAGCTATAAGTTCTTTGAGAATTTTATATCTGGTCGAATTCATCGTGTTAAGTACAATATTGCGTATATTGCACTTTAGAGAGTGAATTTCAATTCACAACCCGTCTTAGTCATTTTTCTTTGGACGCAATGGATTATTCTCTTTACATCCAAACATCGACCGATCATTGGGAGTGTTAACAGTATGCATTTTGTCCATGTACATCGCCTGATAATCTTTTGAATACATACATACTAGTAGATCAGTATTCCACAAACTCGTTAACACAGTTTTCCATGATTATTCATCTCAATTCATATTTCATGTAGCTAACAGTTTCTCTTATCGCATCAAGAGTACTTAATGTGTTTCTACCATCAACATAGATAACTATACTTGTAAAACCGGAACTCTTTTCTTTATGAATACGCATGGGCATTGTTCATCATTTTGTATCTCTTTCCAACCAAGTAGTCATTTATATAAAGTGAGCACTTTAATTATAATCGCAAACGCACTCCTTGGTTTAAAGTTACTTGGGTTGGGTAGTGTAAGTCCATCAAACACTTTTGTAAAATATCTCCAAGATCTCCATAGAAATATGTGGTAACCACATCTATGAGCTGCATTGTTACAAGAAAATATGTTTCTTTGTGGTCAATCCAAAGTGTTGCGAGAAACCTTGATGCCACAAGACGAGATTTGTCCATTAAGACTTCATTCTTCTCATTATGTTTTATGACAAAGACTTATTTATGTCCTACAGGCTTTACACTTGATATGGTTAGCAAACCAAATACCTGTCTCTTTGTCAGAGAATCTAGATCTTTCTAGATTGCATTTATGTAGGTTAATATGCTCTTTGTTGACTTTTTTCAACAGAGCGTAGTTCGATACCTTCGTACTCTATGATTCCTTAAGAAACAGTGTGATTCATCAATATATATGTACTCTCATAATTCGTTGAGATTTTGTTTCCGGGATCATTTTAAACATCGGAGCATCCCGTAATGATTAATGGACAAAACTATAATCAGAGACAATCTCATGAAAGAGATGTTTACATTGATGTGGTTGTGCCTAACTCGCCCAATTCCTTTTTGACAAGTATCGATTGAACCAAGTAGCTTCCGAGCCACAACCTCAACAACATCTCCACTAAGTATGGTTGTATCGCCTCCATCTACGGTGATGTGCCTGTTATTGGAGACTTTTAACCTTACAGACATTTGCAGCTAGTATGTGTGATCTCGTCACTTTGACAATATCTTTAAACGCATCAGACATCGAAACCATTATGTTCTTGATATCGATTATGTGGGGATCAAGATGAGACAGTGAGGAAACCACGACAATTCTTGTCACTCTCCACAATTCTTGCCAAGGATTCAAAGTGCGGATAATTGTTGGAGATCTGTATCCAACATAAACTCTCACTCCAAGTGCTGAGAAAGATGCATTGTGATTTCCTGTTATGTGGACGTACCAACATATTCGTTTCTGAGGACTCATTTATGATGTGTTGTGGGGGTGCAATAGACACATATGTTGTGCAACCAAGCACGTGTAAATGTTAGGCTCATGTCCAGTTATCAACCCAAATCAAATAGGTAGGTTGGTGCGCTACACCAATACCTACATATTGTGGCTTTTGTGAGATCATTTTATGTATTCATTTAGGGTAGGATGTTGTATAACGATGCTTATAAACATGCAATAATCATCAAGTCATTTTGATTTGAACTCCTTGCATTGTTAATATCTATAGACTTTATAATCATGGTGGTGAGCCCCAGAGGCATAGCCAAAGATATGAAGTAGGAGGGTCATAATTTAATAGAAATTAGACTGCATAATCCTAAATTTGTTAAATAAACAAAAAATTGCATATATTTGTTTATATCGTTTGACATATTAATAATCAGAAATCATTACAATACCCTAAAATAATTAGTCTTTCTAAAACATATTATATCCACCATGATTACTCGTACATTAATTTCTCGATATATGTACGTATGTACATTGTAATTCATCCATATATGCTTTTTATTCGGTTTTGCAAATTGCTTTTATAAAATTTCATAGTGAATAACACTTTTCATAAATTAGACGAAAAAAAATTATTAACTTAGCCATATGAAAGAACTGTAGGAAATAAAAATAATCATACTTGTGGGCCTCTGGCTTTACAGTTCAAGTGAATGTATCAGAACTCGTGAAATAATTTTTTATCATTTCACTTGGGCAAAAGAATGGTAGAATGGTCAAACTATAGTAAAATACAAGGGTGATGTAGTAATCAACCAATCACATTCACTAATCATGCCTTGTTAGAAAAATTAGAAGGGTCCAATTGACCCTTCTCGCCCTGTTACAGCTACACCATTGATGAGCCTTTAAACGTATAATGTGTGCTAAGAGTGTTGCAGCATTGATTGTGGATAATTATTCAACATGTGACAAGTGTCGAAACGTCCTCCAGAATCATCATGTACTTTAATAGTTTTTTTTCTAGATTAATAAGTCCACAATAATCATGTTGTACAATGAGTTTTCATAAGAGAATCGTTATGAATAGTTAATCTGTGAAACTTTAACAATGTTCAATTAGTGTGGGCAGTTTCACAGTCAGCTAAACACTTGAATTCTCCTCGATACATTCCTTACAAGTATATGAGAATGTATAAAATTTGAGAAATATACCCCATATTTCTTTAGAGTATTGATTTAAGTAGAATGATATTCTTTTCATTCTCCTAATATCTCCTTTTACTTGTTGGATGTATTTCTTAGCATCTTTATAGTGTTATTTCGAACCATATATATTTATAGTAAATAAAAATCGAATAAATTCAATCCATCATAATATACTTCGAAAACTTAATAGACCGACAATAATAAAGTCAAAGTTTCATCTAATTCAAATAAACATTATCTAACTTTAAAACCAAAACAATAGTCCAATTAAACTAAGGCATAAAATATCTTGAAAACTCAGACTAGTTTTAACCAAAGTCTAAATCATTTTCACATCATCTCTATCTTCTTCCATACGGTTTTGTTGATTCAAAACTATGACAGGATATATCAATGCTCATGTTATGTTTCATAGACCCTCATACACGCGGTTCATTGTTCCCACATGCTTCTGGATTGTAAAAATCCATATATACATGGTAATTTTTTTTTGAGATTTCTTTTACTTGGGAGCTTAATAGAGAGGGGATATGATACTCAAGTTTTTTAGTCCAATGTTTGAAAGACCGACATTGATAGTTCATCAAATTGTTAGCATGTCAAATTGATTGCATAAAAACGATAGTTCTCACAATAGATGCTCTCACATAGCACAATTGGCATTTTGATGGTCACATACCAATGGGTATAACACATACAAAAACGATAAAATTTATATGATTAGTCACATTTAATTATATATATATAATTTATTATAAACAATAAACGATGGATAATAAATGATGTTATTGTAAAACAGTAATAATTACAATAATTACTTTCTAATTTATCATGTTAATTTCGATAAAATGGTAACGAATAACTCTGTTGATAGTAAACAGTAATTATGAATTCACCATATGGTAATTTTGTAAAATTACTATGGAAATTACTAATTTACTAGAGGGTAAAATCCCATTTTTCTTGGGTCGGGTCGTTGATCCATCTTCTCTGGGTTCAGGTCCGGTCGAGCAAATCCGGACATGGGGATGAGTAGGGCGACTCCGGACGTCGGGCGTGAGGGGAGAAGGCCGAGCGTAGGGCTGTATCTCTGGCAAGGCCGGGCTCCGGGTGGCAAGGGCGCTGGTAGGCATCGCTAAAATCTGGGTTGGAATGGCAGGGGGTCATCAGCCTTGTATTGAGGACGCCGGAGGTGATGATGGGTGGCTGGGTGCCCAGATCATTTCTGGAGCAGGTGTCAGGAGGCGGGGTTAGACCTGCAATATTTGAGCTCTGGGATCCAGGATTGATCGAGGAGGCAGGCGCTGGCTCGGTATTAGATTCGTCCGGTTGCTTTCGGAGTCTGGGTAGGCTCTAGGGTAAACTAACTCCGGTGTTTCTTCGCCAATACCGTGTAAAAGTAACCGGTTTTTCACACACCAGATAGCCGTGTCGATCAAATCAGTGACAGCTATCTGATTTTTAATGAATTAATTTAACAGACATGATAAAATGAATTTAAATAAGCATGATCAATTTATTAAAAATCTAACAGTTATCGTTGTTTCGTTCCACACGGCTATCCCGCACCTGAACGGGTCTGGTAAAAGTAAAATGACAATGAATAGGTGTACTTATTTTATTGATATTTTTATATAAAAATGATATTACAAAGTAAATAACAATATAAATTGGTGTACTTATTTTATTGATATTTTTATATAGAGGTGATATTACAATGATAATTATATCATACATAATGATAATAGTGATTAATTGATAATTGATTGAGTAATTACATTCGTTAATCGCTAATTACATAATTAACTTTTTGTTAGTTACTTTGACGAAAACACACTAGAGAATTATTTCTTCAACATTCTTTTCTTTGTTTGGTGAATTATAACAATTTTTTCTTGTCTTTTATAAACAAAACTTTGGTGGGAGAAATATTATCCTACACACCTCTATGGCTCTGCACAAGGGCAAACCTACTTACAACTTCGAGGATCCAGTTTTTATACTTGAATATTTCTTGTTTAGATTTGTTTTGATGATTTAAAACCATTAGATCGAATAAATATGGCATGAGGATGACATTACTGGACCACATTGTACTCAATCTAATAGTTTAAATCATCCAAACAAATCCAAATAGAGAAGCCAAATTCCAACATCGAACCTAAACGAAAATTCTTCTTTTGATTTCCTCACACTTCTCATCACCATTACCATTTTTTCTGAGCTCTTATTTCTCTATCTTCTCACCTCCGGATATTCAAACACGTATACATTTTTTAGTCAAATTGTGTAAATTGTGAAGTTTGGCCAATGATCAACCGTCGACTGATCTTAAAGTTGGTCTAGGTTTCAGGTTAGACTACATAGTTCATAGTCTGTTGCTTGCCACTATTTTCGGTTACCACCGCAGAATGTCAACAACAATATAGAACCATACAATACAGTGAAGACAGTGGCCCAGTAATATGGCCATACATGATATTGGCCTCTCAAACTTTGCAAGGTCTGTGTAGTGGCCCAGAAGCCCCAATCATGGTTGCACTAATTCAGCTCCTCTCATTTTCACGAACAAAATCACCATCAGAATTAAGACCGGAACAGTGGAAGGGGGTTGTCCATTATTAGTTGGACTATTAAAGGTTATAGTTCAATCAATGTAGTCATCCGATCAAACCGGTTTAGGCATCATGAGGACCACGAACCTTGGAGAGCTACGTAATTAGAACCATAAAGGTCCCATGAAATGAACTCATCGAAGCCTGTAGAGAGATGGGGAATTGATAAAAGTAAAATATAATATGCAAGCTTGGTGATGTGAGTGAGTGAGGGTTTTGATCTCACACCTACCAAATGTGGTCCTTAAGTTGAAGAAGAACATGAACATTACGGCAAATGGTGCTGCACATTAACCTGCTTCTTGTACTCCCCACAAAGCATGCTTCGTGGTACGAATGTGTTGCTGGAGATCGTGGTCCAGTTGCGGTTTTGGGAGTATTAGGCTAGCACAAGTTCTCTCAGGTCAAGTTTGTCGATGACAGCCGTAAGTTTTGTTTTGTAGTGTTCAAGCTTAGAACAACTCGAAAAACTTTTTCGCGAATGGAAATTTTGATCTTGTCGATCATCATTATAGGTTAGATTTAAATGTAAGTTACTTGAATGTGGCAAAAATTGTACCTACATGTATCCAATGTAGTTCATGAATAGCTCCTAGACACTTGAGAGATGTATCTTTTGTACAAATTAACACGGTCTCTAATTCTCTATTTCAGTTTTCAAGTTAGAATGAATCTTATATCTTATTTTACAAAATCTTTAACACATGCATTTTGAACATAAGAAAAGTTATCCTGTGAAATTTGTCATGCATCCCTTTCTTTATGTTCGATAAACTTATCGACTTTTTTTTTATTTTTAACATCATATACGCTAAAGATGTTTTCTTCAAAATAAACAAATAAAAAGTCATATCTAAATCATCCCAAATATGAAAAGGAGTATAGTTTATCCCATAATTAAAGAAGAGACGATAATAGGAAATGATTTAGGGCCTTAATGAGGTACAAGATTTTGTGCCTCAATCTTAGGTGTCATGTCGCATCATCAAAACACATCACCGATTTAAAATGCTATGTCATGTCATTATTAAGTAAAAACACAATCGTATCATTTCTAATCTAATGACTCTACCAGCACTACCATCGTAAGATTCCTATATCAGTGGTGGTTTTGGTTTTGGTCGACTGTAGCGGTGGTGGTTTTGGTTTTGGGTGGCGGTGGCGGTGGTAGTGGTTTTGAGGGTGGTGTTAGATTTTGGGGGCGGTGGTGGCGGATTTGAGGGCGGTGGTGCAGAGAAAACAAAAATTCAGTAGTGATATGAAAAAAATGAAAAATTAAAGAATTTAATTAAAGAAAAAATATGAATTATTCTTAAAATAAAAATATAATTATTTTTAAAATTTTACCTTCCGTCGATTAAGATTTTAAAATTACTAAGTTAAATAGTATCTTAGTCGACGCATCAAGATTTTTCGTCTAGGATATTTCTTAGTCGACGAATTTCTTGTTTACGTCGGCTATTGTCTTAGCCGACAGAAAATCGTTACTAGTCGACGATTTGTTTCCGTCAGCTAAAAACAAAATTTCAATAATGTATTTTAAATCAATAATATGTCTTGTTTACATGATATGACACTTACCATTGACACAAAAAATACTGCCACTCATTGAGGCCTCCATCACCCCTCCAATATTCACTACACTAGATGGATAAACTATGGTTGAACATGTTTTCATAAGAATGACCAAAGACTATTAAACATGCATATTGTTTCTTTAATCAAATGCCTCATTTTCTCTACATACAAGACAAATTGAGAAGCTTAGTACGACTGGAAGAGTGAGGAAGCAACGAAGTAATGGAAGTGATTTTGCTAATTTAATTTTAATTGATCGTTATCTAACGATATGGTTTCCTTTCCATATAAACAATTAAACCAGAAGATTCACGGGCAGTAAAACTTCTTATCTCTCTCTTTTAGGGTTTTTGCAAAAAAAATCTTTCCCCTTCCAACTGCACCGCGGAGTAGTTGCTTACATCCGGCCACTCTGATGACTATTGGGTGTGGTCGGACGGGACTTGCTTTGGATGTCCATTGCCCAAACTTGGAGGATAGGAAAAACAACGGTGGTGGGACTGAAAAGAGGATGATTTCATGGAAGCAATTTGAGGAGATGTTGGTCTATGTTTGCAAGGCGGTGAAACGTCGAGGTTTCGTTATCGGTTAGGAACAGCAATTCGTGGCGTTGTTGTTGTGCGGATGATGGGTGATTGTGATGGCAAGGTTTAGCAGACCAGTTCACCAGATCTGCCTTGGCTTTTTTGGTAGGTTGTTTGGTTTTGTTTAGTTGGTTGTTTATTTGTCGTCCCTCCTTTTTGAGCGAGGGTTTATGTGTTTTTAGTAGTTTGGTGTCATCGATCGCGTCGTGGGGAGCCATGGTTATGGTGTCGTTTTTATAGACTATTTTGATGTCGGTTAATTATTGTTGTCAATGTAATAAAGAGGTTACTAGTTCATATATGCTGGTAAGTTTGACATGTAGTGTTTTAAAAAGTTGTTTCTTCTTGAGGTTGACTGTACGAATGCATCATCATTTTTGAATTAGGTTAGGTTACAGTTGAACCCACTGACAGACCCAATATATGGCAACTGGGGACTGATATCGTCACTAACTTTTCTCCTACAAGGTCAATTGATAGATAATTAGGTGAGATTACAAACAAAATTTACTTGTTGACTCTTAAACCCCACAAGCCTAGCTAGCTTCTTGCTCATGATTTACCACAAACTTAACGTATTTTCATTAAAATAGGCCAAAATAGAGAGTTTGCAGCCCATTCATCTTATAGATTAGGTATTTAATACAATAAATAAAAATGATTATAAATTCATGTTTTATAATTTTTTTCCTAAATAATTAAATGAGATTACTTTTCTTTGATTGAGGTGTGATTATTTTTCATTATGTCCTCATTGAAATCAAATCCTGGGTCCATCACTGGTTGAACCCTTATTGATATCGGTTTTTATCCACTATAATCACTGTTGTTTTGAATAAATAAAGTGGTCTACCACCGTTATACATCATAATTGTAATTTGTATTCTAATTCTATTAACAAAGACCTGTTTTCAAAAAAATAAATAATTAAACCATGAATTTCATGGGACTCAAGCTATTCTTATAGCTATAGCGTAGAGCATGCGTACCGAATCTTAGTTTGTCTTTCTCGTAGACAAACTCAGCAGAAAGGTTCAAGGAAGGCTGCGGGTAGAACATGGTGCCTCTACTTTTATTGGAAACCAACCAGTTCATATATCGGATCTATTAACATGTACAACATATGGATTTATATATCTGCAACTGTAATACCGATACTAATGTCTTGCATTACTTTACTACCTACCATTCTTTAACAATGTGATTACGATATACAAGGGATTAAGCAGAGGCATTTCATACGTTCTCCTTCATCTGACTAATGTGCTTTCTCCGTCGTGTTATGGATGGCCTCTCGATCATCGTCTCTATCCAATTTTGCTTTCGAAAAACAACACCTTCATACAAATCCAAGATCAAAGAAATCCACATTCTAATCGTGTACTTACAACCTCCAATCAAAATCCCAGTTTTTCCTAAAAGATACACCGCTACGACACGTATCAACGCACACAGGAAAAATTAGGTGAAATTCCAACCTTGTCCAAAAGCTCAACTTAACTGTGAAAAAGCACAACGAAAAAACGAGTTACAATGAACACGATCAAATCGAACGTAGCGTAAACCACAGTCAACCATACAGATTAAGAAGAGCGTCCCGCCCATCCAGCAGCCGCCACGTCAGTACATGTACAACAGTACAAGATGTGATAGCAGAGAGAGAGAGGATCGCCGTCGGTGATGATATGTATAGCCACCATTGTCAAAGCTTGCAGCACTGTTACTGTTGCTGGGTACTTCCGCAAAGCGTCCCTTGAGCTTAAGCTAAGCTTGTTTGCTTTGCTTTTCCTATGCTTTGCTTTTCTGTTACCCGTCAACACCATAGGTCCAAATCGTACCCGAAGGTACGTTAAAGGCTCACGCCAAGTAAGGAGAAGAGAGAGAGTTTAAAGGAAAAGGTAGTGTACGTCGGTCACTGATGAAGTTTTGATTAGACGGTGCAGGCCGGCACAATTAGGGCCGGCAAGGCAGACTTTGGAGGCCACTCTAGTGTTCTCCTCCTCATCCTCTTCTGTAAACATTACCCGCCATGCCATGCGGGCAGCTCTTGTTAATTTAAGGACACCCCTCCCTAGCTACAAATTTTGGGCTTTAGGTCCGTTGCTGTGTGTCTCTTCAGTCTCTTGTTTTCCTGCCTCGGTTGATCAGTTTACCTTTACCGCGCAAATGCGGGTGTCATGGTACGTATATCTACCCTAGCCTCCGTTGGGGAGAAGATGTCTCTCGTAGACAAAGATAAAAGATTCACAAAGTATGGTCTATATTTGCATGTCGTCAAGTAATAATAAGAGTTCTAGAATTTGCATTGTATAAGCATTTTTCCCATGGCCAATTGTTGGTTAATCTCAATGAGGATAAAGTCACAGGCAATCGGACTACGTATTTATCTGCTTTACGTTTTCTTATATTCTTCGTTAGTAGGAGCCATCTAAATATATCCTCTAAATATACACAGTTTCTCGATTTGATATACACCAGTTGAGTAACCATTCTTCGCTTATCCACACCTTTTGTTCTTTTTACAAGTTGTAGTCAACAAAAGTTTGCGATATATATTTCCTATTTGATGCCACTAACGTCCAAGCCCCATAGCTCTAGGCCCCCTCTAGCAAGACACTAGCCACAACGATAGGTGCATGCTCTTTTCCTTAGGGTGTCAAGATTGTGTACAAGGTATCAAACCTCTATTGATAGAAAAAGAAAGATAACATTCACAATTTTCTTATTTAATTTATTTTACTTCTGTGTCCTCGATTTTTCATTTGAATTAACATATAAGACTGTAGATTTCTTTTCATAACAATTATCAAAAATAAAATCGTCTAATCTTAGTGTTTTGTTTGTGTATTGTTTGGGCCAAAATAATATTTCTTGACGAATGATGACTTCTCGAGCCTATTAGACCGATTCTTGCGGTCTAAGTAATTCTAAAGATTCGCTTTCCATTTGAAGTCATGTTTGGCAAGGATTTGCAGTTGCTTATTTGATATGTCTTGATCCGCAAGAAAAAACTAACCCTAATGTTCACTATATAATGGGGTCAGAGTACAAGAAGAAAACGCATCTCAATGATTCAATACAACTTTTGCACACTGCAAAACAAGCCTCTCCGGAGCACCTTTACCAGAAGATTCTTTGAGATTTTTTGTCCACCAAAGCCCTATCCCTAGACATTACCCGCTGCTACCTCACCAAAGCCCTATCCGTAGGCATTATCCGCTTCTACCTCACCAAAGCCTCATCCGTGAGCAATTCCCGCAGCTACTCATCAAGCCTCGACCGTGAGCAAACAGTTCACCACCGCTTCATAAAGCCCTATCCGTAGGCGGACACCCGCAAAACCATTGTTAGGGTGAATAACCTTAGCAACTATCCTCAGTTTGTCGAGGAACCCTTTGGCGAACGACCTGCAATCCTGAATTATAGCTCTGCTCAACCACATCGGTCTGAGTAGGAACGTCCGCTTCAGAGGAAGAGGAGAAAAATCCTAGTTGCTCTTCAGCTAGGTCTATAAAATCTATATGCAGGCTTGACCAGCGCCTGTATACAATCGTTTGAAGAGAAGTCAGAAGGTGAACGCGCATCAATTTCAAGGTTGTACCTGACCCATAGGTACTGGCACGCCCTCAAGCTTGGTTGTTCGAAGAAAACACATTTTCACCCTGAACATTTGGCGAATGATGACTTCTCGAGCTTATTGGACCGATTCTTGCGGTCTAAGTAATTTTAAAGATTCTCTTTCCATTTGAAGTCATGTTTGGCAAGGATTTGCAGTTGCTTAAGGATTCTTTCTATGATCCGATTAAGATTTGATATGTCTTGATCCGCAAGAAAGAACAAACCCTAGTGTTCACTATATAAAGAGGTCAGGGTACAAGAAGAAAAACAAATCTCAACGATTCAATACAACTTTTGCACACTGTAAAACAAGCCTCTCCGGAGCACCTCTACCAGAAAGATTCCTCGAGTCTTTTTATCCACCAAAGCCATATCCGTAGGCATTCCCCGCTGCTACTCATCAAAGCTCGACCCGTCGGCATTATCCGTTGCTACCTCACCAAAGCCTCATCCGTGAGCGAACAATCCACCACCGCTTCATAAAGCCCTATTTATGGCGAATACCCGTAAAAATCATTATTGGAGTAAGAACTCTAGCAAATATCCACGGTTTGTCAAGGAACTCTTTGGCGAACGACCTACAATCCTGAATTATAGCTCTGCTCAACCACATCGGTCCGAGTAGGAACGTTCGTTTCAGAGGAAGAGGAGAAAAATTATAGTTGCTCTTCAGCTAGGTCTATAGAACCTATATGCAGGCTTGACCAGCGCCTGTATACAGTTGTTTGAAGAGAAGTCAGAAGGCGAATGCGCATCAATTTCAAGGTTGTACCTGACCCATAGGTACTGGCACTCCCTCAAGCTTGGTTGTTCAAAGAAAATCCATTTTCACACCGACACGTATACGATCCAATATGTCTTTTTTATTAATTTATTTTTATTTTTTACAAATCAAACAATCAGCGTTAATGTTTAAACTTTGTCTCCTATTTTATATGGTGGCGATGACCGGTTTCAACAACTAATTTTAATGATCGATACATCAGTACTTGGGTATGTACAGTACCAAGGCTTTTTCAATATGTCAATGTTCGTAATTATTATTCCCTTGGGTACAATTGAAAAATCTATATTTCTCTTAAGAACTCCTCGGATTCCATCGGTGTCTTCTAACTTCGCTTAGTATACTAATTCAAACTTCGGACGCACTAATTGCTCGTGATGTAAATGGAGAGTGATTTGAGTTTAATCAATGATAAGATAAAGACTCTTCCACTAACAAATCATCAAACTTAGGTTTCAATCACGTGCATAGTTATAATTATATTTATGATATGAATCACTTGATGCGCAAACAAGTCATGGGGCGTATCGTATCCAAGATTCAAAAAGGCGTTCGGAAGGATTAGGCGGTGCAGTTACTGTCTAGCGTCTAACAGTTTAGACGGACTTTAATCGGTGATTGAGCGAGTTATTTTTTATATATTTATATGGTATATTATAATATAAATTATAAAAAAAATGTCAACAAAAAATTCAAAACACATTGTCTCAAAATAATGTTATCAAACAATAGCTCAAAAATACAAATCTAAATAAAAGCACACAAAAAATAATTTGGATGTTTAGGGTTTAATAGCATTAGGCTGTTTAGGGTTAATTTTGTTTTTTTTTTTAAAAAAAATTACAGCGTCTAGTCCCGTTTAATTACAACCTAATAGTTAGACGCCCCGCTTAATTACGGATTAATCGGCATCGCCTAATGTGTCCGCCAAGCATCAAAATTAAACTTTATACTTAGTTTTTCCGCTTAGGCACCACCTAATCGGCCTAGGCGTCCGTTTTTTCGAACAATGATCGTATCATAGCTTTCGATTTCATTAAAGTATTCATTAATTTAGACCAAATATCTCATCATGAAATCATATCATACAAATTTCATACAAACAATGTCATTAAAGGGTTCTCTTTGCAATGCTATTTTTTCTTAATCGAACAAAAACAGTGTCACAAGGGTGATTGTTATACAAACAATGGTTCGATAAGGGCATTTGTTCATGAAACTCTTGCTTTTCATATGCTAACTACGTTTATAACAATGATTATTGCCCAAAACCATAACCTTGGTAGATATTATGTTCGGAAACGCTCTTAACTTTGTTGTGGGATCGTTTAACAACTTATTTTTACTATGTTCAATCACAATGACAATTTGTCAATAGAATAACACATCAATAACTTAAATTATATAAACAAGGTTGTAGTGACTTACGTGTATATGCTTAGCATATATACATTTCGCTCAGCTATCACAGCTTAGGTTTGCTAATAGTATCATACTATTCGTTTCTAATCTCTTTCTACCCAGAGTATTCAGTGCATCATGGTACATTTCAATAAATTTAAATAGATTATTTAAATTTTTAAATAAAAATTAAATATAAATATCAACGGTTAATATTTGTTAATAAAAGAAACATTTTAAAAAACAATAAATGAGCCGTCTATCAAAAATTTATGTGCATTAATTTTTTGTGTACCGGTTTCTCCTTATAGCACATTATTACATTTGATAAAATAAAAAAAATAGTCACGTGTAAATAATTTCATGTGTTATATTTTCCTTCAATATTCTACATCAAAATAAGTATCATACGAATTCTTAAGTATTGAAGTTATGAAAAATGTTATTTTTTTTTCTGAAAAAGAACGTAAATATGTAATGATATTTGAGTGATCGGTGTATATTATGTTATTGAGATACATATTATTTTTTTTCTTCCTAAAAATATGAGCAAAAATACAGTAAACAAATGAAAGATTCCTGAAAAACCGAGCGTGGATTAATAATTAAATCCTTCAATTTTTTATTAAATATATTATATTTTAAATCTTAATCATGATATTTCACTAATAAACAATCATCTTTACGTGCATGACAACACAGCTCACCATTTTAATACTGGGATTAAAAACTAATTAACTGATTAAGACCTAAGTTTCCGAGCAAAGTTTCTGTTTATTTATTTTGAAACCCTTTTTGCTGTTCCTGTAATAAAATAATACCGAGTAGAGACAAGCTGTACCATTCAGCCGACCAACGGTCCAGATTTCCCCATCAAACTATCTCAACCGTTCATTTCAACTCGACAGGAAAAGGATCAGGTCCATGAAGTCCATGCCATAGCAGTGGATCCCAAAATACCACGACATTTGCGGACTGACACTTTTACCCTCATTCATGCGCGATCGTAATTAGTTGGGCCGGGATCCTAGGAGGGTATCTTCGTACTATGACTATTAATTCTAGCACCTGGCCCATATTAGGTACGCACCCTACGACCCTGAGTGAAAATTATCCAGCCTTTTAACCGTTTACGGTCCAGAGAATAACACAGCCTTAGCACACCATTTTTTACTGTTAATTACCCTACGGCCCTGAGTGAAAATTTCGCTGCCCATCATGACCATTCAATTGGATAATAAGTGACATGCTATTATTAGCTAATATTATATCTCTATAATTTTTACCTTTTCTATTTTGTTTTTTCACTCCGCAACTATCCACATTTTTTTGAATAACACAGCCTTAACACACCATTTTTTTACTGTTAACACATCTCATAACAAAAAATTATCTCCCACAGATCCAGCCGTGCATTGCGAATCATGAGATTCCCGTCTCACACACTACCCATTCCGGTACACATCACCACACTTAACTCCTCCTCCATTTTCTCGCGATTATTTGATCGTAGCACGAGACAATCAAACTATCGCTTCTCCCCCCGTTTTCTGCGGCTGCCCTTGGTCGCCCAGCGCTGAGGAATCACGACTCACACGTGTCGAAATCGCGGCAGAACCCCACCACTGGGTTTATAACCATGGTTAAAAAACTAACCTCACCCCAAAGTAAAACCTTATCCTCTTTTTCTTTCTCTCTCTCGGTCTCTTCTTCTGTAAAAGAAAAACCAATAAGCTCTCAAAAATGGAGTCTCAGATCTAAAAAATCCCAGTCGCCGAGCTCCGCATTCGTCGCTCACTTGGCTCAGTTGGTTTGTATTTGGAATCGGTTTTCGAGATTTGGGAAATGCTGAGAAGGGCGAGCTCGTTCCCGGAGGAGGTGCTGGAGCACGTGTTCTCGTTCCTGCAGTCGGACGGCGACCGGAACTCGATCTCGCTGGTGTGCAAGTCGTGGTACGAGATCGAGCGGTGGTGCAGGAGGAGGATATTCGTTGGGAACTGCTACGCCGTCAGCCCTAGGATTCTGATCAGACGGTTCCCAGACGTTAGATCCATAACGCTCAAAGGGAAGCCTCACTTCGCCGACTTCAATCTGGTCCCCGAGGGCTGGGGTGGCTATGTATACCCCTGGATCGCCGCCATGGCTAACGCCTATCCGTGGCTGGAGGAGATCAGGCTCAAGAGGATGGTTGTCACCGACGAGAGCTTGGAGCTGATTGCCAAGTCTTTCAAGAATTTCAAGCTGCTTGTGCTTTCATCCTGTGAGGGCTTCAGTACTGATGGCCTCGCCTCCATTGCCGCCAATTGCAGGTAGATGTGGTTTTGATTGGTCGTTTTTTTCCTACATTTTGATTCAAAGTTTTGTTTTTGGTTTTCTTCTTTTCTTATAATCTTGGGTTAATGACTGTAAAAGTCTAGAAATGTGAGATTGGGTTTGTGAGGTTCACATTGTTGCTTCCATTGGCTTAATGGTGGAACTGCTGCCTTGTTGTGTGATTGATGTTTAGTTATTGGAATTGGTGAGGCTCTGTTGCCTTGTTGCTTTATCCATCATTTTCTGCTTTGGTTTCTCATAGATCTGAGTGGAACCCCTTGATCTGTCAATTGCTACTGGGTGCAAAATCTAGCAATACTATGTTTTCTGTTTGAATACTTTGTTGTATTTGGACTGTTTTGGTGTGATGTTCGGTTCTAAATTTGGACAGTGTATTGATTTTGAGTTTCTCAACCAGATGTTTTTCGTACCTTTTGTTTCTATAGTAAAAGAAGGCATCTTTTTGCAGATATTAAATTTCTATGAAGATTCTTCAAGTTACTTATGGAATAGTCTTTTGAGTTTGATCAGCTCTTGGTTTTGGAAAACTCAGGTTGACAACAATTTTGATGTTTTATGTTCTGTAAACTGATTTTTGGATAGTTAGTTGAATAATTTTATAGCTGCATTTGGTTCTTCTTCTTGCTGCAATTGTGAAACAACTCTTAAACTGTTTTGAATTTCTAATGTAGGAATTTGCGGGAGTTGGACTTACATGAGAGTGATGTGGATGACCTAAGTGGGCATTGGCTGAGCCATTTTCCTGATGCATACACGTCACTTGTCTCGCTTAATATTGCATGCTTGAGTTCTGAGGTTAGTTTCTCTGCCCTGGAGCGCCTGGTGGGTAGGTGTCCCAACCTGAGGAGTCTCAGGCTCAACCGTGCGGTGCCCCTTGACAAGCTATCCAATCTACTTAACCGTGCCCCCCAGCTGGATGAGTTGGGGACAGGGGCCTATTCAGCTGAGTTGCGCCCTGATGTCTTGTCAAACTTATCAGGTGCCCTTTCAGCCTGCAAGGAACTCAAGAGCCTGTCTGGATTTTGGGATGTGGTTCCAACCTATCTTCCAGCTGTGTATTCTATATGCCCTGGCTTAACATCGCTGAATTTGAGCTACGCCATCATCCAAAGTCCTGACCTTATTAAGCTTGTTAGCCAATGCCCAAATTTGCAGCGCCTTTGGGTATGTTTCATTTTATTAATTGTTTTTGTTACTTTCCTGGCAATTACTTTAATTTTTTTCTATAATGCAAATCTGCTCCACTCGCCAATTCCATTATGTAGCTAATCAATAATGTGACTCCAGGTATTGGATTACATTGAAGATGTTGGCCTTGATGCGTTGGCGGTGTCTTGCAAGGATCTGCGAGAGTTGAGGGTGTTCCCATCTGATCCGTTTGTGTTGGAGGCAAATGTGCCCTTGACGGAAAAAGGTCTCATTTCTGTTTCTGCGGGTTGTCCAAAGCTACAGTCAGTTCTGTACTTCTGCCGCCAAATGACTAATGACGCATTGATTACCATTGCCAGGAATCAACCTAACTTCACTTGTTTTCGCCTTTGTATAATCGAGCCCCATACTCCTGACTATCTTACTCTTGAGCCACTTGATGTGGGTTTCGGGGCCATTGTTGAGCATTGTAAAGATCTCAGGCGCCTGTCAGTTTCTGGTCTGTTAACTGATCGTGCATTTGAGTATATTGGAACTTATGGCAAAAAGTTGGAGATGCTTTCAATAGCATTTGCTGGAGAGAGTGACTTGGGACTTCATCATGTGTTGTCAGGGTGTGATAATCTGCGGAAACTTGAGATTAGGGACTGTCCTTTTGGTGATAAGGCGCTTTTAGCCAATGCTGCAAAGCTGGAGACAATGCGATCCCTTTGGATGTCTTCTTGTTCAGTGAGTTATGGAGCATGTAAGCTGCTAGGTCAGAAGTTGCCCCGGCTTAATGTTGAAGTTATTGACGAGAGGGGACACCCAGAATCGAGGCCAGAGAGCTGTCCTGTTGAGAAGCTCTATATGTACAGGTCTGTTGCTGGTCCAAGGTTTGACATGCCTGGCTTTGTTTGGACCATGGATGAGAACTCCGCAGTGAGACCCACTTGACCACTTGATGGAACACCCTTGGATACCAGGATTCAAGATTTGGCATTGAAGTCTTGACAGCTTCAATGCATTGAATGGGTTTGGTATAGCAGCATAGCAGGTAAATGCTTCATGTGGCATTCATTGTTTCACATTTAAATATCATCATTGTAATCCTAGCTATGGGAGGAGAGGTATACAGAGGCTCGAGAGCTCTGTTGCCATTCATTTTACCATTGGCTGAGCTTATGGCATACTGGCTTTGCTTTAGTGATTAGTATTAATAAAAAAATGAGAAAAGTTTAGAGTTTGGACTCCTGTTGTAACGTATTAACAGAGCGATTTATTTTCGGCATGGCGCCACCATGTATTCTAGCTGCAGAGGGCCTTTTGCTGCCTGTTTGTATTTTTATGTGGCCCTGTTTTTCGACAGGAAGTTATTTGGAACCCATTTGTATCATTATTAGCTTCTCATTTTGTATCATTATTAGCTTCTCATCAAATAAAGCTTTTCACATTCTACTTCTCTTCTCTATCTTCATTCTGCATCTCTCGAGAAACTCTTCTTTCAGGTGTTCTGTATTGAAAGCATCCGACTTCAAAGTTTTTGAACTTTGAAGAAGTGAAGCTTTGCTTTTGTTCTCCATGGAAGAGCTTTAGCATTTTCTTGCTAAAGTGAAAGAGGAAAGGAAATGTATGGAGAAGCAAAACTTTCACTGCCCACCATAGATTGTGAGTAACCCAGCAACCCAAAATGGGAAGAAAAAAACACCTTGACAGAGGCAGTTCATAGGAGGGAGGGAAAGGGCAAATGCCTAGGCCTTTGGTAAATGGTCTCTCAGAGTAGTCACAGTAGCCATTGGTGAATTGGTAAAAGCTTTAATGTCATTGGGGTAGAGAGAGAAGTAGATGATGATGAGAGAGAGACCTCGACTATTGCGCCACGTGCTAGATTCGGTGACATGGGATGGTGTCCACAACTTTTGCTTCATTCACGCTCTCTTTTCTAGTCCACCTGATGACCCAGTTCCAGCAGACCCAAACCCAAGAAGGATGAAGAACTTGTTTTTGATCCCCCCTTGAAAATATCAGACTAAATTTCTCTCATGCAGTAAGCTAAAAACCAAAAGAAGTCACAGGAAAGATAAGTAAAGACAGATAGATTGATAACAACTTATCACAGACACAGCCCCTTCTCTTCCCCACCAAAGCACCACCACATTAATGAAACCTGACCCCCGGAAAATGAATAGAGAGAGAGATTGGTTAAAAGCATGAGGGGGATGAGATGATGAGATTTCGCATCACGGTAGGACAAATCTATTGGTACCATGATTTCGTATAAGATCATCAAACGAATAAGTTAGCAGATTTTTTCGCGTTACACAGGACTTGTTTCTGTGAGATTTTATGTTATTGGAACCAATGCATGTAATTGATGGGATGTTCGTGCTACCAAGTAATACCGCTATTATTAAAAACTTACTTGTCTTGTAACATAAAACTTACTTTTTTTGGTGATGGTAACATAAAATTTACTTGGTTGAAGACTTGCTTGAGATGAGATGAGTGAGATTCTGGAACAATCAAACTTTGCAGGATCTTTTTCATTGGTTGATGATGGCCACACGTTTTTGTGGGAGAGCTGTTGATGACGTTCATCATTTTTATTCTCTTCCCTTTATTTACCAGAATAATGCACTCTGATTTTTACTGTTTCTGCATCTCAACCTATCATGATTTCAAAGCAATCTGACTGAGCTCCCCCCACAGTCTCACTGTATGATTATAAAGTTGTGAGGGGCTGCAGTTAAAGTTGGTGCCTTCATCAGTGAGTGCAATATGTGGCCTGGCCCTCAAGCTCTTTTGAAGTTGGAGTTTTGTACCAATATGGTGAAACTGTAATATACCTCTTAGATGCTTCTTCCCAAGAACATCATGCATATGAGTCTAGTGGGAAAGGGACGAGGCAACTGAATTATTGAGGCATCCTCAGTCACTTTGCTTCACTTCTTCCTCTTCTCAGTCTAAGAATGAGGTTAATTTTGAATAGTTTGCTTCACTTGAATCTCAAGTAGAGTCCAAGATAGAAGTATCTGGACTTGAAGTTGCTTTGAGAGAAACCACTATGCATATTTGCAATCCATTCACGAAAAAAATATTCAGTAATTATGGATTACCACGGATCCGTGATTCATGACAATCTAATTGGTTCATGTAACCAAAACTTATATCAGTTATACGGAACCAAAACTTCACAACCTAAAATACACCGTCAACTATCTTAGGCACAAAATCGAAATGTTTTCCACAAATCTAGAAGCAATGTGGAAAAAGCCATGAACTGTTCATAGAATCGATCACTCATCCTTGATGTTTCAGACTTTCAGTAGTCATGCCACAAGACAAAAGCCTCTAGACTTTAGATATGCAAAGTCATTCAATATTAACCAAATAAGGCTTTCACATTCGTTGTCAGATTAGGCACACTACCATTCTATCTTGCAACAACTGTGCTTAGTCCCTTCCAGTCAATGCCGTGCATCCCAAACCTTGGAAAGAGACCGTTGACGGAAGACAAACTAACCATACTAGAACTTTCCGAGGAGACTTGACTAGAAAAGAGAGCTTAAATACTGCCTCAAGTTCCTGGTTTTTGTGATTCTTTCCTTCACCATTTTAGCAGAGATAAGAGTTTTCTTGATTTTGCCAAAGCTCAAGCTTGAAGTTTGGATATGGGAAAGTTGGTTTGCTTAGAATCAGAAGCCGCCGGTTCCTATCTACTCACACTTTTAATTGTGGTTGTTCTAGCTCTTGTGCTCATGACCATCTGCAGCAAACCAACTCCAAAGTACTGTCTAGTGGCTGTTCAGCATCGCCCGCTTATACTTTCCAACACTTGATTGTTACTTACCGTCCCAATTTTTCTGAGTTAGAAGCTGTTATGTGAGATGTGATACTGTATATTTGAGGCAATTTTAAACGGTGAAGAAATCTGAATTATGGAAGTGATCAATAGTTTCACAAATATATGTGGAATGCTTCCCTTCTAAATTCAGTTACATGGTACTTTTTGAAATATGTTTCTGAAATAGAGGATGAAATGTGTTCTTTGTTATAGAGTCAAAAAGGTCCTATATGTATTTTAGGAAGATGAATGAAAATATAAATTCGCCCTCTGCAGTGAGTTACTGAAAGAATATCGATATTCAATAGTTTTTACTTTTTAGTATTACTAGCTTAGTAGGGATGTTCATCTCTGCTTGCAAAGACTGAGATGAAAGTACTTCTGGGTTGGTTTTATCATTTAGAATGTAGCCAACCTTTGCACACCTTAGAAAAGACGAATGAGTGCCACGTCTTTTCTGAAAGGTTTCTCCAGAGATACATATATCCAGATGATGGCAATCACTCTCTACTGTATCTTCTGTGGTGTTAACCACCATTATTCTGGTGATAACCAAAGCACTTCCTAGTTTGTAAGGCAACGTTAACTCACTATCTGTAGAGTTTTCTTCTGGTGTAGTCTTCGGCTTTCATGGGATTCAGCACTAGGGATCAACAGCACTGGAAGTATCTTGTTATCACGCCGGTGCCAATTTACTTATAATCTTTTGAAACTGCACCCCAATCTCTCAAACTAGAGCAAAACTAACTTGATCAATTGGATCAAACAACTTGTCCAGAATCATATAAAGAACGCCAACACCTTCCAAGATGCCAATTTATATGAGGTAGCTTCTTGCTACCTATACAAATTGATCAAGGTGTCGATCAAGGTGTCGATCTCGACCTTGCTGTGTTTGAGGAGAGTTAGAGCGGTGGTGTGATGGGGAAAACGATGACAACGAATTTTTGGTTTTCGCCCTGTTTTGTTGTTGATATGAAGGATAGGTAGGGTGTCTTCCTCTTCATGGTCATCGCGGTTGGTGATGTGTGGGTATTTGGCCTACGATCAACGACAACGACATAACAACGATCGTGCGTCCAGATGTAGCAGTTCTTTTGGGCTGGGTTTTTGGTGGCCTGTTCCTGGAGATCTAGCATATGGGGTTAGGCCCAGGCTTGTTTTTTATATAGTTTTAAAGTTTTTTTCTTCTTTGGTTTTGTTTGCATCCCTCCCTCTGGGCAGGGGTGTCCCTCCTTTTAGGGGGAGGATGTTAGAGTTTGGTTGGTGGTTTTGGTTGGATCATGGTTGGTGTCATGTCTAGAGATGATCGGTGTTAACGTCTGTATTTTCTTGTTGTCAATGTTACCTATATATATGTTGGCAGTTTTAGTATATAGTGTTTGACATAGTTGTTTCTTCTTGAAGTTGGCTATAATAAGATATCGAAGCTTCTGGATGAGGTTTGAAGTAGGTAACATTTGAACCATTTTTGATTCATGGTCATGTAATAGTTGGTATGTGGGTCGGAAGAGTGTGGAGACTTGTTGTTTACCACCGAAATATCTCATTATTGTAATAGTTGGTTATTATTATCAAAAAAGTCTTCTTAATAGATAGTGCGCAAAAGTAATAGGTGACCTTGAAACCCTAGACTTTAGGTCAATTTTATTTTAGAGGGGTGTACAAATAAAAGCAAACAAGCAAGTAGAAAGAACAGAGAAAAAGGAGATTCGAGAAAAGCAAAACCGGATCGGGCGAACAAGCCCATTGCCAGAACCCAGGAACCCGGAACTGCAAAAACACAAGCGCCCATCAGCGCTAGCGTGTGGGTTTGACTCACCTACTCTACGCCTACCCTGTTTCTGCATCCCCTTCGTTTCGTCAAAGCTTTAACCCTAACTCTATTTCCCCCCAGTAATCAAAATCGCTCCGCTTTCCAATTCTTCATGCCCTAACCTTCCCCAATTCTCAATTCCTAGCTTCGACCAATGGAGGATCCCTCCGAGCTAGAGATTGGGAATTCCGTCGAGTCCTTCCACAAGTTCGTCGACTCGCAGAGGCAGCTATTCCATAGCCAGATCGATGAGCTCCGGAAAATCGTCGTCACTCAATGCAAGCTCACCGGCTCCAATCCTCTCTCCCAGGAGATGGTGCGTTTCCAATTCCAATTCTCTTCTAGTTTTTTTGCTGTAAAATTAGGACCTTCTTCTTTGTATTGGACTGAGTACAATTTCGATTCTAATGCCTGTGTTTGTTTGGCTTGTGCAGGCAGCTGGTGCGCTCTCTATTAATATCGGTGAGTCTTGGAATTTGGATGTTCAATGCTAATTGTGCTTAGTGGTTTCGTGTTCTTTGATTTGTTTCTTTAGGTTTAGTGCTTAAGCTGCTAGGTTTTCAATTTGGTTCTGCTATGATTTGTATGTTTATAGTTTGTATGTTTTGGTTTGTTTGCAGGAAAAAGACCTAGGGATTTGTTGAATCCAAAGGCTATCAAGTATATGCAGTCTGTTTTTTCTGTTAAAGATGTGATTACGAAGAAGGAATCTCGGGAGCTCAGTGCGCTGTTCGGGGTTTCCGTCTCGCAGGTTGTTGTTCATTTAGTTGATTTTTACGGCTGCAATAAGTTGTTTTGTGATGCAGTTTGTGCAAACGCCCCTGGGAATCTGTAGTGGATGCCAGTGGGGAATAATTTGTGCTGTTTCGCGTTAACTAATGGCAATTTTAGGGTTGTTAACTATATTTTGTATCAATATGTTTTCATATATCATCTAATGTATATGCTGGAAATTAGTTTGAATGTGTCTGACATGTGTTACAATTGATTCATAGGTTCGTGAATTTTTTAACACTCAACGATCCAGAGTTAGAAAAATAGTTCAGTTGTCAAGGGAGAAGGCCATGAGATCCACTGAGCATAAAGGATTGCTGGAAGGGGTTCCGACAAGCTTTGATCCATTGATACCAATTAATCCCCTTCCTTTAAACACTATTGGCCCCTCCGATGTTAATCCCCTTCCTTTAAACACTATTAGTTCCTCCAATGATAACCCCCTTCCTTTAAACACTATTGGCCCCTCCGATGTTAGTCCCCTTCCTTTAAACACTATTGATCCATCCGATTCTAATCCCCTTCCTTTAAACACTATTGGTCCATCTAATGTTGATGATGGACCATCTTGCTCAACACAAGATGATACACTTCCTGGACTAGATGACTTTGATAAACACTTTGTTGAAAATATTTTCAACTTGATGCGGAAAGAAGAAACATTTTCTGGGCAAGTGAAAGTGTTAGAGTTGATATTGCGGATACATAATTCTTCAGTATTATGCTGGTACGTGTTGCAAACAATCTAGGTTTATCATTATGTCACTGCCGTCTCTTTTTATGATCCTGACATCCACTTGAATACATGCAGGTTTTTAACTAAAGGTGGTGTGATGATTTTAGTAACATGGCTGACTCAAGCAGCTGATGAAGAACAAACGAGTGTTATACTTGTCATCTTAAAGGTATTTGTTAATCTGGAATTTACTCTGTCATTTGTACCGTGTTTTCGTTGTTTAACAAGTAATAATCAACTGATGGATAGGTTCTTTGTCATTTGCCTCTATCCAAAGCTCTTCCAGCACATATGTCAGCCATACTGCAAAGTGTTAATAGATTGCGGTTCTACAGGACATCAGGTGGGCTTCTCTTTCAGGAACCTCTTTCAGTGGTTTTAATTTCTCCCTCAAAAGATTCTTTTGTACATTTTTCCTATTAAGGTTTACATGTGCTGAAAAAGAAGGCTTCTTCACTTGCGCAATGATTTCCTTTTGTGTCTCTAAAGTTAAAATTCTAAACAATTCCATACGTGCTTGAGCTACCTTTTTCTGTAAACAATGAGTTTTTTGGCAGCTCTTGGATCTCAATTTTGTTTCCAGGGCGACTATGTAGTTTATATAAATAATATGCAAGTTTGTATGTGATTCAGCTTTTCTCTTTATACATCATGAAAGTTTTGAATCTCATTCATCTAATTTGAACATCAGAAATATCAAACAGGGCAAGGGTTTTGTTATCAAGATGGAGCAAGTCATTAGCAAGAACCCAAGCTTTGAAGAAACCAAATGGCACAAAAACATCTGATGATTCACAAGAATTAGCATTGCTGAAGCGAAGGCAAGGATATCTTTTTCTCCACTGGTACTAAACATTTTTTAAATCAGTTACTAATGATCACTTATAATTTTCTACAGTATTGATGAAGCTATAGGTGATGATCCATGGAACTCAAATGGTGATGTTAACGTAAGTTCTTCAAAGATTAAAATAAAATAGTTCAAGTTGGTTCAAATTACTTTCCATTTTCTGATTGGCCCTTTTTGTTATATAGGGAGACATCCTTGCATTGTCGTTTGAAAGTGCAGATAGATTAAGGTACAAATTTGTCTGTTCTGACATATGTTTCATGAGGACAGTGACATTTTTTATGTTTTGCGATTCCTAAGTCTTTTATGTTTTACTTCCCAGGAAATCTGAGTCTTCAGAACCAATGAAGCTATTGACAGCATCATCAGATGATTTGAATAAGAAACACATCCTAGGTGTATATCCATCCCGTATCCTTCATATTGAATTTGTGATAGTTCTTTCCTAAGTGATGCATTACGTTTCCCAAGCAACATAATACAATCTGGTTTTACCAATTAAAACTAATATTCTTGAGTTAAGAAAAATGAGGTTTAGCAATATGAAGTTTTACTTCCAATCTTGGTCTGAAAACTTGGGAAAGATAGTAAAGTTTAAAGAGCTCCCTTGTCTTGTGTGGTTGCAGTATTTAGTCCCCTAACTTCTCATGTGTTACCATTTCTCCCAATATTGGCTTCCCTAATATGAAGTTATATTAATGATTCATAAATGTTTTTTTAATTTCAATACATTCAGAATTCATAAATGTTTTTTTTAAATTTCTTTACATTCAGAATTCATTTCCTTAGCTAGTAACAGAATTTAGAGGACGGAGAAAAGTTCAATTGGTGGAACAGCCAGGCCAAAAATCACCTGGGAGAAGTTCACAGGCTGCAAGAGTAACACCTGTCAGTCAGGTTCGCCCAATGTCTGTTGATGATATCCAAAAAGCGAAATTGCGTGCACAATATATGCAAAGCAAGTATGGAAAGTCTGCTTCCTCTAATGAAAATAAAGAAGTGAAGGCTGGATGTGTGAACAAACTTCCAGTCTCTCAGGCCAGCACTTCGCCTATAGTATATAATGTTCCAGTTCGGTCCAGCATTGAGGAATCAAAGAAACCTGCAACACCTCCATTGAAAGAGAGGGAAACTTCTGATATAAGTGTACAGTCTTTCACGAGTTTCCAGCCTATGGCTCCAAAGCTGAAAATAGATATAAAGGAGCACATCTGGGAGAAGTGCAGGAGATTCCAAGTCCCGTGGAAGACACCACCAGGTACTTTTAGTAAATCTTTGTTGGTTCCTATGGATTCTGTGCTCATGATATCAGTGCAAAAGCAATACGAAGAGGGAAAAAAGAGGAGATTTTTCTAAGTGATTGAAGTTTAGTGGAGAGGGAGAATAATTTTTTTCGAGTCTCATTTTTGACTAACTGTTTGCTGACTTAAACGAATAGGATGGACGAAACCCCAACTGCATTTTTCCATGGAAAACTGAAGTCTAAATTCAGTTGAATATATACAAATCAATTGAATATTTTTTTTAATTGTTTGATAGATATATTACCGTTTAGTGTGAATTGATATAAATAATATCCTTTTCTAAATTTGTGTGTCGGCACAGCGCTTTGGGATTTCTACTGGTATAGATAGAAAATCTTGGTGTTACTCCGTTGAATCATGATAAGTTAATAATTGGGCCGTATTCCATAGTGGATTCAATAAAAAAACTAATGCGACAGTCCGAGCATCTGTATTATTTAATAAAACTGGATCTGAAAATTCAATAAAACTTGGACTTGGTATGGTTGGATTTTGCATCACTGTACAGAATGTGACAGTCCAAGCATCTCTATTATTTAAGCATCGAGCAAGATGGTTGAAGAGAGACATTTTCCTCACGTGACAGTTGGGTGTGTAAGATAATGATGCCCGAGTTGAATGAGTGTTGTACACATGTATGCCAGATAAAAATGGGATATTCAGTTTTGTTGTCTAACTGTATCAACTTTTCATATCTAAATTACTTAATTTCACATATCCCCTTCTATTTGTTCATTAATGAGTTCATTGTGTTGTCATTTTTTAGGGTTACACGCTATTCTGTAAATTTCTGCGTAGAAATGTTCATGTGGTGTTTCACTCCCAGATTGCTTTCATCTTATTAATTTCGAATTTGAACACAGTTTGAATCAGATAAGATTGAACAACATTGGCGGGAAAGACCGTTGATTCTGATAAGATTTGGACAATCTTTTCTCTGATATAGATCTTTTGCCTCTATGAAAGCAAATCCTGGATGATTATCATGGGTTTTGTAAGATCCAATCCATGTGTTTCTTGTACTTAAAGCGAGGTTGGGAACTATTCGAAGCAGGCTAAATCAAGTGTATTATAAGTCTTGATTTATGTGCATGAAAGAATGAGTGAGGGGGTTTGGTTGATGCTAGACTGAACTTGGATATAAAGTTGTCGCTTGTTAATTCCAGAATTCAACTTTTATGGCTTAACAGTGCAAGGTTCACCATGAAACTGTAGTAGCATGCTTGAATTTAAGCTGAATCTTCAGAAAGACTATCAGGTCAATTTTAGAAGGGAAGGAGCTGTTGAATAGATTTCCATATAATCAATGGATTAATTGGATTTTGACGTTCATCTCTTACAAGATGGAAAAAGCACACGTATAATTATGATGTCATTCATTGTTATTACTTGATTTCATTTTTTTACCTTTTTTTCCTCATGTTAAATACTAGGAACACTAACATGATCACCCTTGAGGTATATAGGCCA
The DNA here is from genome assembly GCA_951800085.1 of Comarum palustre. Classification (NCBI taxonomy): domain Eukaryota; kingdom Viridiplantae; phylum Streptophyta; class Magnoliopsida; order Rosales; family Rosaceae; genus Comarum; species Comarum palustre. Next base: position 12,450,222 of record OX637589.1, read on the forward strand.
AAAATTATCTGTCATGTGTTTTCTCTTCTACTCCTGATTTCTTTTGTCTTAACCTTGTAAGGTCTTAAGCAACATTATCAATTTTTTCTTTATGCCCTTTCCTTTCTGCAGAAATTAAACTCAATCCAGAATGGAGGGTTGGAGGTGATGAGAATGGCAAAGAAATGGAAGTCCAGAAAAACAGAAACCACCGTGAGCAGGAAACTATCTACAACACATTCAAGGAGATACCACCTAACCCGAAGGAACCTTGGGATATTGAAATGGACTATGATGACTCATTGACTCCACTTATACCAACAGAACAGCCTCCTGACACTGATTGTTCTGAAACACAACCTTCCCATAGTCAAGAAGTAAATAATGCAGCAGAAACGTTGGGTCCTCCTCCTCCTCAAGGAGTAAACAGTGTTGTTTCACCGCCAACTAATACGGCAAGCAGCACAGCCGAACCAGATCTAGAATTGCTTGCTGTGCTGCTAAAAAATCCAGAATTGGTGTTTGCCTTAACTTCTGGGCAGGCTGCTAACTTGTCAAGTGAGGATACAGTAAAATTGCTGGATATGATCAAGGCTGGTGGGGCTGATTTTGCTGGTAGTTTAAATGGGTTAGCTAGTAAAATGGAGAAGGTTGAAGTTTCTCTTCCATCCCCAACACCTTCAAGCAACCCTGGAACGGTGCGTTACTCGGGCTCATTATGCAACTTTAGCCAGACCTTGTATACATTACATTCCAGTTTTCCAGTAGCAGTATATACAGTAGTCTCATTTTCCTCGTCTCTTTCTGCTCTAGAATCCTGACGGCAAAGCACAGTGAAAACCAAGATGATAATTTAGGCGGAACCCATGAGATATTGCTAAAAATTAATCCCAACTCATTCTGTAGAACACTATAGGTGTGGCCATCAATGAAACAAGTGGCGAACTTTGAGATAGGGGGGAGGTCTTAGTCTTCTGCTTCTTCCCATTGTTCTTTATATATAGGTAGTGGGGCTCGCTTATGTGAACGGTGCCACGGTGGTTGGTACACCTCTGTGGATTGGATCAAGGGAATGAGCTGACTGATGCATGCAAGATAGGAAAATTATTAATCATGAAAACGTTGACATTATTTTCTTGTTTCTTTGGCCCATCAACGATTTTGACTCAATTATCCATTTCTTGATCTGATTGTTCTTTTTTATTCTGTTTATTGAATTTACAGAGTGGGTGGAGACCAGAAGCTACAAGGAATGCATTTTCCCTACAAAACTCGATGCAGAATCGAGTGAGCCCTGGTTACAATTCACCAGCAATGGCGGCCAACAACTTGGTGCAGCTTCCATCAGCTCATACTAGTCCTCTACCGCAGCGGCTATCGGGTGTCCAACAAGCAGTAACTGCATATTCACCAGAGCATGCCCATCAAATTCCCCACAGTACAACCGTACCATCACACCTGCAGCATAACTATCCAAATATGGCTGTTCCTTCTGTTTGGGGTGAAAGCACAAGTAATCTCAAACCAGGCCTGTCGTATAACTCGTTTAATGCAGCAGCAGAAAGGCAGCCTAACTCGCTACCACCACCCTTCTTAACCACTCTGACACACCAACAAAGACACTCCCTGCAACCCCTGCAACAACAAACCTGTTACTCTGAGTCACCTCTTTATTCAGAGGCTCCCCATTACTCGGAGTCACCCTATTTCTCTAAACCACCAACTGTGAAACAAGGCTCCCCTCTGTCTGCTTCATGGAGATCTGGTAGGCAGGGTCTACCTTCGAACCATCATTATTTAGAGAACCAAAATCAGTACTGCAATGCACCACCATCATACGGAGGACCTTTGCAGCAACAACCTCAGTTGAGGTCAGGTCTTCCTTATGAAGGAAATGAATTTGTGAACAATGGAGGAGGTTTTGAATCGTGGAGTCCAGAGAATAGTCCGGCTAGAAATGCCGAGTATAACATGTATGGAAGAAATGCTTACAGGCATGGATACCAAAATTATAGTAGGCAGGGACACAGGTGGCCTGACCGCGGCAGACACTGATCAGTGAGTTGATAATGGAGCATAGATTGGTAGAGGCATCGAGTCTCTGAGATTCGAGATGAGTGTATTGAAACCAGTAGAGCTTGTAAAAACCATTATGGACTATGAGCTCCTGTGAAACGAAAAGGAAATCACTGATTCTGACCCAACTTGGATCGAGATATTCACAACCTAAAGCAGCTAAAATTTTGGCGACTTGTTTTTGTTCTTACGGCCTGAACCAATGGGACTATAAAACTTGAATAATAAATGGTAAACACAAAATGAAAGTAAAAATGAACACTTGATGTTTAAATAGGCTGTTCGGGAATTTACTTCTTTATAGGTATCGTCTCTCTTGTCTTGATGTTTAAATAGAATTTACACCACTTTTGCAAAGAGACTTGATGATTCTTTTGCTAGTTTAATGGTATATGGTCAAGATACAGAACTATAAATGTGTTGTGTATTGAATTTGTTAGAGCATCTGCAACAGCTCTTGTATTAATTCTTTACAGTAGAGAAGAAAATCATAAAATCTCTATAAGAAAATAAGTTAAACTCTAACAGCTAATCTATTTTATTATATGAAATTAATTGTTTAGGTATAATTTAATGAATATATAGAAATATATAAATATATTCAAATCAAACCCTAAATATCAGGTTAATTATTTTAACTTTTTGACATTTTGTTCTTGTTTTAGAAAAGAGAATGAATTAAAAAAGGCAAGAAATAAAGTTTACATGAAGATACAAATTTGTAAAAATTCTATAGATTTAGAGGAAATACTTCTCTCTTCCCATTTTTTGTATTATAGAGGATCATTTACATGAGCTGTTGGAGCAAAAAAAATGATGTTTTTCTTCTAAATAAAAATTATGATCTAATGCGTACTTAGTCATATGCACAAATACTGTAAGGTTACCTCCTTATCTTACACTTTGGTATTAGGTTAAATGTCTTTTACCTCCCTATCATATAGTATATGACGCATGTGATTAACCTAAGGACTAAAATATCGACAATCATGAAAATTTTGGTGGTTTGAAAAATGAACATATTAAGAAATTATCAAATATCGATAGAAAGTTGTCTAAATTTATATAAAAATTATATATTTAACTAAAAATAGACTATATATAAAATATCAGAAAAATATGAAAATTAATATCGATACTTGCAAAAAATGAAAAATTTCGAAAAAATATCGAGCATGTTTTGAATATTTAAAACCTTGGATTAACCTTGTGCTTAACACTTGCAAATTATCCATCCGGTGTTCTGGACTGTCCAATTCCTCTTCAAAGTTAAACACCCTGAATAAACAGTAAAAAGGTGGATGAAATTGAACCACTTACTACCTCCACACCAAGGCACCAATTAACCCTTTTTATTTTGGTCAACGGGTCTAATGTTAATCATTGAAACACCACAGCAAATACTGTTCTAGCAATAAACATAATTTCTTCTTAAAAAACAGTAAAAAGAAATTAATTAACAAAAATGTTATCAACAGTTTGTGAATTCTATAAACGAAAGACAATCACATGTAAAGAGTCAAAATAGAAAACCATTACAAAAGAAAATGAAATATTTCGAGCTTTCATTTTAGGTGATGTCTCAGTTTTATACTAAATCCAAACGATTCAAAAACTAAAACAACATAATTAAAAAAATTATTAATTAATTTTAAGAACCTCCTAATTAGATTTTTGTTTTTGTTTGAGGACTCCTTAATAGATCATGATTACAATTTGTAAGGCGGTGCTATTATAATTTTTGTTTAATTTACCTTTTTAATTTTCGTTGGCTCTCTTATTTTTTTTAAAAAAGAGAAAAATCTTTATATGGTACTTGATTTATGAGCTCTTGCAAAATTGGATATCTTAATCTTCAAAACTACCCTAATGATACATTCCTCATTTGGTACTTGCATCCATTCTACTGTTAATTTTGCTTATGAGGAGATGAGTTTCTGGGTAATCCTCTGCTTTCATCATCCTGCTGTATTATTTGCAGTTAAATGATTAATCTTTCTAATTCATTTTATAATATTCAATGGCGGAATTGCCCCTACTCTTAACGGAGAAAGAGACGGAAGTACTAAATGGGGAATGGATGTCATAGTTTAGGTATCATTTGGGTAATTTTGAAAGTTAAAAGTATCAAAATTTGCAATAGATCATAGTTATTTTTCCCTAAAAAAAAAAGAAATACCCGACTCCCTTTCAGTCCTCCATTTTTTTTTCTCCGCGATTTCCAGTGTTCGTAGTATTTGGGGATTTCCTGCAGCCTTAGCTTCTCTCTCCACCGCACACTTCCGATTAGGTTTTCGTCCTAATCTCACCCCAAGGTAAACCCTCACCTCCTCCCTAGCACTTGTTTGATTCCGATACGCAATTCCTCTTTGCTCGATTTCCAGGGTTTGGTTCTCTTCTTTGTTTTTGCTTCGCTTGATTTCTTCGCAGGGTTACTTTTTTGTTTGTTTGACCTGGAATTGTGCACTTTGGCTCTGTGATATGCTTTGTTTCTCAGAGATCGGTTTCTTTAGGTTTTAGTATTTTTGTTTTTCGCTTAACTGTTGAATCTCTGTGTGCATTTTCGTGGAGGATGAATTCGGATGGTGCTTGTTACCTAGGGTTTTAATCGCGCGAGTTTATTTGATTCCGATATGTCGAAATACACTATTAATATGCTGGATTTGATTTTCGGTCATCACTTTTTGTTATTTGTGATCGTTATGCCTTGTGTGCTGTTTGCTATTATATGTTAGGTTCTGATTGTTTTTTTCCGTTTTTGTTTTGTTTTATGCTGCAGTTGGAAGTTGAACACCATGGAGCGCAAGATTATCGAGTTGGATCAAGGATGGGATTATATGCAGAAGGGGATCACCAAGCTCAAGAGGATTCTGGAGGGACTGCCAGAGGCTCAGTTCAACTCTGAGGAATACATGATGCTTTACACGTATCCTTTACTGCATAGTTCTAATCACTGTTTATGTTTGTTTTGCGTCTTAATTTCCCTATCACGGTTGTGTGGGAATCATTTTAATCGTTCTGTGAAGTGAATTTTCCCTAACTACAAGTACAGAACAATCTATAACATGTGTACTCAGAAGCCCCCTTATGACTATTCCCAACAGCTTTATGACAAGTACAGAGAGGCTTTTGAGGAATACATTACCACAGCGGTGGGAACTTTGGCTCGTTTTTATTCATTATGCAAGTGACATGCTTCTTATTATCTGAAGTTACATGGAAATGTATATTAAAATTTGGGTGTTCATCACTTTAGGTGATGCCCTCTCTAAGAGAAAAGCATGATGAGTTTATGCTGCGGGAGCTTGTCCAAAGATGGGCAAATCACAAGATCATGGTTAGGTGGCTGTCGCGATTCTTCCATTATCTTGATCGTTACTTCATTGCGCGTAGATCACTTCCTGCTTTGAATGAAGTTGGGCTTTCCTGCTTTCGTGATTTGGTTGGTTGTCTCTCTTACTACTTAATAACAGACAATATGACTGCTTGCTTTTACGCTAAAATTTAATATCCTGTTATATCGTTGTTGCTGCCCGGCATTGCTTCAATAATGACTAAAGTACTAAATTGTGGTATCAGGTTTACCGGGAGGTAAATGCTAATGCCAGAGTTGCTGTGATTGGCCTTGTAAGTTCATTACTCCTGTTCATGTACTCCGAAATATCTAGATCCTGTCATTCAATGATTTATGTATGACCAACACTTTTTTACCAGATTGATAAAGAGCGTGAAGGAGAGCAAATTGACAGAGCTCTATTGAAGAATGTGATAGACATCTTCGTTGAAATTGGCATGGGACAAATGGATGCTTATGAACAGGACTTTGAAACACAACTGCTAAACGATACTGGTGACTACTATTCTCGCAAAGCATCAAATTGGATTTTGGAGGATTCTTGTCCAGATTATATGTTAAAGGCAAGTTTATTTGGATATACTTTTTAGCAAGGTGGGGTTCTTAGATCAGTTTGTTGGCTAACACCCCTTGTGAACTGTACAGGCTGAGGAATGTCTGAGAAGGGAGAGGGACAGAGTTTCTCATTACCTGCATTCAAGCAGTGATCAGAAGCTGGTGGAGGTCAGTTAATACATAGATGTGTTTATAGCTTCTTTATAAATGGGAGTATATATGTATTGCCATTTAACAATTCTTTACTAAGGTACATTGAATTATGGAAGTCAACTACTCCCAAAGCAAGCCCATGAGTAATGTTTGTCAGAAAAATAATTATATTTAAAACCAGCATTCATTGAGGTCGTATTATTGTCACAGGCATGAATTTAAAACCCCAGAATAGTAATTATTTTTGTTACTGATGCTTAGGAATCTACAATGAAGTTCTCAACTACTATCTTGCTTTATGGGATGTGTATGGCGCATAATAATGCATAAGTAACATACATTACATACAGCACCTGTTCATAAATGTTTTGTACATAGTTTGTGTATGCATGGGGAGATCAGGTTAAGGAGCTGGTGTGAGTGTTGGCTTACGTATTTATTGATGTGTTCTCTTATATAGTAACACTCCCTACTGTGAAGTTCATGTTGCTTATATTTGCATTGCTTGACCTGTAGAAAGTGCAAAATGAGTTGTTGGTGGTTTATGCAACTCAACTGCTTGAGAAGGAGCATTCTGGATGCCGTGCTTTGCTTAGAGATGATAAGGTATATTGTTATCTGTTCATTTTTTATCTAGTTTTCAGTCGTATTAAAGCATTTCTCATACAATGTGCTCTTGTTTTCTCAGGTGGAGGATCTTTCCAGGATATATAGGCTTTACCATAAAATAACTAAAGGCTTGGACCCTGTTGCTGCTGTATTTAAACAGGTAAGTTGTTTTTTTGCTTATGTTTAACTTCTAACCTTCGTTAGCTGCTTGGTCATTACGATTGTTCTAACACTTTCGAGGGTTTGCAGCATGTTACTGCTGAAGGTACTGCCTTGGTCCAAGCGGCTGAAGATGCTACAAGTAACCAGGTTGAGCATCTTTATGTACCCTAAATAGAGTATATATTGTCTTGGTACCATGTATATCTGTGTTTAGTTTCTGTATATGTGCGTTAATCATACAACATTAGTAGTATGAGATGCCTTTACTTGTCATCTATTGTATTCTACAAAGGTGAAAGTGTGACATGAGACATTCACCACCCGTATGGGAGGTGTAAACAAATCCAAGTTGGTATAAATTAGCTCAAAAGAAAGACCTTTGAAGTTAATTATCAGTCGTGACACACTAGAATACTGGGTATCTAATGAATGAGCATGTAAATTTGATGTGATATGTATTTACATGAAATTTTCTTTTAAGTGATTCCTCTAATAGCATTTGTATGTGAGTTTCCATGAGACCATTACAATTATAAAGTTGTGACTGAGATATCACTTACAAATTCTAAGGTTATCGGGGAGGTGTCCTATCTATACAAAGTTAGTCATCAAACTTGTAGTTCATTGATTCACATGCGTTTTTGTTTAAACCTGTAATGGTTGTATCTCATTAGTAGTTATCTATCTTGTATTCCAAGAGACCAAAACATGATGCGTGTGGGATACTGTTGTGTCCCAAGCTGGTGAATGTAGTTTTTGATAACTGTGGCTAATGACTTTTTGTGACAGTAGTATTTTCTGCCCTTTGTTTCCTGTTTTGGATCATAAAGTTTTTTTCCTGTTTCTTCCCTTTATAGTAACTATGTTTAATTATTGCTTGATCATTCCATTTTTGTTATTGTGCTAAAGAATTGTATTCTTGTTTTTCATAATATGGCTGTTAATTGTTATCAACAATGTTTTGCAGGGTTCAAGCGGATCTGGTGCTCAGGAGCAGGTACATTATTTAGTCACTGTTTATATAACTTCCTCGAGTGATTCTGATTGGAGATGTTGACTTATCTTTGTGATCTTCAGGTCCTTGTCAGGAAAATAATTGAATTGCATGACAAGTATATGGCATATGTCAATGACTGCTTTATAAACCATTCACTGTTTCACAAGGTTAGTTATGACGTAATAGTCAGTTACATAATTACATTTACGTTTACACTTGTGATATACTTCTCTATTTGGCTGTTTTATAGGCTCTAAAAGAAGCTTTTGAGGTATTCTGTAATAAAGCGGTTTCTGGGAGTTCAAGTGCTGAGTTACTGGCTGGATTCTGTGACAATATTCTCAAGAAGGGTGGAAGTGAGAAGTTGAGTGATGAGGCTATTGAAGAAACACTGGAGAAGGTATTGTTTTATATCTTTTTTCTTGTGAAGATGTAATTTATTGTTGTGATAATGTTCACTCATTTATTTACTTTGTCGTCTAACATAAAGATCATCATTTCATGTCTTTTTCAGGTTGTTAAGCTGCTTGCTTATATCAGTGATAAAGATCTTTTTGCAGAATTCTATAGGTAACCATTGTCTGAGGTTGGAGTATATATGTTTCACATGTCAAAAGTTGTAACTGTTGTCAGAAGTTGTTGATATATATATATATATATATATATATATGCAGTCCTATGTTAAGGATATCCGTATCATAAATTTGGTGCGGATTTCCTTAATTTTATGACCCACTTTTAGATCAAATTTTATAATCCTAACCGTTAATAATCTGAATATATATGTATAAATCATCTCTGCAAAATTTCAGCTGATTTGGTAATCGTTAAGGTCTTGAAAATGTATAAATACAATGAATGAACCGAATCTGTTCAACCAGAACCGTTTGCGTTCTTCTTTGTAAATCACAGTTTTGAATGCCTTAACGATCACCAAATTAGCTGAAATTTTAACAGATTATCTACTCATATATATCTAGAAACTGAATGGTTAAGATGAGAAAATATGATCTGAAAGTTGGCCAATTCAAGAAATCCTTACCAAACTTAAGGTAGGGATATCCTTACCTAAGAGAAACTATATATATATATACACACGCACGTCTGCACTTTGTTAAAGTGCGCACGATCCGCGTGTTGCCATTTGTGTCATCCGCTTCCTCTTCCCGCTACACGGAGATGGCGACACGTGGTCGTCCGCAATTTAACAAAGTGCGCACGGTGCACTCTAGATCCGGACAGGTCTTTCCACCAAGGGATTCCTTGTTTTGACATATATGAGGGATTAAACATTAGACCAACTTTTCGATCACATATCAACATCTCCACCGTTCAATACTTAGATTTATATATGAAGATCATTTCTATAAAATTTCATCTAATTTGGTGATCGTCAAGGTTTTTAACTAACTGAAATCAATTGACGCATCAAATTTGTCAAACATGAACCGTTCATGCTTATAATTTTAATTCACAGTTTTGAGCACCTTATAGATCATCAAATTGGATGAAATTTTGCAGAGATGATCTACATATATGAATCAATATATTAGACGGCGGAGATGTGATTTGGTGATCAAAAAGTTTGTGTAATCCTTGATCCCTTATATATGTCAAGAAAAGGGATTCCTCATTGGAAGGGGGTTGATATAGAGGGTCCTTCCACTAAGAGATCCTTTTTTTGACATGAGGGATCAAGTATTAGACCAACTTTTCGAGCACATATTAACATCTTCACCGTTCAATACTTAAATTCATATATGTAGATCATTTCTGCAAAATTTCATCCAATTTGATGATCGTCAAGACTTACAACTAACTGAAATCAATAGACGCATCAAATCTGACAAACATTTGACGCATCAAATCTGTCAAATATGAACCGTTCATGCTTATAATTTTGATCCATAGTTTTGAGCACCTTATAGATCACCAAATTGGATGAAATTTTGTAGAGATGATCTACATATATAAATCTATATATTAGACGGTGGAGATGTGATTTGGTGATCAAAAAGTTGGTGTAATCCTTGATCCCTCATATATGTCAAGAAAAGGGATCTCTCATTGGAAGGAGGCTATATATATACACACGATTATGCAGACCTCCATACTGAAGCTTTCTTGTCCTTTGATTGTGAATTAAAATATAGACATACACCCCCTCTATTTCTAGATATCCAACGAAAGAAACTTTTATATGTGCCCTCTTATACACATGAAATGCAGCTTCCTTGTGTTTGATCATGAATTAAAACATTTACACAAACACCCATTATATATCCACATAAAGAGACTGGTATGTGGCTGTTTTTTACGCATTGAAATGCTTTTATACAAACTGCTATATTGCTTCATGATACATACTTTTACTACAAAATATATATATAAATATTATATAGTTATGTTATTGACTAATAGGATCCTGTCACAGGAAAAAACTTGCCCGTCGGCTACTCTTTGATCGGAGTGCAAATGAGGACCACGAAAAAAGTATTCTAACAAAGCTTAAGCAGCAGTGTGGTGGACAGTTTACCTCCAAGATGGAGGGAATGGTCAGTTGGCGAGTTTATTTGTATGCGTGGTTCTCTATGTTATTAGAGTATTAGCGTTGATACTGATTATGCTGTCATTGCATTTTAATTTCAGGTCACAGATTTGACGGTGGCTCGGGACAATCAGGTCAACTTTGAAGAGTATCTTCAGAGCAATGCCAATGTTAGTCCTGGGATGGATTTGACAGTCACAGTTCTTACAACTGGTTACTGGCCAAGCTATAAATCTTTTGATCTTAACCTTCCCGAAGAGATGGTAAGATTTGCTTTATATTTGGTGCCCAATTTTGTGCTTGAAAGTGTACGTGACACCTAAAGTGTATATTGTTCAACATTTTAGGTGAGGTGTGTTGAAGTTTTCAAGGCGTTCTATGAGACAAAAACAAAGCACAGGAAGCTTACATGGATTTACTCTTTGGGGACCTGCCACATCAATGGCAAGTTTGAGCCAAAAACAATTGAATTGGTTGTATCAACCTATCAGGTAATATCACATTGTCTATTGCTTTATTGGGTTTTGGTGTTTTTGAAACTATTTGACTATTCCAGTATGGTTAAATCCTGTTGTGTTTATTTGGTGCAGGCTGCTCTCCTGTTGCTCTTCAATACTGCAGAGAAATTGAGCTATTCAGAAATTTTGACCCAGCTAAACCTTACCCATGATGATTTGGTTAGACTGCTTCATTCCCTGTCATGTGCTAAGTATAAGATTCTACTTAAGGAGCCTGCCACAAAGACTATTTCACCAAATGACAACTTTGAGTTCAACTCAAAGTTCACTGACAGACTTAGAAGAATTAAGGTATGAGATTGCTGTACTGTTTTATATTCACTTTTGTGTTAAGAGTAGAAGAGTCAAAACATTCACTATTTGTATCTCAGATTCCTCTTCCACCAGTGGATGAAAGGAAGAAAGTCATCGAAGACGTGGACAAAGACAGGCGATATGCTATTGATGCTGCAATTGTGAGGATCATGAAAAGTAGAAAAGTCCTGGGTCATCAACAGTTGGTGATGGAGTGTGTTGAGCAGCTAGGACGGATGTTTAAGGTATTCGTCTAGGTTTAATGTCATTGAATGCCAACAGAAAATGCAGTTATATTTACTTAATTTTTGTGTAACATGCTTGTGAAAGGGTTATACTGACATGATTGTGTGCACTTGAATTATGCAGCCTGATATCAAAGCAATCAAGAAACGCATCGAAGATCTTATCACCCGTGACTACCTAGAGAGGGACAAGGAAACCCCGAACATTTTCAAGTACCTTGCATGATTCAAAAGCTGGACCTGGGGATATGTTTCTTGGGGTATGCTAGAATTACAGGAACATGGATTAGGAACTTGGGGTTCTGCTGTATATGATGTGCAACTCTTTTAAAATTCTAGGATTTTTGAAAGGTGGGTTATGTTTTGTGCAATGCGCTATCAAAGCCAGTTTTGTGCAATTCTCCATCTTTTCCAGAGTTTTAATGTGCAATTATTTTCAGAGCTTATGCACTGCTGTAGTAGTATTTTTTGTGGTTGGTAAGAATATAAAACCAATTTTCTGATGTGTTGTATGTGGTGCTTTGATGATATTCTTATCTGCTCACCAGAATATAACCAAAGTTGAGTTTGGGTTTAGGATTCGTAATCGGAGGAGTGTTTGACTGTGTTTCTCGACTAGGATATGTCGACCAAGTACCTCAGTTATGTAATGTATACCAAGGCAAAATGGATGAGCAGGACGTATTATCGAAATTTTGATGATACTAATTGCAATTCAAATACTCCTATGACGCAGTTCACTTCTAGTTCTTTCAAGCACGTTTCGAGGGAGGCAAATTTTGTTGCAAACTCTGACAAACTATGCATACCAAGTTGGACAAAGCAATTGGTTGCATTCCGTGCCCTTTGTTGCACAAAATTCTCTCATTGTCTTGTAGATGTAACAGTCGTTTAGTTTGTAGTTTATTTTTAAAAAGAAAAATTCTTAGAGAAAATAAGCATATTTTTGGCAAGGAATCATGTGCCATAAAACCATAAATGAATGTTTGATAAATTAATAATCTCGATTAAATAATAATTTTTTCTGATCCTGGCTCTAGACCAGTTCATATTACTAGGTACCTCGTTAAATATATAAGATAATAATTTTTCGGACTCCCCTTAAGTCTCAACGAATATATAAAGTAATAATTAATTAAATATTTAAAATATCATGACAAATATTAATAATTGATAAAATAAGAAAAAAGAGACTAAATAATGTTCGTAATATAAATTAAGAAAACTCTTAACAATTTTAATTTCTAAATTTAATTATTCATAAAGTATTCTTATATATTCCTTTGTATTTTCCTTTATATTATAAAAAAATCAATGAAACTCTTAACAAATTAAGTAAACTCTTCTATAAAAGTAATAATTTATTCATTTATCGATAAATATATTAATTATTTATTTATCCATAATATAATAATTTCTCTAAAGTAATAATTTTCTACGATACCGAACTTATTCATTTTAGAGAAAATAAAATACTACTACCTCAAACACTTTTAAAACACAAAAAACTCATCTTTCACTATATTTAGACAGATAAGGACATGTGGTCCTGCTCAATATCAATGACAACAGGCCTGACCCGGATTTTAATTATAAAATGACAAAATTATCCAGTTTGAAACAAAAATTATGAACCTCGCCATTTGTCTTCATTCTCTCGCACCCACAAATCTAATCTGGTGCTCTCAGAGTAAAAAATAAGAATCAGATCTGATGCTCTCAAAAATTATGAACCTCGCCATTCGTTTTCATTCTCTCGCACCCACAAATCTAATCTGATGCTCTCAGAGCAAAAAATAATAATAAGATCTGATACTCTCTCTCTCTCGCTCTATCTCTCTTCCATGACGGTGTTCATCGTTCGATCAGAGCTAGGTTCGACTCTTTGTCACAACAGTGGCCTGATTGAAGAACAAAATCCTTCATGAACTCGTCAGATCTTGTCGTTTGTACCAAGCCTCCCCATGGGAGAGCGTAGTCAAATTTTTTGGTAGTTCTCCTTACAAAAGTGTTCTATTAAAAATCTTTTTTCACTTGTTAGAGTTTTAGATTAGGAATTGTAATGAATTCTAATGAAATAGGTCTGATCAAGATGACATGCTGAGATCCTAATTTGATTCTCAAATATGCAGTTTGAGTTTGGTCAAAAAAATGCAGTTTGAGTATATACGGAACTTCATTTTAAATTAGCAATTAGATCAAGCATCTTCATTTCAGATGAGGACCATGTTTTGGATGAAGACATTAGCAGCTAAGATTATGAGCAGTAGCAGTAGTAGCTAACTTCACATATGACGAGACAGTAGCAACTAAATAGATTGAGGATCTAAAAGTGAAGGTAGTAGCAGCTAAAGGCGAAGGCGAGCAGTAACAGCTAAATTCATTGACGACCAAACAGTAGCAGCAGCTAGTTTCATTGACGACCAAACAATAACAGCTAGCTTCGCCTTTGGTAGTAGCAGAGAGCTTCACCAGGTAGTAGCAGAGATTGGACGACCAGCAGTAGCAATAATATTAGCTCTCCCAAAATTGTGGGGTTAGTTTAATAAAAGTACCTCATGACACATGGCATAAACAAAAGAATTTGTCTTTGTTAAAAATTATTCTTAATTGTTTAATAACAATACAAGTAGGTTTATTTGTATTCTAAATCTTTTTAAAGGAGATATATGTAGTTTGCTATTCATTTTATAGAGGTCTTAAAACTTTTCATGTTCAGTAATAAATTTTTGGGGTTGAATATGATGGCATTGGGGAAATTTAGTGCTGAGCTTCACATCCAAATGAGTTGTTGGCAACTTAACATGGTCACCGTATGCCTCACAACCTGTGCACCTCCGGTACTTGGCCAAAATTTGGTTACCACTGTAGGTGTGTCCGTTTAGGTTGAATCATGAAAACATCATCTGTCATCTGCTTGAAAAGAAGCAGAATGAAAACCAAATAGAGGGAAAGATGAAAGCTCAGAAATTGAAGTGCCTGTGGAGTATAAGATAAATATTTATGACCAAGACCGAGAAGTGGGGAGAACAAAAAACCGCCCTAGTCCTGTGTAACACCAAACCTACACCTCAATTCAAAATCATCCTTTGCCAAAAATAAAAATTCAAATTCATCAAGACATTTTCAAACTTTGATTCCAAAAACTACGGTCCATCAGGAACTGGCTATACTATTTTTAATAATCCTCATAAAACAGACCAATTCAGGAAATGAAAAGGTAACTTTATTGATATATGCACTAATCACCGGGGATGAATTTTATTGATACATCCAATGGCCAATTGAAATAATTAAACTTTATTATCTAAACCTATATGAATGTTATTGTTATGGGTTGTAAGTTTAAAACTATATACCAACATCAAAGAAAATTCAAACAAGAATATCACATCAAATTCAGTGCTACATATAGCTGTAATGGCCCTAGTTGCTCAAACTGAAAGCAGATCCATGCTGAAGTCAGTAAATTACACTTTGAAAGCTTAAACATAACGGTGTAACGCTAACATGCAAAATGATAACATTTTTGTGTGGAAGATTAAAGATCAAAAAGATTGAATACATGGTAAGTGTCAATTTTGCAGAAATACGAAATCATAAATTACAAAAAGTTTCAGCATGCATTGCCCAATTTCTACACAAGATTTAGAAGAAACTTTGCAAATAAAGCATATAGTCATAGACTATAGTCATATACTACATGCTCCTAAAGTTCAATTACAAGCATGGTCACGAGCATTATCTGCATTTTTCTACTCACAGCACTCATTGACAATTAGTAGTTGGACTCCCACAACCTAAATATTTAATAGTTGCATCACACTTGATTTTTCAATTTTGTGCTTTTCCTTCAACATTCATGTTCTCCCATCTAAGATTCTAAAATGGCTTTTCCCGGGATGAACAGAAATTAACAAAATGCCCGCTATTAGAAAAGCAACTATTATATCTTGGAGAAAAACGAGTATTCACTTCTTGTATCTCGCATCTCACAAAAAAGTAAACATGTTTTCTTTTTCTTTCTTTTCAATTTATTTATGATAGGAATTCTCTTATTTGAGGGACACTAATACAATTTTAATAGAAGATCAGTTGCTACATTTAAACCATTCAGAAGTCAAGTCAATAAACAAACGCTGAAAATTGTACCTGTGAGATCTTAAGGAAAGACCTAAAAATATCCACATCCCCTTCTCTTCACACAGATGTCTTTTATATACAAAAGTTGCCACTGGCAAGAGGAAGTATGAAAAGAAAGTTAGATGAATGCAGACAGTAAAAACAATAAAGCACGTTTTCATTGCTACAGCTATACAAACCTTCGATGTAAGAAAAGCAGAACCCCAGCACTGGGAGTTTAAATGGATAGCACTGGCGATAATTTGTCCTATATACACAGTTTTCTGATTTGATCTCTATTGATAATAGTCCTGATTACGACAAAGTGAAGGAACAACCTGTACATGTAACATTACCAAAATCAAACCCGAGATATTTTTTTTGGAAAGTGAAAGGAAACAGAGAAAAGAAAAAAGATTAGTGTGCGGGAATAAAGGAAATCTAATACAAAGAGAGCATACCTGCTTCCACTTTTTTTCTCTCTATACACAGAGCCAGTATGGCCTCATTCTGTGAAGTAAGATCAGACAATTCATGGGCATGCTGGAAGACTTGCAAAGCAGATAACAGATTGTTAAGATAAGTCAACCAGCTGCAGAAAAAAAGCCCCAATAGAACCTGTGGTTCTCATCATTATGTAAAACTATTATATCTTCACATTCTTCATATCCACCAATTGAATGCTGCTCAGAATCTTTTTCAGAAGAGCCTTAAATAGTGATGGCTCGAAGTCCTCGAAAAGACTATTGGTTATTGAGATCCGATGCCCTGCTTTGGATCCATACAGTGATGGAAAACAGATATAGGATCACAGAGAATAAATTGAATAGAAGCTCCTCGGTATATATGAACAGAATTTTTTTGGTAACAACCATATCTCCCAGTAGAAGTTCCAAGCTGTACAGCAGGAATCCAGGTCATCCCTTCACTGCATGAGATCCAAGGATTCACCAATATGGTCTTCATGTATTAATATCATCCCCTCCACCATCTGGACTCTTCTGACGGATATTGCTAATGGCTTCTGTTGCGAACCTTACCAAACGTAGTAATCCCTCTACATCTTGAAAATTAAAGTCAAGGGCCCTTTTAACAGAAGAGATGCCTTCGGAATACTTAGCTTCTCCCACTGCAGCTGCAAAAGTAAGACGCGATCTCTTTGATGCGTCCATTGCATTATGTACATCTTGTGTCTGCAATTCATCAATTTTGAATATGTAGTTTGTTCAGTCATCATCCCATAAAACCATTGCTAGTGAGAACTGTGTGTGTGTGTGAGAGAGAGAGAGAGAGAGAGAGAGAGGGGGGGGAGGGGGTGGGGGGATTGTAGGCATGTTACAAAATGGAAGCAGTGCTCAGGTCCCAAATACAAGGATGACAGATTTAAAGATCTATGAACACTCACAAATTTCAGCATCCGCTCAAAATTTGGACGATTTCGAGCAGCAATGACATGGTTTCCAGCAACTTGGGGTGAGCTAACTCCCTTGGGTAAGAGAACCTTGTCTGCTGTTGAGGGATTGTTTAAGTTGTCAACATCAGAGGTAGAGGAAGAGGGAGATTCACCTGATAGAGAACCAACAGAGAATGGCAAACAAGTTATTAGAAAAAAAATGTTATAAGAGTTTTGCGTCTTCTTTAACACCAAAGCAGTAAAAATTAAAATCAATTTACCAGGAGGAACCATTTGTAAAGCTGTTTGCAACTCATGTCGATCTCTGCCTGCACTGGAATGCGAGGAGTAGATCACCTTCAAATAAGCCACCTCCAAGCATTTGAAGGCCAAAGCAGCAGAAGCCATGTCTTTGGATTTTTCATATTCATGAGCACAAAACCTATATATATATATATATATATTTGAAGTTAAGTTGCAAGGAAAAGCAGGAGGCTACAAAAAGTTGCAAAAGCTCCAGAATCAAAATAGAACTAAAATCCACAAAAAAGCAATTAAAGAAACAAATCTACTATGAGGATCCCTGCTGAAAAGGATGGCAGAAAACAGATAGATTTACATAGTATGGTATAACAACATATGCCCTGTGCAAAGAAATATGAGTCAGCTTCACCCAGCATGAAGTCACAAATAAGCTCCCAATTGTATATATTTTTTTTTCTAGTGTTACTCCCCAAAGGCTAAAGCACCAAGCCTTGGCCAGTACACCCTTTCATCTACCTCCCAAACAAAAAGGCCCTCACAATCACACAAGAGAACACAGAAAATATAGGCTACATTTACTCCTAAAGATTTCTGTTGAGTACCCTCCCATATTAATTTGGGATCCAACACCACACCAGCATTCTATGAGTGGTATTAGTGTCTCACATGAAAGGTTGGAGGGATAATAATTTGAGGATATGAGTAAGGACAGCAAGACTCAATTCAGGAATGGTAAAAATTGACTGAAAGGAGATGAAAATGACAGTCTCACATAGATCAGTGCATGTCTAGGAGGGTTAATACAGCTCAAGTTTGACTTACTGGCATAGTGCTGCAGTGCTTCTATAAATTTTCATGGACTCATTTTGCTTGGCACTCTCGGTGTTGGGAGCTTCTAAGACAGACGCAGCGTGAAGAAATTTCAGGACCGCCTGGAAGTAAAGCCCCGTACTATCATTTTCCTCATTGTTCTGCAAAGATCAACATTAAATACAATTTTTACAGAAAGGAGCAGCAACATCTAGTCATGAAAATATGATAGGGTAAGACCTTGTAACGATCAGCAAGATGTTTCATATCTGTAGCTTCTTTCAGAATACTCATATAGGCTGAGGTGGAAGAATCCCTTCTAGCTGGACTAGGGGCATTAAGATCCCTGGGTCTATGCCCATTCTGCGCACGATGTCTTGAACTAATATGCTGAGTTCCATTCTGAGTATCAGCTTTTCTGTTTCGCATTGGCACCTTGACTGCATCATTACCTTCAGAGCCATCTGCTTGTAATAGGTCTGCTCCATTACCTTTGTGAGAACCAGAGACCGGTTGGGGACAACGAGTCATTTCTGGTTGAGCTCCTCCAGAGGGTGGCAAAGGCAGTGACTTTCCCCTTGTCGAACCTGCATCTACTCGGTCATTTCTTCCAGAAGGAATTCTCTTTGAAGACCTTTCACTATCAGAATCTGGCTGCTGCTTTGGTGTAGAAATCACGTCTTTTGGGTAAATAGCATCTAGTCTGACACCTGGGCCATCATGCCCCCGAAAATTAGACTGGCTCTCCCTTTTGCTACTCTCATTCAAGGACTTCCCCAGCAAATCTTTTTTACTGACATATTTGTTCTCAGTTTCACCATATTTGTTCATCTTCTCCGGCAATTTGTTTTTAACATCTCTCGATTTTATTCCAAGTGATGGTGAATGGTCATGCTGTTCATTGACAACATTAGAAATTCTGGCCTTCCCCATGTCCAAATCAGATTCATAGCTCTGCTTGTCCTTTGACTGTGAAGAGTGGCTCTTTCCTGAATTTCTTGGGCGAGACCCCCGAGCGTTATAATGGCTGCCATTTTCTCTGTCTTCTCCAGAAAATTGACTTGAAACTAGAGGTTTAATAGGAGAACGACTATCTAGTCCTGAATTATCCAAAGCACCATTCACATGAAAATTATTCGTAATATCCAGAGATGCTACAATCTGTCCCCTAGCTTTACCACCAGATATGTGACTAAGATCTCTGTCCTGAACATCAAATACTGGAGATTCAGACATATGATAAGCCCCGGAGGGAACTTTATCCTTCCTAGCTGTCCCAGATCGATCAATCCTGCTGTCATCTTCACCATCTGAGCATTGTCGTGGGCTACCTAAACGACCAGCATCTTGTGACTCATCCTTTGGCCTGAGGTCCTTGGGTACTACTTCATGCTTATCAGGGTGTAAGACTCTCATAGGTGATGATGAAACAGATTCTACAGGCGAACCTTTAATTTCTTGAAAGCTGGATTTGGTCTTTTGGGAGCCAGAAACTTTGGAAGAGCTTGAAGTGGCAGCCACAGAAACCTGAACAGATCCCAAATCCTTCTTCACAGAATCCATATCATTCTGACTACGCTGTATTCTACTGCTTGTATTCTTTGCAGATTGTTGCTTCTTTGTATGGCTACTCTTTTTGTCTGTTCTACCACTGCCTTTGCTTGCACTGGACTCTTTTCCCTCAGATTTAGATACTCTTGCCTTTTTTTCCTTCCTGCAGTCATTCTCACTGAACTCTTCCTTCACTGCAATGGAACGGTCTGGAAGGGAACCCATATGAATTTCAGGAAATTCCCTCAGATTTCTCTTTTTCGGTCTATCTCTGATGCCCATGGATCCATTATCTCTGTGAACTTCATCTTTTACTTTGGAAAGAGTAGCAGCCCCTAGATTGTCCTTAAGTCGATCTTTTCCGGCTTCAGTAGTCAGGAAACCACTACTTGAGCTAGGACCAACCTCACCATCAGGTCCGTGCTGATCTGATCCCCATTCTTCATCAGTCATACGAATACTTTCACTCTTGATTTTCTTCGGAGCTCTAGAAGTATCTGGATCAAAGTCCCTCCTGTTCTTAATCTTTAAGTTGTTGATAGGACCTGTATTGGATGTTATCAAAGAGTATCTAATAAGATTAAACATGATCAGCAACATTTTAAAACCACAAACAAATTCATGCAGTAAATAAATTACCTCCATCATAAGAGGAACCTAAAACTGTTTGCTTATCTTTGTACTTATGTTTCCGTTTCTGCACTGCCAAGTCACTGGAATTGCTTAGCTGCTGAAAATTTGGCTCGTTCAGAGGTGATGATTGGTTAACATCATTCAAGCTTTTACTCATCAGTGATGCCTGTATGTTCTTCATAGAGCCTGGCAGCAGTACAGAACCATCTTTATCACTTGCCTTTGAAAATTCTTTCAATCCATTTTTGTTCCTTCCACCAAGGACGGCATGCACACCGCGGTTTTGATCAGGGTGAAAATTAGTCGATGCCTCGCCTTCCATAAAGCCACCAGGATTAGTGGGAAGATTATTTTGACTCCCAGGTGCAGGAACGTGATACTGTGCAATCAAAGCTTTTGTCTTTTCTGTTGTTTCCTCTTGCGTTACACTACACCGGTTCATCCCAGGCCTACATTTGAACCAAGAGATCAGCTTCACAAAGAGACAAAAAGAAACAAAATACTGAAACTACTGGTCACTGAAATGTATCACTAACATACATCAATGTACCCGTCAAATGGAATGATTCATTACAGTGTAATAGAATGAACATATTATAGATAGCGAATGCCTAGAAAGGAACTTACAGCCAGTTGAGCATGCTACATAGCCACGTTTCTGGTAGGTTGTCGGGAGTGGTACCATGTGGAAGAAGCCGCCATTTTAGACATTTGTCACACTGCACCCAGTCTTCCATTGGTGCAGGAGCCCCTGTTGCAGGAGCTGCATCAGAAATGGGTCCATTTCCTGGGTGTTGAGCTATATTTGAAGCTGTTACAGGACGTGAATCAATTGTCTTGCTATTTGGTTTCTCTCTTGATGAGATGTTAACTGCATATGAGCTTTTTGCAACAGCATCAGACTCCTTAAGCTTAACGTCAGAAGGCAATTGCAATGAATCAATTGGGTTCTCTTCTTCTTCATCCCCAAAAAAATCTCTATATGTATCCCTGCTTTTATCAAGGCCCTTTCTCAAGCTTTCTGACTCACCATTGGATGTAAGCTTGTTCACACGAGTACTCTTTACTTTGAGCATTGAAGAAGAACCGACCCTAGAGCTTTCTTTTGGAAAGTCTGTAACCGGGGTCCTTGTGATTTCTTTTGATTTCTTTTTTTCGCCAGGTAAAGGCTGCTCCTGACTGCCCCCTTGCTTTGACTGGTCCATCACTTCAGTACTTTGAGATTTCCTCCCTTTAGAAACATTTGAGTCTGCTTTTGCTGATTCATTACTTTTCTTTTTGCGATGACTATTTTTCTTTGGAAGTACCAAAACATTATTGCTAGAACTTACTTTTCTATCTTCCTGTACATTTCCATCCAAACTGGCTTTTCGCTTTTCAACCCGGTTTTGCTCTTGGTTGGGTGTTGGCTCCAGAGGCTCATCTTCTGCTTGAGAAGGGAAGCCTTTATCCCTTACAACATTCTTATCTGCTTCTTCATTCTTTGTCACATCATTGACAGAAGAGTATGAATTGGATAGAAGTGGGAGCTTCAACGTTTTAGAAACAAGCTCCTCACAAGCAAATGTATCAATATCTTGATCTTTTTTTGCCAGAAGCCGAATTCCATCCTTGTTCCCACTCTTTGATTCTGCAGAAAGATCATTTCTTTCAACTGATTTTGTTTTCCTTGCCCCAGACACTTTTCTACCACCCTCCTTGGTATTTGCTCCATCCACTTGGAACCCAGATCTTTCCAAGCCATCCTTTGGAAGAGGAAGAGATCTGACATCTTTTGAAAACATTTTCTTTTCAGTTAAATAAATTAGATCTTCAGGAAGAGGTGACAAAAGCATACCCTCATACACCGGACAGGATGTCATAATCTGCTTCAGACCGTCATCCAACAGAATATTTCAGTTAATGCACATTATGTTCGAAAAAGAAAACAACAGCATATTTCAGGAAGATGTTTACCTGGAGAATACTAGTGGGAGATTCAAATAGGGCATCTTGAGGTTCATGAGATAATCCTTCACTATCTGAAGAATCATCAAGTGAGGAAGATGGTGTACTGTCAAGGCCAAGCCCACTATAGATATCATTTTTTCGTGTCAACAAGTTATCCAAACCCACTTTAAGTCGTACTTTGAGAGTTTTCTGGTCTGATAATTTAATAGGTTTCTTTGTTGCAGAATTCTGTTCAGGAGGATACAAATCAGCTCGATTATATGATACACTCATGTCTTGTTTGACTGGAATGTTTTCTGATGGTGCCTTAGGCGCAACAAGTGAAATAGAACTGGTAGAACCAGTTCCAAGTCCCACAGACTGAGATACAGCATGACAACTTATATCGTTACGATGGCCACCCTGTGTGGTAAAGCAAACAAATGCGCTCAAGTAAACAAATTATTCAGAAATATATAAGGTATATATATATATATAAATAACAAATAGACACTAATTCCCTCATTAAGTTGATACCTCAAGCTTTAGACTGTTGGGAGATTTGGGTAAGCCATTATTCTGAATTTTGGCTGGAGTCTTCAGATGAGACCAGACTGGGGACCGCTGATAGCTAGGTAAAAATGAGCCATACCCTCCGAACTTTGCCCCTGTTACAGTGAAATTATTAAAGTTCATTAACAACAGAGAATACACTCCAATTAAGGCATACCTTAAACATGATAGAAGATACGGTTCTATTTTTTTAACTTACCTAGATTCTCGGCAGACACCACCCCACCTTCAAAATCTTTCTGAAAGTGTCCCAAAACATCCTGAATTTTATCATCCTAATGCCAAGCAGAGAAAACACATAGTTAATTACAAAGCTCTATAAAAAGACAGTAAGTAATGACAACGGCTAGAACAAGACTGTAATATTTCCATAACAGTTCTGATGAAAATTTATACATCTTTTAAGAATTGAGATGATACATTGTTCTGCTATCTACTATAAATCCCTACATGAGTAACCAGCAACTACTCTCAATTTCAAATTCAGAAAGTATGATCCAGGACACTTTCAATCATATCATAGATAAGTCCCAGAAACCTCAATTTATAACATTCAAATACTGCAATCCCACAAAATTTGTAACTAGATAAGAGGCATGACACAGTGAACAGTACTTGACTCACATTATTATGCTGCAATAAAGTTTTACCATAACCAGTTACTAGAGCATAAAACACTTCCATAAACCACCTCAAACAACAATTTCATACCCTCCCAATAACAGTCAATGAAGAACACATTGGCTCGTTGCGAAATGGATGAATCTCGAGCTAAACACAGCAATTACCTTACATTCACCGATCTGCTGAGTAACAAAACTCCTAAACTACATATTCTACTCACGAATCATCAATCCAATCACACACTCCACTACCCTCGAGAGTTTTAAGATTAACAAAATTCAGAATCCAGATTTCAATAAAACACCGCAGCTCGGATCTAACACCCGCAATTACAATTACAAGTCAACCCCCATGAATTCAAATCAACCAAACTCGTAACAAAACTTCATACTCTAGCTAATATGCAGCTGACAAAAACTTCTCATACTAATCATGTAGATGATTTAAACAATTCTTACGATGTAAGCGAGAGCAACGTCAGGATCGATATTAGGATCGTATTCATTGATTTGAGAAGAACAAGCCTCGCCTTCTTCAAGCTCAGAATCGTCCATCTCTCTCTCAGCTCCTCCAAACCCTAACCCTAGCCCCTTCCTCCCATCCCTACTCCCCACAGAAATCATCCACCCCCAAAACCTACCTACCTCTTCTCTTAAATCCGAAGCTCCCTCCGATCCATTCGACCAGAAACGGCCTCCGACCAGTCAAATTCAGATTCCGATCACACGGCCCAGCTCAATTCACCTCTGAAACCAAACAATTAAGACAACAATCGGAAGCAAAATAGTTTCTAAAAACCGCGAAGAATTACGCGCGAGTGTTTTTATTTTGGACAAAAAAGTTGAGGGAGAGGAATTTGATCTTGAAATCGATTGAGCAGGAGTCCCTCCTTTTCTTTCTCTCTGGTTTCTGGTGTTTGCAGCAGGTGGCTGCTTGAGGTTTTTTTTCCTTTCGGTTCAAGCAAAAATATTATAATAATTGTTTTCTGATAATGTAGGAAGGAACCGGGTTCTGACCAAAGACGCCGTTTTGTTTCCGTTATGGTCATGTAGTTTACTGTATTTCTATTTTTGCCCTTTTTTCAGTTGGAATGGCTTTGTCCGGAAGAATTGGATGTACCGTTATGCTGCATGGTGCGTGTGGTCAAAGAAAGTTACCGGTAAAAATCGTATGTTTAAAGAATTGTAAAAATCGTATGATTAATGTGTCTTTTTCATTGTTGTTAAGTGTGACATTTTACGATATTATGTCATATCATGTTTTTCATGAAACTTGATTATACATTCAACATAATAAATGTTGTTTCACTTGATTGGAGTTTATCTAATATTGAATATGCTTCATGATTGAAAAAATAACGGGCATGAGTTGTTCTGGTTTTTTCTTTTAATGTGTCAAGGTATCTCAAGGGCTCTTTAGGCATGAAGGTTAAATTTCTGGCGTATGTTAAATGCTCTAAATGTGCATTGCGGCATAGTGTCTGATCAATCTAACGTCTTTATGCTTCAAACTCAAGTTGGTGGATCTCCACCCGACACTTTAAATGTAATCTTTATTCTCGATGAGTTTGCGTTTTAATTTGCTGTTACTTCAACACAACGTAGATGAAGCTGTTATATAATTCCTCTAGACAAACACCGAACACTGGATAATGTTAGATACTTAGATTGTAAATAAATAATTAAGTTAACGAATATAATATCATGTTTACATGGGAGAGAACTAGTATTGTTGTTGGTAATAAGATCTCAGCACAAGAGGATTTAGTATGAATGCACGTATTGTTACAACGTGTTTTATGATAAATGCAAAATTCTATAGATGTGGTACGTAAGACCATAGTTGATCTAAGGTTGTTAAACCGAATCAATATACGATGATTATATATACCAAATGCCTGATAAATAAATAGATAAGATAAATGTTATTCTTAAATTTGCTACAACCATTTGATCATAAAACAAAGCAAAAAGGTCTTACAGATATCATGCGTACATTTATTACAAGCATTATATCACACCAGATGAATGCATCATTAGTTCATTTTACCATAGCTACGGTTAGAGTCAATTGTTTGGGAAAATAGTAACCACTAATAAATATTTCCCTTCATGGTATCTCCGCGGCAGCTGTTACCTATCCAAGTGGAGTTGTGGTTCAGTACTCCTAGAAAGCGCGTGAGACATACACTCTTTGTGAAGCAACTTGTCGGTGAATCCAACATGTTCTTTACTTATTCCTGGATGGCTGGATACATGTATTTAATTTTCTCCAGGGTATATTTACTTATTTAGATGACAACAAAAAGGACAAAAATTATGAGAACGAGAAGGTGAAATTGATTCGATTATCTAATAATAGTATTCGATTATATAACAAAAAGTACTCATTTTTTAAATTTGTAGTAAAGTATTCGTTCTCCAAAATTAATTTATTCTTTTCTTAAAATTTAATTTTTCATGTGCTTTAACAAGAAATTTACAACTATATAATATTTCATTTAATATTTTATTGTTATATTAAAATATATAATTTTTTGGTATAATCAAGCGTAAATGTACATTTAGTACAAATTTTTGGACCTCACTTCCGATTTCAACAGTTTTTTTAAAACATTGACAATTTCAACTTTAAAAAAATGTGTCATTTTCCAACAAAACTCATAACAACTCTAAACAGCCTATAATATTTCAATACACATTCTACCATCACCCATTAAAACATACTTAGAGAAAGAAAATGAAAGAGAGATGAGACATGACCGACACCTCACGCTCTGGTCACCGCCGGCCATACTAGTCCATGAGTCTGACACTTGAAACAACCCTTAGCAAAACCGATGCAATCTTTAAGAATAGATGGCCATAAGAAATCATATCGGCTAATGAACCACCTCATCTTGGGTCCAGCCTGATGAGATCCACAGACTCCCAAATGTACCTCTCTCAATAATCTTTTAGCTTCTTTTCTATAGATACATCGTAGGTCAACACCTTCTTCTCCTCGGCGCAAGAGCTCGTCTCCATTAAGGATGTAATTTAATGCAAAATACCTAACTTTTTTATCCACTGGAGCTGACAGATTTGTTAGATACTGTATGATAGGCTGCCGCCAATCAACATCAATAGGATCCAGTGTTGCCACCAACCATTCATCGTTAATCTCTCGGCGAGCCATAAAAGAAGGTAAAGTACGTTTCTCCACCTTAAGAATATGTTCGTGAACGTCATCGGCCAAGCTAACACCAGTAGCAATGTGTGCTAACTCGTTCGCCGCAAAATTCTTCTCTAGGAATGTAATCAAGTATAACGTCTGCAAATTCATCCAACAACTTCATTGCTCTTTCCCAGAAAGAGATTAGACCAAACGCAATACACTTATACACACTTTTAAGTTGGTTAATCACTAAAAGTGAATCTCCCAACACTTTGACTTCTCTTACCCCCATCTCCAACAGCATCTCCAAGCTAATTATTACAGCTTCATACTCTACCTGGTTATTAGTACATTTTCATTCCATCGGAAATAAATAAGAGAACATGTCCCATGCTGGATTAATCAATGAAATATCTGTTCTTGATAGAGTCTGTACAACTACCATCAAAGTACAAGACCCATAGCTGTGTATAAACCAGGTCAACTGATTTGTCCTGACATTTCAGCTGGTCCTGAATAGGATGATGCAAAAGAAAATCTGAAACTACTTGTCCAGTTTGTGCTTTAAGTGAGGCATACAGGAGCGAAAATTCAGACAAAGCAAGCATCAATTTGCCAACCCTACCTCTTAAGAAAGGCCTAGTTAGCATATACTTCACTAAATCAGTTCAGTCTGTGCTATGACCAATGTACTGAATGACAGCATGTAATGTCGTAATTTGCATCCAGCAAAATATAAAGCCCAACAGAGCTTCTCAATTGGTGAATATCTGGTTTCTGCATCCAGCAATGTCCTGCTAAGGTAATACACAGCGTATTCGATGATTTTACCATCTTCTCTGGTCTCATCCTGAGCTAATAATCTTGCAATAGAATAAGAAGCTGCTAATATGTATAACTTAAGAGGAATGCCTGGCCGTGGTGGTCGTAACACATTAGGACTCGCCAAAAACTCCTTGATTTTCTCAAAGGCTTCCTGATGAACTGATTCCCAAATAAATTTTTCTTCAGCATGTAACTTAAGAAGGGGAGAGAAAGGAGCAATATTCCCTGCAAAATTAGAGATGAATCTTCGCAAGAAATTAATCTTGCCTATCAGTTTCTGCAACTCATTCTTGTTCCTTGAAGCCGGAGCTTCTATTACTGCTTTAGCCTTATCTCCTGGAACCTCTATACCACGCTGATGCACCATAAAACCCAAAAAATTTCCTGCACGAACCCAAAAATACACTTGGCTGGATTCATACGAAGTCTGTGCCTTCTCATCCAGTCATACACCATCCACAAGTCTTCATTATGATTTTCTTTTTGTTTTGACTTGACTACCACGTCATTGATGCAAACTTCTATCTTGGTGTTGAGGATGTCATGAAAAATAAGGTTAATGGTTCGCTGGTAAGTGGCCCCTGCATTCTTAAGACCAAAATGCATGCATATATATTCAAAAGCCCCTGACACCGAAAAACTGTCTTATGCTTGTCTTCTTCATGTACATGTATCTGATGATAGCTAGCCGTTCCATCCATAAAAGATAGATTTTCATGTCCTGCTACAGCATCTACCAACATATCCGCCATGGGCATAGGATACACATCCTTAGGTGTTGTATTTAGGTTCCGGTAGTCGACACAAACTCGTATCTTCCCATTCTTCTTCCGGACCGGAACAATGTTGGATAACCACTGTGTATACTTTGCTGGTCTGATTATCCCTACCTTGACCATGTTTTGCACCTCTGTTTTGACAGCCTCCGTTGTTTCCGCATTCATTCGCTGTTGTTCCTACTGGACTGGCTTATAACCAACCATTAGGTAACTTGTGACAAACCAGCTCAGGTGCTAGACCGGGCATGTCTTCATATTTCTCGGCAAAACAATCTTTAAATTCCTACAACTCAATCAGTTGCTATCGCTGCTGTGGTTCTAAATACTGACTAATGCCAATCTCTATTAGTTCCTCAGAGGAACCTAGGTTAACTTTCTCAACTGGATCTTTTACTTTAGGTGGAGTATCATCCAAGGCTGTAGGAGCTGGCTGGATAATCTCATCGTCCTCACATTCGCCATTGATTAACTCGTCTTCAATACACTCCACCAAGGCTATACCATTCTAGGTTTTCTGTTCCTGCTTAAAGACAGACAATCTCTGATGTAGGAACGCATAAGCCTCTATCTTATCTTTGCTTAAGCTTGTTATCATTTATGATTATTAGAATGTGGTGCGATGAAGCTAGGCCTGCTAGTATCAGCGCGAGCTTGGACTAGACCCCATAGCGAAAGTTCTAAAAAGGTGACCCTATATGGATTACCTTTGCCATCTACCCTAAAAATCCCAAGAGAGCGCATGTCTCCATAGTAATACTCAGAATCGAGCATACATGTAGCTACTGAATATGGTCGCTCGTTAGCCTTGACTAGTTCTGGTTGATTTGTCACTGGATTCCAGATGAGTAGCTCCTGGTGCATAGAGGATGGAACACAATATGACCGATGAATCCAATCTTTGCCAAGTATAATACTATAGGGAGCAGTGCAATTGGTCAGGAAAAATGATTGGAAGAAATCAGATGGTCCTAATTTTATCTTGAGTAGCAAAACCCCAGAGGTTTTGGTCACATTGTCTACAAAGTTTTTAACTTTCAAGTTGCTATTGAGGATATTCTCTTTGGGAATCTTCAGTGCTTCCATTGCTCGTACTATAATGATGCTAATAACAACGCCATTATCAATTAGGATCATGTTTACCTTCATACCTTCCATCTCAGCTGTCATGTATAAGGGTTTAAGATGTTGGGTTATGGTTAAGGTTGGCTTAGTAAACGTCATAAACAATTTCTGGCACTCAGATTCCTCATTTGCGACCTCATGCTTCTTAACCTGAACTTTCTACATATCTGAAGATAACTGCTCTATCTTTTCTGTGATAGGAAGCTCTTTTTCTTCAACGTTATCTGAATTCAAGAAGACATGGGATGATATGGGTCTTGACAAAGCATACTTCTTAGAGAGAGTATATGCCATGTTACATTCCAGTTCTATGGATACTGGTGATTTTAGGTCTGCCCCCCATGTCAGCTGTAGCATGTCACACTCCAAGCTTTCTCCAGACTCATGTGCTTCTAACCCTTCCATATTGTCAGCCTCATTGAGGTCTAAGACTGCTTCGTCTTCTACCTACTGCTCAAGGCTAGACGCAACCTGCGTAATTCTGTCATCGATGATAGGAATCTCAATAACAGATTCCTTTTTAGAATAGCCTTAGGTGTAGGCTTATGAGCAACTTACAAATGAGTCACTTCTTTATTTTCTTGAGAAACCACTTCTGGTTTCCATTCGCACCTCTGGCGGCGCTCCACCTTATTCAGAGGTGTATCCACCCTGGCTTTCTTACTTCGAGCCTCCTCATATGTAGTTTCTTTGGCGAACGACAACCTATCAAGGACTGAAACCATTTGCTCATGCTTGTCATCCAATAGTCGTTGTGACAACCTATTAAATACAATCTTTCTCTGCTGAAAACCAACACTCGCCGGCTCGCTTTGACTAGTTCCATGGCGAACGTGCACATTAGGCCAAACCTTCAAGTTTTCAACCACCTTTCGCAGTTGCTCTGGCGTTCGTCATATCTGGTCGGGCCGAATGTCACATTTCTCCAAGGCCTCTAGCGTTTGCATTGCCTGACCATATTTCTTCTGAGCATTCCTGGTCTGAGTTGGTGTCGCCTCTACCACTCTCCTTCTTTCTCGTACGTACCACTTATTCTCTTTGATGACTGCTTTTGAAACAGGGGGTATATATGGCTTTGTTAAAACATTTGGTTGAGCTTTCTGCTGAGTCCCAACTCCATGACTGGTGCTAGTAGAGGCTTGGAACTGCTGAACTGTCTTAGACCCCTGAAGAATCTGGTTCACCTGCCCTGATGTCTTCATGTTTCATGGACTAGAAGGTGTATAATAGTCTGATGGTGACTGCAAGGTAACAGCCTCCGATGACTTAATAGTCTTTGCAAACTCCTCGTAACGCATCTTCAGTCCACATTCCACCTTGCATCTAAAGCACATCACCACTGTCGAACCCTCCATAGCTGGTTCCACTTTCTTGATTACCACCGGTTGGTCTGAACACTCTTCTTTGTGCAGATCCAATGTCAACTTTTTTGCTCCTTTTTGGTTGAATACAACATCCACCATAGACACATCTACTTCTGGCTTGTCTCCAAACTTCAGGTGCCCTTCATTTAGCCATTGCTGGATCTGGTCCTTAAGTTGTATACAAGTTGCAGTGTGATGAGTCTAAACATTATGGAATTTACAGTATGTTTTACCTGCAGTATCCTCTTCAGCTGGAATTGACCCCTAAGGAATCTCCATTATTTCTTCTGCAATTAATGTATCCAGAATGATATGGGCCAGATTAGCATCGTATGTGTAATCTGAGAATCGAGGCCTGACATTCTTCCGTGAAGGAGTTGTCACAGGTTTGATGTCAACCATGGCGACTGTAGGGAATGGATCAACATCAACCCAAGCTGCTGTCATCTCGCCGTCAATATCCAGTTTGCCGGTGTTGATCCATGTGTGGACCTGATCTTTCAACCTGATATATTCAGAGGTATTATGATTCCACAAATTGTGGTATTTGCAGTACTTATTTCTCCTGATTTGTTCTGGCTTTGGACATACTCTGAAGTTAAGTCGCACCTTTCCTTAAGCGAACAGCTCATCAAGGATCTCTAGAGCCTTGTGAGCATTATAGTTGTAGGACTCATACTTTGGCTTGGCGAATACTCTAGTTGTTACCTTGACTGGGTTCTTCTCCATGCGCAGAACCCTAGACTTGACTACTTGTCTCCCAGCCAACTCCACTGCTACCACGTCCACGCATAACCTTGTGGCTCCACATAATGATGTTGTGGACTATAAAAAGGATCCAAGTGTGAGTACATTGTTGACACTATTCTGCTCCTGTTTGGACCATATCTGGGTTTCAAGGTTTCTGGAATATAAGATGTCGGTGAGCCTTGTGACGCCCCAGGACCTCCATCCAGCTCATCTAAGAAGTTTTGGTAGCTGTCTACCTTGCTCATCAGATCTGCCATGCTTGCAAAGTGAACGTCATGATATTTAGCCATCTGACGACGTTCTAAGTCTTTTATAGCTACCCGAATGACATCCTGTTCTGAAATTGGAGTCTTACACTTGGTCTGCTGAATTTTAAACCTCTTTAAATACTCCACAGGAGACTCCATTGGCTGTTGATACATGAAAGTAAACGAAGATAGGTCAACCTCGAGCTCCACCATGCCAAAAGTTGTTCTGAACATAGCTTCCATGGTTGGCCAATTAGAAACTGATCTAGAAGCCAACCTAGTATACCAAGTCAATGCGGACCCTGCAAGAGAAGATCAAAAAACTCTTAATTTTAAAATATCATTGGTCCCATAAGGATCACATTCGCTCTGGAAGCGAGAAATATGAGTGGCGACATCTTCTGATCCTTATCCAGAAAAAGTGGTAAATCGAATATGTCTGTAATGCTCAGGCCATGGCATGTATGTAACTTCGTCTGAGTAGGGATTAGAATAATTCAAATTAACAGGTGGTTGTCTCTGCATTGTCCTTACGGCCTCTTGAATCATCTGCATCACCTGATCTGGTGTGCATACTGGACCATTCGCCAACCCATTAGGGATTTCCATCCTTGTTTCAAGACCTTTGGGTAGGTCCTGATTCCTTTGACGTCTTATAGTTAACTCCTGTCTGGCAGGCGTCTCTCTTGCGTCTGTTCGAACCAATGTAAATGACCCAGTAGTCTTGATGGTCATAGTCTTGGTAGAAGACGATGGGTTTGTCATCTCTTCAAAACTCTGCGACTCCAGCTCTTCTTCAAGCTTTCCTTTTGTCCTAGCAGTTCTCTGAGCCTCTTGGCTTCTTTCGATCCCCAAGACTTTCTCCACCTCTCGAAGGCGTTCGAATTGCCTGTCGATCTTGTCATTAGTCTCAACACTATCTTGGGTGGTAGAATTCTGCAGCTTCTCGACACTTTGGCTTGTTGCCTTGATTTCCTGGTCATGTTGCGTCTGAATCCGTTCAAATTGCTGTATGGTTGTTTCAACTCGCTCCATCTTCTCGGAAAGTACTGCTACCTTGGTGGCCAAATCTGCTAGTAGACGATTTGATTCGTCGTCCATGACAACCTTCTCACAACTGATGGACTGTTGGTTTCCCTGATAATAACCTGAAACGCAAGATCGTTTCTTCAACTGATAAACTTCTACAGTTCGCTGAGTTATGCAAGTTAACCCGCGAATGTTATGGTTTATTGCAAGATGGGTATAACTTCGAGTATTCGTTGACACCCGTGATTCTTAGCACGTTTGTCTCACTGCGCGTGCAAAATGTTCGGTGTGAAAATAGATTTTCTTCGAACAACCAAGCTTGAGGCGTGCAAGTACCTATGGGTCAGGTACAACCTTGATCTTCGACGCTTGTTCACCTTCTGACTTCTCTTCAAACGATTGTCATACAGGCGTTGATCAGGCCTGCACTTAAGTTCTTGTTAGACCTAGCTGAAGAGCTACTAGGATTTTTCTCCTCCTCTTGCAAAGTGGACGTTTCTTACTCAGACCGGTGTAGTTGAGCAGAGCTATAAACAAGAATCACGGTGCGTTCGCCAAAGGATCTTCTGACAAACTGGGGATAGTTGCTAAGGTTATTCACCTTAACAATGGTTTTATGGATATTCGCCAACAGGTTGGTCTTTATGAAGTGGTGGGGGACTGTTTGCTCACGGATGAGGCTTGGTGAGTAGAAGCGGGTAATGCTCACAGATGAGACTTTGGTGAGTAACGACGAGTAATGCCTACGAATGGGGTTTGATGAGACAAAAAGACTCGAGAAATCTTTCTGGTAGAGATGCTCCGGGGAGGTTTGTTTTGCAGTGTGCAAAAGTTGTATTGATTGAGATGATGATCGTCTTCTTATACCTTGACTCCTTTAAATAGTAGATACTAGAGTTTGTTCTTCCTTACGGACCAAGGTGTATCAAATCTTATTCAGATCATTAGGAGATTTCTTAAACAACCAACAAATCCTTACCAAACATGACCTTAAACAGGAAAGAAAAAACATTAATAATAACGTAGACCGCAAGAATCGGTCCAATAGACTCATGTAAAGCATTCGCCGGAAAATATAATTTTGACCCAAACAACATCTCAAGTAAGTGAAACATGTTCACTAGTGTTGGTTGCAATGCAAGCAGATGACCATTACAAGCATCCCTAGTCAATTGAGCAACAATATTGCAGATTTGCCTCCACTATTGGGTTGTTTGGAGACTGAGGTCCCCGTACGGGTTTAAGAGTCCATCACAATTGGTACTCTTTCAAGCCATCTTCACCCGTCCTCAAGCAGTCATGAAAAATCTGCGTAAAATTGCCAAGTTGCAGCAACATGCATACTTGCTCTCCGAGACTTCTACAGTTATATGAGCTCTATCCCTATCATACATAAGGCATTCGAATAAATTCAGTAGTTTGATCCAACTAGTCTCAGTCAATATTCATCCGTCTTATTCTTTGATTTAGATTATGAACTATAATTTAGGTGCCGTGCCTCATAAGTTTGATCCTTACAGATAATGGGATTCAAAACTACATATCCAAATGGGATCTGAGCTCAGCTATTCTTTCCAAAAAAGAATGGAGAACGAAAAATAAAAATTGAAACGGTTTTCTCATAACAAATTATCTGGAAGAACAGTGTGAATCTTACAACAATATAGGCTTCATATGGTTTTCTATTACCCAGCTGGAGCTCCTACAGATTCAGCAAGTTCTTCCAGAAGCTCCTTTTGCTCCAAAGAAGTACAGGCCTGCAAAAAGAACAGGAAAATCAATTGCAGCGTAACTAAAAATCTCATGAACCTCTATTCTTCCTACAGTGTGCAAATATCAATGTAGAAAATGGACACGTCTCACCAGAGAAATACCTGAATTGCATTATCTATATCACCACCAAGAAAACCAGTGAGCTCATAGTTTATCTTCAACCGGTGGTCAGTGACTCTATTGTCCTGAATCAATAAACAAAAGAGTAAATAACTTCGGAAACATAACAATCATAATCATGAAGAGATTTTGTGCACACTAGTCTCATTCAGGTTAGACTAAGTTCACAGATGACTTGACCAGACTGACACGTTAAAAAACTTTATAAACTTATTGGGACTCCAAATTTAATAGTTGAAACATTTTGAATCGGATTGTTTCTTAAGCAGCCAGTCAAATTCATTTTTTTACCGTATTGTCAATAAGCCTAACTTTGAGACTTAAGTGGCAGTAGACTTGAAATTGATGACATGAGAAAATAAATCTAACTAGTTATTAGTACCTTGAAATTATATGTTCGAATCTTTTCTGCACGAGAACCAGTCCCGACCTGCATTTCAAGAATACAACATTAATGTAGTTAATCTTGTGCCTAAATCATTACCTAAATAATGTAATTGTAGTATTATTCTATGTGTGTGTGTGGAGAGAGAGAGAAGAGGAGGTGGAGGAGGAGGAGGAAGAAGCTCTTGCCTAGAGGCCTCATTATATACCCTCGTCACAAAAAAAAACATATATGTGATGCAAATTTTCACACCAAGGTACTAGTCATATGCACTTAAATAGTTTCTAAGGTAACAAATACCTGTGATTTCCGCTGATTCCTAATCAGTTCCTGCTGCTCCCTCAGTTTTATTTTATACCTGTAACATGGTCATTGACATTGATCATCAAAACTGCACCAAAGAAAAGCCAGGTTGAAGCAAGACATGTTTGAAAGAAATGATTGTTTTCAACTAGGAACAAGTTATCAATAAAAGTAAGATTCTGAGGACACTTAAAACATGGTTTTAATCAGCACTTACAATTTTGCTCTCAGTAACTGAAAAGCACGATGCTTGTTCTGAAGTTGAGACCTCTCTTCACTACAAAAGATGCGGATGCCAGTTGGCTTATGGACAAGATCAACAGCTGTCTCCACCTTGTTGACGTTCTGCCCTGCACAACAATGTTGCATAAAGTTGTGGCATATAAGGAGTCCTTTCCTCCGGCAAATTTAGGAATGCAAAACAAGTCAATTCTAAACTAAACAAATACCTCCAGCTCCCCCAGACCTTGCTGTTGTCAGTTCAATATCTTTTGGGTCAATAACGACCTCAACTTCATCCGCCTACAATACGGCACAGAAGACCCATAAATAAATTAACAATGAATGATACAATCAAGAGTATAGTAGAATGTTAGTCACAAAAAAACAAGATTCAGCAAGATTCAGAATTTTCGGCTGCATCAGCATGCTTGACTTCAACAATTATGAGGTACAGGGAATGATTTAAAATTAAAAAAATTATAAAGCCATCTGGAAACAGATTGAGGAAAGTAGATGGTGCTACTCAAATTAATTAAAAAGTACATCCATATGAAAGTTTTCCGCAAAAGAAATTTTGTAGCAAAATGAAAGTAATTTATTACATGGAGATAATGGCAATGAAAGTAGGGAAGAATGGCAAAGAAAGTAAAAGATAATGCATATCACTGTTTTCCTCATCAGGAAGAATCCAAATGAAGTACCCACCTTTTCAAGATAGTATCAATGAAAAGAACTTGGAACATTGGTGGACCTATGTTAGTAACGGGTATACAAATTTGAGCACACTTTATTGAATCTTTCAAAATTCAGATCCAATGTAGAACTGAGTATTTGGAAAAGATAAGCTACCTCAGGCATGATGGCAACAGTTGCAGTGGAAGTATGCACACGGCCCTGTGTTTCTGTATGAGGAACGCGTTGAACCCGGTGAACACCAGACTCATATTTTAATTTGCTGTATACACGCTTTCCTTTTATCTCCATCACATAGGTCTTGTATCCTCCTCTTTCAGCCTAAAAGAAAGGAAGAAAGCCATCAGTCATATCAAGAGCAACATGATATTCTTTAAAAAGGGCAGCAAACATACCTCTGAGCTTGAAACTGGGTTGAACTTCCAATTGTTCCTCTCACAGTACTTCTCATACATACGAACCTGGGTAGGGGATTAAAATAAATAATAAATCAATGTTGAAGCATCAAGGTATGCTCAAAAACAACTTGAAGGAATGGCTTCATGGACTGCAAGAATAATTGTTTAGGCATATAATGCGTGTCATTGAAAACAAAACATAAAAAGCGAGCTTGGTGTGATACAAATTTATCCACATAGATAGATGCTGTCCAAAACCTAAGTTACCTAGCCCATTGTTATAGTTTTTTACATTTGGGAGAGGCAAAATTTCAAGACAGCAAATTTACTATATATTTGTAGGATTTTTCCCTGGTATTCTTTTCTTTCTTTATCACCAGTTTGGCATTGTATGCAAGAAAGGTAGATTTATTGAAAGTTTAAAGGAAGATGAAAATCGTTTGAATATTTTTTTTTGTTTCATAATACAAGGGGTAATAAAGAGAAGAAGAAACAGGTTTGATACTTCTGGATCAAACCGTAAGCTAAAGCTAAGAAATAACTAGGAGTTAAAACCCTACAACTTGTTTTAAAAAAAACAATACAACTATACATTGAATTATGAACCAGCACTACTAGAATTCTGGATCTCAGCCAGAAAAGAAGGGAAAAAGCTGAGGCTTGCTTGTTAGAGAAGCAAACTCAAGATCTGGAGAAGATATCTGCCAACTAGGGTTTGTGTTGAAACACAGCAGATACTTCCAGCTAGGGTTTGTGTTAAAACACAGCAGATACTTCAATAAGATTCCCTATAGATTTTAAAGGACAAAAGAAAACATATACCTACAAGATCACCTGCCCAGATTCCAGCTTCATCGCCACCAGTACCAGCCCTTACTGTAGCAAGGAAGAATGCTGTTTTTGTTAAAATGAAATTTATGGGCAGGTACCATCATCGCGGGCATAATAATGAAACAAAGTTGATCTATATCTAGTAGGAAGAACATGGTGAACCTAAACAGTAATTGCATTGTCTACCATATACTCGCCATAGTTCAGACCATCCAAGTAAAGTAGAGCAGTTTATTCAGTAGAAAATGATATGCGGCCCACAATTAATCAAATAATACAATTAACTCAAAAGGGAAGATATGAAATTACCTTCAAGCATTATATTTCTGGCATCAAGAGGGTCTGTAGGAAGGAGTTTTGTCTGTTAATATAACATGTAACATTATTAAAAAAAATCATTCCAAACATCAGCACACGGAACAAGTGTTACTCAGAAAGAGGAGCACCAATCTAACTGCTAATAACCTAATGCAAGGCTGACCATATCAAAAATATTTTATCAAATTACACCATAACGTACCTTAAGCTCCTCCTCAAGTTCTTTAATTTGATTAGACAATGACTCAATTTCGTACGAAATCATTGCCGCCATTTCTTCATCATTTCCATCGTCATCCGCCAAAGCTGATACATTGGTCATAAACAAGGACGTCAGCATGAAAATACCTTCAATAGTTCAATATATTCGAAACCTGAACAACTCTACTCAAATAGTCAAATTGCAACAAACCTTTACTCTCCTCTAACTGCTTCTCGCAGTCCTTATATTCCTTAAAAATTGACACAACCTGCCCATCAATAAACAACAGCACAAAACCGTCTTAAGCGAAACCCAAAATGAACTCAATCAGACAAATTATGATAATCTAAACTCTGCAGCACCTCATCGAGCTCCGCCAGGGATTGCGCCAGCCTCTGGTACTCACTTGGATTCGACACGACGTCTGGATCAGCCAGCTTGACCTAATTCAATTTCTCTATCAGAAAAACTCAAAATCCAACAAATTCGCAGTAAAATACTTACTAATCCAAACCTAACCATTCTAATCACTCGGTAACTAAAAAACCATACCGATAATTCCTTCCATGTCTTCTCCGCAGATTCCAGCTTCGTAATCAGATACGGCGCCTGCAATTTCAACCAGGTTTAACATATGAAATTACTCCTATAACCTCAGTTTGTGAATTACCAAGCGGAAACTGAATAAGCGAAGTTAGTGAGTGGTGAATGGACTGACGGCCATGCAAGTGATTCTGGGAGGTCTAAGATGAGGTTTGGGGACGGAAATGGAAGTCCATGAGTGGTGGGTGAAACGGCGTCGTTGAGGGAATGCGAGTAATCGAGGCGGTGCGGAGGTGGTGGTGGTGAGGCCGCTCATTGCCGCCGTGGGGGGAGAAAAGCGCGGTAAGGCGGATTGGTTGGAAATGGAGATTTTGATTTTATTTTCTTTAAGGCGAGGGTGCGTGGAGTGTGGATAAGTTTCGTTGTGCTTGGGAATTGGGGATAGATTGAGCAGCCTATCAATGGATTCTAGAAAGACACAAAGCCCGCATTTCTTCTCTTCTAGGCCCAACTCTCAACACCAATGATAAAAAAACAATGAAACCTGGCTGAGGGAGACTCCAAGCTTATTATAAACTGTGAACGGCTGCTTTGAGCCGCATTGTAGATTTGATCAATTAGTACATGACTTCATCAGAAACTTTAGTTATTAGTTTTGATTTTATTACTTTTAGGCAGGTTAAGGTGGCGTTTGGTAATGTTTTTAATGTCTTTTTTTTGTTTTCTAAAATGAAAATGATTAAAAAAACGTGTTAGTTTTTAATTTTACATGTAAAATTTCACGTATTCATTTTCATTTTTTAGAAACACAAAGGAAACATTTTCTAAAATTTAGACTCAATATAGAAAGAGCATGTATTCTCTCTTCCATCTTCTCATGTCGGGTCTGTCTCTTAGGTCTAGTTAATTTCTTCTCTCATTGTTCTCTTTTTCTATCACCAACAACTTCCATCTAAATTCTTTTTATACTAACTTCTTATGCAATCTTTTATTTTTTTAATATATACAAATGTATTAAGGTTTAAGCAAATTTATCGCACAGTATAATCGTATTGCTCTCATGTATGTACAATAAGTGATATTCATTTAATTTGGTGAGACATGATTCTTGAAATCTTGGGTATGAATTGATTTCTTTTTTTGTTTGAACTATAATATAAAAGTTTTTATTGTATGAATTGGAGTTAATAATATCAAAGTTGATCTCTTTATATGTAAAAGATCTGAATTCTTATATGATATTTCTGCATTTGTGTATGGGAACACGTTTTTGCCGCTTTTATTGTTATAAATTGTTTTCAGACTAAACTACCGTATGTATTTTTGAATCGTGAAAATGCACTCTCGTTTTCTCTTTTTCATTTCCAAAAATCATTTCTTTTTTATGTTTGAACTATAATATACAAGTTTTTATTGTATGAATTGGAGTTAATAATATCAAAGTTGATCTCTTTATATGTAAAAGATCCGAATTCTTATATGATATTTTCTGCATTTGTGTACGGTACTACTGAATACGTTTTTGCTGCTTTTATTGTTATAAATTGTTTTCAGACTAAACTACCATACGTATTTTTGAATCGTGAAAATGCGCTCTTGTTTTCTCTTTTTCATTTCCAAAAATCATTTTCTGAAAAATCGTGTTTGAAAACATTACCAGAAAGACCCTAACTTTTTTACCGATGCAATTATCAATTTTTGGCATTTTTGTAATTCACTTTTGTATTTGGAATGATAGTGACTTATGAGGCTTCAAAAGCCTTATTATTTGATATTGTAAACGTCCTAGAATTTTTTTTATTATAGTTTCTCTCTTTTCAGGAAAAAAACATGCTTGATCTTCTCTTGATCCATCTAAATCACACTAAGTGATAACGAACAGTTGATTGTAAGTCATTTTTCAGATGACAATGGAAAAAAAACATGTGTGGTCTGGTTTCATGTTGGCTTTTCAAGTGGGACATTCTTTAAGCAAGCAACTCTGATCAATCCCCTATCGCCCCACCGCATAATGAGAGCTTGATTGGAACGTTAATTTCTAACGTAACAATGGTGGATGAGATTGTAAGAGAGCCATACAAGAACCGTGCTGCCAGGCGAAATCACGGAGTGTTGCACCCTACATTTATTTTATAGTAAACTATAATTTAGATATCAACAAAATTTCAGTTTGTAAATATATCATTTAGAGAATATTTTACACTTTTAATGACACAAATTAACAAATTAGGACAAATTGATGTTCGCATGTCATGTGTTACTATATATTTTACCAAATTACCATTAATGACATTTTAGAATAAGTTGATGTCTACATGGCATGTGTCACTATTTATTTTACCAAATTACCTAAGTATGAAGATGCTACTGTCTATTGTCGAGTATGAAGGTGCTACTGCCGGTATGAATGTGCAACTGCTTATTGCTGAGTATAAATGTGTTATTGTCTAGTGTCGAGTATGAAAGTGTTACTGCATACTGCCAAATATGAAGGTGCTACTGCTTACTACCGAGTATGAAGGTGACACTGTCTACTATCGAGTATGAAGGTGTTATTGTCTACTGTCAAAAGCGGGCGTAGTTGTGTATCTCGTATTGCGACTACGAGAAGACTTCGGTTTCTAAAGGAATATGTATATAGAGCTGGTGACTCCTGTTTGCTTGAAGTTTCGTCCAGTGGAGTTTGACGACATTCCTTGACGGTTAGACAAATAAACTTTTGGAATGTGGATAATCTTTAAATGAATGTAATTAAGGGAATGACGGTTAGTTTTACGTCTCGTAGTGGAAATTTCGAGGACGAAATTTTTATAGGGGGGTAGATTGTAGGACCCCGCCCCAAAATTTCCCCTTTTACCGAGATCAGGCGGGTTACAGAGGGTTGTAACCGCGCTATTAGTTTTCTCCGAATAATTATTTGAGTTTTATATCGAGATATTTTACGGTTTTGGGGGAAAATAGATTAAATGTCCCGAAGTGGTAGATTATATTAAAACGAGTCCTCTAGTATGTCCATAGCTGCGAACTTGATCTGGAATGTTGATGTGATCGACAAATCTTGGCCGTTGAAAATTTTATAAAAAAAAACCCCTTTTTTCTCTCTCCTTTATCTCTTCCTCACCTTTCCATTTCTCTTCCTCTTTCTCCTTCTGTTTCTCCCTCTTTCCTTTTCTGGAGGGTTTGAACACTCTCTCTCCTTCTCCTTTGAGCAGCCGCTTCCTTCTAGGCAGCTTCTGGTGCTGCCTAGAAGGAAGGAGGACGCTAGCGGAGCTCACCGTAGGAGATACGCCGAAAAACCAGAGGATTGACTTCAAGGTATACAACCTCCACATTTTGTCTCAATTTTAGCCTCTTTAGGTTGCTGGGTTGTTGTATAAGTGGTTTTTGTAGGCATAGAAGCCTAGTTAGGCCGGAAAACCGAGCTTTTCCAACGAACCAGCTCATCGGAAAGTTCAGCACCAGAAGCTGCCTAGAAGGAAGGAGGACGCTAGCGGAGCTCACCGTAGGAGATACGCCGAAAAACCAGAGGATTGACTTCAAGGTATACAACCTCCACATTTTGTCTCAATTTTAGCCTCTTTAGGTTGCTGGGTTGTTGTATAAGTGGTTTTTGTAGGCATAGAAGCCTAGTTAGGCCG
Source organism: Comarum palustre (assembly GCA_951800085.1). Taxonomy (NCBI): domain Eukaryota; kingdom Viridiplantae; phylum Streptophyta; class Magnoliopsida; order Rosales; family Rosaceae; genus Comarum; species Comarum palustre. The sequence goes on from OX637589.1 coordinate 12,492,311, forward strand.
GAAAACCGAGCTTTTCCAACGAACCAGCTCATCGGAAAGTTCAAAGGTAAAAACCCTGGTTTTTACCGCTGAAGAATTACCTTTTACTATTTTATCGTAGTGTAAAATGTCAGAACTGTCCCTGGTAGTATGAGATAATTACAGGGGTGCCACTAGGGCTGAAATTCTATAAATACCCCTGATTGTTTTGTATAATTACAAGGATGCCATTGAGGCTGAAATTCTAGAAATGTCATTAGCAGATTTGTATATTTACAAGACTGCCTCTGAGGTTAAAAAGACCATACTACCATTGGCTGTTTTGTATATTTACAGGGGCTGCCACTAAGACTGAAATTTCTAAAATATCCCATGGCAGCTTAGCATATTTACCAAGCTGCAATTGAGTCTGAATTGACAATATTACCCCTGGTAATTCTAGGTATTTATAATAGTGCCATTGGGGATAAATTAACTATTATATCCTTGATGGATTTATATAATTATGTGTTTGCTTTTATTTTCTATTTATATGCGTATGGATGTTATAGACTTGTATGGTGGAGTGTTCAGGATAATCTCGATAGATAGCTGGTCGATGAATATCTCAGCGGAGAGGTTAAACTCCGGTTATGCATTGGGTGTTTGCAATCCTTATTGATAGATCGACCGATATATATAGAAAAGCGGGATTTGCTCGGTTATGGCGTTAATTAATATAAGAGCCACGTGTGGCTTGATCCCTGAGTACAGGGTACGTAGGCAGCCTGACCGGGATTCGGGTGCAGTCACAAATACTATTAGAACCCTAGGTCCTCTAAAGTAATTAGTATGAAATCCAAATGCGAAAATCGGGATAACCTCCGGTTGTGAGGTCTCTTCCGATATCTTTTGGATTGTTGGAAATGGTTTGAGAAAAAATATTATCCCTTCTCAAGGGGGATTTTGAGTAAATCTATTTTGGGATGGGTCCCGCACGTCCTATTCCGGGTTTAGAGAGGTAAATTTGGGCCAGAACGTGACAAACATCACAGCCCTCCCCTGAGTCTCTTGTCACTCACCGGCCACAATCCACCACAATACACTCACCACAATCCTTCCACAATAGAAAAAGTAACAAAAAAATATTATGATCATCGAAACCTCGGCACAATCTCCACAATCCCCACCGCCGCCACCACATTCTCCACAATCTCCACAATCTCCACGTCACTCATCGAAGTCCTCCCCGCCCTCACCACACTACAAGTCCCGTTGCTCAAAAAAACTATCGCATACTCCATAACCCTCTCCATCCGCTCCTTCCACTTCTGCTTCTGCAAGTCCACTGACATCAAAATCATCATATTCTTCTTGTAAAAGACCTTCCCTAAACACCTCGGCAGCAACTTCACAATCCGATTGTCTGTTAAAAAGCAATTATACGACTCCATTATGTTATGCTTGCCTTCGAACGACTTGTAGTTGGACCTGAGCTTGGAGAGCTTGATTGTTTTTGCAATGGATTTGTTTTAGGACTAGATTCGGTTTTGGATTTGGTCCATAGTGACGTTGGAGGTGCGATGGTTGTTGTAGATGAGACAGAACTAGGTGGAAAAGCGGGGGGAGGGGAGAATTGAGGTATGAGTTGAATTAGATTTGTTTTAGATGGATATTTTGTGGTTATAAAGTAAGGGTATTTTTGATCATTTGAGATGACAAATTGGATCAAGCCTGAAAATATTGGTTGTGGGCCTAAGACTTATGTCCTAATTTGTTTAAAAAATATTGAAGGTGTGTTTTTTTGTATTTTAAAATTTAGTTAGTTCTTTATATGTAATTCTCTCTTTATTTTATCTTTATGCTGATTATTTATTTTGGCTTATTTAGAATGAATAATAACTTAGACTTCGTTTGATATTGTGGTTTAAAAACTCAATTTTTTTTAAAATTCAGTTTTAAATAAATAATTCCTGACATGCTTTTAAAAATCGTAGTTATTTAAATTAAAACGGTTTAAATAAAAGTTTTAAGACTACCAAACAAAAATGTTTTCTATAATATTGATTATAATCTTTAAAACTCAATATCAAACAAACTGAAACATAATCACAGGTGTTACAATACATTTGGTAGTTATTGTTTAAATCAATAAGCATAAGGCATAAAGTTTTAAAAATTTAAACAAGTGTTATAAAAGGTAAATTTGTGCGAACCTCTTAGATAAAATTTAATTATCAATTATTTCAATACTACAAGGGGAAGTAGATGACCCCTTTTTGTCACCATACATGAGTCGTGGCACTAAAAACACATAGGAAAAGCGTAGCTGCCAAGGTAATGAAGCACTCAAACTAAAACCAAACCAGTCGACGGTCGATAATTAACATTTGATATTCGTGGAAACCTATGATCACCAACCCCTTAATCCTCACCAATAACTACCGCTAAGCCAGATTTTAGCGCCATTTTCTACCACGACCGCGCGCCGTACCGCGCTAACATCCAACTGAGTCGAACGTCGGCAAAAGCTCCTCCACTCTCAGAGCTCAAATTGACGATTCTACCCCCGTCCTTTCCTGAACCAACTTGTGACGCAGGGCTGCACCGTAACTTCATCGCTCCCTCCCAAGCGTCGGTTCCGAAAGTTACCCAAGCTTTCCAGATGCGCTTTATTAAAAAAAAACAAAAAACCCCAAAAACCAAAAAGACAGAGAAATAGCAAGTGGAAGTGTGTGTGTGAAGCCAAAAAGGCCAAAATACCAGACCGTACGGATACGGTCTCTCTCTTAATACTTTATAGAGGGACAGCTCTGAGCTTTAGCTTTCCCCTTCTTTGTTTCTCCGTTACTTGTGTTGTGTTCTGTTGTTTGTTTCTGTCTTTGGGTTTTTTTGGGAGACTGTGAGCAATCCTGTACAGCCCTCCCCCTTCTCTCCTTTTCCTTTCCTCTTTTAGTGTATACATACTAAACGACGCCGTTTTACCTCCTATGGAGCTTTACGGTCGGAGCCCCGCGAGAAACGGGTCCAACCCGGAATGGAGCTCCGGCGCCGCCGAGACCGGGCTCGAAGGTATGTTTGGTTTTGATTTGGGTTTCTAGGGTTTTGAGATTTTTTGTGTGATGGTAATGTGGGGTGGAATTTTTTTGTAGAGCAAATGTGGCATTTGGGCCTGACGAGCACCGAATCGTACCCGGAGCGGCCCGGTGTGCCAAACTGTGTTTACTACGTGCGAACCGGGTTCTGTGGATATGGTGTCAGGTGTCGGTACAACCATCCTCGTGATCGTGCTGCGGTAAGCCTTTCTTGTGTTTGGTTTGGAACCAGCTCTTGAGCTTGTCTAATTGTTTTAAACATCGTTGAGTAGCTTGAGTGTTAAGGAGTACTTAGTTTGTTGTTTCGAAAGTTAGGTGGTGGGTTGAATGCCGAGAAACAGGGGTGAATTTCGGAATTGTATGGCTTTTGTGTTTTTCTTAGACCTAGGTTAGGTTAAATTTGTGTGTAATGAACATGTTGGACATAAATGTGAGTTGTTTCACTTTCTTGGTATGAAACACTAGTGTTTAAGTGAGTCCGGTCTTTGTTAGTTTAGTTTCTTTGAGCGGAGTTAGCTTGTTGTCGCTTTATGTGAAACTAGATGATTGTTTGTTTGTTGAGAGAGAATGCCTGGGAGCTTGGGATGGGGACAGATTCTGGAGATGTGTTTCTTTGGGGTCTCTTTTACTCCTATTTTGGTTAAGATTGCATTTGATGAAATGATTAGGCCTAATATTGGTGCTTTGAGCCAATGGAACAATATCATTTCTTGGATTTCTTAAATAGCTGAAATTATGTTATTCATGTAATGATTTGAGCTAATGCTGCATTCAGGTTGTGGCAGCTGTGAGAGCTACAGGGGACTACCCAGAAAGAGTGGGCGAACCTGTATGTCAGGTGTGCAGATGTATTATGATATATTTGAGGATATAAAATTGGCATTTCTTCCATTGTTTACAATTTAAACTGTAACATCAACTTATGATGTTTTTTTTGCTTACTGTTCAGTATTATGTAAAGACCGGGACCTGTAAATTTGGTGCGTCCTGCAAGTTCCATCATCCAAAACATGGAGGTGGATCCTTTACCCGTGCTCCACTAAACATTTATGGCTACCCGCTACGACCAGTTTGTACTTTGTCTCTCCACTAAATACACTGGATATTGCACATTCGTGTGAAATTTTTGATGAACTCCTGGTGCAAATGGCTCATTAATCATTATTTTTTATAATGTAACAGGGTGAGAGTGAATGCTCCTACTATTTGAAAACGGGGCAATGCAAATTTGGTTTAACCTGTAAATTCCACCACCCGCAACCTGCTGGAACTACAGTACCAGCCGCTGCACCTCAATTTTATCCGTCGGTGCAGTCTCCTTCTGTTCCTATGCTAGAACAATTTGGGGGCCAATCCACTGGTTTGAGGGTGGCCAGGCCTCCACTATTACCTGGTTCATATGTTCAAGGGGCTTACGGTCCTGTCTTGATTCCTCCAGGAGTTGTTCCTATTCCAAGCTGGAATCCGTATTCGGTATGATAAAAACATATCTATGTTCAGACTTTGTGGAAATTAGTTACTTGTGTGTAACTTGTATATTTGGTGCAGGCTCCTTTAAGTCCTGTACTATCTCCTGGAGCTCAACCCACAGTAGGAGCAACCTCTTTGTATGGACTGACACAGCTATCTTCTCCCACCCATGCGCTTGCAAGGCCTTATGCCGCTGTACCATCTTCAGTAGGCCCTTCTAGCAGCAGCCCAAATGAACAAACCTTCCCAGAGAGGCCTGGAGAACCTGAATGCCAGTATTACCTGAGAACTGGAGACTGTAAATTTGGACTGTCCTGTCGGTACCATCATCCTCGAGATCGGATTGCACCAAGGACAAATTGTCTCCTCAGTCCAGTTGGTCTCCCTCTCCGTCCGGTATGCTGAGTTATATATGTATTTAATTTGAAGCTTTAACCCTTTACATTTCCAGTGTCAGAGCTTAGAAGAACCCAATAACTGTCTTTGCCTGACTAAACAATAAGTTTTCTTTTATGGAAAGTGAGTAATTATTATCACATTCAGATTTATGCAAAATTTACAATCATGATTATGCAACTGAGCAACCCAAACACTTTTTTGAACATGTTTTTGATGTGAGATGGTTCTGCAATATAATTAAGTACTACTTTCAATATAGTCCCTTAGCAGAACCTTCTTTTTGTAAAGGGTAGCAGAAATCTATTCCTTATTGGGTGCCAAAATTGGACCAAATGGTACATGGAATGCAAGTTCTAAATTGCAAAAAAAGTGCGCCTCTGGTTGGTCAAAAAATATGTCAAAGTTGTTTCTCCAAAGTCCACACATGAATGATCTTTTCATTTTAGTGATGGTTAAGAATAAAGTGGCAAAGTTTCTTGACTGCAAATTTTTGTGCCCAGAGTCCTGACTAGTTAATCTGTCTTGTCTGTGCCCTTGCAGTTACATCTTCTTTGGTTTATGCTTCCATATCTGCATTGTTCTATGTACAATAACAATTAATCTTTTTTCTTCGTAATTATGGCTGGTTGAAAGGGGGTGAGTTGCTGTTGGCTCCTGGGCAGGTCTCTGTCCAGATACTTTGCTTATATATCCCTGCCTGTTTGTTTTAAAAAACTGTGGAGTGCATCTGTTCAGACCTTGCATCTGTAAATATTCATTTTTACTCTTCATCCCACCTTTAAAAAATTTCCAGCATAGCACATCTTTATAAAACCATTCTCCCTTTCCACCAGTGTTTTATGCATTGTGTTGCTGAACAGTTACATTCATAAATCTGTTAAACATGTGATGTTCTTTCCTACTTTATGTACCTTGTTTCAGACATATCCTTTGCTTCTCTCCTATTTAGAGAATTCAGAATTGAAAATATAAAGTTTTTTTAATGTTTGCAGGGTGTGCAACCTTGTACATTCTACTTGCAAAATGGGCATTGCAAGTTTGGGTCTTCCTGCAAGTTCGATCATCCAATGGGGACTATGAGATACAGCCCATCAGCTTCATCTCTAGATATGCCTGTTGATCCATACCCGGTTGGATCTTTGCTGGGTACCCTAGCTCCTTCTTCCTCATCTTCAGAGCTTCGACCTGAATTAATTTCAGCTAGATTGCCTTCTTCTGGGAACCCCTCCAGTAGTTCAGCCGGATTGATTTTTTCTCAGAGTGGATCTGTTTCACTAGCTGATGTGCAACTATCAAGTCAAACTTCTGTTCCTATAAGCAATAGCAGAAGCACAAGGCAAGGTGGCGAGGTTCGTCGCTCGAGTTAGTGTAATTCCTGAAATTCACTCCTCATTGTCTCCCGGGTTCGGTTTCTCTAGCCTCTGTTTATAGATGTCAGTAAATGTGTAATGGTCAATTGTGCAAAGGTTTCATATTTCAGTCATGGTCCATCAACAAATTGTGTTTAGCCCACACTAGGATGGATATTGTTGATGCTAGTGTCATCTATATACAGCAATCAGTATGATTCCAAATAAGCTGCAAATGTCAAATCCCATATGTACTTTCTGTCTCTATCAAGTAATTATAGTAGAGAGCAAGCAATTCAAGTAAGCCTGCCATGTTTCCTTGTCTTTGGAACATGTACAACTTATCATTTTGTGTACTGCACTATCATATATCTCATACTTTTCTCTAAGTACCATTCATATTGTTTAAATTCTCTCTGACATGCCCATTGGAAAAAAAATGTTAGCTGAGAATCATATGTTGTACATGTGCCCTCGCTAGATCTGCATGTCTGAAAAGGTGTGGTTCATGGTCAATTCTCAGTCCTCAGTATCTGCCCTGAAACTGAAAAGTTTGTGGACCAAATATCGGAAAAATGTTTCCGATTTCTTAGCTTAATGCTGCCTCTTTTTACCCATATAATCCCTCTCTAAACCAGACTGGTTACGAAACTCTGGCTAGCTACCCAGCCATCTCAAAATGTCTGATTGTTAGGAATGGTGTAAGGCCAGTCTTGCTCGAGGGCAACTTGTTCAGCAATGGGGTTGTCTTAGGATGAGATTGGCATACACCAATCCTCATCTCGAACAATTTAGAGTTCTTTTGAATAGATGTAAACCCTGTTCCAGATAAATATGTACATTTAGCTACTTGGTTTTCACAACCTTCCTTCGCATGACACCCTGTAGGATAATGTCAATTACTTTGCTTGAATGGGTTGATCCTGAGGAGAATGAGGTGTTTCATGTCTTGGACAATATGGAATCATCTTTGGTTAATCCTGAGGGCTAGGATGATTCTGATGTTGCAAGGAAGGAGAAAGTTGGTAATGTTAATGATACAAAAAATTTAGCTCAGGTAATGTAAGCAAAGAGGAGTATAATTCAATCTCTCCATAAGGAAATCACATTATCTGAAAGCCAGATTGAATACAAGTCTGTCAATGCATTGGTAGATGATTTGATTGCAAAACCAACAGAACTGCAGCTGGAACCTACCAAGGAGATGTCATTGACATGCTTGATATATATAGGATTCGGCACTCAAGTTGCTGCCATTGCTATGGAGGCCTTAGCAAATGGTCGTGTTCGTGGTTTTTTTTTTCGAGAGGAGGTGGTGTTGACTGCTTCCGCGCAAGAGAATGATACTCGTGGTCAAACAGTTGTGTGTATATACATGGTAAGATTTGTAGATTGGTTGAGAATCAATTTCTTAAACTTCTTAGAGAATTCTTACCAAATTGATTTAGAGGTCTAGTTTGCCTTTATCCGCAAGGGAAAACAAATCTTAGCTTGGATCGATAGCAAACATAGAATGACAACTCAATATACAAACAATTTTGCACACTGTAAACACGCCTCCATCAGAGCACATTTCTACCAAAGACTCCTAGAGGTTTTTGTAGTGACTGATTTTTTATATTAATTTTCTTGTAATATTCTCAAATTACTAAAAGATTATTTGAAAAATTCTTATTCGTAATTGTGAAGTTGTGGCTCGGAAATTGTTTCTTTAAGGTATATTCACAAACTTCTTTCATGAAAATTATAGTACTCGACGATACAAATCCGTGAACATGCGGCAAATTATAATCGGACATAATTTATATTTAATCGAAGTCTAGGGTTGTTTAAAAAGAAAAAAGAGGGAAAGAAGAGTATAATTGTATAAATATGAAAATTTTTGGGTTTATTTGGAAAACCCCAAAAGATTTTCACCGTCGCGTTTTTCCCCTTTCTTTCGAAACGACGTCGCCGATCTCCTCCAGACCAGAACTCCACCGCCGGAACACCAATCGGGACGCCGCCGGTCTCGTTGGAACCACAAGAGCTTCACTTTCAAATCTATGGAGCCTTTGCTTGCTGTTTCGGGCTGGAGATTGAATAGTGAGCAGAAAGCAGAGGCTGCTTTACTGCTCGCCAGAGTCCGCCTTCCTCGACGGCGATGGAGGTTGAAACTGGGTGATTAGAGACAGTCTCTTTCTTCTTATCGAGTTGGTGGAAGCCACGGAGCGAGTTGTGGGTTCCAGGGACGCCGCCTCTTGTGGTGGCCGGTGACGGCGCGTCGGGTAATGTTAGGGCTGCTGGATGGTTTCTAGATTATGTCTGAGCTTCTGCCTTTAGGATGCTTCAGTTTGGAGTGCGCGCCGGTTCACTCATTTCCTCATTTTATGTATTTTTAATTTTAGAGAATTTTTTGTTATTTTTAGGTCCAACCGTTTTCTTATTTTATTCTTTAAAATAAGGATGAAAAAACGCTCATTCATCAAATTTAGAGCAAAGCTTTTATTTTTTAAAATTAAATGTTTCACATATTTTAATAAAAAGTTATCAAATATATAATATTTTATTGAGTTTGTTATTGTTAATATAAAATATATAACCTTTTGATATGATTAATAATGATATAAATTATTTTATTGTTGAAATAAATGACAAAATTTTTAAAATAAAAAATTATTAGAGTTGAGACAAAAAAATTTTAAAAATTTTGATTTTTTCTTTATCATTTTAAATTTTTAAAAAAAAAACTATTAAACACGCTCTTAAATCATTTTGTTGTTAACATAAGGGTGAGATTTTGTAATGTTTGTTGTGAGCTATCGTTGACCTTGGGAGGTAGCGAGGGAAGGTTGCCTTTCTTCGGTTAAACTTTTTTACTTAGGATTAGTTTAAGGATGTAATGTAAATTTAGTCTTAATAGTACTAAATTAATATTTGTATTGTTAAGGTGTTTTTGGACTTGAGGCTTGTGTTTGTGAAGACACAGTGATATTAATTTTAAAAGTGAGTAAATCTCACGAAAGTTCATGTTAGAACCAAATACTATCATGATAAATGAGATTGCTGTAAAAGAAATGATTTTATTATTATTTTTTTAAAAAAAATATATGTACTTAATCGACAATGACTCATAGGTAAGTAAAACAAGTTTTGTATTTTAAAATAAATTATTTTTAAAATATATGAATTTGATCGTTAACATCTCAATGACTAAAAATTATATATTTTTATATTAATTGTTATTTAAGAAATTTGTGGCCATAAATAAAAGAAAATATGTAATCCAAAATGTTGCGATATTTTATTTATTTATGGATGACAATTAATTTTTGGTACTGACATAAATAAAGAAAAAAATTAGAAATGTTGCGATATTTTATTTATTTATGAATTATGGATAATTTGTGTATGAGATTTATTAGAAAGCTGTTGGACAGTTTAACTGGGAACCAAACCTTTGATCGGGTGATTGGTTAATATTAGTATTAGAGCTCTAGTCTAGTCTGTCAATGTGTGCCGTGGGAGGTATCTTCATAGATATCTGGGACTCACGAACACTTATCATTTTGTATGTCGTAGGATGTACCAAATTAGTATCCGAGACTTACAGATACATGCTTTGTTGTTGTATGTCGTAGGAATCATATTGATAGGTGTCTGGGAGTCACGGATACATATGTGCCTTTTTTAATGTGTGGACAAATAATATAAGAATATATATTATCCTTCTTTTATATTATTTGTTCTAATTGAGTTAATGTTGAATTTTACTCATACGAGCTTTTTAGCTTATCGGGTTTGTTGTTTTACAAACAGGTGCACTATTTCATGGTATAGAGGTTGGACCTGTAGGTGTGGATCCACAGGCTTGATTTGGAGATTGTGGGATTTTATTTGGGGCTAGATGGACCTTGGATTTTGTTTGGAATTGTTGAGATTTTTAGATGTTATCATGTCAAATTTTTGAAAAAAAATTACTATTCAAAAAATTGAAGTGTGACGGTCTATTACTCCACCAAAGCCCACCCAGTTGGTAAATTCCGCATCTACTCACCAAACCTCAACACGAGCAAAAAGTCCACCCCCATTTCATAGCCTTATCACGAGTAAAATCTCATAAAAACCAATGGTATGGCGTCAAAACTCTGACCTTAGCAAATATCTATTGTTAGAGGAAAACCTTTGGCAAATATCATGTTATCCTAATATTGTAGACTCTGCTTGACTTCATCGGCTCAAGTAAGAAGCGTATGTTCTACGATGAACAAAGGAAAATCCTAGCCATCTTTGGTTAGGTCTGAGAAAGAATCTTGGTGCCGACTTGATCAGCGCCCGCACAACAGTGACCTAAGAAGAATTCAGAAGCACGCATAGAGCAAAAAAAGGTTGCACCTAACCTCAAAGGTACTGGCACGCTGCAGAACAAGCTGATTGTTCGAGAATTCCAAATTCACCCCGAACAAGTCTATTGGCCGCAATTATGCAATATTGGACCTGAACCTAAATTTTCTTCATTCATTCTACCAAGTGATGTGAGAACCCGTACGTTTTTACTATGGTTTATAACGAGTTACTGAGGTTTAAGTCTCACTCGGTAACTTAACAAGTTAACAACCACGTTCATTTTTGAGTTTTTCTAAATTCTTCAAATTTCTCATTTAAGGAATCGATGTCATAGTACGTGTCGACACGAGTCTCCCAGTATTTTTGAAATATTTTTCGGAGCTTCCATCTATTTTCTACGAATTTCTGAAATTTTTGGTAATTTTTAATTATCATTCCGGTAAATAGTTTTTACCATTTTCAGATTTAATTTTTATCTTCTTTAAATCTGGACCGTCAGATCTTTCCAATATCTAATCCTGACCGTCCATTTTCATATAAAAGGAGGGTCATATTTGACTTGGTAAAAGCTTCCCCTTTCGGGTCAACTCAAGCTCCCCGAGCTCTCTCTGCTCTTCGGCGTCCTCCGCCTGACGCCGGTGATTCCCACAACCACTCGGTGGCGTACCACCACCATTTGATTCCTCTTCCTCTCCTCTACAAAACCCTCAAACCAACCTAGCAAACATCCACTCTTCGTGGAGATCAGAGGAGGAGAAAACTCGTCTGAGTTCTCCTATCTCTGGTAAAGCAGGCGACGACACAGCCTCTAGAGGGTAAGGTTCTTCTCCCCTCTTCTTCATGCCCTTAATTCTTAGATTCATGCCCTAATTAGAGTTCTTTTTGCCTATTTCTGGGTTGCGGGTTCTTGACTCTAAAGAGAAGTTCTTGGGCTTCAAGCGAGCTTCTAGAGCTTGGACAAGCCCTGCGGCAGTTGGTTGGAGCTCCTACTGCAAAAGTGTAGCTTCTGGGTCCGAGTTTTGGCAGATTAAAGAGGTAAGGCTTCGGTGTCCAGTTTTGGGTATGGTGTATGTGTGGCTGTTGTGTTGTTGAATAATGTTGAAACTGTGATTGAATCGTGTTTTTCTTCTGTCTTCATGTCGATAACTTGGAATCGAATAAATGGGGGAAATTATGGTGAAATTCCGGCAAGCTGACAGGAATCCGGTAGAGGATTCCGATAAGTCACCGGAATCCGACGAAGCAGCAGTTTTTCTGACCGTGAGCCGAAGAGGTAGAATTCGATTTCCCTGATAACCTTAACTTCGTAAAGATCCCGTTAAATCGTAATCGGGAAGTTAAGTTTAAGGAAACTTGCTAAAAACGGAAAATAGCCGTAATTGGAATCTTTTCCATTTTAGAAAGCTTTTTATTTTTTTGAAACCGACTAATTTAGGAAACTTTCCATTTGGGAAAGTTTCCATTAAGGGAAAGTTTTTATTAAGGGAAAGTTTATATTTTGGGAAAGTACCATTTTTGAAAAAAAATAGTTTAGTAAAGATTTGAAGTTCGACGAAATTAGGAAAAATGTTGAATTGTTAACGGAAAATGGTAACCAAAAATTCTAGAAATATCATGTTGACCGTTTTAAGTAAAAATTAGTGATTCATATTATCGATGTATCGACTCTTAGTAAATAAATTGGTTTATGTGATGCATTGAGTGTCTATAGTAATTCAATGAATTATTATGTGATAACCTAATGTCAACTAAAAATGGCAAAGACAAGTTTAAAGGTTAAGTCAGACTCCCGGCAAATGAGCAAAGAGTCGATAATCAAAATCGAGTTAAAAATGGTAAAGAGTCATAAAAGGAATTTGTTGGTCAACTTGGTCAATGTGGTCAATCCTAATCAAACTAGGAATGCTGAGGTCAATTGGATTGTTATTATTTCTTCGTTGCTAAGCTACTTTGTTTTACAGTAATTCATCGGACGAGTTAGCTTACACGGTGTCCTCGGATTACCGAAGTGGTTCTTGGAAGCTTGGAGCTTACGTATGGAACGACAATTCCAGGTAGGGAAAGCTAAACCCCATTTGTTAGTGGTTTCGCCTATATATGAAAGTGCATTATTTTTGTATGCTCATGGTCGATGCCTCTGGAAAGTTTTTATTATATTATGTGATAAATAATTTATGATTGAACCAAGAAAACCCGAGGCTAGAATCTAAAAGTAGTACTGTTGTTCTGATTTCCGGTGCTTTGCCTAAGAGTGACGAAACCTAGTATATAGCACTCCCACGGTGTCGATGACTGTGAACCTCCGGAGGGGCAATGCCCTGTTTATTTTATTTTTCTGCTTATGCTCGTCTCGTACAGAGTTAAGCGAGCTGTAAGTGCGGTGTGTACTACGAGTGATGTGTTGAACATTAGTTGTAAATGGACACTCTCGCAACTATTCGTCTACGGACGCATAGGTAGTTGGCCCTAGTTTGCAGTATAGACAAACTCGGGATTCGGCCACGTAGATCCATGAAGCCATGCAGACTGTATTTGTACTTTGAGCGCTCTGACCTTTGTTTTTAGCATACTGCATAGTTTTTCTCTAAAGATATGAAATGATAACTTTTGTGTGGCAAAGATTTTCTAAATGGTTTTATTCGAGCTCAAATCTATACGGATATCTATATATGGTTTCATGGATTTCAAACCTAGCATTAGTAGGCTTATATGTGAGCACGCGAGGACGACGCTCACCCCTACAACTGATTGTTTGCATGTACTATGTACTGTGACGGGATAGATAAAGGGAGCTATGTGTGTGGTCTCATTTCATACTCGGTGTTTGGTCCAAGCTCTACTCATTTTTCCAGCTCTACCATTCGAGTTATTTTCTAGAGTGCTTGACAAAAAATATAAAGGTGTCTTCCTACATTATTAATCCTGTAATATGTTTTATTGTTGTTGCTAAAGTTTTTAATTGGTCATTTAATATGTCCATCTTCCGCCAAATTGGAAAAACTCTGATAATTGTTTTAAGAAACTCTTGTGGTACCACTCAAGTTTAAAAATTTTATTTTACCTACCAAGTTAATAATCGCGTTGTGTAGCGAGTAGAACAACCAAAAGAAAGGACAAGGATGGTAACTCTCCAAGGAGCTTGAGAAGAAAAGGGGGAGAGGCTCTGGGGAACCTGAAAGAAAGATAAAAACTTCGAGAGTCGAGATAAGGGTGTTATGGCTTGATACTTTAGCGCCGAGTTCAACTAGGTTTAAGGTTGTATTGTTGTTGTAAACATTTGCATGTTATGACTATGCCCTAAAACTGATCCTCAAACCTTTCTTTTATAATATATGGTTCAGTGAAAGGAATTTTGAAATTTTTAGATCTTAGCTGACGGAACAGAATTATTTCGTCGGCTAAGTGATAAATAATTTTTCTAAAATTTTGGTCTAAAATTTTACTCGGAAAAATTGTTCTGAATTTTATTTTACTCGTAGCTGACAGAATTAAATAATTCTGTCGGTTAAGTGATACTTTAGGAGACGGAATTATTTAATTTCGTCGGTTAAGTGGTAAAAAAATGTTTTTTTATAACTTAGGTGACGTTATAATTCTGATAACCATACTTGACAAACAAAAAACCGACCGTCTGATATAATCATTATAATAAAATATGGATATGGTAAAAAATTTAACTTGATCCGACAATGTTAAGAGCTCGATCCGGATGGTCAATCCCGTTAGTCAAACCCTTAAACGCACGAAAACAGTTATTTAACCGTCTAAATTACGTATTTTGGCCAGACCTTCAACTGAAAATAGTTTCAAATCAATGAGATGCAACTAGTGGTATAAAAATTTTCAAAAATAACCCCCGAAGATAGGGCTGCCCATAGGGAGAAAGAATGGTAAATTGCGTTGACCGCAACTATCGGTACCGAGACGTTGCCGGAATTACGTGATTTTTCAATTGTAAACGTATTTCACCATTTCGGTCATATCTTATTTCACAACATTTTTACGTTTCAAGGTTCTACGTAGAGTTTGTTTTTGAAACAAATAATTTACTTAAAACTTAGTAAACAAGTTATATAACATTAGTAGGCATGTTGTGATCCTAATGATCAAACTTGAAAAACAAAAATCTGACCATCTGATATGATAATTATAGTAAAACATGAATATGGTAAAAAATTCAACTTGATCCGACAATGTTAAGGGCTCGATTCGGACGGTCAATCCCGTAAGTCAAACCCTTAAACGTACGGAAACGGTCATTTGACCGTCTAAATTACATATTTTGGTCAAACCTTCAACTGAAAATAGTTTCAAATAGATGAGACACAACCAGTGGTATAAAAATTTACTGAAAAATAATCCCTGAAGATAGGGCTACTCACAGGGAGAAGGAATGATAAATTGCGTTGACCACAACTATCGGCACCGAGACTTTGCCAGAATTACGTGATTTTACAATCGTAGACGTATTTCACCATTCCGGTCATATCTTATTTCACGACTTTTTTGCGTTTGATTGTTCTACATAGAGTTTGTTTTTGAAACGGAACATTTACTTAAACTTAGTAAACAAGTTAACATTAGTAGACATGTTGTGATTCTGATGATTAAACTTGACAAACAAAAATCTGACCGTCAGATATGATCATTATAGTAAAACATGGATATGGTAATAATTCAACTTGATACGACAATGTTAAGGGCTCGATTCGGATGGTCAATCTAGTAAATCAAACCCCTAAACGCACGGAAACGGTCATTTGACCATCTAAATTGCGTATTTTTGGTCGGACCTTCAACTAAAAATAGTTTCAAATCGATGAGTCCCAACCAGCGGTATTAAAATTTACTAAAAAATAACCCCCGAAGATAGGGCTACCCATGGAGAGAAAGAATGGTAAATTGCGTTGACCGTAACTATCGACACCGAGACTTTACCGAAATTACGTGATTTTTCAACTGTAGACGTATTTCACCATTTCGGTCATATCTTATTTCACGATTTTTTTTTTGAAAATTTTGCTTCATATGAACAGTTCCAAAGAAAAAACTTATGATTAATTTGTTACTGTATTTTTAATCTTAGCCGACATAATATAAGCTTTTCTGTCTTAGCCGACGAAATATAGTTTTTTTTTCCATCGGCTAGGCTCTTAGGTCTTAATCGACAGAAATAAGAGCTTTCTTAACCGACGGAAATAGCCAGGAACACAGTTCCGTCGGCTAAGAATGACTTAGTAGACAGAATTCCTGACCTTGTTTCGTTAGCTAAGAAGGGCTTAGTCGACGAACTATTTATCCTAGCCGACAAACTTGTTTCGTCGGTTAAGAAAATCATAACTGACGGAGCAGTTTAGATTCCGTCGGCTAAAAGTGAAAATCCAATAGTGATGGTTCGCATAGTAGATAAAGATGCGATCTTCTCTGCTAGTTGGTTGAGTTGCACAAGGTTTCGTTTTACTTGACAACTACGTAACTGAACGGCGTAGTTCCAGTCACGTATAAAGACTTATTTTGGAACCACAAACATGAACCCTAATCGAGTTAAAGATTTGCAAAAGTGTTCAACACTAACGTCGTATGTGATTACATTAGCGACCTCGTAGTATGTTTCTGCTAAAGTGAAACAACCGTATCTCGCACAATGCAGAAATTAATCACCTTCTGATTGCAGTGGGTTTAATTTAGGATTCTTACAACCTGAAGCAACTTGGACGTGTGCATGCTGCATGCAATCATTGATTAGTTGTGGTCTTCTTTAATCACACAAACTTGACAGCTAGCATAAGTGGTGCGATTAGCTCCCACAAGAATACTTCATCTCACAAGCTTTTTAGTACTTCTATGCAAACTCTACCATTAGCTCGCACGATTCTGATCAGGTCATGACTTATAAACAATATTTTGGGCTCGCCCATGAGAGAAAAATCCTTTATTATTCGGGCTCGTTGATATATGTAACGTATCTTTACATATATGTAAATATTAGTCTTTCAGTTAGAACTAGAATGAGAAACCAGATCATATGCCTAAAGGTTTGATCCGCTAATTCCAACCATTATGAGAAACAAGATTTCTGAGATATATGGTATGATTTATATTTAGTAATTAAAAGTGTTTCATATGGTGTATTGTGATTTGGGAGACTAGTAGACTAACAAGTGATGATTACATTTATGATCAAGAAAGTTTGAAGTTCTACATCACCAAGTACAATTGCACAGGATTAAAAGACTCGAACTAATCTGACCAACATTACCAAGATCAATCCTAAGTTTCTAACCGGTACAATGAATTCAATCCATGTTCTTTTTTTTTTTGAAAAGGGTTTGGAACCTAGCCTAGCTAGGAGGCTCAGCCCCACGCCCGGTGAAGTAGAAGGTAACCACATTACAGAGCAATGTGAATTAAACCACGAGATCTGTTGCCCATTTGTTTTTTGTTTAGTTCCAAAGGTGACTTACTTCACACAACAACGTTGATATGGCCGAGTTGGTCTAAATTAAGGTTTTGGTCCAAAAGGGCGTGGGTTCAAATCCCACTGTCAACAATTAGCTTTTCATTTTTCTTCAGCTGATTATGAACTCCAAATCTACATATCTCATACTAGAGTTTGATTACAAATGGTGTCTATAATTGATAATGCCACCGACCCACACGTTGGATGAACACAATGCATGCTTGCTCCACATACAATCATTCTCCTCAAGTTTTAAATTAGTGGGTTCACATTTTCATTTTTGCCTCTACATAATCAGTAGCACACCTTTTCCTCACCTGTACTAATCATTCCATGTCCTGTTTCACCCTCATGCATATCAAAAAGAAAGACACGCTTTTGGCTATTGCTGTCCTTCCCATCTGATATAGCTCACACAAAATATCCTAGCTCTCAAATCTGATATTGTTTTTGAGCCAGACTCGTGAATGGAGAACTTATATCGGTTTATTTGTTAAGAATGAATTAGAGCATCCGAATCAAAACTAGTTAAGAATGAATAAACAGATCAAAGTTCATATGAAATGTTACTTTTTACTAGGTAGAATTAAATCTGATGAATGAGATTCCCAAACCATAGCCTACCAAGTACCAACTAGGTCCACTTACATGTTCAACCAAAAGGAAATATTAGTTTTGATGAAGCAGCTTTAACATTCCCTAAACTATGCCATTTTATGAGTTCCCCATGTATTATTGATGCTTGAAGCCAGAGGCCCTATCATTATCACCCTCAACCTTGAATAACTATATCATGTTATTTTTATTGGCCATACCAGATCAACAACAAAGTTTCTGATAGAATGAAGATTGTGAGAATAAACAGCTTTTGCTTTCCTGATGCTACTTATTATGAAAATTTTAAAAACGTTTCACAACCTTTTCCATGAAATGAAACAGGTAAGAACTGAGCTTTTGTTTTATTTTGTTAGTGCTAGATTCTATAAAGATTTTGCTGCATATGATCTTCTGATTGAATAGACAAACAAACAAAGTATGTTAGTCCAAACTTGATTTTACCATATATTCTTGTTGTCTGTCACAGACTACACCAGAGGCAAAGAGTATCGATTACCATATATGTGGCAAGCTGCTAGCAGTACTAATTCTCTAGGACTCACGCAGGCACCATGCTTTGATTCATTTGGCTGAAAAATCATAAACCAACTAAAGCACAGAACTGTCCCTATAGGGACTAATCTAACCACTCCTAGTTCCAGAGTTTCAAACTTCCAATACTCCTAGAATTTTCTACTCTTCGCCTTTTGTAACAATTTTATCAGTAACTCAGTACATCTGGATTTGTAGCAGTGTTAAAGGTGTTGAGATATATATGAGATATTGTCTGTGAGTTTATAAGGGTTTGAGCATTTGGGATATGATACATTGTTTGTGGGTTTATAAGGGTTTGAGCTAATCTTTCCATTGCCAATTGTTTTGGAGTTGAACCCCAGACTAAAATCAGAGCAGGTTACCTACGTACATGTATGAAGCCCAAAGACCACACAAACTCCACGACCACCCAAGTTGTTGTCCACGTGTTAGGCTTAAAGATTCGCCACACGTGCGGGGACGGGTTGAGATATATATCCCACATTGAGAATATGAGACATTGCCTGTGGGTTTATAAGGGTTTGAGTTACTATCTCCAAGTTGAAACACAGACTAATTTATAAAAAAGAAGGACCACTAGCCAACTATGAAGAAAGAATCCAATCCTATGCCAACTATATGTAGCAATGCTGCAAAGCGCCAAAGGCTGTAATGTGGTCATGTTTAAGAAAAATGTAAAAGGTGCATATGCCGTATGGTGGAATGAATTGATCTCAGTACAGATTAAACTGGTGATTCTGTTTGGCTTTGCTGTGCTTCTTGTTTATATGCTGTTCATGACCTACTAGCAGGCACAAAAGAAAGAATTGAATTGATGGGGTCATCAACTCATCATTACCACCTGATCGACGCAATCTTAGGCCATGATGGATCCAACACTTGTCATACCAAGAGCGCTCGAACGCTATCGGCTAATTTTGATCTATTTCTGAAATAATGTAACATGAGTTTTTTCATACTCAAAATCAATATTTTATAAAGACAATTTCAACTAGTTTTATGAATTGCAGTAGCACTTCCTGCATAAGCACAGACAGAGATGCCAAGAAATGTACAAGACTGGATTAGAATACAATTATCCGTGCTAAACAAATAGTTTAAGTGGATGCATTGTGGTTCTCATTATAACATATAATCCCACTCATCATATAAACCTTCACTCTACACTTAGCTTTTCACATAATTGAGACTTAATTTAAGGAAAAACTCTATGTGGGTAGCTTTCACTTACCATGATTACATCCCCCAAAAGCCACTGCAACATCTCAGAAATCCAGCAATTCCTCCAAACCAAAAACCATGTAAAAGAAAGACCTTTCACCGAAAATGTAAGAGCAGTTGCTAATTTCTTGACTTTTGGAAAACAAAAAACCAAACACTCATTAAAAGCATTGGTTTCTAAGTCATCACTACCCCCTTTGTGCCTGCATGGATTCATGTGACTTTCTCCTCACTCCAGCACTCCTTTCTTCAAGCCCTTAAAACCAATCCTTCATAAAATGAATGATTTGTGTCAAACTGATGAAAGCTGAGATGGGGAAGTATTTGTTTCATTGAAATATTGAAACTTTGGGATTTGGGTGTGGGATTTTGTGTTGCAGTAGTTTTAGTGGGAATTCCAAACACCAAAAATTAGATGGGTTTTTAGTCACAGCTTGAAAGATTGAAGCTTTGGGATTTGTATTGCAGAACAAAATTCCTGCAGAACTTTGAGTTTGAGTTTTGCACAACAGGTGTTTGCGGAAATGGGTGTTGTCACTGTTGGTGAACTTAAGCCTAGCATTTCAGGAAGGAGGTCTTTTCGTCCAAGCTCAAGTATAAGGCATGCCACAGAATGGTAACTTTCTATTACTAGACCTTCATATTTTACCTGCATTTTTCTAATTGTATGTCACAAAATTCATCATTGAATGCTGCCTCGAGAGTGTTGCAGAGTTTTGGTTTGGAGGAGCGTTATGTACACACTCAAGTGAATATGTTTTAGCCACACTCAACCAAATGCCGATCTCTAATTGATATTCCTTAAAAACATAAATACTAACAATAAAAACTGTTTTAATTTATTTCTTTTTTTATCTCTTTCCATCTCTACCCTTCAACTATTAAAGTGAGTAGAGATGACTTTTTTTTCTTTCATACCGATTGTTTGAAGATCATTATGATTTATGAGCATTACGATTATTTTTAAGAAATAATATGAATTTATGAAACTGATTTGATCATTTACGATGTAACTTGCAAAAACCACAAATTCTCAATACATCCATCACAAGACTCAAAAGGATATTGTAGCCGGGACATCAATAGTTATATGTCATATTTGATATACAAATGTAATAGAAAATTTTTAGAACTAGTTTGTTCATTTATATCTAGTTCCTGAACGTTGAAGATACATTGAAAAGGGAATTGGTATTTGAAAATGGAAATAATAAAAGGGATTTTTTAAAGAAAATAAATGTGAACAATAGCTTAAATAGTGTTACTCTCTAGGGTAGAGGTGGAAAAAGATAAAAAAGAAATAAATTAAAAACAGTTTTTATTGTTGGTATTTATGTTTATAGTGAAGAACAATAAAATATTGACATTTAGTTAAATGTGATTGACACACACTTAACTGAGTGTGTATACAACATTCTTCCATTTCATGATTAACTTTGTGTTGCATGTTCTTGCATACATATTTGGGATTTTGACTTGTCAAAGACAAGGAGTCTGGGTTTTTTTAAACACTCACGTGGCCATGATTTCTAAGTTCTAATCAGCCTATTTTTAGGCCCCCTTAAAATTTATGGAAGGCAACAAAACTTCATGGTACATCAGAATGTCATATGAATAAACTTGAGCTTGGAGACAGTCTCAAATCCAAACGACATTGGCACGAGGAGGAACCATGTCCATTTTCAATACTTCACTATCAATACTGTGAAATACCAACTGCCAAACGCAGTGAAATTTCCTGATCATGAATTATTTTTGTGCCCTTCAACATCTGTAGGCCCTGAAGTTGGTACACAAGTAACACACTTGTTCTCTAAGTATGGCAAACCTCCTGGATTTATACGGGAGTAAGCAACAGATTAAGGCATTAAGCCAAAACCAGCTAGCTAAACCACCCCAAGGGACCCATATAGTGTCCAGGAAATCTCCGGAGAAGAACAAGTTTCTGAAAAACCTCAAACAACTTTTTATCTTGGAATATCTAACATGCATTACTGCCTGTGCTAAATGTAATCCACTCGTTTTTTCAATTATTGAGTCGGCGATTTACAGTCGGGCCATCCATATTGAATCCTTTGTAGCTAAGATGATGACACCATCCATAAGTTTTAATGTGCTTACTATACATAGATTGAACCCAATTGTGTATAAGTGATTGGAATCTTATAGAAGAAGCTCATGCAAGGTTTTTGATATGTTGGCAAAGATAAACATGTATGCATGCAATTCTGAAATGTTCAATTGTTTTCCTTCTCTTCAATTCCCATCTAACAAAGTTATCTTCTGCAGGCCAATCTCTGATGTTTCTAGTGATCTTACTGTCGAGATAGGAGCATCAAGCTTTGCACTACACAAGGTAAGGAAAATGTATTCAGTACTAGTGACTATTGTTCAAGGAAGTTCTATGTAGATATATGGTTACTTTAGTCAATTATATGAACAAAAAGAATGTGGTCCTTTTGCAGTTTCCTCTAATTTCTCGGAGTGGAAAGATTCGGAAAATGTTGCTTGAAGCAAAAGATTCAAAAGTTTCACGCGTAATTCTTCCATCTGTTCCTGGTGGAGCAGAAGCATTTGACCTAGCAGCAATGTTCTGTTATGGAAATAATGTTGAGATCACACAAGCAAATGTTGCCTTGCTCCGCTGCACAGCTCACTTTCTTGAAATGACGGAAGAATATGCTGAGAAGAACCTGGAAACAAGAACTGAAGCTTATCTAAAGGATATGGTGTTCCCAATCATATCAAAATCAATAGCAGTTCTTCATCGTTGCGAAACACTCTTGCCGGCAGCAGAAGAAATTAACCTGGTTAGCAGGCTCATCAATGCAATTGCAAACAGTGCCTGCAAAGAGCAGCTCACGTCTGGCTTACAGAAACTTGACCACAACTTTCCTTCAAAAGTAGCTCCTATGGAACCTGAAACGCCGTCGGATTGGTGGGGAAACGCTCTTGCGGTGCTTAGTCTTGACTTCTTCCAAAGGGTTTTATCTGCAGTGAAAACCAAGGGTCTTAAACAGGATATGATCAGCAAAATTTTGATAAATTACGCCCACAACTCTTTACAAGGACTTGTTGTAAGGGATGAACAATTGGTAAAAGTAAGTCTCTTGGATTTGGAACTGCAAAAGAAACAAAGGGTCATTGTTGAAGCTATTGTTAGTTTACTACCAACACAATCAAGGAAGAGTCCAGTTCCAATGGCATTTCTTTCGAGTTTGTTGAAAACTGCCATTGCAGCATCAGCATCCACTTCATGCAGATCGGATCTGGAGAGGCGGATTGGTTTGCAGCTGGATCAGGCAATTCTTGAAGACATCCTCATTCCTACAAACTCACATGGAAACAACCACAGCACAATCTATGACGCCGATACTATAGTGAGGATCTTCTCCATATTTTTGAACCTGGATGACGATGATGAAGATGACACTAATCTATTAAGAGATGAAAGCCAAATGGTTTATGATTTCGACAGCCCTGGATCTCCTAAACAAAGTTCAATCTTGAAGGTCTCAAAGTTACTGGACAATTATCTGGCCGAAGTTTCATTGGACTCAAACTTGTCACCGTCGAAGTTCACAGCTTTAGCAGAACTACTTCCAGACCATGCACGCATAGTAAGTGATGGACTCTACAGGGCTGTGGATATCTTCCTCAAAGTGAGAATCTCAATAACATTTTCAGTTTGTCCATGAGTTTTTCTTTTGTAGTATTATGATTCAAACATATTGCTTGTCTTTCTGTTTATAGGTTCATCCAAACACGAAAGACTCTGAAAGGTACCGTCTTTGCAAAACCATAGACAGCCAGAAACTATCCCAAGAAGCCTGCAGTCATGCAGCACAGAATGAAAGGCTACCGGTACAGATGGCAGTTCAGGTCCTATACTTTGAGCAAATCAGGCTGAGGAATGCAATGAATGGTGGTCACAACCAGTTCTTCTTCGGCTCAATAAATGGTACTCAGTTCCCTCAAAGATCAGGCAGTGGTGCTGGCAGTGGAGCCATATCCCCTAGAGACAACTACGCATCAGTTCGGAGAGAGAATCGAGAACTCAAGCTTGAAGTAGCCAGAATGAGAATGAGGCTAACAGACTTGGAGAAAGATCATGTCTCTATGAAACAAGAGCTTGTTAAGACACACCCTGCAAATAAGTTGTTCAAATCCTTCACCAAAAAATTGGGGAAGATCAATGCATTGTTTCGGATCAATAGTATGAGCTTGGGGGGTAAAGCACATTCAGAGAGCAGATTCCCGTTTCAGAAGCGTAGGCGTCATTCGGTTTCATGACTATGTAGGAGTGTGAATATGTAGTATATGTACAACTGGTACATAGTGTATACTATAGTATTATAAGTATAGATATAAGCTAGTGTGATGGCTTCTAATCTCAGTTTCCACAGCCTTTTGAGTGTGTACTTGATTCTATTTGTTGTATAACATGCATCTATGTTATAATTGAAGTCTCTCGTTTATGTATCATTGCTAATCATGTTTCAAGCTACATGCACGTTCATGAACCAATTCTCTCTTTTATTAGATTACGTTTACGCAAGTTTTCATGAGGAAACATAACAACATGACTCTGTGGCCTAATGGATAAGGCGCTGGTCTACGAAACCAGAGATTCTGGATTATGATCCCCAGTAGAGTAGTTATGATGTATTTTTTTTGTGTTCCATTGGCAATTTGCTTTTTTTTGAAGGAAATAGTAAAACGGCGTCGTTGCTCTCTCGTTACGTTTTATGTTATACTAGCAAAAGACCCCGCGGGCTGCTGCAGGGTGAAAAGTTTGTAATTGGGTTTGTAATAGTTTAATATAATGAAATGAGGTGTAATCAAATGAAGCAAGTTGGAAGATTGAGTTTACTTGGCTATAGAAAATGCAATATATGTATTAACCATTGTCTCATTAGAAAATAGTAGACATAATTTCATTACAAAATAGTAGACACGATTTTAGTACAAAAGAATGCTATGTAGCTGGAGCACCATCTTCATATGCTTTATGTAGCTGGATCACCAGACTGTTAGCGAGATCAAATCATGAGAGTGATTGCTGCTGTTTGGTTATAATCTTTATTGTTGATTTTGTAATTGTTGCTAAAATGATTCTCTGTAATTATTAGCAAGTTTTTACTGTCCATAATTGTAGTGTAGCAGCTAAGCAAATACAGCTATATAGCTAGCCCATGTAATAAGTTTATGATCAATGAGAATCAATTTCTACAGAATTTCATATGTTTCGCTCTTTCTACGTCTCCTTTGCATTTTTTGCATGTAGGAAGAAAATAATCGAGTCCCATATTGATAGTTTGATGTTTTCTATACATTTCAATCCTCTGCAAGCTAAAGATAGTTGATCAAAATTTATTCCCTCACAACAAATTCACATTGGAAACTGTAGATAACTGATGTGTAATCACAACAAAGGAGATTAAAGTTCTTTCGCAACTTCAACACTCTCGACTCAATGGCAATCCATCTTTCCATAAAACACAACTTCAAAAAGTGGATTTGCTGCTAACTGAACAACTTTTTGAGTTAACTGACCTTCAACCATGTTCTGTGCCGGGAAGAAAAAATTAGCGCTGAGCTAAATTAAAAAGAAGTAGAGCTTGAGTAAATGAAGGGTAACATTATGAATAATTATCCCAAGGCTCCTTGCTATGATGACGGGAAGGCAAAAACCTTACGTGCGCTTCATTTCATTTCTCTGTTTGAACCAACATCAAGTTGTTAACACTCGATAAAGCTAAGGCATATAAAGAATTGATAAAAAAAATTCTGTAATCTTACTAAGTTTCAATACCAAATAAATTTAATACCAAAATTACTAATATCTCAAGTGCTTTTATACCTTATTAATTTTCATATGAAAATTTGTTTCAAATCAAATGAGAGGAAAAATAACAAATTTGATGGAAGACTTCACAACACTTGCCAAACATACTGATAAGAACAAGTCTTACCAATGGATCGAGAGAGAGAGTGAGTTGAGCTGGAGAGGGAAGGAAGGAGATAAATCTATAGCTAAGAAAGGAAAATGCAGTATTCATTCATCGATGGCCAACCCCAAAAACCCTAGGGCGCCTTAAAACCTTACAAGGACGGCTCAGATAGTGACACGTGGTCAAAATCTGATCATTGAAGCTAACAACCCAAAACTGATTAACTAACTTAATTAATGCCACTTAGTTTAATTAACCTACTACTAATTACTTAGCTTCGAACCCAAACCAAGGCCCAACTAGTGAAGGATTTCCTCGGCCCCCTAGGAGAATTCATATCATTTCTTCCCGCTCAAAAGAGAACTTGACCTCAAATTCCTTCACTCTCAGAGATTCAAATCAGGGTATCTATGTTTGATCACTTCAGCCATCTCCCAGGATGCCTCTTCAGGTCTTGTTCCCAGTCACTGCACCAACCATTGTGTGGCTGCTGCCCCCTTCTTTTCACCATTCTTGTCTGTAGCACCCTTTCTGGGATCTATATAGATATGTTAGCATCACTGATGTTTGGTAACTCTGCCTCGACAACAGTAATATCCCCAATTATCTTCTTCAGTAGTGATACATGGAACACATTGTGTATCTTGGCAGATGCAGGTAACTGCAGTTTATAAGCTACCTCTCCAATTTGCTCCAGCACACGAAAGGGTTCATAGAACTTAGAAGACATTTTGTGAAAGGCTGAGTTGTGCACTGTACCCTGTTTATAAGGTTGGAGCTTTAGGTATACCCAATCTCCTATTTGAAATACCCTTTCAGTATGGTGCTTGTTATGTTGCAGCTTCATCCTTTCCTGAGCTTGTATCAAATTGTGCTTAATCATGGCTAATAGTTCATCACGACTCCTTAACTGTGAATCTACATCCTCCACAGCCATGAAGCCTGGAATATATGGTCTGATTGTGTGTGGGGGGGGTGGATATCCAAATAGAGCCTTAAAAGGGGTCATCTTTAGAGCTGAGTGGTAGGCTAAATTGTACCACCATTCAGCCCAAGGAAGAGCCAGAACCCACTCACCATGCCTGTTTCCAAAAATGCACCTCAGATACTGCTCCAAAGTTCTGTTGAGATTTTCAGTATGTCCATCAGTTTGGGGTGGTAGGATGTGGATCTACTAAGTATGGTGCCATGCAGTTTGAAGAACTCCTCCCAGAACAAGCTCATAAAGACAAGATCTCTATCAGACGGTCAAATGACCGTTTCCGTGCTTTAAGGGGTTTGACTTACGGGATTGACCGTAAGGATCGAGCCCTTAACGTTGTCGGATCAAGTTCAATTTTTTCCTATAGACATATTTCAACATAATGATCATATCAGACGGTCAGATTTTTGTTTCTCAAGTTTGATCATCGGAATCACAACATGCCTACTGATGTTGTATTACTTGTTTATTAAGTTTTAAATAAATGTTTCGTTTCAAAAACAAACTCTACGTAGAAACTTCAAACGCAAAAAAGTCGTTAAATAAGATATAACCGGAATGGTGAAATACATTTACGATTGAAAAATCACGTAATTCTGGTAAAGTCTCGGTGCCGATAGTTGTGGTCAATACAATTTAGGGGTTTGACTTACAGGATTGACCATACGGATCAAGCCCTTAAATTTATCGGATCAAGTTGAATTTTTTACCATAGACATATTTCGACATAATGATCAGATCAGACAGTCAGATTTTTGGTTGTGAAGATTTAGTATTAGAATCATAACATGCCTACTATTTACCATTATTTATCCCTATAGGGAGCCCTATCATAGAGAGGTAAATGTCTCAAAATTTGTAAATGGGAAGTTGTGTCTTATCATGTTAGGAGTTTGATGTGTTGAAGGTTCGACCAAAATACCTCATATAGATGCAGATATAGGCATTTTCGTGTGTTTAGTGTTTAGAAAAACTGCATTTTAAAGCCTTAAACGAACTCGGTTGGCTAAAAAACCCATATATCATAGCATAGCAATGAGTTTTACTCGCACATCCATTCTGCTTCCAGATTGGTATCACAATAGTCAATCAGACACCGAAATATCTGTAGTGTAATTTTGTAACTAAAAGGTACTTTAGCCGACGAAATACCCTAATTTCGTGGGCTAAACTTTTCAAATTTCGCCGGCTAAAGTTCACAAACTATAGCCGATGTAAAATTTTTTTCGTTAGCCAACGAAAATTTAACTTACCCGACGAAAAACAATTTCGTCGGCTAAAGTCTTTTTTTTTCTAGTAGTGCAAATAGGCTCCCCTCACCACTTCTTTCTTACAAATCTCCTTATGAGCTCCTCCATGGTACCCACCCACCTATTCTCACCTCTGAGATTTTGGTTGTTTATGTTATGCTACAAATCTCATCCCTAACACACAAATTTGATCAACGTGCAAATCATTGTATTTTTCTTGGTTATCCTCTTGGTCAAAAAGGTTATCGAGTCTATGATCTTGAGACACAAAAATTTTTCATCTCTCGAGATGTGGTTTTCACGAACAGGTATTTCCATGTATCACTCTTCTTAAAGAAGACCAAGATGATTCTTTAGTTCTTCCTGTCGTTGGCCCAAACCCAATCCACTCATTTGGTCCAATTCAATCTCAGCCCACACAAAAGGCACATTTTCCTTCCACCCAAATATCACCACCTCTCTCTTCGATACAATCAGACACAACTCACCCTCCTCACCCTTCTCTTGATCTCGTTACCATCCAGACGGGTTCACCACCGGCGATACAACACATCCCACCGTCGGCGGCATCACATATCCCATCGCCATCATCGACCCAACCAGACCCGGCATCGACCCAATCTGAACCGACCTCACTACAACCACAACCACCCAACCCGACACTGTCGTCTCCATCTTTTCAGCCTACCCTCACTTATCACCGCCGTGTAATTCAATCAACACCACCTCCTTCATCGGCGCACTGCCATCCAATTCAATCCTCACCATCCACTACCAATGTAAACATCATAGCTGACAAAATAAAAAAATAGGTCTTGGGTTTTCCTATATCAAGATCCATGCAGGCAGATACGTCTGCGTTCTATTCTGGGGTAAAGATCCAGAAGGGAATGACCTTGGTGGCCTTGATGCATGTCCGGTATGTCACACTGACAGGTATAAGCTGACTCCTGCAGGCAATTAGAAACCTGTGAATGTACTTCGGTATTTTCCGTTGAGAGATAGGCTGGAGCTGTTTTACATGTCATCATACAAGGCCAAAGCTATGAGATGACATGCTGATATGGAATTGCATGATGAAGATACTCTTATACACTTTGCTAATGGGTAGGCTTGGAAGCATATAGACAGGGAGTTTCCTCATTTTGCGTCAGAGATCCGAAATGTGAGGCTCGGGCTCTCATCCGATGGGTTCAATCATTTTGGCAACATGAGTATTCAATACAGTGTATGACCAGTGATTTTGGTACCATACAACCTTCCTCCATGGATATGCATGAAGAAGGAGTACAATATGTTGAGTTTGTTGATTCCGATGCCCGGTTATCCAGTGAAGTGTCTCAATGTGTATTTGAGACCCTTGATTGAAGAGCTTAAGTTTTGTTGGGACGTTGGTCATCCTACTTATGACAAGTACATACACGAGATGTTCCAGATGCATGCCGTAGTTGTTGGTACCATCAGTGATTTTCCTACCCGTGGGATGTTATCAGGCAACGTTGTTAGGGGATACAACGTTGTTAGCAATCATTGCAACAAGATATGCAAATTGGGTCACCATACTCTCATTCCGTATGATCACGAATGACGGTTCGTTGATAAAGCATTTGATGAGACTGTAGAAAATGGTGTGTTCCCAGAAGATGGACGAGGAAAGAAATTTTAGCAGTGCTTAATGAGTATAATTTTAGGCAGCTCAACAATCATCCTAATATTGTGGCGGAAATACCTGAAAGTGTCACGCCCCGACCCGAGTTTACCTCTCTAAACCCAGGATAGGACGTGCGGGGCCCATCTCAAGAGAGATTTACTCAAAATCCCCTTTGGGAAGGGATAACCCTTTTTCCAAACCATTTTCAACAATCCAAACGATACCGGAATAGACCTCACAGTCAGAGGTTATCCCGATTTCTGTATTAGGATTTCACACTGATTACTTTAGAGGACCTAGGGTCTAAATATTATTTGTGACTGCACCCGAATCCCGGTCAGGCTACCTACGTACACTGTCCTCAGGGATCAAGCCACACGTAGCTCTTATCTTAATTAATGTTCTAACCGGGTGAATCCCGCTTTTCTATTTATCGGTCGATAACCTTTTGTGGATGGCGTACGACTAAGGCCATTCCGGAGTTTAACCTCCCTGCTGAGGCACTCAAAAACTAGCTATCTATCGGGATTAACCTTAACATTCAACCATTCTAATAAACAGCATCAGAACACATAATTATAATATAAAGACAACCACGTAAATATATAAACCCCCTAAAGGCATATAAGTAAAACCACCCAATGGACACCCTTATAGTTAACTTGAACTGTCAGGGTCATTTTAAGAATTTCGACTTTAGTGGCAGCCTTGTAAATATACAAAACCGCTAGGGGTATTTCTGAGATTTCAACCTCAGTGGGATTTACTCACCTCGAAATCTCGTTGCGTCATCTACCTCCACAATGTAGGTCCTCAACATTTGGTCGATCAATATACACCTACAATTATATAATTGACCTTAGTTGCCACACGAAAGTAATAATGACTCGATTCGACTGAACGTCACACTAAACGATAACCGAACCTGGCTTACATATCCACGCACTCGTATCGACGAGTACATGAACCTGGGACAACTCACTGCCCCTGAAGATGTCAGACGCGCCGTCACAGGCGGCTGCGCGTGGGCCCCACGCGCCACCACCCTCAAACCTATCAACTTCACCAAAAAACCATCAACATGCAATCACAACCACCCTAGGAAGCCTATAGGAGCAATCAGAATTCCAAGAACCGCCGGACGTGCCTACACGCGCAGCCACAGACGGCGGCGCGTGGGCGTCACGCGCCTCCACGAAAAACACCAAATTTCAACAAACTTCCAACATAAAAGATGAAGATCAAAGCAAGGGGAACAACTTTAATACCTGGGGTTTTGATAAATTTAGACCGGAAGTGGCCCAAAACTGCCCCGAAAGGCTGCCTCCAAGGTCAACCGCTCCTGCCGCCCTGTCGTGCCTCAGCGCCACCACAACTCAGCCCAGAACACCAAGGCCTTAAATTCTGGGCTGGTCTTAGCCCTCGTCGTCACCCCACGCGGAAGAACAAGTTGGGTCGGAAACCGGGTTTCGTCGTCGTACTGTTCAGGCCCAGATGCGTCGTTTCCAAAGAGAAAAGAAATCGCTTCTTAGAAGATTGTATACAGAACTGAAAGATCGTAATCCTTCTTTTGTAG
The DNA here is from genome assembly GCA_951800085.1 of Comarum palustre. Taxonomy (NCBI): domain Eukaryota; kingdom Viridiplantae; phylum Streptophyta; class Magnoliopsida; order Rosales; family Rosaceae; genus Comarum; species Comarum palustre. Next base: position 12,523,154 of record OX637589.1, read on the forward strand.
GTAATTGCAGCAATCAATCCATGTTGCCAGAGCATCCTTTTCTTATAATTTTAAGAAAGACTCCTACTTGTTTTCCCTTTTCCTCTCCTGCTATAACTTGTTATAAATAGGCATGACTGGTATTATTCTCTTCAGATCTCGTTTGTTACATTATGCATGTATGAACCAAACAAATGCTTCATTTAGTTTTCTTTTGGTATTTACTTTTGTTTTACTGATGATATGTTTTGGACACATTTTATTACGCAGTGTTAAACAATCTCGGACAAGATAGTGATTGTTGTGAGTGTAAAATATACAGGATCTGAAATTCAGAATACTAGTTCCCAAACCAGAACAACGAAATCAATTTTTGGTTTAGTACCATGACTGATGACAATAATAGATTTAGTGATTAACACTTGTGTATAGGTAATGACAAATGAGTTATTTAGGAGAAGAACAATATATAAGAAGAATAATAAGGTATAGGATCAAGCACTCTACGTACTTTATTTAATGTAGTAATATATATGGAGATTACATGAACTTAAAAATTAAGCTTTCCGACTCCGGCCAAGAGGGAGAAGCTTCTCCCAGCTCTGCTGTTCTAAATAAGAACTAGTAGTACAAGATCATAAAAGTTTGCCAGCCATAGCTATATAGAGTACAACATATTCACTCACATAATATTAAACCCAAAGGATCCGGAGGAAGGGAACACGAAAACGTACTGTTATTTGGAGTCATGGTTATAAAGTAGATATATAACTAGAGTACGTAGTATGTAAATACTACTGTTGATTCCAAAGCCAAATGGCATTGGCTGCAAGGAGCATGGGCGCAAGCCTGTTTCTGAGTTGCAGAGTCATGACCTGATTAGCTCCACCAACAAACTGTTGGCCTATGAAAACAGCCGGCACACTAGGCTCGCATCTCAGCTGCTCAACTAGTACCCTTCCTATTGCTTGCCCGTTTGGGATCTTATCAAGCTCATACACTGTTGGATTCGCCCCGTACCCTGTTATCAGCGACACGATGGAGTGGCTCATATCACTTGTGCTCCTGCTGAAGATCACCACTGGCTTTCCGGCCACCATGCTCGTTATCGTATCCATTGCAGAAGCTACACTCTTTCAGTAGTTTGAAACTTCAAAATGCTGGTGTTATGTAGGATGGAAGTGACTTTGTGGATGAGGTGATGAGATGAGCTTTGAGCTCTCACTCGGGTCTATTTATAGAGTCATGATCGTGGCAATATTGCTTCTCAACCAGATACAATAATAAGTGATTGGTCGTACCAAGGAATAACTACAATCGAAAAAAAAACATGATAGATTACTATAAAGTTTATGTGATTCTCATTTTATCCTTTTGAGATTTTTATGCGTGATTACGCGATAATGACTCAACATGAGCTCTTTGCACGTCCATTCACTAAGGTCATTCTGGGTTTCAGTTTCACACATGCAGTTAGATCGATGCATCCCATCTGCATAACTTTTCTTTTCTTGTCTGTTTTGGTCAAGTATGCATGGATAATGCATTAGCTTGGAATAGAATCGTAGCTCATTTCGTGCACATGAGCTGATTCGAAGAGAGGAGCAAGAAAGGTCATAACAAACTAATGCTGTCAAGTGCCTCATGGGTTTATGAAAGAACTTCTTCATCCCAAGTTTTTCGTTTATACTTTATTTGTATCCATATACATTCACACAAATATATGAATCCACAATATTGTTTACATTCAGATACATTCTTTTCTCTTTTAGTATGAACTTTAAAGGATTAATTTTATTTATGAAAACATTCAAACCGGACGACACATTATTTTTTATTTTAAAGAGATAAGATAATGTAACACAATTTAAAATCAAAATATAAAAGATGTGTCTATCATTATCTAATGTAGTGACATCAGTCTTTCTATATAAATATGAGGTCGTGAATTCGACTCATAATAGACTCGTTGTTCAATTTAAGTTATTTAATTAATAATAAAAGATGTATATCTTTAATTTGCCCTACACAAATCTAGTATGCCCCTTGTCATTTTAATGTACGAACGTACGTATGTCAAATTATTATATGCAATTAAGCTAGCTAGGGCTCTATTTGATTGGAGCATCTGGCATAGAATATGCTGATGTGGAAGAAAGATGGTTATCAAGAAAGGAAAAGATTCTCTCAAATTTTCCTTTTTAACCAGAATTTTCTCCAATTCAGTCGAAGCCAACCGGAAGGCATAGACCTAGAAAACTAGTAGTCTTTTGAAGGATGCTTTGTCTGCAAGGAAAGGCTAATCTGTATGCGCTTCTCCAAATTTGATATCCCGTACAGGAAAGGAAAAAAGATCGAACATCGAAGCTAGCTATATACATCAAAGGACCTACCTTATCAACAATGGGGAAGAAATGCCACTAGCCAAAATATTCTCTGTCCTATCTAAAACATGTTATTTGCCACAAGTAGTAGCATATCTGTTGTTCTTCATAAAAGTACGACCTGTACGTAACCATCAACCAGTGATGATGTCTATCTTCGATTATAGTTCTCGAGTAAAGTCCTGGGCTTTCGGCGAGTAGGAGGGATTTGAAAGCGGCGAAATGGAAATGGTGATGGCCGCAGCGGCGACGGCAACTTTTCGTGTTTATTTATTCTTTGATTAACAAGGATCGAGAACTATTCGAATGTAGAATTGATTTTGTTTGATTAGGATCATTTCAAGAGCATAATGCACTGGCAGCTAGTTGATAGTGATAAAACCAATTTTCTCAAAATTTGACTTGTCTGCAGGTACGATTAACACATAATATATCAACATGATTGATTTTTCATGAAGCTGATTCCTGATCGAGCTAGCTCACATCATCCTCCTAGCTAGCTCGATTACTATGTAAATCAAAGAGTACTCGATCTAGAGTGATCGAATGCTGGGTTTGAAGAACGTCGATCAATTTGGAATTCACTTTATTTTTCTGGATAAGTGTGATGCACAGAAGAGTAATCACAAACAACAATCTCTATGAATTGATGCCTAATCTGCAACAATCTCCTTGTGATCCTAAATCAAAGAGAGTCGGAGAATAATTCCACAATGTGTTTTCCATATCAGTATCATGTAATTGAAGTGTAAAGATGTTTAACTTAGATCATAATTTTTTTGTATAAAAAGAATGGTACTGTAATGTAAGGATCATCTAATACAACACAAACTTCGTCAATTCTTTCTTCTGTTCTTTATGGTATCACGAGCATAAAAGATCCAATTTTTTTTCCACCACCCTCCTAGCAGCTTCTAATGGCATATTCATCCTCCACCACCACCACTGAGAATTCCCCATCTATAACCAACTTCCTCACGATCAAGCTTGATCGAACTAATTACCCACTATGACTTGCTCAGATGACCCCAATCTTGAAGAGTCGAAAACTTTGGGGCTTTGCTGATGGCACGAACAAGTGTCCTCCGTGCTTTGTCACCGGCAAGAACGGTAAACTCACAGATGAAATTAACACAGACTTTGGCCCTAGCTTTTGCAAGATCAAATGGTTCTAAGTTGGATTAATGGTTCTCTCACTCCTAAGGCCCTCTCTACAGTAGCCTGCTCCACATCTTCTCATACCACATGGTCTGCCTTGGCCACTCGTTATGCCTCTCAATCCCAACATCGTGTTCTTAAACTGCAATCTGAACTTCTTCGAACTACTAGAGACACCATGTCCATATCTGATTATTTGGATAAATTGAATTCAATTGCAGACAACTTGGCACTTGCAGGCTCCCCTGTTCCTGATGAAGATCTGGTTAACATAGTCATGGCCAACGTTGGCCCTTTCTATGAAACAACAATCAGCTCTGCCAAGGCTCGTGATCACTCACCAATCTCGTATGAGGCTCTAGAAGCACTTCTTCTCTATGCAGAGTGTCGTGACTCTCAATATGCTATCCCTGATGCTGATGAAGGCCTCCATGCTCTTCACACCAATTGAGGTCGAGGCTCCTTTTCTTCTGGCCGAGGTAATTCGAATCGGGGAGGATTCAATTCAGGAAAACTCTCATCAGACTCCAATAATTCTGGATTCTCCTCCAGAGGGCGAGGTGGTTTTTCTCCATATCGTGGTGCATCCTCTTTCACAGGATCTCGTGGGTCTTCAATTTTGGGTCCTGCACCAAACCCTACTAATGGTCTGTCCTTTTTTAATAATGGTCGAATCCAATGTCAAATTTGCTCCAAGACAGACCATTCTGTTATTGACTGCTTCAATCGGATGAACTTATCATTTGAGGGACTTGTCCCTTCCTCTCGAATCAACGCCATGACTGCTCAACACTCTCCCTCCTCTGAAACCTGGGTGAGTAACACGGGCAAATTCACATGTCACCCCCAATCTAGCAAATATTGACCGTACAAAGGTCTTGATAATCTTGATACACTACCAGGATAAGCATTTTAGCCGACGAAATTTTTTCGTCGGCCTGTTCACATTTTTCGTCGGCTATAACCTTAGCCGATGACACGTCGTCGGCTAAGTAGTCGTCGGCTATAAGTCGTCGGCTATACTTATAGCCGACGAAATAAAGTCCGTCGTCGGCTATACTCCACCACTTAGCCGACGAATTTTTAATATTATTTCGTCGGCTAAGTGTTGAAGTATAGCCGACGAAATAATATATTTTAATTCGTCGGCTATACTTCAACACTTAGCCGACGAATTTTATATATTATTTCGTCGGCTAAGTGTTAGAGTATAGCCGACGAATTACAATATATTATTTCGTCGGCTATAGTCCAACTTTAGCCGACGAAATAATATTAAAAATTCGTCGGCTAAAGTTTTAAAAATTAAAAAATAAATAGACAATAGCCGACGAAATTAGCACAGTTTCGTCGGCTATGATATTTTTAGCCGACGAAATATGGCAAATTTCGTCGGCTATTGTCTATTTATTTTTTAATTTTTAAAACTTTAGCCGACGAAATATGGTAAATTTCGTCGGCTATAGTACTTTTTATACTAGAAACCCAAACAAAATTTATACATTACCATCCAAGCAAGCTGCAAATTACAGAAACAATTTCATAACCAACAACAACACACCATCTAAAGTAACATAAATATTTTGCATTAAATTTTCAATTCATAAATTGTTCATAAAACCTAAAAAGTAAATTAATATTTGTTCATAAACCTAAAAAACTAAATAAATAATTGTTCATAAACTTAAAAAACTAAATAAAATCGATATCGTCTAAATCAATATCTGCTCCAGGATGAGGTTGTTGGGGAAGTTGGGGAGGTTGCGGCGGCTGAGGTAAGACAATAGGCGGGGGCATGGGCGGAAGCGGAAGTCCCTGCTGCTGTGCAGCTACAAAATCTTGCATGTACTGGTACATCTGCTGCTGCTGTGTCTGCTGGGCGGCATGGGATGCTATAGTGTACTCCTGTAGAGCGGCAGTATATGCTGCTTGGGCGGCCTCTCTCGCGGCAGTATATGCTGCTCGGGCGGCCTCTCTCTCGGCATTATATGCTGCTTGGGCGGCTTGTTGTTCCCGTAACATCTGAACTTCCGCCTCAAGCTGAGTCGTTCTGCTGCTGGTCGAGGCTCCTTTTTTCTGAAACCCAGGAGTGGTTTTCAGTACCCCCTCGCCCTTCTTTCCCAGGCCCCGACAGTAGAAGTTATTTCCTCGCGGTGGGAAGGCTGTGCCCATGATCCTGGCCCCAACGCTGAGATTCGAACTGTCGATCCGGGACATGGCTTCGGACATGTCCTCCTCTTGCGTGTCAGGCCATGTCTCCCTGACTATAGCAGCCATCACCTCGTCACTAGCCTGCCTCACCCTCGCCTAATTTGATAGGAAAAAAAAATTAATTAACATTTTAAAATATATATATATACATATAATTTACTAAATTTTAAAACGTAAAACGACTTACAATATCCTCCTGGGAGTCAGGATATGCCCTCTCGTACGTATAGACGTACTGGTTGACCTCTGGATGTTCCCTGGCCGCCTCCTCCATCAACGATGCGAACGGTCTAGAACCGGCATGATGGTTCCTCATGTTGCGTTGCCGGTTCTGAGCGTTCACCCGGGAAACGGCCTACAAAGGAATCGAATTAGTAAAATATTTTAAAACGTATTAAATATAATTCAATATAATAAATAATTATTTTTAATTACCTGTTTATGTGGGTTGTTGAATTCCGATATCAGAAGCCAACGCCACTCGTACTCCCTGAACTGGAACTCAAGGGGGGTGCCGGAACGTTCGTTCCCATGTGTAGTCCAGTGGGTCCGTAACTCGTTCTTCCACTCCTTGTACCTGTAATACGCCAAAAAAAAATATAAATATTATAAATTAAACATAGTTTTTTTTTGTCCTTAACTTTGCAACGTACCTTCCCCCGTGCACAACGTCCGCCCAGGTGTTCCTCAGGTACTCGGGAACGTCAAACCACACCTGCATTTAAACATTTATTACTTTAGACGTTCATAAATCTACAATGTAATAAATAATGTTAAATATGAATTTTGTTATACTTACCGACATGGCGTTGTGGACCATGTCCTTAACCTCCTGTGGGACCTCGCCCCAGTCTGACCACAACATAGGGACTCTATCCCTAATAAGCGCTCCCACGCGGCCAGAGTACATCCTCGTCTTGCCGCCCGATACTACGTTCCCACCCTCGTCAGTATCAATGACGATCCTTCCCGATGTACTCACTGTCTTCTCGAGAGCTTTCCCCGTGACCGGCTCTCTTCTTCCTTGTCGGCTTGGCTCCGACGGTACCTATCATAAATTGATGATTAGACGTTAGGGCGTTGGTACATTATAACATAACAAATTACTTGTATAATTATTACCTGAGGGCGTTGGGGCGGATGTGACGGACTCCGACTCTGCAGCCGACGATGATACCCTCGCAGAAATTAACTCTGTAGCAAACGGCACGTACAGATACACCGCTGATGGGGTCACCTGGGGGGGTAGTGGATAAATCGGCGCCCCTGAGTCATCGACTGCAGGTATTGCCGGTATGAAGCGCGGAAGGAAGAGAAGAGGCGGCGGCATCTGTACCCCGGAAGACCCACCCTCCGATGCACTAGGGCCCGGTGCCGGTGCCCTACGTATCTCAGGCATACGTGGTGCAGACACCTCTGCCTGAGTCGGAGGCCACAACTGCCTCGAGGAGTGAGGGCCGCTGGGCTGCCTGGAGGAGCGCGGTACGCTAGGCTGCCTGGAGGAGCGAGGGGCGTCCGGCTGGCCGGAAGAGCGAGGGGCGCTAGGCGCCCTGGAGGCGGGAGGGCCATCTGGCTGCCTGGAGGAATGTGTCGGCTCCAGAAGAGACGCCCGTCGGGCCGTCATTGGGCCCTGAAACGAACCTCGAGGGTTGCTAGACGTTCCCTCTGACGATTCACCCCTGCCCTTCGAACTCTTTGATCTGCTGAATAATCCTTTCATCCTAAAAAAAATAATTAATATTTTGTTAAATTAAAAATGAACAATATACCAAATTAAAAATGAACAATACATCCAAATACACCCAAAATACATCCAAATATACTAAATACACCCAAATATACTAAATACACCCAAATACATCCAAATATACTAAATACACCCAAATACATCCAAATATACTAAATACACCCAAATACACCCAAATGTACTAAATACACCCAAATACATCCAAATATACTAAATACACCTAAATACACCTAAATACACCCAAATACACCCAAATACACCCAAATGTACTAAATACACCCAAATACATCCAAATATACTAAATACACCCAAATACATCCAAATATACTAAATACACCTAAATACACCTAAATACACCCAAATACACCCAAATACACCCAAATGTACTAAATACACCCAAATACATCCAAATATACTAAATACACCCAAATACATCCAAATGTACTAAATACACCCAAATACATCCAAATATACTAAATACACCTAAATACACCTAAATACACCCAAATACACCCAAATGTACTAAATACACCCAAATACATCCAAATATACTAAATACACCCAAATACATCCAAATATACTAAATACACCTAAATACACCTAAATACACCCAAATACACCCAAATACACCCAAATGTACTAAATACACCCAAATACATCCAAATATACTAAATACACCCAAATACATCCAAATACCCCCAAAATACATCCAAATATACTAAATACACCCAAATACATCCAAATATACTAAATACACCCAAATACACCCAAATACATCCAAATACATCTAAATACACCCAAATACACTCAAATACACCCAAATTCACCCAAATACAACCAAATATACACCCAAATTCAGTAAATACACCCAATATAATTCAACATTATCACAACATAATACAATTCAACATTATCACAATATAATTCAACACAATTCAATATAATGCAATATATTGAAAAAACAACCCAAATTTGTTCTATAATACAATATAAACATGAAATTTCATACCTAATTGGTTTGGGAGATGAGGGAGGCGGAGTGGAGGCCGGAAACCGTCGAAAATGGCGAAAGAAAATCGAGAGGAGAGGAAGAAACCGTCCGGCCGAGAAGGAGAAGTGGAGAAAGTGGGCTTCTGTTCGGCTGCATTCGAATTTATAGGAAGAACTATAGCCGACGAAATAAAAATTTCGTCGGCTATAGTCCAACTTTAGCCGACGAAATAAAAAATTCGTCGGCTATAGTTGGACTTTAGCCGACGACAAAACCCTAATGTCGTCGGCTAAAGTCCAACTATAGCCGACGAAATTGTTTTAGTAATTTCGTCGGCTAAAGTCCACCTATAGCCGACGAAATTACTACGAATGTTAGTAATTTCGTCGGCTAAAGTATATTTTATAATTATTTAGTAAGTTCATGCACAATTTATTTGTTTTATCTTGTGAAACGAAAAACCGACCGTCAGATATCATCATTATGTTGAAACATGTGTGAGGGGAAAATTTCAGCATCATCGGACACACGTAAGGGCTCGATCCGCACGGTCAATCCCGTTGGTCAAACCCCTAAACACAAACAAACGGTGATTTGGCCACCTAAAATACGTATTCTGTCCGGACCGTCAACTACAAATAGTTTCATATCGAGGAGACGCAACTAGCGGTATAAAATTTATACGAAAAATAACCGGCGGAGATAGGGCGTCCTCTATGGCGAACGAATAGAAAAAATGCAATGACCGCAAGTATTGGCACCGAAACTTATCGGAATTACGTGAAATTTCAACCGTAGACATATTTCATCGTTCCGGGCATATCTTATCTCACGACTTTTTTTTGTTTGAAGCATCTACGTATAGTTTGTTTTTAAAACGGAACATTTACTTAACACTTAGTCAATTAGTTATACAACATTAGTAGGCATACTTTGATTGTGACAATCCATCTTGTGAAACGGAAAACCGACCGTCAGATATCATCATTATGTTGAAACATGTGTGAGGGTAAAATTTCAACATCATCGGACACACGTAAGGGCTCGATCCGCACGGTCAATCCCGTTGGTCAAACCCCTAAACACAAACAAACGGTGATTTGACCATCTAAAATACGTATTCTGTCCGGACCGTCAACTACAAATAGTTTCATATCGAGGAGACGCAACTAGCGATATAAAATTTATACGAAAAATAACCGGCGGAGATAGGGCGTCCTCTATGGCGAACGAATAGAAAAAATGCAATGACCGCAAGTATTGGGACCGAAACTTATCGGAATTACGTGAAATTTCAACCGTAGACATATTTCATCGTTCCGGGCATATCTTATCTCACGACTTTTTTTTGTTTGAAGCATCTACGTATAGTTTGTTTTTAAAACGGAACATTTATTTAACACTTAGTCAATTAGTTATACAACATTAGTAGGCATACTTTGATTGTGACAATCCATCTTGTGAAACGGAAAACCGACCGTCAGATATCATCATTATGTTGAAACATGTGTGAGGGTAAAATTTCAACATCATCGGACACACGTAAGGGCTCGATCCGCACGGTCAATCCCGTTGGTCAAACCCCTAAACACAAACAAACGGTGATTTGGCCATCTAAAATACGTATTCTGTCCGGACCGTCAACTACAAATAGTTTCATATCGAGGAGACGCAACTAGCGGTATAAATTATTATTTTATTAATTTAACTTTAGCCGACGAAATATTAGGGTATTCGTCGGCTAAGATACTTTTAGCCGACGAAACATGTTATATTTCGTCGGCTAAAACTGTCAAATAGATAAAAAAAACAGTTGGTTTAACCGTACCCATAACAATTTCCTGCATATATAACCAACATTCAGATACATTATGAATTGTAGAGCTTGTACCATATAAAACGCATCAAATTACGTAGTACAAATTCAAATAACTAAGAAGGCTCGTAATCAGAATCATCCGATGAGTCTTCTTCGGTGTCAGAATTAATTTCCGGTAATCTATGCATTTCTACATCACAAGAGTCGTCGTCTGTTTCTTGATTTGGATCCACATCAATAAGGTGAGCGTCTAAATCACGAATTCGAACCGAACGACCCGGTTTAAAATTATTAAGGCGAATTGTAGAGGAGTCAGGAATATCTATTGCACTGTGTTCTTGATACGCAACATTTTCTTCCTCGTCTTCGGCCTCTCCAAGTGTAGCCGCCCGGTAAATGTTTCGAGGGTGCACAAGATTGACTACTTTCCACGCGTCACCCTTAACAAGGTCATCAAGATAAAACACTTGTTTCACCGATGTCGCAAAAACAAAGGGGTCATCTTCGTAACAGCTTGTGCCAGTGTTCACCGATAAAATCCCGTACTGATCAATCTTCATGCTCTGCGAGCTTCTAGTATCAAACCATCTACACTTGAACAGATGCACGGTCATGCCTTGCCCATAAACGAGTTCCACCACTGAATCAAGAACACCATAATAATCAACTCCATTCCGGCCACCATGCGCCATAACCCCAGAATTCTGTGTTCTTCGTCTGTTGTCTCTCATTTCACATATAAATTGCACGCCATTGACCTTGCACATCGGGTAAACTCTTGACATTATCGGCTTCATAGCTAGAAGTCTTAGTTCGTGAGACCAATTTGGGTGACCATCAAATTGAATATGGTTCATCTGCAAGCAAAGATTCAATGTATTATAAATTAATATGAATAATTATGCAATCAAGGAGACTTGCAACATACAAAATTGGAGAATTACATACCCAATCGCCAAAATAGTTCGCGAACTCCTTGTTGTGGTAGTCGAGATCACCTTGAATGTCTGGACAGTGTAGATGGATGTCTTTCCAGTATTCAACTTCTTGACAGTTAATCAATACCCACCAATGGGCTATGACGAGCTCATGGGGTTGCAACTTGTAGGACTCTGGTAAAATTCCATAAACTTCAACATCATTTGAGAGTATGGAAAGGTTAAACTTCGGTTCATCAACCGGCATGGTCTGTGGAGTTTCCTTCAATGCTCCTAGATACAACTTCATGTAGGTGACGCACTCGTGCGCAATATATGCTTCTGCTATACATCCTTCAGGCGCGGATTTGTTAGCCACATAAGCTTTGTAGTCTCCAAGTTGTCTGTAAATAAATAAATTTGTTGTCATATGTTACGATTATACAATGAACATGTACAATAAAAACATTAGGTGTAAAAAACATACCTTTCCATAGGATACATCCAAGTATAGTGTACTGGACCGGTAAGCAACAATTGCTCGGGAAGATGGATCATCAGGTGCGGCATGATGTCAAAAAAATTTGGAGGAAATATTCTCTCAAATTTACACATGATATAAATAATGTCCTGTTGCATTTCCCGGAGATCAGATTTTGTCACTTCCCTTGTGCATAACTTCTGGAAGAATCTTGACAACGCTACTAACGGCTCCACCACCTGACGGGGAAGGAATGGTCGAATGAAAATAGGGAAGAGCCGTTGTAGCAGAATATGACAGTCATGACTCTTTAACCCGTACATTTTATTGTCCCGAATGTTTACACACCGGGCTATATTTCCTGCGTAGCCTGAAGGATACTTCACAGAACTCAACCACCTGAAAATTACGTTCTTCTGTTCAGGCTTCACGGTGTACGGAGCTTGAGGCATTTTTTTCTTCCCTTCTTTCAACCACAAATGTCTTCGTATCTCCATTTTTTTAAGATCAATGCGTGCCTTCGGACCGTCTTTCGTCTTTCCCTCCAAGTTCAGCACGGTTCCCACCACACTGTCACACACATTCTTTTCTATGTGCATCACATCTAGGTAGTGCCTGATCAACAACTTACTCCAGTATGGGAGTTCCCATAATATGCTCTTATGTGTCCAAAATTTATACCTGTCGGGTCTGTCAGGTATTGCCGCCACTATATTGGGATGATTGCTGAGCTGCCCAAAATCATACTCATTAAGCACTGCTAAAATTTCTTCCCCTGTCCATCTTCTAGGAGGCACACCAAGTTCTACAGTCCCATCAAATGCCTTGTCATCGAACCGCCATTCGTGATCATACGGAAGGAGAGTACGGTGACCCAATCTACATATCTTGTTGCAATGACTACTGCTCCCCTCATCGCTTAGGCACTCTGGACAAGCCTTGTATCCCCTAACAACGTTGCCCGACAACATCCCACGAGCAGGAAAATCACTAATGGTACCAACAACCATAGCATGCATCTGGAACATCTCGTGCATGAACTTATCATAAGTGGGATGACCAACGTCCCAAAAAAACTTAAGCTCTTCAATCAAGGGTCTCAAATACACATCGAGACACTTCCCTGGATAACCGGGTCCCGGAATCAACAAACTCAACATATTGTATTCCTTCTTCATGCACATCCATGGAGGAAGATTGTATGGTACCAAAATCACCGGCCATACACTGTATTGAAGACTCATGTTGCCAAAAGGATTGAACCCGTCGGATGAGAGCCCGAGCCTCACATTTCGGACCTCAGACGCAAAATGAGGAAACTCCCTGTCTATATGCTTCCAGGCCTCCCCGTCAGCAGGGTGTATAAGGGTATCTTCGCCTTGCAATTCCCTATCAGCGTGCCATCTCATAGATTTGGCCGTGTGTGATGACATGTACAACCGTTCCAGCCTATCCCTCAACGGAAAATACCGAAGTACCTTCATAGGTTTCCTATTGGCTGCAGGAGTCAACTTATACCTGTCACTCTGACATACTGGACATGTGTCAAGGTCACCAAGGTCATTCCCTTCTGGATCTTTACCCCAGAAGAGAACACAATCATATCTGCATGCATGGATCTTGATGTAGGAAAGCCCAAGATCTTTCAGTATACATCGGACCTTATGATGAGTGGTAGGAAGACGATGACCGTGGGGCAGCATCGAAGCAGTGTACTGTAGATACTCATCAACAGCCTTCACAGTCGATTTTGTCTCAACTTTAATCTTCATAACGTCCATCACACTTTCAAGAACCGTTTTCTGACAACCGGGGTACACAGGGGTCTGTTGGAAAGCAAGTAGTTTGTTGTACCTGTCAATACCAGCAGTGTTGACAACTCTAGGGAAGGGCTGCACCGGGTCAGACATATACAGTCTTTCAGAGCATACACCCCTCTCATAAGGAAACATATCGTTGATGAAGGCCGTTGTTGGATCGTTGGATGTACTGCCCGTCTCAGAAAATTGCCCATGATCATGCGGACCCCTTGATGATGTTTCACCGTGATATATCCAACATGTGTACTTCTCCCAAAACCCATTACTTTGAAGGTGCTGCCAAACCTTGTCAATTGGAAATTGATACATATCGCTGCGACACTGACATTTAGTGCACGGACAATAGAAAATTGTATTCCCTTTAGCATTATTGATCACATATTCAATAAAACTAACAACTCCTTTAGCATATCTTTTGTCCCATTTTGGAAGCGAAATCCAACTCTTATCCATATCCTGAGAAAATAACATAATATATATGTATAAACGCTAATTAATTAAATTTACGAATCATTCAATTTATATTATATCTGAGTTAACGTACAATTAATATATATAATAATTACTAATTAATATATATATATATATATATCAACAACTTCATATATATTATCAAACCCAAATCGATCAACTCAATCACACTCAAAACACAATATAATCAACTCTAATTAAAACACAATATAATCAACTCTAATTAAAACACAATATAATCAACTCTAATTAAAACTCAAAATCAATGTGCATAACGAAAATAAAACTCTTAAATCAACTCAAAAACAAGATATATACATATACGTACCTATATATAGCGCCACAAACTAATTTCGGACAGATTTCGACAACACCCAACAATTTCGCCAACCCCAAAACTTTTTCTCTCGTTTTTTCTTTCAAATCAGCTACTGTCTAGATCTGGAAATATAAAGCATTTTAGCCGACGAAATTATATATATCGTCGGCCAAAGTTTTAAAATTTCGTCGGCTATAGTTCACAGACTATAGCCGACGAAAAAAACTATTTTAGCCGACGACACAACATTTCGTCGGCTAAAGTGGACTTTTAGCCGACGAAACTTTAACTTAGGCGACGAAAGTTTTTTTCGTCGGCTAAAAGTCCACTTTAGCCGACGAAAATTTCACTTAGGCGACGAAATTTTTTTTAGTCGGCTAAAATGGACTTTAGCCGACGAAAAAAAATTTCGTCGGCCTGCTAATTAAATATTCGTCGGCTATGATACTTATTCTGGTAGTGATAGTATTAATAATGATTCTGGATTGTCAATTAAAAATATTGGCTCAATTCGTCTTAAATTTTCTTCCTCCTCTTTTCATTTTAAAGATATTCTTTATTGTTCTTCTGCCTCAACAAATCTTCTTTCAGTCAACAAGTTTACAATTGATAATAAATGTTATTTTATCTTCTATTTTAACTATTTTTATGTTAAGGATCTGAAGACGGGGAAGATGCTCTACCACGGAAAGAGTGAGAATGGTCTTTATCCATTGCGGCCCCCTTCACCAAACTCCAATCTCCTAGTTCGTTAGCTTTTTTTGGTGTTCGAGTGTCAGCAGCAACTTGGCATTCTCGTCTTGGTCATGTTTCCTCTCCAATTGTTTCCAAAGTTCTCTCCAATAAAGCTATACTTGTACTAGGATCCAGCAATTTTCCATTTTATCAATCATGTCCATTAGAGAAGAGTACAAAACTTCCTTTTCAATTATCAAGTTCTGTTTCCAACTTTCCATTAGAAATAATACATTCAGATGTTTGGTGTTCACCTGTTATCTCTCATCAAGGTTTTAAATATTACGTACTCTTTGTGGATGATTTTTCATGATATTCATGGATATACCTAATGAAACAAAAGAGTGAAGTCTACCAACCATCAAACAAAAGAATGAAGTCTACCAACTATTCATTACATTTTGTACTCATGTCGAAAGATTATTTAACTGTTCTATCAAAATACTTCAATGTGATGAAGGTGGTGAGTATAAAAACCGTGTTTTTCAATCTTATTTGTCTAATAATGGAATTTTTCAAAGATTTTCTTGTCCAAAATATCCGGAACAAAATGGTTTGGCCTAATGTAAGCATCGACATATTGTTGAAACTAGACTCACTAGCTCATGCCCATATGCTAACAACCTATTGGGTTGATTCATTCAATACTGCAGTATACATCATCAATCGTCTCCCCTCTTGACTTTTTAAATATCTTTCTCCTTATGAAAAACTTTTTCATTGTGTTCCTCAATATCATTCTTTAAAAGTTTTTAGATGTGCCTGTTTTCCATATCTTCGTTCAAATAATTCATCAAAATTACAATTTCGTTCTAAATATTGTATTTTTCTTGGGATATTCCTTAAATCACCTAGAATATCGCTGTTTTGATCCTTCTTTTGTATGTGTTTTACTGTCTCATCACGTAATTTTCGATGAATCTAGTTTTCCTTTTTCAGATCTACCTTCCAATTTGATTACACCCCCAAATCACTCCTTAGATTCTTCTTTATTATTTTTTGGGTCAATGACATCAGGCCCATCACCTCCAAATAATCCTTTAATCACTCCATCTTCTTCATCCGTTCAACCCTATCCTTCCCAAATTATAACTTCTACATCAGATGAACATGAACAATCATAAACTCCTCTCAAGTTTATACTCAAAATCCATAACGACGAATCATCACCACTATTGATACTCCCATTCCAGCTCTTAATCTATCACCACATTCTTCTTCAACATAGATCTCTCCAACTTCTCCCCAAATTCCAACTGCCTCAGATTCCTCTTCTTCTCCTTCCATAATAAATCAACCCACAACATCTACTAACATTAATCCACCACTATTATCATTATGTTTGTCATCGAAGATTAATGATCAGGGCAGTATTGTTACTCGGAGCAGACGTGGAATTAGCAAGCCTAATCCTCGGTTTGCTATGCACTCTAGTCTTCTTGCTCTGACTATAGAGCCAACTGCTTATTCACAGGCAGCAAAATATCAAGAATGGCATGACGCCATCTGTAATGAATTTACTGCGTTACAACATGCAGGTACTAGGTCATTAGTTCCTCCATCTTGCTCCATGAATATCCTTCCGAATAAATGAGTATTTCGAATCAAGAAACGTTCGGATGGCAGCATTGAGAGATATAAGGCTAGACTTGTAATGGTTTCATCAACAAGAAGGTCTTGATTATATAGAGACCTTCAGACCAGTCGTAAAGCACAACCATTTGTTTGGTTCTTGCTCTTGCAGTAAGTCATCGTTGGCCTATCAGACAATTGGATGTACAAAATGCGTTTCTACTTGGGTGTCTTACTGTGGATGTCTTTATGAAGCAACCTATTGGGTTTGTTGATCCTAATTTCCGAAGTATGTTTGCAAATTAAATCGTTCATTATATGGTCTAAAACAAGCTCTTCGGGCTTGGTTTCAATGCTTCTCTGATTACTTAGAAGAACTTGGTTTCATAGAATCAAGGGCAGATTACTCAATGTTCACTTTCAATGACAAATGTGTCTATCTCATTCTGCTAATATATGTGGATGATATTCTTATTACGGGTAACAATTCTTCACACATATCCCAGTTTATTCATAATCTAAGCTCTTTATTTTCTATAAAAGACTTAGGTCCTATTCATTACTTTTCTTGGTGATCAATTGCATTTGACACAACACAAGTATATTGTGGATTTGTTGAAAAAGACTAAGCTACATGATTCTAGACCATATTACAATCCGGTTTTATCTGGTAAAAAGCTCAGTGTTCATAGTGGAACAAAGTTACAAGATCCTACAGAATATCATAGTATTGTTAGGGCTTTACAATACCTCACTCTTACACGTCTTAATATTTGATATTGTCACGCCCCGACTCAAGTTTACCTTCCTAAACATGAGTTAGGACGTGCGGGACCCATCCCAAGAGAGATTTACTCAAAATCCCCCTTGAGAAAAGATAACCCTCTTTCCAAATCAAATTCAAACAGTCCAAACAGTGCCGGAATAGACCTCATCATCGGAGGTTATCCCGATTCCCGCATTTGGATCTCAAACCATTCATTTGGAGGACCTAGGGTTTCTAATAATAATTGTGACTGCACCCGAATCCCGGTCAGGCTGCCTACGTACCCTGTCCTTAGGGATCAAGCCACACGTAGCTCTTATTTAAGTACCGCCCTAACCGGGCAAATCCTGCTTTTCTAATTATCGGTCGATCTATTAATACAGATAGCTTAAGCTCATCCTAATCCGGAGTTTAAACTCTTCGCTGAGGTATCCACCGTCCAACTACCTATCGGGATTAACTCTAACATTTAACCAAGCTCGTAAACCACAAACACAAATATAAATATAACATACAAGCGTCCACGAAAATAACCAATCCTCTATGGGTAGTATTGTGAATTCAACGTAAATGGCAGTTTGGTATTTATGCTCAGCCACCAGGGGCATTTCTAGAATTTCACCCTCTAGGGGCAGCCTTGTAATTAACTAACACTAACATGGGCAATAATGTCTTTTTAACATCAGGGGTAGTCCCGTAATTAAACATATTGACTCGATTCGGCTGAACGTCGCACTAAACGACAACCGAAACCGGCAAATTATTTATCCACGCGCTCGTATCGACGAGTACATGATCCTGGGACAACTCACTGCCCCGGAGGATGTCAGACGCGCCGCCGCGCATGGGCTCTACGCGTCACCACCCTCAAACCGGTTAACTTCATCCAAAAACCACCTACAAGCAACCGCAACAACCCTATGAAGCCTATAGAAGTAACCAAAACTCCTAGAACTGTCGGACGCGCCCACACGCGCAGCCACAGCCGGCGGCGCGTGGGCGTCACAGGCCTCCCTCAAAAACACAGAATTTCAAGAAGCTCAAACATGAAAGTTGTAGATCACAGCAAGGGGAGCAACTTTAATACCTGAGGTTTTGATCAACTCGACCGGGAAGTGGCCCAAAACCGCCCCGAAAGGGCTGCCTCCTCCTTAGCTGCTCTTGCCACCGTGTTGAACTTCGACGCCACCGGAGGTCCGCCCAGAACGTCTTGGGCGTCCTTTCTGGACTGATTTCGTGCCTCGCCGCCGCCCCACGCCGGAGAACCAGTCAGGTTGAGTACTGGGTCTCGACACCGTACTGTGCAAGCTTGGAGGAGTTGATCCAGGCCGAACTGGACTACGCCACCACCACAGGGAGGCACTCACGGAGGAGAGGAAGAGATCCAGACCGGCCTCGACGTCTCCGGTGTCCGGAGCTTGCCACAAAAGTCGGGTCGGGTCAGTTCAAATTTCCGGATGGTGAGGAACGTGCACGCGCGTGGAAGGGGAGAAGAAAATGGAAATCTTTCCATTTTTGGAAAACCACCCTTTCTATTTATATACTTCCTAAAAACGGAAACCCAACTTCCGTTAACCATAACTTCTTCCCACGGTATCCGATTCACACATGCCGCGTGTCCACTCCAACTCTCGTGAAGGAAGTTTTCTGAGAAACTCGACGTAATAAAAAAGTCAACCTTTGACCTCTTTAAATAAGTCATTTCCACGCATCCCCTAACTCCGAACACTTCGACACTATTCCCGAAAGTACGAATACGTTCCAATACCACTAAAAATTCCAAATTTTACACTCGTTAATATTTTGGAGAAATTTACTGTCACGCCCCGAATCTTTTGAAGTTAATAAAAGTTACCTTTCACAGTGATTCACGAGTTACCGAGGACTTTTAATTGCGATCGGTAATTCGATAAGTTGCCGCTCGAGTTAATTTTCGAGTTTTTAAGAGTACTCCAAATACCTGAATTGATGACTCGATGTGGTAGTACGTGTCGACACGAGTCTCCCGGTATTTTCGGAATATTTTTCGGAGCTTCTGGCTAATTTCTGTGAATTTATGAAGTGTATGGTAATTTCCAATTTCTATTCCGGTAAATAATTTTTACCATTCTATCATTTACTTCTTACCCATCTTAAATCTGAACCGTTGGATCTTTTCAAGATTGAATCCCAACCGTTGATTTCTCTATAAATAGAGAAGAGAGGTTTGACCGAGTCAAACCTCCCCAAATCGGTCAAACCGAGCTCCCCGAGCTCTCCTCCTGCGTCGGTAATCCCTGCTCGACGCCGGCGATTCCGGCCACCGTTCGCCGGCGGACAACCACCAATCTCTTCCTCTTCTCATTCTCATCAAAACCCCCTTACCAATTTCTTCAAATATCTGTTGTGGGAGAGGCTTGGCTGACGAGGAGCTCGGCTGTGCTCCGATCGAGTTTCAAAAATTGGTCACGACAGAGGGCGCGAGTGGTGGTGACAGCTTCGCCTCGTCGTCCTGGTTCTATTTATGTCCTCAGTTGTCAAAGAAAAGGCCTGAGGAAGAAGTTTGAACGGAAGAAGACTTGAGTTTTCTCGGCCATGGATCGGTGTCCTCCGGTCACAGATGAAGGTAATTGAGGTATGGAAAAACTATCTACTAATGAAGCTCTATGTATCTGTCTAATTGGATTGGAATTTGGTTGAGTTTTGGAAGAAGTTGGGTTATGGGTATTGTACTGTGTTCGGCAAGGGAAACAGTGACGTTAGCTATGGTTATGGTTTCAGAGTTTGGGTTCTAGGTTGAGCTTGTATGCATGAGTTGGAGTCTTATTTATCTGGAATCTTTAGTAGTTTGATGATGTGCAGTTGAGGCTGTGTTGTTGAATAGAGAAGGAACATTTGAATTCTGAGCAGTGTGTGTGTATGTGTGTTCTTTGGCAGTAGTATTGATGATTACAATGATTTTTAGAATTGATGAAATTGTAGAGTGGGCAAAGGCAGTTGAATGCTGCATTTTATTGTTTGGTGTGATTGGAATCATTGTTGGGTTGCTGACTTAGTGTTGTTTGCGTGGTTTCATGTCGAGAACTTGGTGATCGAGAAACGGGGAAACTCTGGCGAAATTCCGGCAAGTCACCGGAATCCGGCGAAGATTCCGGTGATACGGTAAAACCGGCTGAATGCCGAAGAGGTAGGAGTTGATTCTTTCAATAACCTAATTGTCGTAAAGTTTCCGTAAATTAAAGAATTGGATTAATTACGGTTAATTGGACGTAAGTAGGAAGTTTTCATTTTGGGAAACTTGCCATTCTAAAGAAGACTTACCAATTTAGGAAACTTTCTATTTTGGGAAACTTTCCCTTTTTGGAATGTTTCCATTTATGAGAAAATGATAAATCGGTAAATCGACTCGAGGTTAAATATATTGGTTATTATGACACGTTAGGTGTCCATAGTAATTCAACGAATTAATACGTGACACCCTAACGTCAAGTTAAAGTAATAAATGAAAGTTCGGAAACTGAGTCGGACTTTCGGTAAATTGAAAAAGAGTCGATGACCGGGAAAGAAAGTTAAAAAGGTTAAAGTGCTAAAGAAAGGAACTTGGTCAACACGTGGTCAAATAGGATTCCTGGTCAAACTAGGAAAAGACCAAGTCAACGATGAAATGACTAATATAGTGGTTTGTTTGTACAGTCTCTGATTGAATGTGAGACGGGCTCGACTACGCGGTTAGTTCGAGGGTTTCGCTCGAGGAGCTTTCCGAGCGGGAAGGTAGCAATAGTACTGTGAGTGGACAGATTATTTTTAAATGAATGCATGCCTTAATTATCGATTTTATTGCAGGGTTTATATGATTGTTTCGAGTATTATAATTCCCTCGGGTTCTTGAATGTTTATTCGGAATTATACATATATGTCGAGGAATAGTTTTACTTATTTGTTTTGGGAAGAGTATTTGAGTAAAGTTTTGTTATGAATTTATATTGTAAGGGTTGTCAATGAATATGCTAGCTAGAGTAGCGTGAGGGCGTTACTAGAGCTCTTAGCTCCGACCCTAGCCTGAGAGGTCAGGCAAACTACGTAGTGCACTATAAGGGTTGTCCACCACCATTTTACCTAGAGCTCTTAGCTCCGACCCTGGTCTGAGAGGACAGACACGCCTGAGATGTCAGGTGGATATTATGAGGGTTGTCCATCACCATTTTACCTAGAGCTCTTAGCTCCGACCCTGGTCTGAGAGGACAGACACGCCTGAGATGTCAGGTGGATATTATGAGGGTTGTCCATCACCATTTTACCTAGAGCTCTTAGCTCCGACCCTGGTCTGAGAGGACAGACACGCCTGAGATGTCAGGTGGATATTATAAGGGTTGTCCACCACCATTTTACCTAGAGCTCTTAGCTCCGACCCTGGTCTGAGAGGACAGACACGCCTGAGATGTCAGGTGGATATTATGAGGGTTGTCCATCACCATTTTACCTAGAGCTCTTAGCTCCGACCCTAGTCTGAGAGGACAGACACGCCTGAGATGTCAGGTGGATATTATAAGGGTTGTCCATTACCATTTTATATAGCTAGCATAGCGTTATGGCGCAACAAGAGCTCTTAGCTCCGACCCTAGTCTGAGAGGTCAGACTGATTATGTTTGTGCACATGTCTCTTCCCAGATTCTTTACTTGTTTATCTTATCCTGCATTTGTGGAAATTTAGTAATTGTGGGCATGCATAAATGTTATTTGAATCATTAAAGTTTTGGGAGAGCATTAAAGGAAATAGAGTTTTTATATTTGATTTTCGTCCACTCACTCTAACAGTTTTTAAATGTTTCTCCCCTGGGCCTTTCGTTTTTAAATGCCCAGTGATGCAGGGTTCTTGAGAGGAGGTCGAGCGCGTACGAGAGTCGAGGCATGGTCGATCATTCCGTTGCTGCTTGAAATTCTTTGGGGAATCATCTCTGTAGACTGCTCTGACTAACCCGGTTTAGCTAGTTGTGTAGGAAGGGTTGGTCATTTCAAGGGGGTTTTCGGTAAGAAGTTCCCTTGAGGTGGTCCCCGCAGGATTTACTTCAGGTTAAAGGGGTTTAACCCGGGGTGGGTCCTGTCAATGGTATCAGAGCATTAGGTTATCGTTTCCTGTTACTACCACATATACTTAGTATCACTTAGTGTCTATAGAGTGATGGTCCGACCGCGGCGGATCCATCGGCATTTTATGCTTTGGACGCTTAGTGTTTATTGAGGATATGAGTTAGTACTTCCTGATTGAGATATGGACTGAGTGGTCCTATAAACGATCGAATCTTCAAGACTATGCCTCAGTACGCCGACCTCACAGTAAATGCCCAGTGATGCAGGGTTCTTGAGAGGAGGTCGAGCGCGTACGAGAGTCGAGGCATAGTCGATCATTCCGTTGCTGCTTGAAATTCTTTGGGGAATCATCTCTGTAGACTGCTCTGTCTAACCCGGTTTAGCTAGTTGTGTAGGAAGGGTTGGCCATTTCAAGGGGGTTTTCGGTAAGAAGTTCCCTTGAGGTGGTCCCCGCAGGATTTACTTCGGGTTAAAGGGGTTTAACCCGGGGTGGGTCCTGTCATTTACAGCGCAGTTACAACCCTCTGTAATCCTTCTAATCCCGGTAAAAAGGTAAATTTCGGGACGGGGTGTTACAGATATGCTTTGAATCAAGTGTGTCAATTCATGCACTTACCTACTGATATTCGTTGGGTAGCAGTAAAAAGGATTCTCAGATACTTGAAGTTTACTATAGATCATGGTTTGGTTTATAAGCCAGATACTCTCAAGCTAGTTGCTTATTCTGATGCTAATTATGTTGGCGATCCAGATGATCACCACTCCACCGGAGGATTCTGTGTGTATCTTGGTGCAAATTTAAATTTCTGGAGCTCAAAGA
Source organism: Comarum palustre (assembly GCA_951800085.1). Classification (NCBI taxonomy): domain Eukaryota; kingdom Viridiplantae; phylum Streptophyta; class Magnoliopsida; order Rosales; family Rosaceae; genus Comarum; species Comarum palustre. The sequence continues at coordinate 12,546,411 of OX637589.1, forward strand.
AACATAAAACAGTCTCAAGGTCCAGTGCTGAATTCGAATATCGGCAGCTTGCTTACACTGCAGCTGTAATATCATGGCTTTGGTCTTTCTTTTGTGATCTCAATGTATTTCTTTCTTGTCCACGAATCTGGAGCGACAATATCAACTCCATATCCATGGCATCTAATCCCGTCTTCTATTCTAGAACAAAGCATATTGAAGTTGATTACCATTATGCACGAGAGAAGGTTGTTCAAAAGAAATTGATTGTATCTTATGTTTCAACTGATGATCATACGGCAGACATCTTCACCAAAGGTTTGTCTACTCAACGCTTTCAGTTCCTTGCTTCCAAGCTTTCGGTCTGTGCCTGTCCTCTCAGCTTGCGGGGGAATGATGAATATAAGAGTAATCACAGGCAGTAATCTCTCTATGAATTGATGTCTAATCTGCAACAATCTCCCTATGATCCAAAATCAATGCAGCAATCTCCATCAATGCGGCAATCTCCTTGTGATCCTAAATCAAAGAGAGTTCGTGTGATCCTAAGTCAAACAGCGACAAGCGTGGCCCGTGGATCATCCGTGTACCGTTACTGTCTCAACTTAACCACCTTTAAGGTGTTGGGTTTTAATCACAAAAGGCCTCGGTACAATTAGGAATGATTCACCCACATATAAGTTATATTTTATTTATACTGTTTCTGATGTGATATCTCTCATCTCCAACACATAATTGAGAGATCATATTCCTTCTTTTGTAGGTAATTGCACAATCAATCTATGTTGGCAGAGCATCCGTTTTCTATGTTTCACAAAATTTTAAGAAAGACTCCTACTTGTTTTCACTTTTCCTTTCCTCTCCTGCTATAACTTGTTATAAATAGGCATGACGTGTATTATTCTCTTCGGATCGCGTTTGTTACGTTATACAATATGTCCAAAACAAATGCTTCATTTAGTTTTCTCTCAAAAAAGAACTTCATTTTGTTTTCTTTTGATATATACTTACTTTTGTTTTACTGAAGATGATATGTTCTGGACACATTTTGTTAGGCAGTGATATGATTTGTTGATTGTAATTCGGATAAATATCTCGGACCAGATAGTGATTGTTGTGAGAGGATCAGGATACTAGTTCCCAAACCAGAAAAACGAAATCAATTTGTGGTTTGGTACCCATGATTTTTCAGTGATCTGAGTGAGGAGTCTGATGACAATAATAGATTTAGTGATTGACACCTAGACCTAAAATGAGTTGTTTAGGAAGATGAACAACAAACAAGAAGAATAATCAGGTAACCCGGAAACGAATTTCTTTAAGTTCATGTAATCTCACTATATATTACTACATTAAATAAAGTACGTAGAGTGCTTTATCCTATCGAAAATTAAGCTTCCCACTCCAACTAAAAGGAAAAACTTCACCCAGCTCTGCTCTTCTAAATAAGAACTAGTAGTACAAGATCATAAAAGATTTGCCAGCCGTAGCTATAGAGTACAACAAATTCACTCACATAATACTAAACCCAAAGGATCCGGAGGGAGGGAACACGAAACGTGCTGTTATTTGGAGTCATGGTTATAAAGTAGATATACAACTAGAGTAGTATAATACTGTTGGTTCCAAAGCCAAATGGCATTGGCCACCAGGAGCACAGGCGCAAGCTTGTTTGTGAGTTGCAGGGTCATGACCCGATTAGCTCCACCTACGAACTGTTGGCCTATGAAAACACCCGGCACACTAGGCTCGCATCTCAGCTGCTCAACTAGTACCCTTCCTATTGCTTGCCCGTTTGGGATCTTATCAAGCTCCTACACTGTTGGATTCGCCCCGTACCCCGTTATCAGCGACACGATGGAGTGGCTCATATCACTTGTGCTCCTGCTGAAGATCACCACTGGCTTTCCGGCCACCATGGTTGTTATCGTATCCATTGCAGAAGCTACACTCTTTCAGTAGTTTGAAACTTTGAAATGCGGCTGTTGTATAGGATGGGAGTGAGTTTGTGGATGAGGTGATGATGAACTTTGAGCTCTCACTCGGGTCTATTTATAGTGGTGATCGTGGCAATATTGTTTTTCTGCCCGATAGAATAATCAGTGATTGGCCGTACCAGGAATAACATGTTAGATTACCAAAAAGTCATCTGATTCTCATTTTATTCTTTCGAGATTTTTAATTTTTTATGCGTTATTACTCTATAACGACTCATAATGAGCTCTTTGCACGCCCGTTCACCAAGTAACTCTGGGTTTCGTTTCAAACAGTTAGACGATGCACATCACATATTCACATCTGTATAACTTTCCTTCTCTTGTTTGAAGTGGTCAATCCATCTACGAAAAATTCTAGTATACATATATGTATAACATATATCAAATTGTGAGCCTAAGTAGTTCTCGCATGTCAATGTATTACGCATGCAGAATGCATTGGCTTGGAATAGAATCGTAGCTCATTCCGTGCCACATGAGCTGATTTCAAGAGGGGGAGGGGAGATGTGAAGATCTTTCTAGTAGAAAAAAAAGGGTCATCACAAAACGGATGCTGTCAAGTGTCTCATGAGTCATGAAAGAACTTCTTACTCTGGTATATATGTATATTTATATGCAATTAATTAAGCTAGCTAGGGTTCTATTTGATCGGAGCATCTGGAAGATGGGGTTGTCGAGAAAGGGAAAAGATTCTCTCTCCAATTTTTTTTACCAGAATTTTCACCAATTGCTAGTGCTTAGAAAAACAAGTAATTAATTAAAGATGGATTTTGAAGGATGCTTTGTCTGTGAGGAATGGCTAATCATTTTGATTTCCCGTACAGGAAAGGAAAGGAGATCGAAGCTAGATATATACCTCAAAGGACCTACCACCTTATCAACAATGGGGAAGAAATGCCACTAGCTAAAATATTCTCTAGCAGTCGTATCTAAAACATTTATGTTATTTGCCACAAGTAGTAACATATATGTGTTGTTCTTCATAAATGTACGACCTACAAGTAACCACCAACCAGTGATGATGTCTATCTTTGATTATAGTTCGATCTCGAGTAAAGTCCTGGGCTTCCAGAGCAAGTAGGAGGGATTTGAAAGCTGGTGTTGTGTGGTAAAATGGTGACGATGATGGTGGTGGCCGCGGCAGCTGCTTTTTGTGTGTTATTTATGCTTTAATAAACAAGGATCAAGAACTATTTTGATATGTAGAATTGATTTTGTTTGATTAGGATCATTTCAAGAGCATAATGTACATGCAGCTAGTAGATAAAGTCATAAAACCAGTTTAATTTCTCAAAGTTTGGTTTGTCTGCAGGTGGTACGATTAACACATAATCATAAATGCATGAGTGATTTTTCATGAACCTGATTCCTGATCGAGCTAGCTCACATCATCTACCTAGCTAGGTCGATTACTATGTAAATCAAAGCATACTCGATCTAGAGAGATCTAATGCTGGGTTTGTAAGAACGTCGATCAATTTGGAATTCACTTTATTTTTCTGGATAAGTTGGGACTGTACGTAGTAGTTCTGTGGATATGCGATCGACAATGTTTGTATCAGTTGGCCAAGGTGGATAACAATTTCTAGAACAAGAATACATTGATTTACATGTGAAATGCAAGAACTTACGTTTCCTGGCATCACAAATTTCCCTTTACATTTTTTGACTTAGTTCCTGATTCGTTCACTGTTAGTTCTCACTTTTCTGAAGTTCTAATTATCTGGTTCCGGCCGGAGCATTACAACTCGTTTTTAATTTGTATAAAAATTTAGTCAGATTGCAATCCATATATATGTTAAAGTACGATACAGCAATCTATCACGAAGTGATGTGGAACGAAAGAAAATGCCCTAAGCTAAGTGGGGACTGTGTAGTTTTGTTGACAACAATATGTCTGTTTCTTTTGGCCAATACATGAAATGCACGAACGACTCTTCGACATAAACCAATGTCATTGCTTGACGTAATTCCTGAACATCAAGTAAGTTTATACTTTAGGTAATATCGATAGAGTAAAAGTTTATCAAATTAATAATTCTTACAACTAAAATAAATAAATTCATAATTAATCATCCGAAGTTTATCATCCTATACATACTTCTTGAAATTGAAAATTGAAATACAGCAAATCGATCTATCATAAAGTGATCGATCGAAATAAAGCAAAAGAAAATTCTATAAGCTTCGCGTATATATCAACTTGGAGGATGTTGCATTGCTTCCGACTTTACCAATTGATAGATCATCTTCAAGTTGGCGCTCCATATCCATATTTTGGTGTCTTTCCATCCAGTAGTGTTTATATATATGCCACAGCATCTCGTTCAATTGGGACTCTGCAATCCGGACACACGTAGTTAATCCCATATATATATATAGTCTCCTTTTAATGAGCGATTCATTTTCTTGATATATATGAGGGATCAAGGATTAAACCAATTTTTTTATCACCAAATCATATCTTCACCGTCAAATATATAGATCATCTCTGTAAAATTTCATCAAATTTGATGATCGATACAGTGCTCAAAAGTGTGAATTAAAATTAAAAGCATGAACGGTTCATGTTTGGCAGATTTGATGCATCAATTGATTTCAGTTAGTTCAAAGCTTTAACAATCACCAAATTGGATGAAATTTTGTAGAAATGATCTACATATATAAATCTAAGTATTGAACGGTGGAGATGTTGATATGTGATCGAAAAATTGATTTAATCTCCAATTCCTCATATATGTTTAAAAAGTGATCCCTCATTGAAATGGTCCTATATATATATAATGAGTCGTTCAAATGCGGACGTCTGCACTTTAAGCCGTTCAAGTTGGTTTAATCTTCCAAGACCGTTTCCCTCCTTTCAGGACTCGATGACGACGAGTTTTCCTACCGGAATGAAGCTCTGGACGGAAAACACCATGTTGGCTGGAAAACTAGTCTACGACAAGTTTTGGAAGGAGGAAAACGGTCATGGGAGGCTGTGCTGTCATCCTGAAAGTAGAGAAGTCGTCGCCGGAGTGAAACGGCAGAGAATGGCCGACGTCCGCACTTTAAGACGGAGTGCGGACGTCCGCCTCTGATCTGGCATGTATGTATGTATGTGTGTGTATATATATATATATATATATATATATATATATATAATTTTTCTTAAGTAAGGACGTCCTTACCTAAGTTTTGATGAGGATTTCTTGAATTGACCAACATTTATATCATATTTTCTCATTATAATCGTTAAGTTTCTAGATATATATGCGTAGATTATCTCTGTAAAATTTCAGCTAATTTAGTGATCGTTAATGCATTCAAAACTGTGATTACAGAAAAGAATACGAAAGGATCATGTTGAACAGATTCAATCCATTCATTGTATTTATACGTTTCTGAGACCTTAACGATTACCAAATTAGCTGAAATTTTGGAGAGGTGATCTGCACATATATATATATATATATATTCTGAATGGTTAAAATGAGAAAATTTGATCGAAAACTGGGTGAAATTAAGATAATCTGAACCAAAGTTAAGGTAATGACGTCCTTAGCTGAGAAGGCTTGTGTGTGTATATATATATATATATATATATATATATATATATATATGCCAAATCGAGAGCGAACGTCCGCACTCCGGCTTAAAGTGCGGACGCCGTCCGTTCTCTGCCTTTTCACGCAGGGAGAGGCTTCTCCCTTCCCGGAGGACAGGATAGGCTCCCAAGACCGATTCTCTTCTTCCAGAACTTGATCAATCATGGTGTTTTCTGGCGTTTTTTGTCTAGAGCCTGTGTTGTCGCTGATGAGTCCTGGAAGGAGAGAAGCTGTCTTGAGAGCCTGTGTTGTCATCCGAGAAGGAGATAAGCCGTCGCTGGCATGAAACGATGTTGAACGAAAGACGTCTGCACTTTAAGCCGGAGTACGGACGTCCGCTCTCGCATGGCTTCGTGTGTCTGTGTTAGAGAAGAGATTTCACATCAGAAAAATGACAAATAAAATATAACATAAAAGTGAATGAATCATTCCTAATTGTACCGAGATCTTTTGTAATTAAAATCTAACACCTTAAATGTGATTAAATTTAGACAGTATCGGTACAAGAATGATCCACGAGTCACGCTTGTCGTTGTTTGACTTGGGCAACATTAACATTATGTAGGAGAAGATAACAAGAGAGACTGAAAATGGAATGAGCCACAAATCTCAAGGGAGGTTTAATTCTCATTGTTCGATCTATGGGTACTGTGGTTACCTTCTACTTCATCCACAACCTCAATTCTCATTACATACATGTTTATAATTAGAAACTAACAGAGAAATTAAGATCGAGACAATTCACAATAAAAACTTATAACAATAACGTGTACAAATTTCTCTCTAGCAAACAATATAGAGAACTAGGGCCAGTCTGTCGTGTTTGAAGACCTTATGCGAGATATCAAATGTGGTCCCGTATATGCTCCTAATAAAAGAGAAGCAATACACTAAAACTAAAGGCATGGTATCACAATTAGACATGTATGCAACCCAAAAATTAAGATCATAGCAACAAAAAAGATAGAAAATCGAAAGCAAATTTTCTATAAAAGCATATTAAATTGACTTCAAAAGCAAATGCTAGGTAAGCATGTTACATTAACTTCAAAATGAATGACTAAAAATCTGAAAATTTCAGCTGCTCTATTACAAAGACACACCAATTAAGTACTACAATACTTAGATGCAAAATCATCAATTAATCTATCATAGTCAAGCTTTTCCAAGAAAGTTTAATGGTCAGTTCAATTTATATCAAATTAAAATTTCTGTATAATGCTGCAACCATGGAGTCCATAACAATAACACACTAGCACTCATACAAATTTAACAGTAATTTCAGGATCAAGAAAACATTCTCTCTAATTTTCCAAAAGAAACATACATTAGTATCAAGAAAGGCAAGAAGATCGTCAGGCTACTCAAGCACGTCCGTGAACTTCTTATAAATCGACAAACCCTTCTGTAAAACCAGAAATTTTCAAATCAGACCCGTTAAAAGCAGCATATTAAATCAATAATTTATCCCCAAGTAATAGATAATGAACTAAAGACACACTTGAAGAGGAACTAAGTCACTGAGGAAGAGCTCTTTCTAGGGTTGTCAACACCGAGTCGGAGACCGGGAGAGGAGACTTCGGAGAGGCCAGAGGTCGTCGAGTCAAAGAGAGGGAAACGAGAGGTCGAAGAGGCCAGAGGTCACCGAGTCTGAGAGAGGGAGAGGAGTGGTTGGACAATCAAAAAAGATGAGAGGGCAATTGGTGATTGGTTGATTGGTCTCTGGATGAGATGAGGGGATGGGGCTGTGACTCTGAGGGATTGTGGTCTGAGGGTTACGAAAGTGAGTGAGGAAATTTTCCCAAAAAAAATCACCCATTAAAATGTGTCTCCCAAGGTTCGAACATGGGTCTCCAAGTCACACAATCAAACAAAAACCAACTGAACTACATCTCCAGTTGATAATTTGCTCAATCTTTCTATTTGATATAGGTGTACAAATTTTTTTTAAGCCTCTAAAATTGGAGGCTGCGTGTGATCGCACTTTTGGCACACCACCCGCCCTTGTAGAGAACCTTTACTTGTATAAAATGTTTCAACTTAGTGTACTCGTCTCAGTACATGGTTTGTGATTGATTCTCACGATCATGATCAGCTTCTTGCAAGATGGGGTAAACCAGGAACAAAATCATTTATCTGTGCCATCCTAAATGAAAACCCTATGATATTTGGGGCCTGTAAAACATGAAAGATATTAAGCAAGTTAAGCACTTTGATTAAACAATTATTGACCATATAATACTAATTCTACTTTCTCCTAACCCATTTACATGATTTCATTTTATTTTTGCCTTTTTTCAATATAAGATGTTTTATTTGTGCCTTAATGAACAAAAAATAACTATTGGACCCACTATTAACAACTTTTCATTCACAAAATACTGATTTGCAGATTTATTTTTGATTATAACTGATTTGCAGATTTATTTTTGAATTTCTGTTTTGGTTCGAGGAGAGAGAAAGCGATCAGCAATTAGTGTCGCAATAGAGCTAGAGAGAGTCACTGATCCTAAAGAAAAAATCTGATCCTAAAGCAAACAACGCTCCGACGGCAGCATAATTCTTTCTACCTTTTGCAGATTCAACAGTAGTTTATGGAGAGATATCAGGCTTTGGTTTGTTCTTCAGTTCCTTCTAGGTTTGATTCTCTTTTCTTCTTCTTCTTCTTCTTCTTCTTCTTTTTCCTTCTGTTTTTCATTGATTCTTTGCTTTAATTTTGGATTATGTTATTGTGTTGATGTTATTTTCAAGTTTTGGAATTTTTCGAACTATACTGCGGTTAATAATTTTAGTTATCTGCTTCTCTCTATGTTTTCTTAGGTTTAATATTGGATTATGTTATTGTGTTGATATGTTATTTCTAAGTTTGTGAAATTTACTGCAATATATTGGGGTTAATATTTCTAGTGACCTGCTTATCTCTATGTTTTTTTTGTGTTTTGTTAGTGATAAATTGTCATTTCGCAGTGCTCTCGTTTGTTCTCCAACCATCTTCTATATATTTTTGATCTGATTTTTAATATATGTTGTATAATTTACTAAGGCTTGTAAACTTTGTAAACTGGTTGTTTCTGTGTTTATATTGTTAGTAGTTGTTGGTTTGGAGTGCTCTCGGTTTTGTTTTTTCAAACATCTTTGTAATTTGTATATTTTTGAAGCTGTTTTAGTAGTTCTGATATAATTTACTAGGGATAGTAAACTTTATGAATTGTTGTTTTCTATACAGGAACGTGGAGTTAGATTATGTTTTCTATGCTTCTTCTTCGATTGAGGATTTTATTCTGCCTCCTATTACAAAAAGGCCGGCTGAGAGGCCTAAAAAGAAGAGGATTACATTTGCTGGTGAGAATATGTTGATTCGTTGTTGTCGGTGTAACAAGATGAGTCATCATAACAAGTAGAGTTGTACAAAGCTTTTGAATTTACATCTGTTAGAATAGTTGAATTATGTTTTGTGTGCAGTTGGATTTTTGTAGCTTTTTATTAGATGTAGTAATGTTTGTCTTAGACTGTGTTCTGAACAATTTATATCTTTTTTGATAATATAATGACTCTGAATCAGATTTGTTATAAAAATCATTAATGTTTTTCACCAAGTGTGAGCTTTACAGCAGTTAGTAATTTACAGATTTGAAAATGTTTCTTGTTTTTTTTTTCACCAAATGTGAACTTTACTACAGTTAGTAATTTACAGATTTGAAGATATTCCTTGTTTTTTTTTCGCCAAGCGTGAACTTTACTATAGTTAGAAATTTTTAGATTTGCTGATGTTTATATTTTTTCACAAGTATGAACTTTACTGCAGTTATTAGTAATTTACAGATTTGAGGATGTTTCCTGTTTTTTTTTTCACCAAGCATGAACTTTACTACAATTAGTAATTTACAGATTTGAAGATGTTTCCTGTTTTTTCACCAAGCGTGAAATTTACTGCAGTTAGTAATTTACAAATTTGAAGATGTTTCCTGTTAATTAGATGTATATAACTGAACTTATTTCCACTACAAAAGCAATCACCAGCGAAATACAAAGACCATAAGCAAAAATAGAACATAATGAAGAATGAAACTTGGTGAACAAATTACAGTCAAACGATGACAAGCGTGGCTCGTGGATCATCTGTGTACCAATATTATCTCAACTTAACCACCTTTAAGGTGTTTAGTTTTATCCACAAAAGACATCGGTACAATTGGATATGATCCACCTACATATAAGTTATATTTTATTTGTTATGTTTCTGATGTGGGATCTCTCATTTCCAACACGCCCCCTCAAGTGCAACCAGACTCAAGGGTTTAGCACTTATACAAATGTCTAAACCAATCCGACCGTCAACCTAGCCCACATTAGACATTTGGTGATAATTCACTCAAACATTAACCCTCACGTGCAACCAGACTCAAGGGATTAGCACGTGTACATATTTCACACCAATCGAACCAATCAACCAATGAGACGCAATTAGAGAGGGATGACAAGCGTGGCTCATGGATCATCCGTGTACCGATATTGTCCCAACTTAACCACCTTTAAGGTGTTGAATTTTAACCACAAAATGTCTCGGTACAATTAGGAATGATCCACTCACTTATAAAGTAATTTGGGGTTCAACTCCAAAACCAATTAGCAATAGAGAGAGTAGCCCAAACTCTTATAAGCCCACATGCAATGTCTCATATTACTGATGTAGGATTGATATCTCAACACCCCCTCCCGCACGTGTGACGAATCTTCAAATCGAACACTTGGACAACATAGGGTGACGTGGAGTTCGTGTGGCATTTACACTTCACACGAGTACATGGGTAACCCGCTCTGATACCATATAAAGTAATCTGGGGTTCAACTCCAAAATCAATTGGTAATGGAGGGAGCAGCCCAAACCCTTATAAGCTCACATGTAAGGTCTCATATTTCTATTGTGAGATTGATATGTCAACAGGTAATATATGCCTGAGCATGCGCAAGTTCAGAATTTGACTGTGCCCATTCCGGAAAATCACTACCAAATTCTTGAGTCTTATAGATACAACGACCACAATGGTTACCGGGGACTCAGAGAGATAATTGCTAAAAAATCTGTACGGGAGGAATCGAAACAGAAGAAGGGAGAACAAGATGAGAACAAGTGTTAGGCCAATTCGTAATTAAACAGAAAAGGATTAAAAATGAAAAAGCTGAAGCGAATTGGGCATTTAGCGGGCTAGGCGGAGAGGACAAGCGTCATGGAGGTATGGGCCGTGGTAGGCCTAACGGGCTTGGGGTGGACCATTTAAAATCATAATGCTCACTCGCATCTCATCTCTCTGTCGGACGCCTTGTGCTCTCTGCTAAGGTACTTGTATTAATGCTTCGATTCTACAGTTATGCTCAATCAAGATTTGTATCGATTCACTCCAATTCACCATCACAAGCTCAACAGCAACATTTTCTCATCAAACTCTTTGTTGTGACTAGTATTTTTGATGAACCCAAATTCTTTACTACCAATGTGCTCTCAATTTGCATCGTCAACAGAATCATAATATGAAACCTAGGTTGTGCCAATTGATGACAATGAAGAGAGATCGAGCCAGGAGAGGCTGTTAGTTGGTAAAAATCAAGATCAATCATAGTAAAACTTGAAAAGCAGAAAGAAAAAAACAAAAGTATTTCTGGTATTGAAATTGATTATTGTACAGGAGGGTTTTTTTCGTGAATGAAATACATGGAGCAGCTTTTATACAAAGAATAGAGTAGATTGTAAAACTAGTAATAGGTCGATAGCATCTGACTTGGGCTTGTTGGGTTGCATAAAACTATGGGTTAGGCTGAAGAAGACCTTATCCATCTTAACATTAGAGCTTTAGCAACTTGTGCACCGCGACTCTCACTACTAGAATTCCTCCCAGTAGAAGTAGAAAAGAATACTTTAATTCAGGGTTAATTCAATACGGCGAACAAATCAGATTCAGATTTAGGACAGATTCAGATTCAGGTCAAGACAGATTCAGATTCAGATTCAAAACAGATTCAGGTTGTCAAGATAGTCAGGACAGATCTACTATGATCTACCATAGCTTTCAGCTCCCAAGATCAGAACTCTCAACGATCTACATCACACCACTACTAAAACTATGCCTCTAGGGTCCTATTTATATATAAGAATAGTTGTAATCCTAGAAAGAAACTAATTACACAGAAAGACTTAAGCAATCCTAGTTTGATTATACTTTCTAATCATACTAGGATTAGGACTCACGTCAACAGTAGATACCGACCGATGCATACTAATACTTTCAGTGAGAAGTTGAAACAGTAAGCTACCGGTGTGAATTTTTTGTGACAATTTTTTCTCACACTGAACAACGGTACCCATGCCATATGACCGAAAATAAAAGAAGAACAGTGGACAGTAAAGAAAATATGATTATTTTATAACGTACAAACAGTTGATGGTGTTAGAATATGGTAGTGGACCCCATTATTGTCATTTTTTCTCTATTTCCTTTTCTTTTGCAGTTGCATGCTGAAAAAAAGCCGTTTCAGGCTACTCTTTCTTCATCAGGTATTTGCTCCATAGCGTTGACTACGGCTGCAAAGTTGCAGTGTCAATGTTTTGCTCCATAAGTTTCCTAACTTATGCAGTAGGAAACTTTCTACAAAAACAATTCTTTTGTTGCCCGATCAAATTGTCGGTGTTGGTTCAGTGTATGCATAGTTGTGGATTGGTTTATTTAACTAATTTTCCCAATTATTTCCATGTATTTTAGATATGTCTCAGTCGGATAATTTCTCATGGGATCAGGCGTGCATATCAGGTCTGGTTCTTTTTTCTTTTTACATGTAAGGGGTACTTTACTTTGGTCTTTCAGCGTATTGTATTTTGTATATATAGCTTATGGTAATTCTCATTTTTAATTTCCACTTTCGTAGGTATGCATGATTGATTTTGATCTTGCTAAGAATGGTCAGGAACTCAGGATAGTACAAACCATTTACATATTCCTTGAAGGTGTGAATGAAAGTGCATGCCTATGTGTGTGAATTATAGCTAGTAAGTTCTATGCTTGTTTGATATTGTTTTCCATTTCTTAAAGAACTACATTACTGTTTCTTTATGTTATTTTGCAGCTCTTCTTATCAGATGATACTTGTACTTAATATATCATTACCATATTTATATAATACATTTACTGTTGTATTATTTAAGGTACTAGCTTCATGTAGATGTGTTAGGATGGTGTTTACACTGTTACTTAAAGTGGCTATTATATATAGTTGTCGATTTTTTGTTTGGTGGTGGTATATCTTTCCGAGTATTTAGTTTTATTACAAGTATAATATGTTCATTGTTACCAGATTATATGATAATTATGAGCTAGTTTTTCTTTGTTATGTTATTTTTTAATTTTTCTTTAATTATGTTGTTTTACTACAAGTATAATATGTTCATTGTTACCTGATGCAATATGTTTATCAACTATTAAATAAAATAAGATAGATATATTATGACCACAAATATTAGTTGTATATGACTACAAATTCTATCTTACAGGTTATTTGTGGAAGTGTTGCTGTATCAAAGGGTTGGAGCATTGGAGGGAAAAAGTTTTGATGTTTAAGTTTAAATTTGTATGGGTTTATCTGTCATTTTTAGTCTGTATGTATGTAGAGTGATGTAAGTACATGAATGTAAAATGAATGGATGTAGAGGTGCCCAATGACACCTTTTTTTTAATATATCCTCATCACTTTGATACTGATAAGTTATAACAGTCCAATTTCAAAGCCAGCAATACATACTGATAATAGTTGCTAAGACACTGATTTTGATGTAAGTTAGTCCTTTGCCTTCTTGGGTGAAGTCATGTCACTAATATTGTATCAGTATCTACTGTCCTAATAACACCCCTTATAGAGGGTACTGATCGATCTGTCATTAGTTGCTACACAATTGTTCAGGACTCTTGAGACTCTTATCAGTCTATTGTTTGTAACAGAAACTAAAGACTATCAGTGCCTATGCAGTTCTTATTAGAAGTTCTCCCCAATTTCATAACCCAAAACCTTAATGCCTCCCAAGAAGTAGTCATTTTCAAGTAAAAGATCGATGATCAACATGTTTTTGATACCAAAAAAAACATGTTTTTGATACCGCTAGTCTAAGGATTTTCAGTTCTTGCTAGGGTTAAACACAGAAGCCTTGTCGACTGTCATGCATCTTCATCGGTGAGGATAACTATGAGTCGACCTTAAATTAATGGTTCCTTTCACTTTACTTCAATAATAAAACGGTGACACGTGTGGTATATTCTGGCATTGATGGAGACCAAACAAGAAACTGCATTTGTTCTTAACTGTCAATCCCAAATGAACTTACGTCTGGGATGGACAGTTCCTAGCCAAAGCTATATCTTCTCTATATGTAGCTAAAATTGGGCATAAAACCACACGTTCATGAACTAGCAAGTACTCAAGAAATTTGTAAACAAAGAAAAGTATTTATTCTTTTACAAATTTTTAGAGCATATGAATCCAACTGAATGCCCAAGTAGCAGAGAATACTTTGCAGTGATTATAATATATCAGTGATATACTACTACTGCTAAAATAAAATATCAAAATCTGTTGGCTTTTCCAATCCCTGAAGAGCTTTTGAGAATATTATAGAAATTACTTTAGACACACCCAGCTAGCATCAAAAATCACATCAGGTTACATTGTAAATCAGTTTGGAACAAGAGACAGATTCTCCTTTATAAATTAGTATGCAATGCATTTTGATGTCGATACTAGCTGGATAGTCTTAATATTCCATGAATTTGATGGACCATAACAGAAGAAAGTAGTGTTCGGTGTGAAATTAGAATTTCTTCGAACAATCAGCTTGTGACGTGTCAACATCTTTGAGTCAGGTGCAACTTTCTCTTTTGTGCTCGTTCGACTTCTAACTTCTTCTCAGAACGACTGACGTACGGGTGCTGATCAAGTCGGCATTCAGGTTTTTTCTCAGACCTAAACAGATGACTGCTAGAATTTTTCTCTACTCCATGTCCAGTGGATGCTTCTTACGTAGACCAGTGTGATTGAGCAGGGTCAAACAAATCAGGACTAGATATTCAATTCACCAAAGATTACTTTCTGAGCGAGGATATTTGCTAAATGTTTTACCCTCTAACAATGGTTTTTGCTGACTTGTGTTAGTGATAAGGCTTTATGAACTTGGGGTACGTGGAATTTTGCTCGCGATGAGGCTTAGGTGAGTTAGCTGCGGGAATTTCTCGTGATTGGGCTTTGATGAAGTAAAGACCCTGAAAGTCTTTTTTGATAGAGGTGCTCTGAGGGGGGCTTGTTTTGCAGTGTTTGCAAGGTTGTTTGTAAGTTGATGTGTGTCTGTCTATGAACCATCGATCCCTTTATATAATGAACACTATGGTTTTGTTCAATACTTACGGATCGAGGCATATCAGATTCTCTCAATCAATTAGGAAAAAAATATCCCGAATGATTATGAAATAGATCCCAACAATCCTGCAAATCAGTCATGCATGACCTCAAAATGAAAAAGAAATATATACAAATACTTTGACCGTAAGAATCGGTTCAATGGGCATGGACTATAGACATTCGCCGAGAAATAATATTTTGGCCCAAACATAGCCTCCAGATCTTGAAGGAGAAGCCATGCGTCTTGACTGAAACGACCTATAGTCTCGATGCATCATTCATACTGTCAAAAAGCCACTTACTGGTTCAACTGACAAGCACCAAACTATGAAACATTTCAGCTCGAGCGAATACATAAACAAACCTCAGATGTAGGTCTTAAAGCCGGACTTGGAAATCATAAAGCTAACTACGATAAGAAAATGACCTTAAGCTTCTATTGAATACTTCAACGTAGAGAAGCCCCCATGCTTAATTGGACACGAAAAAAGACCAAATGCATTGATCTTAATGTTAATTGATAGCAATGAGCCAAGAAACTTAACCTCAAGGCAGACACACTTATACTCCATGAAACAACCTTAAGATAATTAGACTAAGTTCTTATCAACCACTTATTGGTTGTTTGATAATTGTACATTTTTCTTCAACATAACAACCTCCAAGATAAACGAATTCCATCAAAAAGAACTTCCAATAAGACTAAGAAACCAACTCCAGAAAAGACTGTCAAAAATCTAATGACATTTTCATGCTCAGGAGGTTGACTTTAGGCACGACTTACTCAATGCTCGGATTATGATTCTGATCGGTTCTTAGCTTGAGAATATAGAACAATATATGTACTTGAAGGATTGATTAATTGAACGGCCAAAGAAACCTTGGAAGATGGCGCGAATGGTCTCACAAAACTGATCTATGAAAGCTATTTTCTGGAATTTTCAGCTTTTACTTATTTTCTGGGCAACTTCTTGAATTTGTAACTTGCTCCTCACAACAGCGAATGACATGAATATTTTTCATAATTATAGTACAATATCATGGCTTCAATATGGTGTATGGCGAACATGACTTCAGCCCTTGCAAGGATGCGCGAATGGGCCACGAAATGCTCAAAAACCAGCCAAATCTGAAATCTCCAGATTTTTTCTTTGCAACCGCTGACTCGATTGATGATTTCCATAAGTTGATCTTGTGATTTCTAGGTAATGGAGCAGCCAAATATGTCCCTTAGTATCAATAATACATGTCTAAAGTCTTGGATGCTTAATATGAACCTCTTAAAAGCTTGAAACTACTCGATAACGTACTCTTGAGACCAAAGCTTCTTGAGTATTGTTGATATTACTTAAGACATGTTAAATACTCTTTATTTGAAAAGAGTAGGCCACATGTGTTGGCTTTGAATGAAGATGATCAACCTCACATGTCGATAGACTTTAAAACCTCAAATTGATTTTGATAAACCACTTGGGTTGGTTGAAGAAAGGGAATATTGAAACTCCAAAAGTTTCAAAAATTTGCCTAAGGATTTAGCAGAAAATGGTATCCCCCTGTTTAATTGGATGCAGTGAATGTAGTGAGGGTATGCAAACTGATCTTGTAAGTCTCAAGAATATGCTTTGTTTATAATAAATGGTGTAATTGAGCTGACTGAGTAGAGTTGAACTTACTTACTTGGTTTTCTTGTATTGTCATCACCTTTGTCTAAATTCCTCTAAAGATATATGAGCGTCCTTTATACTTCTTCTAGCGAATGTCAAATCTTATATCTTGTGTCACCTCAAAACTCACTGTGCTCCAGCAACAACTCTAAAAGTTGTTAAGGGTATAAATAAATTAGGGTAGTATGGTTCGCGGGTCGTAGCCCCCCAGTGTGGACTTGGCTAAGAGATCAAAAAGGTTGCTGCTCTTCAGCTCTATTGTGGCAGTGAATGTTATGGGGCTTGTCACAAATTGATTTTTACTCCAAGCAAAAGACCCTTAAAAAAGCTGCATAATTCCTTCCACAATCTTACTCTGTATGACTATGTAACATTAATTGCACCGTGATTTTTCTTGAAAATTCTTGCCGCCAAAAATGAGGTTTGAAGCCCTCCAGTACAATAGAACCTTCAGCGAATGGCTGTTGCAAAGTTCATGAACCTCAATACTAATTTCAAGACTATTCTTCACATAAGGTGAATTCGTGAAGGCACTTTGGACTTTGAATTACTCCTAACATGATCATGTTCACCCCTCTTCTTTAGACCTTTTTGTATACAGCAACACACACTTGTTACTTCTGGATGGACATTTGTTGTGCATAAAGTTTTATGAATATTTGAGAAGCTAGCCCCTTCATGGCCAAACCACCAATAGTCTTCCATTGTGTGTCATGATAATAAGGGAACACTAGGCCATGATCATTCGTCATCCAACACATAGGTATCAGGCCGTGCAACCACAAAGTTGGTCCTAGCTATATCCCTTCCTTTCATAAGTTGTAACTATGTACTTATATAATGTTTACCAATCTCCCACGACTTATGACACATAAAGTATGCCAAGAAATATGGTATTGGTGCCTCTCCCATATACAATCATGCATCATTATTGTCACATCCTGGACCATCTCCGCCGTAGCACGATATTGTCCGCTTTGGGCCCGTCGGCCCTCACGGTTTTGTTTCCAGAAGCTCTCAGAGCAACTTCCCAGGAAGTCACCCATCATGGGATTGCTCTAAGCTTAGCAAGCTTAACTTCGGAGTTCTCATCCCCTCCAAAGCCACTGAGCTCCCAAAAGGCCTCGTGCTAGATAGGTGTCACCGATGTACATATATGGTACATCACCCTCTCCGTTGGTCGATGTGGGATGTTACATCCACCCCCCTTAGAGGCCCGACGTCCTCGTCGGCACACTCGCACCCTTCGGCAGAGTGGCTCTGATACCAAACTGTCACATCCCGGACCATCTCCGCCGTAGCACGATATTGTCCGCTTTGGGCCCGCCGGCCCTCACGGTTTTGTTTCCAGAAGCTCTCAGAGCAACTTCCCAGGAAGTCACCCATCATGGGATTGCTCTAAGCTTAGCAAGCTTAACTTCGGAGTTCTCATCCCCTCCAAAGCCACTGAGCTCCCAAAAGGCCTCGTGCTAGATGGGTGTCACCGATGTACATATATGGTACATCACCCTCTCCGTTGGTCGATGTGGGATGTTACATCCACCCCCTTAGGGGCCCGACGTCCTCGTCGGCACACTCGCACCCTTCGGCAGAGTGGCTCTGATACCAATCTGTTACATCCCGAACCATCTCCGCCGTAGCACGATATTGTCCGCTTTGGGCCTGCCGGCCCTCACGGTTTTGACGAATTACTATGGACACCTAACGTCAAGTTAAAAGTAATAAAGGAAAGTTCGAAAGCTGAGTCGGACTTTCGGTAAATTGAAAAAGAGTCGATGACCGGGAAAGAAAGTTAAAAAGGTTAAAGTGCCATAAAACGGAACTTGGTCAACATGTGGTCAAATAGGAATTTCCTGGTCAAACTAGGAAAAGACCAAGTCAACTGTGATCGATTAATTTGATGATTTGTTGTACAGTCTCTGGTCGGACGTGAGACGGGCTCGACTACGCGGGTAGTTCGAGGGTTTCGCTCGAGGAGCTTTCCGAGCGGGAAGGTCACAATAGTACTGTGAGTGGACAGATTATTTTATTTAAATGAATGCATGCCCTAATTATCGATATAATTGCATGGTTTTTATGTTTGTTTCGAGTATGATATGTTCCTCGGGTGCTCGGATATTATATTTGGATTTATGCTTATATGTCGAGGAATAGATTTATTTATTTGTTTGGGAAGAGTATTTGAGTAAAGTATTGTTGTGAATTTCCTTTATGGGTTGTCCAATGATTATGCTAGCTAGAGTAGCGTGAGGGCGCTACTAGAGCTCTTAGCTCCGACCCTGGTCTGAGAGGACAGACACGCCTGAGATGTCGGGTGGATATTCTAAGGGTTGTCCATCACCACTTACCTAGAGCTCTTAGCTCCGACCCTGGTCTGAGAGGACAGACACGCCTGAGATGTCAGGTGGATATTCTAAGGGTTGTCCATCACCACTTACCTAGAGCTCTTAGCTCCGACCCTGGTCTGAGAGGACAGACACGCCTGAGATGTCAGGTGGATATATTAAGGGTTGTCCATTACCGTTTTATATAGCTAGCATAGCGTGAAGGCGCAACAAGAGCTCTTAGCTCCGACCCTAGTCTGAGAGGTCAGACTGATTATGTTTGTGAGCATGTCTCTTCCCAGATTCTTTACTTGTTTATCTTATCCTGTATTTGTGGAAATTTAGAAATTGTGGGCATGCATAAATGTTATTTAAATCATTCAATGTTTGGGAGAGCATTAAAGGAAATAGAGTTTTTATATTTGATTTTCGTCCACTCACTCTAACAGTTTTTCAATGTTTCTCCCCTGGGCCTTTCGTTTTAAATGCCCAGTGATGCAGGGTTCTTGAGAGGAGGTCGAGCGCGTACGAGAGTCGAGGCATAGTCGATCATTCCGTTGCTGCTTAAAATTCTTTGGGGTAATCATCTCTGTAGACTGCTCTGACTAACCCGGTTTAGTTAGTTTAGTAGGAAGGGTTGGCCATTTCAAGGGGGTTTCGGTAAGAAGTTCCCTTGAGGTGGTCCCTGCAGGATTTACTTCGGGTTAAAGGGGTTTAACCTGGGGTGGGTCCTGTCAATTATTCAGCAATCCATATCTCATAGCATGATAGAAATTAACACTTCTCGACGGTTCAAATATTCTTAGAAAGAAATCACTTCATGTACCTCGAGTGGATGTGTCTTAGATGCCGCCATTTCAAAACTTTGATGCACAATTCTTCTTGAAGTATATTTGATTTTTTTGCCGAGAGAAACCATTTGTTTTCTTTTTAGCAAATGATCGTCTGCTAGTTTGCTCTTATACCTCTTTGCACAAACACTTGAGAGTTTTAAGGCCACAGATGTTGGCCTAAGAGAGTAACTGCTAACCTTACCTTCAAAAATCATAAAAATTTAAATCATGATCATGTAATTTGTAGCAACATATCATGAACCTGCTACTATATGTAGAGGCAAGCTAAAACCACTATTGGTTTTTTTCATATGAAACTCTAATAAGAACTGATGCAGTTGAGGCAAATGATTAAGCCCCCCTATGTCTTTGTTACGAAGCAACACTAACTCTCAATATTATCATATGTGACAAACAAGGTAGACACGGGTAATATCATAAATGATTTGCCGAGCTTACTAACCTTGATCAAAAGCCTCATGTTCTTTTATAAAGAACACACTATAGGTACTGTAAGCTTTGCATAAACACATAACACTCTTAGCATGACTTTTTTCTTAGAATAACATGCTACAATGATTGGCATTGACTGGAGTATTTCTATAAACCACTGATGTTGGTTTTATCGGTAGGCAAGATAGGAAAATTTTGCATTCTTGAAACATCTTGTTTTCATGCTTGGATGCCTTGAGTATGATCCAGTGAGAAGTTAAAAAAAATCCTCTATAGATGTGGCCTCCATAAGCCCCCCAATTCTGATCTAATGAGAGCTTTAACAATCTTAAATTTTGCCCCCGTCAAACAAGACCTGTGAGGTAGCTCTGCATAATTCTTCGGTCTGAAGCATGACTTTTGCACATAACGAACGTGAGCCCTCATATACAGCTTAGGTATGTAGTATATAGAGCCACAATTAACTTCTTTAACTCTTTTACTGCCAAGAACTTCAACCTCATGAACAAAGCCATGTCACCTTTCCTGTACCTCATAGTTGAAATTTCAACGCCATTGTCATTGTCTTTGAGAAACACAAAGTTGTTTCGAAACTCTAAATGGGAGGCCACAAATATCGACTAAGGGCATATGTCTCAACATGAATGTTAATCAATCAACACCATTAGGAGCCACATACGTTGGCCTCAAGAATAATAACATAACACCATAACTTTGAGAGGATCACAGCTTAGCAAAAATTTCAAAAATTTGGAATGTCTGATTCTGTCCATATGTGCCTCTCAGTTTTGGTGTCCGAAAAAGAGCGAATGTAGGATGTCAAAACTTGAGTCTCAAAACCCCCCAAGCATGTAAACATGAATAAGGAATGAAGTAGTATGCATTCGTTGAGCCATTAGAGCTTATAAGATCCATTCGTCTAAAGCACAAACATAGGATGCAGATTTTTCGAGCATTCTGACCTGCAAGTACTCAAACTACCATAACTTTCTCTTCGAATGTCAAAATCATGGATATCCAGGGCTTTTCATCTAGGGCTTTTCATGGATATGCAACTTTTTTTCTAATTCTTTCATGGATCTTCCCAGTTTAATATGTGAAGTTGATATACAGAAACTGCAATTGTAATTTGCTGGTTTGCACACTTGTCTTCAAATCTTCTTTATCTTGCAGTTCCTGGCAGTAGGGCAGTAACTTCAAGACACATGGATTGTCTCTTGTATTCGAAGCCATAGGGGTAGGCCTCTAAGTGTATGATTTATAGTTCAAACCTCTTGTTAGGTGAGAAGATTGTCTTGCATTTCAGCAAAACTCAAAATCTCTTTTTAGATTTTTTATTTTTCAATGCTCGAAATAAAATGAAACTAGCTAAAAGTCAAGGATATCTGTCGGCTAAAGTTAATTAAAAATGAAACTAGCTAGGAATTTTTTATTAAAATGAAACTAGCTAGGAATTTTTTATTAAAATGAAACTAGCTAGGAATTTTTTATTAAAATGAAACTAGCTAGCTAGGAATTTTTTATTAAAATTCATCTGTTAAAGTTAATTCAAAATTTTTGACGGGGATTTCGAAAATTTTAAAATTTTTTCAACTAAATTTTTGAACTTTAGCCGATGAAATTAGGGTATTTCGTCGGCTAAAGTTCAAAATTTTCTATATCTTTCATTTTTCACCTCCTCCTCCGGCGGCAACAACTCCTCCTCCCCTTCTCTCTCCTCCTCCTAGCCTCCTCTTCTCCTCCTCCTCCTCCTCCCCTCCTCTCTCCTCCTCCTAGCCTCCTCTTCTTCTCCTCCTCCTCCTCTTCCACCACCGGTGTAAAAACGAAAAAGAAGAAAAAAAATAAATAAATAAAATAAATATAGCCGACGAATTTTATTAAATTCATCGGATAAAGTTAAATAAATAAATAAAATCAATAACTATAGCCAACTAATTTTATTAAAATTCGTCGGCTAAAGTTAAATAAATAAATAAACAAAAATAATAGCTATAACCGACGAAATTTAATAAAATTTCGTCGGCTAAGGTCCAAAAATTCGTCGGCTAAAGTCCAGACTTTAAGCGACGAAATTTTTTTTCGTCGGCTAAATAAATGACTTTAGCCGATGATGAACAGTAATTTTGTCAACTAAAGTCTTGGACAACGGCTTTTTCCGACGACGTTTCGTCGGCTAAGACCTTAGCCGACGAAATTTTGTACTTAGCCGACTAAAATTTTTCGTTGGTCTTAGCCGACGAAATTTTGTACTTAGCCGACTAAAATTTTTCGTTGGTTAAAGTACTGATCCTGGTAGTAGATTAAAAGTAGGCGAATTCTGAGGTTCGAATCCCTCAGTTGTCGTCATGTGGAGTGCAAGTTTTTGTCAAATTGTATCTGATCTCTTGAAATAGCCAAATTACCCTCAAACATAACAACCACGTCAGCAGATAACGGAGATGCATGTGGTGAGGTATTAAGTTGTTAACGACAGCAAATGTTAGGTATCAAAACAACTGAATTTGATACTTGGGTATCAAATTGAAACCACTCTTATAGTTCGAGAGGTATTATGTAATTAATCATAAGTAAGCTGCTTCCTGCATTTGGAATATAATTAACGTGACTACTTTTTTATGAAGTCCACTCGATCTTATTGCTCCCCCCATCCGTAAAGAGATTAGCTATTAAATCATTATTAACAGTAGTGTTCACCTAGTCAGTGACTGACCAAGAGATTCATAGTCAATCACTGTTAGATTTACATCCAATGGTTGAAAACAAAACAACTCTACCTGAAAATAATTGTCCTCACCATTTGATGTAAATCTAACGGTCACTGGCTATGAATCTTTTGGTCAGTCACTCATTAGGTGAACATTTCTGTCATTATAAATATCAATAATTTTGTATTCGTGATGCCTCCAACAAGGCCGAAAGTGATAAATCTGCTTAAACATATGGCTAGACAGACGATTCTTATTCCAAAACTGTTCATATTTAGTACGGACATTCCAGGAGATCTGATCTGAATTGTGATCATCACAATGTGTGATTCTACTATAATTCTAAATGACTACATATGTGCTGCCTGCAATTTGTTTATAGCATAATTAAGGAGTCACCATCAAGCAAATCATCAGGCAGATGAGGCATTTTTCTTATCCAAACAAATATCTAAAGGCAGCTAGCTACTTTCTCAGCTTTTTCCTTATCCATTATAAGGTTTTTTAATTTGTTTTCCAGACTCCATTGCCACTATAAATAGGTTGATCAATCCCAACCTTCTCCACAACCAAGCCTAGCTCACTTACTCATCATTTGGCATTCACACATAAAGCTTTCTTGCAATCCAAGGAAACCAATCCACCAACCCTTTTTGTAATGGAGAGTGTAAGAGAATTGGCTACCGAGAAGGCAGCAGTGATCTTCATCAAGAGCTCATGCTGCATATGCCACAGTGTCAAGTCGCTTTTCTATGAGCTCGGTGCAAGCCCTACCATTCATGAGATTGATCGATACTCAAATGGGAGGGAGATGGAGTCAGCGTTAAGGCAGCTCGGGTGCAATCCTTCTTTCCCTGCTGTGTTCATAGGTGGGAAGTATGTAGGCTCTTCAAAGGATATCATATCCCTCCATGTTGACGGGTCTCTAAAGCAAATGCTCAAAGATGCAAGAGCTATCTGGTTCTAGCTTCCTAGCTATATGTGTTATACTAATTATTACACAGAAACTAAGCTATATATATATATATATATATGCTAGTTAATGTGCTGTTAATTAGCTGTAGTATGTACGCAACCACAGAAACTAGCCCCAGTACCATGCTTATTAAAGAAAATGTAGTATTGGGGTTCTAACTTTTTCTACTATGTACCTAATTTTCTGGCTACATGCTTGAAATGCAAGTCAGATAATCAATATGAAAATTATTATATATAGATGAGCTACAAGCTGGACAGAGTTCTGCTACTTCTACAAAGTTTACAATCTAATTGCATACAGCACTCTACATATATACTCATCAGTATGAAAAATATTATAGTTACGTGAAGATCGAGTTCCTAATACTTTGTCAATGCAATTGCATAGTTCAGTTAACTGCCTATTTGCATTTGACGTATGTAGTTTCATGGAAAGACAATCTAAGGAGGGCTTTTCATTATTTTGTACTTTTGAAATACACACAAAAAACACCCCAGTTTTCCTGCAAAGCTAGAGAGCGCTAAATAGAAAACTTTTCCACGGAGCATCAGAATTTTTCGGTGCAAATCTTATCCACTAGCTTAAGTTGGATTCCTGTTTGAATATCGTTTGGGCTAGAGATATATCCCTTCACTGTCCTACATATAATACAGTCATACAGATGTGAAGTATGAAGTTCTATGGAATTTGTTTTTGTTATTGCATTTTCTTATCCAATACGCGCAGACTCCAGCTTTAACCATAGGCTGGGGTGTTGATCTTGTGTGAAAAAGATGAAATGGTTGGTTTTCCTCATTGTGATGCTGTCACATAGTAATAGAGGGGGGGGTTGCTAGCTCCTTTGCTTTCCTGAGGTACCAGTATCGATCACTCGGCTCAGGTTCACAGTATGATCGTGCAGTAAGTGAATTGTATAGTTAGCCACGTGCACGAAGCGCGCTTTAGCTTTGCTGATAATGAGGGATCTGAGACAATGATGAATCAAATGATGCATCACTTTCTGGGCCTGGCAAGTATTCCTTCAAATCTTCGAAAGGTCAGCAAGGTTCTCCAATATGGCCTTAGATCATGTATATATGCAAATATAGAATAAGCATTTATCCTAAAACAATATTTAGCGTACAGTATGCGATGAAGTAATATGAGGTTTACATTCAAAACCAATTAACAATAAAGAGAGTAATCCAAATCTTTATAAACCCACAGAGATAATGTCACATTTTTCTGATATGAGATTATATTTCAACACGCACCCGCACGTGTGACGAATCTTCAAGCCTAACACGCAGACAACATTTGGGGTGACGTGGAGTACGTGTGGCCGGTAAAGAGAGAGTAGCCCAAACTCTTATAAACCCACAAGTAATGTCTCATTTTTCCGATACAGGATTATAACTTAACAGCATGGCCTCCCACTTCATCCTCCTCTTCTTAGTTTTGCCATAATTACAGATTCTTTATATTCTGTTGGTTTAATCTTAATTTCTTTTGATTTACTTGTAGTTAGCTTCAATGACATTACTGCAATTAATTTTTAAATAGTTGATAACATCAGTTTAACTCAATTTTCTGCATCTGTGATGACTGATGGATCTAGGGCAACTTGGTAAGAAAGCAAGATAGCATGCCAGCTTCTAAATTTTTCTCAGGGCAACTCGGTAAGAAAAAGTTATGGATCTGCTTACAAAATTTTGTTGAATCCAAAAACTAGCTAGCTAACTAAACTAGATATGTTTACGTGACAGCAGGTTGAGACACTTTGATTATGGCCTTCAGGTTCACTTAGCAGTAATCGATGATGAGATGAACCATTCATGTTTAGCCAGGAAGAGGAATTCTTTCTTTCTTTCTCAAAATAGAATGGAATCTCGATACTCATCCACACAAGTAGCACATATAGCAACAGTTCTGTATGAACAACTCAATTTCACATGCAGTTCTTGAACGTGTGGGATTCTGGGGAGGAATCTTGGCAAGTTGGTCGTGGGCGCAACACCAGGAATCGAAAGGCACCGAAAGCAGTCTATCTCAGTCGCCATCTTTCTGCACATAGATTCAAGGAAGGTAATCGAGGGAATCTGGTATGAATTGATCAGCTTTGCCTGCTTATAGAATTCTATGCTTTTGTTGTGTATAGAGTATAAGCAGAGTATTAACCTGAACAAATGGTGCATAGTCAGTACACGTCTGTCACAAATCAATTGCACCACTCAATATATTTTTAGGAAACTCATGTAAATTCACTTCACTCATCAGTTTGATACATATATTGTTTCTCAGTATAAGTAATGTATTGCATGCATGAAATACATTTGCCAACTTGTTCAGACTAATAGAACAGTAGTCTTTACCTTCTAAAGTTGCTTTATTAGTTTGAGCATCTAAATAAAGACCATCCTCTTTTGAAACAATGCAGTCCACTCCTATACTATCCCTATAAATAGTCCAACATGAGAGCTCAAATATTCAAACTATCATAAACTTCAAACATTTCCTCCTAGCTAGCCTAATTCCCTCCTCCAACTTCCAAAAACCAACACTTCCCATTGGGTCGAGTTCACCTTGGATTCGATCCGATGGTCTTGAACTCTCAATAAGAAAATTACTGTTTCGTAACCAAGGGTTACTTTTCGTCTTCCCTTGGCTTACATTTTCCTTAATTTAAGACGAAACTTGGCTGTATCGAGTCTGTCTTGAAGATGGACAAGGTCATACGGTTGGCATCAGCGAATGATGTGGTGATTTTTAGCAAGAGCTCATGTTGTCTGTGCTATGCAGTCACCATTCTATTCCAGGAGATTGGAGTGCGCCCTTCAGTTAATGAGATTGACAATGACCCTGATGGCAGGGAAATGGAGAAGTGTCTTATGAGGATGGGGTGCTCTTCTGTTCCGGCTGTGTTCATAGGTGGAACACTGATCGGATCAACCAATGAAGTCATGTCCCTTCACCTAAAAGGCCAACTGATCCCAAAACTGAAGGCTTATGAGCAGAAGGCTACTTCCTGAAGATGAAACTACTCCATCTATCATGTCCCAAAAACAAAAATAAACTGGCTCAAACTCCTCAAAGTAGTATTGTAGTGTTGAGCCTTGTATTCAAAGTCTATGTGTCCTGTACTTTCTAAGATTGGATTAGCTATATATAGCTTGTAATCTGTTTCCTGTTCTTAATGAAGTAGCTTTGTATACATTTGATCTTGGTGTTCTTTGAAGTATTAGATTATCAAAGGGCAGCATACTTTTACTAACATATCATATATGAGAACAATGCCTTTTGAAGACCAAGTACTGCACTGCTCCAGACTCTTTAGTCTCTTAGATCATATCTACAATTTCTAACCAAAATCAAGTATTGTACGGCCAAATTCGACACATAAATATCAGAATATGCATGCTGTGAACAAAGTACAGTACTCCAAATATTCTCTGAAGGAAAAAGAAACACAGACATGTCTGTACATGCAGCAGAAAAATATCTAGACATTGAAATTTAACTATGCTTCCGAATGAGATTAGTCGACTGTTAACTAGTTAACTTCATCACTAACTTTCTTCAGCATCCTGGAAACAACTATACCAGTAAATCTAAGAAACTTTACGCAAAAATACTTGTTTTAGTCAAATCTATGATTTAAGTTTCGCAATCCCTCCATATGGGAAAAAAGAAAGCAAAGTCTTTTCTTTTTGGCATGGAATGGATTCTTCACAAACTTTATCACAGATAAAGAAAGGTATTACATTCCTTCCTCTCAGCACTTTGCGATCTTTTCATTGATTCTCTTGCCGGTCTCCCTCCAACGATCGTCTGGTGTTTGGTTGTCAGTGTCAGCCCATCCCCAAAAGCTACAGCTTGTGTTCCACATTCTATCTTAGCTAGTGCAGGCATAGCAAGATCAACATGGTCGGCATCTCCAACATATGTTCCTTTCCAGAGTCACATTCTCACATACATATCCTTCTCGATCACACAGGAAACAATAACATGCAGCTGACTATATATCAGTACTAATTCAGTTCTTCCTGTAAATTTCGAGTTAATTTGGCCTCTCGGCCTAGTTCTCACCACAAAATATCGCTGGAAATATATTCACTAACAGGCCCTGTTAAGTTTATAGTGTTGTCTAACATGATATTAGAGCCTCACGTACTTCCTCATTTCTATCTACATATTAATTTTTAGCTTTTGGTACTGTGTGCTTTCCACGAGCAGTTTAGCAATGCACGAGGCAAGTGTATGTTAGCTTGATATATATTGTTCGCTCATGCCATTTCTTGAAAGCTTAATCTTCCGGGGATAGCGAGTCTCCTATATGTGGGGATGAGTCTTTAGCATGTGTTAAACAGAAAGGAGACAGCTACAGTCACCTAACTTATGAACTGAACGGTCCCCTCTCTATGTGATCTCCGTAACATGATTTCGTTATGTGGTTCCATTACAATTGGAAATGGTCCTCCTCCTCCTAGGCATCTGTAACATCACATTCATGAAATACAAAAGGGAGAAAATACGAATTGAAATCATACCGAAGTAATCTGTTAAGATTCCTCAATTGAGTGAGATAAGCACATGAATGTAGTTGAGGTGAAAAGAATAGAAGAAAAATCTCTTGAGATGCCCCCGGAAATCATAATAGAACAGACATTCATGTTAGTACTTCATGATCAATCATCATCAATCTTAATCCATAAAATTTAAACCCGGGATTTACTTGTGAAATTATTGGGGTATGCATGATCAAACATAAGTAACACCTTTTATGTGGACCCACGAGTCATGATGAGACCCGATCACGACATGCATCACGAAACCCGACCTACAAGCTATGCAACGGTAACCGAAACTGGCTAATGTGACATCAGGAAACCACATTGTCGGCCTTATCAACATACCCTCACACAAAATACACGCAACAATCTGAAGTTATGTAAAGGAATGAGTTTCATTCTCCTGTAAAAGAGACTCATTCCCTTTTACTTTACACATCATTACTACTACTTGTAATATTTTGAGGAGCCACCAAGACACCTAACACATAATACATATTAAGTGGATATAGTCTTGCCCACCAATGACAAAGTGGACCACTCGGGGACTTTCGAGCACATGATCTTTCGTGTATTTAACTAACAAAACTATCCTTGTGAAAAACCACGTTTTTGTAAACGCTAGAACGCTATAAACGAAACAAGATTTTTTCAAGTCACGCAACAACGCTATAAACATTTGACTTAATTTTACAATTGACAGCATCAACGATGTCAATATACCCCATCTACATTGGAGAACAACAATTTGACCTATCTATATGGAAGAACGACTATATACCCATCTACATGGAAGAACGACTATATACCTATCTATATGAGAGAACGACAATATACCCCATCTGCAAGGGACAACGACTATATACCTCATCTACATGGGAGAGTGACTATGTACCCCATCTACATGCTAGAACGACATTGTCATGCCTTAAAGACGGAAGAGACCAACGCTCTTTATCCGCTATAAGAAGTTTTACTGTCACAAAGGGACTTGCGATCTCTTTGTCGCCATATGAAGCCCATACCTTATATGGAAGAGACTAATGCTCTCTATCCACTGTAAGAAGCCATACCGTCGTAAAGTGACTTGCGATCTCTTTTCTGTCGTAGGAAACTCATACCTTACATGGAAAAGACCAGCGCTCTCTATCCATTGTAAGAAGCATTTTCGTCGCAAACAGATCCACGATCTGTTACCGTCATAAGAAGACAACGACATAACCATGCAAACAACAAAGCACTATGGGTTTTTCTCTTTCCGCTATAAGAGAACAAATTCTTACCTCACCAAAGTGAGAAAGCGACAAAAGACAAGATTTACCGCCTCCATTTTTTCTCACCAAATTAGGAGAGTGTCAAAATGCGAGATTAACCGTCTCCATTTTGCCTCACCATGCTAGAGAACGAAAAATGTGAGACCTTCTTAGAGGGAGAGTCTGGGAATTCTAGCGCTCAGCATCGCTAATGCTACGAGCGACCATGCAACGAGTGGACATAGCATAGCGCTCATGCGACGAGCGGCATGCGCTCAACGCTCATGTGGCGAGCGATCATGAAGCGAGTGGACAGCGCTCAGTGGCCAACACTCATGTGGAGAGCAACTATGGCTTATACGACGACCGGTTAACGCTCAATCAACAAGCTGCTAGCGCTGAAACAGCGAGCGGATAGCGATCTATCAGGACATTGCAGCAAGAGATACTTTCCACCAGCAAGATGAACAGCTAAGAAGGTTCTCTTACTTGGGGACTTGGTTTAAACTCTCTAACTAAGAAGGTTCTCTTACTTGGGGACTTCGTTGACTTGTTAGGGTAGGCATGAATATGCCTACACCGTAAAGCATAAGTAACACTATTTATATGGGCCCACGAGTCATAACGAGACCAGACCACGATGTGCATCACAAAGTCTGACATACAAGCTACGCAACGGTACTTGAAACCGGCCAATCTGACATCGGCAAGCCACATTGTCGGCCTCACCAACATGCCCTCACACAACACTACTAAGACTTTTGTTCCACACCGGAAGCCATGTAAAGGAACGAGTCTCCTTCTCTTATAAAAGGACTCTTTCCCCTTTACCTTACACACCATTACTACTACTTGTAATACTTTGAGGAGTCACCAAGTCACCCAACACTTAGTACATATTAAATGGATGTAACATTGTCCATTGATGACAATGTGAACTACTATAAACCTTGTGTCTATTGTCTCTATCCCGCTACCAAATATAAGCATAACACACATAAACATAACTGGATCAACAGAAATTATGAAAGAGGCAGTGTTTTCTGCCTCACCCAGCTACTTGGAGTCAGTCTACTGATGCAAACTTTGTCTGCATTAGTCATGGCAAAACAAATTTACATTTCACCCAGATAAAAAGAATGTGAAAAAAACTAGGTCTATAACTCTATAAAACTAATTAAAATCATGCCATCAGAACCAAAATCGAGTTTAAAGGGGAAATTGTCAACTGAAATGCTAGGTGAAGGGTGTGGAGTGACCTTCTTAGCTTTGGAATCAAATTTGAGTTTATATCATGATGATATGAGACATTTCTAAATGATAACATAAAAGATAGACGGTTTGGATGATGAAATTCAATAGAGAGATGAAAATAAAGATTAGTGCTACAACTACAACTTTCGGCCGTTGGTGTTTACGAATCAGTTGAATGAGAATGTGATAAAGGAATCGGGAACAAAGTTTCTGCACCAGGTAAAATCATGTTTGGGATCAGATGCAGTATGCTTAATGCAATACACTCACAGGGGTATTACGGTCAATTCGTAGCTGTATGTTCATCTTACCTAGCGTCGCCGGTGAAGTAGTAACTGCCACTAACGAACTCATAAATTGGTGGCGCGTCAGACCTCAGCTGCTTCTCACCCTTTTCTCCTTTTGACCCGACAACAGCTCTCTCTCACTCTAACGATCCCCTCCTACCTAATCACACCCTGACAACTCACCAACTCAGGGTTATACCCGTCAATCCAATATCTCCACTTAACACGTGGCTAAAAATGTTTGGCGAAAAGAGCAAGACTCGCTTCCTTAACATGCACGAAATAAAAACCCTTAAAAGATCCGTAATTTCTTATGATGCGTCTCTTCGTTTCTATGAAGGATGAAGACGAAGCCCAATTGCGAAGAATGTGAGAGTCTTGATTAGAATCCAGGTCTTCTTATTCTCGCCCCCCTCCAGATTTTTTACGCCGCTAAATTTCGTGAAAAATTACAATGGGTCGAGTTTAATCGGTAAAGATTTTAACTTTTTGATGCTCTCTGATTCGGTTATTACGAATATTTATGACTCTAAAATTCTATACGTTATTGCAGAGAGAGAGGAGTACTGGAAGCAGTGGAAGGGTCATATGAGGTGCTTACTTGGCTGGATTGGTTCTGTAAACCCTTTGTTTGTTGCTCTTGATCGATTTGGTGATTTCGCAGAGGTCATTTCCTAAGTTAGTTTTTTTATATAAAAAAATTGATGATTTATGTGAAAGATTGGGAATTTTGATTTTTTGGGTTTTTGTTTTTTGTTTTGGCAGGTGGGAATTGTGTGATTGGAGGAGGAGGGGTTTGTTAGTGTAGTGAATCATGTCTCAGAGAGAGGATAAGATTGAGCTTAAGTTCAGGATTTATGATGGAACAGATATTGCGCACAGTTCTTATGCGCCTTCCATGACTGTAGCTACTCTTAAGAAAAGGTTGCTTTCTGAATGGCCTCAAGGTAAATTTATTACATTTTCCGATTCTGTTCTTTAGTTTATTGAGGTTCAGTGTTAACAGATTGTGTTATTTTTAGATAGATTGGTATTTTGATTGTTGTAGTTCTAAATATGTGCAGGACAGTTTGTTGATTTGAGTGTCTGTATAATGTGTCTAGTTAGGTGATGCGAGTGGACACATAGATTAGTTATAATTGAACTTGCAGATTAAGGAGAGTTTTTTTGTGTGTTATAGATGGTGGTGTTTTTGTGTGATTGATGGACGTTTTTGGACAATTGCAGCCAAGACAGTGACACCCAAGAAAGCGAGTGAAGTGAAACTGATACATGGTGGGAAAGTTTTAGAGAATAGTAAGACACTTGCTGATTCCAGAATAATGTCCTTTGGTAACTTGCCTGGTGGTGTTATAACCATGCATGTGGTTGTACAGCCCACTATTGCCAAAGAGAAGAAAGGTTGGCCTAGCAATCTTGTACAGTGTGTGTGAAGTTTTTTGCTATAGAAATCCTGTTTTCACTAACTAGGTACTTGACTTCTGTATGCAGCTAAAAACCCGAAGGAGATGCAAAAGATGAATTCATGCTTGTGTACCATTCTTTAATCCAGGAAGGCGAGCCCTTGATTCCATGGCTGCCATTGCAGAGGAGTGAGGACGGCGTTTCACACGTTCTTCCTTTCTGATATAGTTGATTGCGGTGTGAAATTTAGATCACATCTCTGTAGTGATTCAAGTCGAATTTGTTTAGTTATGTCAAACTTGTAGCCTTGCAGTGAATCTACTTTTTGACTTCTTTTGTCTGAATTTAAAGTAGTACAAGGACATCAAGATTCCTGATATCTTTTCTTCCTCTTTTGTGGATCCTTTTGGCATCGGTGGAGTTTGAGGGTTTCTCTTTTGTTTTGCTTTTTCTTCTGCCACTATGTTGTTCGGCTGTTCTCTATTTCATACCAATCTGAACAAATGGAAAAGATTTTCCTTTCTTTTTTTGGTTGAGGATGAACAAATGGAAAAGATGTATGGATTTGAAGTCACTGAGGATTATCCAAACTCCAATCGGTACAAATGAATTCATGACTTCGCTAACTAGTTGTTTGCAATACCAATCTGAACACTTCTCCCAATCCGTACACAAGAGTTTTTCTCCGAGTGTGGCTTGGTGTCATTGAGGATTATCCATCCAGTCCAAACATAAATATGGATAATTTGTTGAACCTACATTTGCAATGAATGACTAAAAGACCACATACTGCTTGTTTAATATTAGGAATTGGACAAACAACCCAAAGGGTGATAGTTAAAGAGGTAATCTTAAAGATTACATGATAAATTATAAATGTTTCATGAGCTCGAGAAATGTTGGCAACTTTCTTCATGTTTATTTTATCATTCACAATCCATTTTTATATTTATGTTCACAATCCATTTTATCCTACTTACAACTTTACGAAAGTATATCAAATCAATACTAATCAGATAATTAATAATTAATTTGACGAATTAATGGATATAATTATTATTCAATAATTGACCACAAAGTACTAATTATAGGGATTGATAACTCATTCCAATAAAAACAGATTTGACATGCCCATTTCAATGGTCTTGATAAAAAACATTTGGACCCTAACTTAAATATCTACCACTCATCTCTCTTCCCCACTCTCTCCCTCTCTCGATCTGCTCTCACCTCTCTCGATCTTCTCTCTCACCTCTCTCGATCTGCTCTCTCTCTCCTCGACGACGCGCAGACGCACAAACCTAACCTCTCATCCCGCCACCGCCTCATCGAAGCCTGCAACCGCCTCGAGGACGCCGATGAACAAAGATTCGGTCTGCGAGCTCGAATCTCGACGCTGTTAAGCCGAGATTTTGATCTGCATGTTTTGATCTTGACGCCGGTAAGCTGAGATTCAATCTACGTGTTTTGATCTCAATGTCGGTGAGCCGAGATTCGACTTGTGAGCTTCTATCTCCAAGCAACTTCGACGACGTCGGTGGATTTTATCTGCAAGCTCCGATATACTGGGTTAGTAGACTTGGTTTTAGAATATACTGGTGTTAGTAGACTTTGTTTTGGAGTATACTAGGGTTAGTAAACTTTGTTTTAAAATATAATAGGTTAGTAGACTTAGTTTTAGACTATACTGGGTTATTAAACTTGGTTTTGGAGTATGCTAGGGTTAGTATACTTGGTTTTGAAGTATACTAGGGTCAACAAACTTTGTTTTAGAGTATAATGGGGTTAGTAGACTTGGTTTTGAAGTATACTAAGGTTAGTAAATTTTGTTTTGGAATATACATGGTTAGTAGACTTGGTTTTAGACTATACTGAGGTTATTAGACTTGGTTTTGGAGTATACTGGGGTTAATATACTTGGTTTTGGAGTATACTAGGGTCAACAGATGCTTCGCCGTCTCGCCGACGAGCTTATTAATGACCATAGCAACTCCATATCTGATTCGAGCTCGACGACTACGACGTTCTCAACGATTGTAGGAAGACTCCCTCAAATACCAGGACACTAGCTAGTTTGCTTTCGTAGAAGAGGAGTCAGATCTAGTCAAAAACGAATCCAAGGTTTGTGAAGAACACTCTGGTTCAGTGTCTTCTTCTCACTACCAAAAAAAGACTTTAGCCGATGAAATATCCAAAAACAGGCCGACAAAATTTTTTTTCGTCGGCTATAGTTAAATTTTAGCCGACGAAAAAAATTTCGTCGGTTATAGTATGTGAACTTTAGCCAACGAAATTTGAAAAATTTAGCCAACGAAATACCCTAATTTTCTCGGCTAAAGTAATTTTTAGTTACAAAATTGCACTACGGATATTTCGGTGTCCGATTGACTATTGTGATACCAATCTAGAAGCAGAACAGCCCTACGAGTCAAACTCATGGCTAATGTCATGATATATGGGTTTTTTGGCCATCCGAGTTCGTTTAAGGCTTCAAAATGAAGTTTTTCTAAACACTTAACACACGAAAATGCCCATATCTACACCTATATGAGGTATTTTGGTCGAACCTTCAACACAACAAACACTCACCATAATGAGACGCAACTGTCCATATAAAAATTTTGAGACATTTACCCCTCGATGAAAGGACTTCCTATATAGATAAATAATGGTAAGTAATAGGCATGTTGTGATTCCGGTCATCAAAATTCACAAACAAAAATACGACCGTCAGATATCATCAATATGTTGAAATATATCTATGGTAAAAAATTCAACTTTATCCGATAAATTTAAGGACTTCATCTAGACGGTCAATCTCGTAAGTGAAACTCCTAAATTGTATTGACCGCAACTATCGGCACCGAGACTTTATCGGAATTACGTGATTTTTCAATCGTAGACGTATTTTACCATTCCGGTCATATCTTATTTCACCACTTTTTTACATTTGAAGTTTCTACGTAAAGTTTTGTTTTAAAACGGAACATTTACGTAAAGCTTAATAACACAAGTTATACAACATTAGTAGGCATGTTGTGATTCCGATGATCAAAGTTGAGAAACAAAATTCCGACCGTCTGATATGAACATTACATTGAAATATGTCTATAGGAAAAAAAATCAACTTAATCTGACAACGTTAAGGGCTTGATCCTTACGGTCAATCCCGTAAGTCAAACCCCTTAACGCACAGAAACGGTCATTTGACCGTCTAAATTATGTATTTTTCCCGGACCTTCAACTTAAAATAGTTTCAAATCGATGAGACGCAACTAGTAGTACAAAATTTTTTATGAAAAATAACCACCGGAGATAGGGCTACCGCTAGGGAGAAAGAATGGAAAATTGCGTTACCCGCAACTATCGGCACCGAGACTTTATCGGAATTACGTGATTTTTCAACAGTAGATGTATTTCACCATTCCGGTCATATCTTATTTCATGACTTTTTTTTGTTTGAAGCTTCTACGTATAGGGTTTAGGGTTTTAGCCGACGAAATTAGGGTAATTCGTCGGTTAAAGTTAAATAAATAAAATAAATAACTATAGCCGACGAAATTAGGGTAATTCGTCGGGGTAAGGTTAAATAAATAAATAACTATAGCTGACGAAATTTATTAAAATTCGTCGGCTAAAGTTAATTAAAAATTCAAATTTTT
The DNA here is from genome assembly GCA_951800085.1 of Comarum palustre. Classification (NCBI taxonomy): domain Eukaryota; kingdom Viridiplantae; phylum Streptophyta; class Magnoliopsida; order Rosales; family Rosaceae; genus Comarum; species Comarum palustre. The sequence goes on from OX637589.1 coordinate 12,582,771, forward strand.
TGGCGGGGATTTTTAAAATTTTAAAATTTTTTCGACTAAAATTTTGAACTTTAGCCGACGAAATTAGAGTATTTCGTCGGCTAAAGTTCAAAATTTTCTATATCTTTCATTTTTCTCCTCCTCCTCCTACTCCGGCGGCAACAACGTACTCCTCATCCTATCTACATCCTTTCCTCCTCCTCTAAATCCTTCTCCTTCTCCTTCTCCTCTCCCTCTCCTAACCTTCTCCTCCTCCCCTAGCTCCTCTCTCTTTCTCCTAGCCTTGCTCCTATCCTCTCCTCCTCTTCTCATTCTCCACCACCGGTGTAAAAACGAAAAAGAAGTAAAAATTTTTAATCAAACATACAAGAAATAAAAAAATTAAAAAATATATATAAAAAAAATAAAATAACTATAGCCGATGAATTTTAATAAAATTCTTCTGCTAAAGTTAAATAAAAGAAAAAAAATAAAAAAATAATAACTATAGCCGACGAATTTTAGGGTAATTCGTCGGCTATAGTTAAATAAATAAATATAAATAATAGCTATAGCCGATGAAATTTAATAAAATTTCGTCGGCTAAGGTCCAAAAATTCGTCTGTTAAACTCCAGAAATTAAGCGACGAAGAATTTCTTCGTCAGCTAAATAAATGGCTTTAGCCGACGATGAACAGTAATTTAGTCGATTAGTCTTGGTCGACGGCTTTTTCCCGACGACTTCTTAGCCGAAGACGTTTCGTCGGCTAAGAGTTTAGCAGATGAAATTTAGGGTTTAGCCAACGAAAAATTTTTGTCGGCTAAAGTGGTCGTTTTACTAGTGTCTTCTTGTTCTTTTTCTTTTTCTTCTTCTTCTTCTTCTTCTTTTATCTGCTTCAATACATCAAGTTTGTTCATCTGCTCGAGTTTACTATCCTAGTAAAAGTTTACTAAGGGTAGTAAACTTTATTTAATCGCATCTAAGTTGACTTTTCATTGTTTTTAATGTGTATAATGGGCTTAGAGATACTGTTTTGCAAGTTTACTACCTATGGTAAAGTTTACTTTCTCTGATTAAGTTTATTAGGGGTAGTAAACTTATGATTTATTACCAATGCCTTGAGTTTGTTCATCTACTCGAGTTTACTACCCCAGTAAAAGTTTACTAAGGGTAGTAGACTTGGATTTGATGAAATACTAGGGTTAGTAGATTTGGTTTTGAAGTATACTAGGGTTAGTAAAATTGGTTTTGATTTATACAGTGGGTTATTAGACTTGGTTTGGAGTATACTGGGGTTAGTAGATTTGGTTTTGTAGTATACTTGGGTTATTAGACTTAAATTTAAAGTATACTGAGGTTAGTAGACTTGGATTTGATGTAGATGTAGCCTAGTAAACTTTCTGTAAAAATTTATTGGCCATTGTAGAAAAAAAAATCCGGCAAAATTCCCGCTACCAATAATTTTCCGGCGTTCGGTGACCGGATTCCGGCAGTTAGTGATCGGAGACCGGAGTCTGGCGACTGAAGATGTTCCGGCAAAATATTATCTCTCTCATTTTTTTCTCCAAGTGTTTATAAGGAACAAGGATATAATTGTCTAAAAAAATTATTTTATTATGAACTTAATAAAGATTTGTGTATTTAGGCATTAGTAAGTACACCTTGCATTGGAATGAGCATTTAACTTTTTAATTCATTGGTTTAGGGTTTGACTTTTTATATTTTGTGCAAATGGTCATTCTCCCATTATTATTATTATTATTATTTAAAGAATCAATCGGTCAAAAAGCATCCAGAAAACTTGGGATCTTGATCAAAGCATTGCATTACGACACAAGTATATCCGTTGTTTTCAAGTTTAAAACTATGTCGGTGCATAACTCGGATACTTTTTTATTTAGTAAACTAAAGTTTAGTTATTAATCAAATTTTATTTTACAAATACACAATTTAGACAAATATCTTACACTTTTAAGAACACAAACCAACAAATTAGGACAAGTTGATGTCCACATGTCATTTATTTATCACTATATATTTTACCAAATTATCCTTAATAACATTTTTAGGACAAATTGATGTCCACATATCATCTGTCATTATTTAATTTACCAAACTACCTTTCACTACATATTTAATTTCTCTGCTGACGTGGCGCGTTGTTGAAAGGTGTTACTGCCCTAGTTCATAAGTGCTACTGCCGAGTTGAAATGTGCTACTGCCATCGCTATTGCAATTTTTTTTGTAATTTTTTAATGTTGACGTGGCGCGCTGCTATTGCCTAGTTTAAAGATGCTACTGTCAGGTCTGAAGGTGTTACTATCAGCACTATTCCAATTTTTTGCTGGCAATTCTTTGATGTTGTTGCACTGCTACTGCCCGAATCTGTTGCTGTTGCACTGTTACTACCACCGTGCAATAACACCGCGCATTACCGCCGCACAGTAGCAGCCTGCATCACCACTCGCACAGCCTACATCATCACCGCGCAGTAGCAGCAAGCCGTACGCAGTACAACAGTGTAGTAAGAACACACAATCATATCAAGCTGATACTGTCTCTTAAATCAATCAAGCCCCACAATTCCAACCTCAATTCAGCAGACCTAAGATCAAACTACTCAAATATTCTCAATCACAAAGTCCACAAAACCTGAAGATTTGCAGCAGTAACAACAAAACTTGAAGATCTGCTACTACTGAACCTTATTACAGATATGCAACTGCTGAAACCTGTTGCACATCTGCTACTGTTAAAATATGCAACAGATTTGCTACTACTGAAACCTGTTGTAGATCTGATACTGCTGAAACGTACTGCAGATCTGCTACTGCTGAATATACAGTAACAACACTCATCATTACTCCCAATTCAATTTTATTCCAAATCCCACATATCTGACCCAAAACTTGGAATGGTACAAAGAGAGAGAGAGATAAGAAGAAGAAGAAAAAAAAGAAAAAAAAGATGATGATGAGAAACATAGAGAGAGGGAGAGAATCAGATTTGGGAGAAAAAGAAGATTAATGGCAAATTTCATAATTTGGTTGTAAAGTATGGCTTTTGGTCATTTGATAGAACAATTTCGGATCATGCTTGGTATATGAATCATGGGCCTTAGGCTTATGTCCTAATTTGTCTAAAAATTATTGAAATTGAGTTTTTTATGTTTTTAAATTTGGTTTGTTTCTTATATGTGATTCTCCATTTTTTTGAATAAGGGCTAAGCGGCCTCCCTCAAGCCTTGACCATTAACGAAACCGCAGTATACAAGGAGAGGCATAAAAGCCTAAACCCCATATTGCATGAACATCCTGAAATAATATCAGTAGTTCACAATCATATGCATTCTAATAAGCACCATTTTTTAGCAAAGAGTGCATCATTGACTACTCTATTTGCTTTACAATTTCGGCAACATACCAAAAAGACAAGGTTCATGCAGAGCCATAAGTTACTATGTCTATCAGCTTGCCTAGTATGTTGCTACTGGAAGATAGTACCAGTGACCCTAAATTTAGTCCAGCCGCTAGGAGGCTGCTACCATTTGACCAAGTAAGGAACTTACCGCTCACATAAAACATACATGGTATGGACAAAACCCACATCTTATTGCAAATAATAAATAGTAAAAAACTAAACAAAAATTAACTAAACAATAAACATAAAACACTAGCAAAAACAACTAGGATCATACCCAAAAATTGAGCTCAAATCCAACCAGTCCAGCAAGGCAATATCCAAGCCCAAAGAATGAAAACCGCAAAAAGCCCATACCCCTCCCTCCTGGCCCAAAACAGCCAGCGTCAACCCTGTCGTACTGCCAGACCCACCACTCCGTCACATTACCACCTGATCCGCCACCCCACAGCAAGTTAGGAACCCACCACTGGCGTTGGACTCCTACCCCCATTGCAACGCTCCAAATCCATCTGAACAATCCAGAAACATAACCCAATCTCATCTCCGGAAAGAGGTCAGCGATCCTCCAAACACATCGAGATTTCAGGCCATTGACCAACCGATCTCAACACACTTGTTGATCGTCACGAGCCGACGTTCTAGATCTGCTCTGAACCATCTCCGGTCTGATCACCATCCACCACCCTACCACCAATCATGATGCAGCAGCTATCCAACGCCAATCAAGACGAGTAAAGGCTCTCTCCGACCGCATCCTCCAGGCAACTGATACGCCCACCAAAAAAACACCCCGTTCGGCCAGAGGCCTGCCCTAACGTCACTGCACAGCCGGACGAAGACAATAAAAAACTCACGTAAGTTCGCTATGTTTTCAAAATTGTGATTCTAAAAATTGTGATTCTCCCTTTTTTTATTTAACGCATTTCGGTCCAAAAATTAAGATATAAATCAAAAAAGGTAAGACGTGGATTATCAACCGTTGGATTGAAGCTGGTCCGTAAAGATTAGAAGTATAAAATGGTGCCGGGTCTATCAGGCTGATTCTGAATTGATTACCCTATTCCGCTATTACAGGCGTGTCGTAGTTGGAGACTCGAGAATTTCCATTACTGTAAGCTATTCCGGCGATGGAAAGCGCCGACTCTCCGGCTCAGAAGCCACTGGATTTCGAAAAGCTCGAGCACGGGTAATAATAGACGAAACGCAACTCTTTCATGCTTTTCGAGGGTTTGGCCGCTAATTCAGGTTTTGTGTTTTCAGGTGTGACCATTATCGGAGACGCTGCAAGATTCGAGCGCCTTGCTGCGATCAGATCTTTGGCTGCAGACATTGCCACAACGAAGCCACCGTAACTCTCATTCGTTCTCTCGTTCTCTCTGTAATTTGGATTCTTTTTGTGTCTAGGTGATGAATTTTGTTGTTGTTTTGGTTGGTAGAGCTCTCTGAGTAATCCAAAGGATCGGCATGAGATTGTGAGGCAGGATGTGAAGCAGGTATGGACATTGTTAATCAATTTCACTTTTGTATTGAATTATCGTGTAGAATTATATTGTGGATTTGGAATTGGTGTTGCAGGTGGTCTGCTCCATTTGCAACACTGAGCAAGAGGTTTGTTTTCTTTGCTTTGTTTGATTGAATGATATTACAAGGATCTATGGGATTAGGGATGTTAGTTATGATGTTTTATATTTTGGTTTGGAATATGTTACAGGTTGCTCAGCTTTGTGCAAACTGCGGTGTGCATATGGGAGAGTATTACTGCGATATCTGCAAGTTCTTTGATGATGATGTAAGATAGTGCTGTCTTAGTTAGAGGTGTACTTGGATGCGACTTTGTGCGTGGTGTATTTTTGTGGATAATATCAGTGTGATTTTAACAATGCAGACCACGAAAGGACAATTTCATTGCAATGAGTGCGGAATTTGCAGGTTAGCAAGCTTGATATTATCCTAAATTTGATTCTTCTTTGTTCGATGAGGGGTTTTCTCTAAAGTTGGATCTTTTCTGTCTTGCCAGAGTCGGTGGACGTGACAATTTTTTTCATTGTCAGAAATGTGGTATGCACTCTGTTTCATATTGTGGATTTATGATATTTGTATTTTTCTTTTCAATTGTATCTCCCATCTCACATGTTCAAAAGCACCATGCCTTTTGTTTTATGGTAAATACATTTGTGGAATTGATATAGGCTTCACCAATATACATCTGGTATGAAGATGAGTTTCTTGTTATATATAATTTACCTAGTCAAGGGACCTAAATCGACAAGGAAAAAAGTACTTAACTGCAACCAACAATAGGCCATGTTCTTAGATGAGATCAATTTGCTCATCATTTCCGCTAGTAGTTGAAAAAAAAAAATTAACTCTTGGTTCCACACAATTCTGTTGGCCAAACTTGATTGCATTATTTTTGGGAAGTTTAGTTACGTCTTATATCTTCATTCATTTTCTTTCATTCTGGGGATTGTGTCCGGAGGGGTGGGAGCCTCATTTCTTCTGCCTGATCTTCTTTTTTCTAATGTTCTTTCATTAAATAGGGTCTTGCTATGGAGTGAATTATCGTGGAAATCACAATTGTATAGAAAATTCCATGAAGAACCAGTGTCCTGTCTGTTACGAGGGCTGTTCTTTGACTTTTAAAGCATTTATTTAAAGGTGCTAAAGATAAAGAATGTCTAACAGCTTTTTACTTATCCTGACAGTATCTCTTTGACTCGGTTAAAGGCTCACAGATAATGAACTGTGGGCACACGATGCATATGGATTGCTTCATTGAGATGCACTCACAGAATCAGTTAAACATCATTTAATTCTTACATTGTTATTTTATTATGTAAATCGGATGAGTCCTAGAGTATTTGGTTGCTTATATATTTTGGATTTATTATCTAGGTATCGTTGTCCCCTTTGCTCGAAGACAATGGTGGACATGAGTCATTACTGGAGTCTGTTGGATGCAGAGGTATGAATTTTTTCTGTTTTCTCATCTACAATCTTTGTACTTTATGTTGTGTTCTCAGTAATTTATTAGCATAGGATTTTGCAAGCTTTTTGTAAAGGATGATCCATGTTTTTTTCCTTCAAACTGGGAATTGTCATTCATCCAAAACCTTTGGAATTTGTCCTTCCCCCACTTCCCCTTGTATATGTTTGTTTAGTTCAGATTTTACTTGAATTCCACTGCATCCTTTCTCCAGTTGTGCTGCTGCAATTGCGCTTATTTTTTTAGTTAGCAACTGTTCTCAAGCCTTTTGTCTTGTACTTATCTCATAGTGGTTGGAGTCAGATGTGTACCTTCATTTCTGTTATTTTAGTTGCTTATGATAATTTTCTGTTGGTCTACGGCTAGTTATGCTACGCATTCTGATCTTGTGTTAATTTCCTTTTGTTTTGGATGATAGATTGCAACTACTCCGATGCCTGAGGAGTACCTGTATGAGGTACTTTTGTCATCCGTTGTTTGTTTTTCTATATTTGGTAGTTTTAACGCATTACAGTAATGAATCACATTGCCACTGTTATTTTCCAGGTTACCATCCTCTGCAATGATTGTGTCAAAACATGCAATGTGTTTTTTCACATTCTGGGGCACAAGTGCACCCATTGCGGTTCATATAACACCCGCAGAGTTTCAGGTGGTCGTCAACATTGACATTCAATTGGTTAGAAACTTAGAATAGTTAGTGAACGCAGGCTGTGCAGTTATTTTTTTTGAAGCTTTTGACTATGTTTGTGTTTTGTCTAGAATAGTCCCCGTGTTCCGCCCTCGTCTGTTGTTGTATGCCACTATGCCGAGTATATCAAAGAAATACAGCTACTAGTTGTTATGGTTCATCCATTTCATATCAAATCATTGGTTCATCCATTTCATATCAAATCATTGGTTCATTGTTGAAGAACTACAACTTCCTAGTTGTTATAGTCCATCCATCCATTTCATGTCAAATCATTAGTTCATTGTTGAAGAATTACAGCTACTAGTTGTTATGGTTCATCCATTTGATATCAAATCATTGGTTCATTATTGAAGCCACTCTAGAATTTAGCTAGCGTCTGAGCTGACTCAGGTTTCTCATTTTATGTTCATCCATTTCATCTTCTGCACAAGTTGAACACCTTCAGAAGATTTTCAATGACATGATGATGAGTTATCTTTATGCACATGAAGTCGTGCAAGAAACAGTATTCTCTTGTCATGTTTTCCTTGTGGTTTCATTCTTTTCATGTTCAATTTTGTGATATCTAACTGTCGTTATGGAGTGATAAATCTAGACACATTCATGAAACATGGTTTTTTTGGAAGACAAGAACTGAGAGTTTCGGATATCAAAGTTTTTTTTATCTATTATGAGGAGTTGAAGACTATAATTAGGTCCTTAAGAGTTAAGAGTTGATTGGTGAGAGCTTTAGATAGTATGCGACTTTTACAAACCAGATGTTGAGAACTTGAAAACTATCTTAGAGTCTGCCCTCATTGTTATGCTTTTTACAGATATTGATATTGGGGCAAATTAGAAAGTGAGTCCGTTCATTTTATGTTTCTTTTATAATTTGGCTGTGTTTGGCTCATAATAACAGTCTTCATAATAGAAAACTAGAATGCTTTAATATCGGAAGCTCTTTTTCTTTTCTGGTTTCCTTAAAAACATCCCATGTTGCATGAATGGGTCTAGTTCTATCTAGACCTGTAAATGGATCGGATCTTATTCAGACCCGTTTCGGATCTGTGGTTTTTAAACAGGTTTGGAACACAAATTTGACACGTGGATCCGTTAAGCACCCTGTTAACCCATTTACTAAACGGATCCGGATCAACCATCTTGGTTGATCCGATCTGTTTCGTTAAGCACTCAGATCTGTTTAAAAATAATTAAATAATATTTATATAAATAGAATATTATTTAAATATTAAATAATATGATAATTCCCTAGATAATCTAAACATTCATATCTAAATTGTCTCTAAAGTATGATTTGATGAAGTTGAAGATTGTTAATGCTTATGTATCTATGTTAAAAAACATTAGAGGTCAAATATTTTAATTATATTAGTGTATCGATAAAGTGTATTTTAGGTATGTAATTCAACTTTTGATGTAAATTTTCTTTCTTATAAAATTTCATCAATGTTTTATAATAAAATTATGAAATTATTATTAAAATTTGAAATAATTATTATTATAAACGGATCGGATTAACAGGCTGGGTATCCGTTAACCCGTCAGATTCAGATTTGGATCGACCTATTAAAGATCCGGCAGATAACGGGTCGGATCCGGATCTAAAGTTTCTATTACGGATCCGGATCTATCCGATCTATTTACAGGTCTAGTTCTATCACTCCATAATGACAGATATAACAAAATTGAACAAGTAAATGGCTTTAATCTCACCTTTGAAAATTCTCATTTCGATCATAATCTGTGGTGTTGGAACCCATCTTTCTAAATTCTATCCAAACCCACCTGAAATTGATGATTCAACGACAAGCACCTAAGCAAGCCATAAGCAGCCCAAACTAGTCGCCGGAAATAGCATAAATCGGCAGAAGCTTCGAAACTTTTCGGTGTCGGAGAGTACATACTCATTCTGGGTTGCCGGTTCCTCGGTCGCGAGCTCCAAGTTGACACGGTTTCATACGAGGGAATGTGGCTGGAATTAGTCAAGGATACAGATCGATTTTCTGTAACGTGCTTCCGGTCTGCCCTTCATCTATATCAACTTCCGTACAGGAGATCATCATCACTTACGTCAACGCTACGAACTAAATACAACTTGACGTACAACTTAGAACTTTTAATTTTATTTAATTTTGTTTAATTCACAGTCCACACAAAAATTTATCAAGTACACGTGAACATGTTTTCACGTAGCAGCTTCCAAGATCCAACCTTTTTGCAGACAGAAACAGAGATAAAGTGAGATGTAGTAAATAACCCTAGCAAGGTGAAACAGTCTCAGTCGACGAAGCTAGAGAGCTTGAATAATCAACCTAACCCGTCTTTATGATGGCCCTTGTTCATCAAGAAACGATAAGATCCCACCACCCGTCTTTACACATTTGCTCTCTTCCAAAGCTAACACAAATAAATACCTTCTTCCACAATTTTCAACGACTTTGAAAGAACCAGAGGAAGTAGAGATGAATGGTTTCAAGGAGGAAGAAGAAGAAGAAGAAGCAGAGCAGCTGAACATGGGGTCCCAGAAGCAGGGGAAGAAGAGGGTTTGTGATTACTGTGGAGTTTCCATGGCTCTGCTCTACTGCAAAGCCGACTCTGCTAAGCTTTGTTTCTCTTGTGACAAAGAAGTTCACTCTGCTAATCAGCTTTTCATGAAGCATACTAGGTCACAGCTCTGTGACGCTTGTGATGAAGCCCCTGCTTCTATATTTTGCTCTACTGAGAGCTCTGTGCTGTGCCAGAACTGTGACTGGGAAAGGCATAATATGTCGTTGGCGACGGTGCACGATAGGAGGCCGGTGGAGGGGTTTAATGGGAACCCTGGGTTGAATGAGCTTTTGGCTTTTGTGGGGTTTGAGAATTTGGATAAGAAGGGTCTGGTGTTTAGTGAGGAGAGTAGTGGTGGTGGTGGGTTTGATGGGTCGTTGGGTTTGTGTGATGGGTTTTCGGATTTTCTGGTTTGGGAAACTCCCTCTGTTAGTTTTGATGATTTGATTGTTTCCGATCCGGGTCATAAGTTTCAGGCTATGGGGGTTCCTCCTCTGCCTAAGGTATGTAATTTTTAAACGCTGCTTTGATTGGAACCCAATTTGGGTTTTGGTGTTGTGATTTTTTATTTGGTTTTGGGATGTTGTTGGATCAGAACCGGAATGCTAAGTGTGGGCGACACAAGGAAGAGATACTAAGTCAGCTTCGGCTAGTAGCAAAGTCGGAACCCAATTTGATGAATGAGGATGTGGATCTTAATTCCTTCATGAGCTTCCAATCACCGGAGACTGATCAACATATGCAATCGGGGGGATTCTGTACAAATTTTGAACAGGATGCTGAGCCGCTTGCATTTCCTGCTTATGAGGTAGTATGCTTCTATTATGTCTGTAGATTGAGGATCTATTTTTGTGACAAAGATGAAGTGTTGAATGTGTTTCATATCATGTAGGCACATGAGTTTGAGGCTAATGATTATGGCAAGACTGCAAGTCAAGATCTTTTCCATAAAGGATTGAAGAGAAGCTACCTTCAGGACTGTTCTATGGTTCCTGATTTAAATTCGAATAATGATGGCACTGCAAGTCATGCTAGTGATGGTTTTGGAGGACAAATGATTTCTGAAGCCTCTTCAGCCTTCCCGAATGTTCCTTCACATGAATTTACTCTAAATAGGAAGTCTGCTCTCACAAGGTACAAGGAGAAGAAGAAAACAAGGAGGTACTAAACCATTGAAGTCTGCAAATATGGAATTTTATATCTGTCTATTCAGAATCTATATTCTTCGTTTTTCAAAAGATTTCATAAAATTTTATAACTTTTATGTGCTCAGATCTTGATATGATTACATATATGGACTATGATACATCATTATGAAATTATGAATAGATTGCCTAGCCTATTTTGATAGTTTTCATATCAAGTGGCGATGGTATTAATCAGCTCATTTATGCACCTCCTTTTCTGCTTGAATGCCCTGTATATCATCCTTTCAGCATTTGTATAGCTTGTTTAATGTGTTTTTGAAAAATAAAAAACAGGTACGATAAGCACATCAGGTATGAATCACGGAAGGTTCGTGCAGAAAGTAGGACAAGAATTAAGGGACGTTTTGCAAAAATAGATTACTGAATGGTATGTACTTGTGACATTTCCTATGTAGGTTGCTGTCCTCTTGTAAACAAATCATTTTCTTCTTGCTGGTACATCTGCCTTGTGTTTCTGAATGAAATCTAATGTATGCATCAATGTCATATTGGATTTACCTTCTGCTTTGCAAATTAGTTTCATCTAAGAAATAGTGCACGGGTAGTCAGCAGCAGGGGCAGCAATGACCAAACTTTCCTCTTATGTATCTTCTACTCGCGACCCCTTTCAGCTTCATAAAATGATAATTTTTTGTGGTGTTTGGCAGACATGGTATTCCGATCATGAGTGGATCTTGAAGGTTTGTACTGATGAGGTGGCAAGATTTTATTAACATTTTGCAAGGTCATGGAAGCACTGGTATGAAGTTCTACCAAAACGCTTATTACACTTAGTTTAGTTACAAGCTACTAATCAAGTGTTAAAAAGCTTGGATTGTTTTTAAGATTGCTTGTTTCTGCACAATGTAAACTAGTGGTGTTTAGTTTCCTCCCTTCCTAGTAAATGTTATAGTTAGTGATGATGTATAAATCTTGAGAGTATTCCGTGCATTAGAAAAAGATAAAAAAAAACAAAAAAACAAACATGAACAGTGCATACGTCTGACAGTGAGGAGATGAGTGCAGCATTGTTCATCTCAATTGGACGGTGTGGATTGAGCAGGTCATTTGCATTGGTGATGTTCTGAATAATTTTCGATAAATATTACCAAAGTCCGAGTTAAATAAACTTGTTTCTTTGTTATGCAGTTGTCATATATGTTCAGAAACATGATTCAAACAGGGTCTGACATTTTAAAGAGGCAAAGCTTTGATATCTCACGTTTTTAAAACTTTAAAATGGTATCTCACGTTCTTACTCTGATTGAAGAAAGATATCTGGAACAATTAGTTCAGTTTAAAAACCTAATGCCAGACGTTTTTTGATATGGAAAGACTAATTTACTTTTTGTTAACAGTGTCTGATATTTTAGAGAAATAAAGATTTGGTGTCTCACGTTTTAAAAACTTTAAAACGGTATCTTACGTTCTTACTCAGATTGAATAAAGGTATCAGTTGGAACAGTTAGTTTCGTTAAAAAAATATTTCTTTTTCATCTTTAAAATTCTACGACTTTAAAATTAAGAACACTAGTTAATTGAAATTTTATGTAAGAGTTAATATAACTTAATAAATTGAAAAGAAAAGAAAAAAATATTGTCATCTTCGACGTCAAAAGATATTTCTAAGTATCTTTATTCAGTCGGGTTAAAAACGTGAGATATCATTTTAAAGTTTTTAAAACGTATAACATCAAAATTTTACTTATCTAAAAAGTTTAGATCATTTTTTCTATATATTCAGATTTCTTTATAGCTCCAACCCAGTAAATGGAGAATCATTGGGATAACGTAGCTTAGTAGGTCGACACTGAAATCCCAAACCAATATGGTACCTACAATAATTTAGTTCAAAGAAGATAAGAGTTTATCTGAATAAGAAACCAATATCTTTGTCGTACATCAACTTTCTAGGCATCACCATTTGGCCAGATTCAGCTTGCAATCTCAGAAGTAAATTTTACTGGAGAATAAGACATAGTGGTGAGTGTGTGGTGCTTCAATGTCACACGTCGGTAGTAGATAGCTAGGTTGATTTATGTTCTGCTGTGCAGTGAGAGAAGATCTTTTTCGGACTACTGCCTTCAGATTTTATTTTTATCTTATAAGCCAAGTTCATAGTATATATTGTTTCAGAGTGAAAATAGTTTTTTTTGAACAATTAGGTTTGAGACGTGTCAGTACCTATAGGACAGGTACAACCTTAATTTTGATGCTTGTTCGTTTTCTGACTTTTTCTCAAACAACTGTCATACATGCGCTGGTCAGGCAGGCAATTAGGTTCTCCACAGACCTAGCTGAGGAGCAACTATGATTTTTCTCCCCTTCTCACAAAGCGGCCGTTTCTTACTCAGACTGGAGTGGTGAGCAGAGTTATAAGTCAGGATTGCAGGTTATTCGCCAAAGGTTTCTTGACAAACTAGGGATATTTGCTAAGGTTATTCACCCTAACAATAGTTTTGCGGGTATTCGCCTACGGGTAGGGCTTTATGAAGCGGTGATGGACTGTTCGCTCACGGATGAGGCTTGGTGAGGTAGAAGCGAGAACTGCTGACGGGTCATGCTTTGGTGAGTGGCAGCTGGGAATGCCTACAGGTAGGGTTTTGGTGAACAAAAAGACCTAAGGAATCTTTTTGGTAGAGGTGCTCCGAGGGAAACTTGTTTTGCAGTGTGTAAAAGTTGTTTGTTGATTGATTGGTGATGTCCTTTCTTCATTCACCATGACCTTCTTATATAGTGAACACTAGAGTTTGTTCTTACTTGCAAGTTAAAACAAATCAAATCTCTTGATCTATTAGGAAGAGATCCTGTATTCCTACAAACAAATCCTCTGTATTCCTACAAATCAGCCAAGCATGACCTTAAAAAGAAAAAGAAAAATATGTACAATTACTTGGACCGCAAGTATCGGTCTAATGGGCTCGAAGAATTAGTGTTCACCGAAAAGATATTATTTTGACCTAAACATCTATCTCTGGCAAAGTAAGATCACAGGAAGACTAATTTTGCTTTCAAATTTCATTACTTAAAGAAAATATTTTAAGAGATTTCACTCTCAATATATTTGGATACCGCAGCAAATATCCTTTCGGATACTGTGTTATTGTGATTCTACTTACACTCAAGTTGTAGGGACTTGTTTCATGGGTTAGTACTGTTCGATTTGTGCTTAATATATGTTTACAGTATTCACTGTAACACTCATCATATTTCAAACTGTATCCAGTGACAAACCACAAGAAGAGTCTAATGAGTTCCATTGCCAAAGCAGTTTCCATCACTTATTCTACATTTTATCTGCAGATTTGTATCGATTTGAGTACTGTAGCATTAGGAAAACCGATAATGGTTTCTCCATTAGGCTCATCCACTGCGACTCCTGTGAGCCACCCGAGTAGCGCCACTAATTTCTCAATGCATCAACCTAGTTGTTAAATCGATCTCTAGTTCAATTCAATTAATGACAGCAACACTACTAGCTCATAGTCTCATACAACATAAGAGCAGCCCTTACCATTCTCATGACACAAAAATTACTAATCTTCAAATTATTTTTTTATCATTTGTTGTTCTCTTACTTTTATTGTTTTATGCTTAAATATTGCTCATTCTTATTTCGCATCTTAAGTGTTCAATAACAGCAACACTAATAGCTCACAACATAAGTGCTCAAACTTGTTTGCAAGGGCTAGCTTCACCTTCATGTAATGTAGAGCGTATATTCTTGGTTGAGGTAGGTATCAGCACCTTCTCAGATCGGAAACCACAATTTATTCCGTATTCTTGCTCTTTGACACTGGTAGCTCTTTCATATGGACAGAATGCGAAGATTTGAGAAAGCATGGACTGGGAAGCCTTCAAGTTAATTTAGTTCAACCATGCTGCCGACGTAACACTAAGGTGATCATTGCTCCTTTTTTTCGATTTCAAAGGTGACCATTGCTCTTGCACTGCAAAAGAAGGAACTGAAAATTAAAAAGTAATGTAGCTGAACCACATTTTAAGTGACAACTTATGTGGCATTACTCCGACAAAGCCTAATTTCTAAATCTTTTATATTTTCATTTTTCTTAGTTACAATTTCTTTTTCTTTCATGATTTTTTCTCGTAACCTGATCTATTTTTTCCCCTTCTCTAATATATCCGCCGTCTTCATCTAGACACTCAAGCATATACACACTTTGCTCCGAACTGGCCATTCATGCTAATCTGGCAACAATATACAAGAACGGCTTCATATATATTTATTGTTCGGCAAACAAAAACATTCATTGTTGACAAAAGAATTTGAACATATTTCCCTTTGATTTGTTCCTTGCTTCTGGGTTCTGGCTTCGCCATATTGAGAAATTTGGGTATGAATTTGATAGATTGAGATCCAAGTAAATCATATAAATCACTCTTCAAAGAGTTCGTAGCAAAATAATGTCTGAATCCACATCAAAACTGCAATTAAATTCGAGGAAATTTGGGATAGGTAATCAAACAAAACCCAAAATTAACAAGATCAATAGCATCTGATAATTACTCAAAACATTGTTGAATTATAGACCAAACCTACATACATGAAACCAAGTAACTAACATCCAAGGTTCTAAAAAACGTCAGGCGCTAGTCGGGGAGACAGCCCCTAAAAGATTAATCGACGACTAATCGTAGAGTAATCTCTTTTCTATTTTTGTATTTATTTTATTTTTTAGTAACAAATAAATATATAAATATATTTAAAATAAGTATAATAATGTCCAAAAATAAAGAAAAATATATATAAGGCCTGAAAATAATGAAAATAAATAGCATATGTTCTTAAAAGTTAAAACTTTAACAACAACAATATTAACACAATTGGATTCTGGCATAAAATGACATTTGCAATCGGAAAAAGCAACATGGATTTTAACTGTCCAGGTTAACATGACTTCAAGCTCAAAAGATTGCACCATATTGTCAACCAGAAACTCTGATAGCAGCAGATTGATGAACAACAAGCCTAAAAAACTTGAACATTAAATCTAAAGAATCAATGATAACTCAAATTAGATATATGGAACAAAGCAATTAAATTATTTTGTCTTTTTTTCTTTCTTCTGATAAAAAAACCTCTTAACTGTCGATTAGCTAAAAATCGCCACAGTTTAGGGTCTCTGGGCGCCTAGGTGGCCACCTAGACCGATTTTTATAACCTTACTAACATCAGTTTTGGCAATAGTAATCATAAACAAAACCCTACACAAAAACCTCTTAAACAGGTCGACATATATTGTTGTTACTGGGGGCTGCAGAGGCAAGGATACCATATGTAGTAGACTCATACTCAATGAACTATTGCGATTATATGAGAGAGGATCGAAGAAGGAAAAAAGCAAAAAGAAAAAATGGTTAACAATATAGAAGTGAAAAAAGAAAAAGAAATTGTAACTAAGAAAAAATGAGATTATAAAATAATAACAAATTGGGCTTTGATTAAGTGACAATGCCACATAAGCTGTCTCTAAGGTGGGCTATAAAGTGTTTCGTTCTGGTTTTCTAAAATGTGGTTCACCTAAAATTATTAAAAAAAAATCCAAAAATTGTGTGAAAATACCCCATGTTCACCTAGAATTTCTTTCTTTACTACCTTCAAGGTAGCTGGTGTTTCTGGTGCTGTAACGTAACATGTAGCTGGGTAGGAGATTCTTATTCTACTAAGAAGAAAACAAAAATAGAGATCTTTTCAAGCTGTAATCTGACAATGATTGAAGGGTGGTCAAAAGAACCCTGAGATCTCCTATCATTCAATTTCAATCAACTTGGAGCATATCCACCCAAACCAAAAAAACCTGACCCAGGTCTTATTCCATGTCATTTCATGACCCAGCCAAAAAAACAGCACCCATGAAAAAAACGAAGACCCAGCCTTCACTAGGCGAATACCTGGGTCAGACCCAAGACCCAGACGAAGGAAAACGAAGGCCCGGGCCTTCCCACTCTAGCTCAACCCAAATCGTGGGCCCAGCAGACGTTAGCCACGTTGTGGCATGTGTGAGCCGCGTCAGGGATGAGTTTTACTGACGTGTGAGTTCCACGCCGAAACGAGTGAAAAGGTTGGAGCGTGTAACGCACGATTTTGTCGCATGTGGAGCAAGTGGGAGACAAAAAGGACACCCGTCGCAAGCCGAGCTCGTCAGCTTTAATTTAAACCCAACGGTCAATTGATCTGCAACGTTGGTTTGCTTCTTAAAAATGAATCGGACGACCCTGAAAATTGTATCGTTGTATTCCAACGATCATTTTTTTTAATTAAATGGATTAATTTAAATGAAAAAGTTAAAAAAATCCCAACGGTAAGTAAGAAAATATTAAAGAAAAATTATACAATCCTCTATAAATACATATCACTTTCCTATAGGATTTTCATCCCACACAAAAAACTCCTATCTTCATATTTTCATATTTCTACCATCACACATTTCCTCTCTCAATTCATGGCCAGAGGATCTACTTCCTCCGATAGGAAACTTTAGGAAGTCAATGAAGACCTCCAATTGTGCAAGTCATGGAGATTTGTTAGCCACAATACGAAAAAAGTCACCGATCAAAAGAAAGATGAATTTTGGAATAATGTTCGCAAGCACTACTTCGACAATTTTCCAGATGTCTACCCTTGAACATCAAATGCATTGATAGGTAGGTGGAAATCTCTAAGAACATAATTGTTTCAATGACATTGTGCGATAAGGCAAGCCAAAGCTTAGGTATAGAGTGGTTCATCTCTCGTTGATGAGGTATGAATATTTTTATGTATGTTGGGTAAACATTATTATATTTATGTCATACATTTTATTAATTATTTACTTAATCGTTAAATTATTGATAAATGTTTCGATAAACATGTACTTAATCGTTAAATTATCTTTTATCTTCATACATTTTATTAATTATAGTTTTATTTATAAATTTGTAGTACAAAAGAACACAAAATATATGGATGCAAGAGATGATGAGGATAAAAAACGAAACAAGAAGAAGTTCAAGGCGCAAGATTGCTACGACGTCGTGAAAGGTTTTCAAACCTTCCAAGACATTCCTAACATCATAGATATGCATGAGTCACCATTAACGGGAGCCGATTGTGAAAGGATGGCTTCACAATCAACTCAAAATGAAGGTTTTGATGAACCTCCTATCAACTTAGCAGAATCATCCTAATATAATGATGAGGTACCCCCGAATCTAAATGTGAGGCATATTAGAAGGAAGACATCAAAAGAAGCCACCCGGAAAGGAAAGAAGGCGGACAAAGATGCGTGTTTCATGACATCCACTATTATCACGATTGCAACCAACCAATCCTCAGTATTGCAATCGAGAGAGAAACGGGATGAAGCATACGCAAGACCATTGCAAGAGTAACAACGATGAGAATATGTGTGATTGCAAATGGATATTCGGAATGAGCAATTCAAACTATAAGAGAAGGAAGATCGTATCAAAGAGAGAAAGGAAATGATTTTGGATAAAAATATAAGTACTATGTCGCCGAGCCTAAACAAAACTATTGGCGGTTAAAACAAAAGGTGATAGCGGAGAGGCAAGCAAACATCACTAGTAAATATCCTCAAACACCTTTCCCCGATGGATTTGCACAACCACCTTTTCCCGGTGGATTTTCTCCATAACCACCTTTCTCTGATGGATATCCACAACCTTTTCCCAGTGGATATCCTCCACAACCTTTTCCCGGTTAGTACAGTCATCAACCTTCTTCGACCGGTAAATCTTAGTGACCACTCGAACACCAACTTCTTTTGTGCTGAGGATGTTGATAATTTTAGTTAGGAATTTAAATTACTATATTTTTTTCTTGTTTTTTCTAGGCTTGGCCTGTCAATTTAAGTAATGGAATAAATAAATTAATTTTAATATGTCATTGTTTAAAATTTATTTATTACCTTTTGTATAATTTTAATACGTTATTCATAATTTTATTAATATATATATTATTATTCACACTCAAAATACCTATTATAAAATTTAATAGACAGTCACTGTCTCGTGGGGACCCTAAAACATAAATCGTGGATGGAAACTGCAGCCTAAAAGCACTGTCACGTGGCTACTCAGGTCTCGCCCATGATCCAGTTCTTCCCGATGAAGACCCAAAGGTGAACTTGCTCTTAATGCCCAAGAAACAGGATAGGTCCAAAGTTCACTTCTTTCATTTGAACGAGTATTCTACATGTTTCACTTCAAGAACTCAAAACTTACCGCAAGAAAATTGTAATATTTACTGAATCACTAGCAATTGTCAAAGATAGTTAGATTTTTGATGAAGATGTTGAGAGGTAAAAGATGAGAACAATTAAGCAAGTAAACAAAGAGAGATTTCTTGCTTGGGGTAGGTACTGCTCTATAGATAAATTCTGTTTCAAGTATATGCATACATTCACATCATATATTGTGCGAGTATTCGATCTGCAACAACCAAAAGCAATCCAATGTTGTGCAATGGCGGAATGGCCAAAGCAATCTCATGTATTCTTCTCTACAATATATCCGCAAACTTTTTAACTAGTGTTATATATACTGGGAAATCCCATGGATGGATTAACAATGAGGCTCATCCATCGTCCCATCTGTACCTAAGAAACCTTGCCTATTCTCTAGCAAACTATCGACATGCTTGTGCGCAGTTCCAAGCCACACGCGCAATATATCTGCCGTTTCCTCAACAAACACCAGCAGCACCAGTGTAACACAATAAATCCAGAGACTTGGCGGCCAAATTAGGATGATGTTCAAGCTAATCCTCAAGGAGTGTATAGCGCTACTTCGTGGTTGAGGTAAGGCCAACGTGGATTATGGATATGAATGTGCTTTTTGGACGGTAACAATTCTCTTTTACTATAGAGCTTCACCGTACCTTTGTTTTCTGCGAGGGTTCCGGTCTTGAAGTGAAGCCTCAGAGTTTGTATGTGCTGGGTGATCTTGGTGGTGGTCAAAATCGTAGTTACACACAGACTACGTTCGGCTGTAGTGCAACTTAAATTTTGAAGAAACCATATTTTGTATCTTAATTTTAGTTTAAAAAATAAATTATTTAAATCTAGTCCATCTCAAATCTCTATACTTAGCCTACATTTGTTAAATTTGGTCCACATATTATTTTTTTTTGTTAAATTTCTTGACTTATTTTCTATTCTGTTTTAAGAGATATTAAATATGATCGCGTAACAAATATGTTTTATTTCATTCATATAGATATCTAAAAATTTTGTATTTATTCAAATTTATTAGCACACCCCACTTTAAAATCCTAGATCTACCATGGGTTGTGGTCACAATAGTAACAAGAATGTTTGTCTGGCAATGTTGAGGGTCTCTGATATAACGACCATAGGAGTATACCAGCAGATAGATCAGCGCATCATTCATGATACCAGAGTCAGAGTCAAGGGCTAGAAGTTCCATCACTTGTTTTTGCACACAAATTTTAATTCATAGAGTTAACTTTCGACATATCTTGGATATAATACGAATTTGAGATTCGATACATGACATTACATGCATGAACGAACATATGATTCATCAATATTATGTAAAATTCTTTATATACAATTATATTATTATTTTCTCTGACGAAATTGTAAGATAGTGCATGTAATTAATTTTAGCATATATAAGAATGTATCAATATGTATCAATGCTGCTTCCAATCCCACGGAAGTCCTAGCCTTAATTTAGACATATTGGAAGGAAATCCTGTTGCCTGGCTACCTAATTCGATACATATGGATACAATTTCTTTGCTCTCCACAATGCTTTCAAAGTCGAAATCATTTATAATTAACATTTACGTACCATGCATGACGCATACCAAAACCTCTTTATATCGATCATCTCTGCATCTCTCAAACAATACCAAACTACTAATTTCTTTCTTGTATATACCAAGAAGATAGATATAAGTCACTTTCTCATGAGTACATTAGCAAATCTGGTGCAATCATATGGTCCGTCTCACTAGTAGAAAAAATCCTTAAGCGACGGAACTATTTTGTAACTTAAGACCCATTTTCCATCGTCTAAGGTTTAAGCGATGGAAGGTCCGTCGTCTAAGGCTGGTCGTATTTTTTAATAGCGAAGGAAGTCTATAATTCCGTCGCTTAAGGCATGTACCTATGCGACGAAACATGCACCTATGTGACGCAATGTTTCCGTTGTCTAAATATGTAGATTTTTATAAAAAAATTCTCTGGCCGATTTCTGGCAAATTTTGTTGTTGTTGTTGTTGTTGTTCTTCTTCTTCTTCTTCTTCTTTCTCCCGGAATTCCTTCTTCCTCTTCTTGTTCTTTTTCGACCATCCCTTCTTCTTCTTCTTCTTCTGTTCTTCACTTGAGCAGGAGATTTAAAATTTGAAATTTTGCTTAAGCGACAGAATTTTTCATCGCTTAAGTAAGTTTTAAATTTTCGATTCATTTTTTTAGCGTCAAATAATGAAAATTTAAAATTTTACTTAAACTACTTCCATTGCTTAAGTGATATTTGCGACGAAAATTGTCTGTTTTGAAAACTTTCGTCGTTTAAAGCCTTTTTTGTAGTAGTGTATTACGATAAGTTAAAATACAACATACTTGTTTCATTCAAACTAAGTACTACACATGAATGCTCCACTCATCAGTGTCCCAAAGTCGATATATATCGATTCGATCATCTACAAATTAAACAATAAGATTCGCATTGCAGATGAAGTGTATAATGTATACTTTGAATTATTGCTAGACTGTCGTGATATACGTAAAACGATTGATGATCCATACATAGCATACTGCATACGTTATTGCAGTAACAGCTACTGATCTGTATTCAAACAAGAAAAGATAAGAAAATGAAAGAGATATGCACCTTCAGACGTCTAGGTTTCTCGATCGATGCAAGAAGCCCTTCAGGTCCCCTTCCACGGTTTTAATTAGCTTCTTCAAGGCGAATACGTACATATGCATGCACTAGATTACGTATATACAGCTAGTATACATGTCTGTTTTCATAGGTTTGTTGACTTACCATTTGTCACTTAGAGTACTTGCTGTACAAAGTAGTGAATATTGATAATTGCTTTTGGGTTCTACTCTTGCTATCTTAGTATCTGTTATCTTGGAAGCATTGGCATCTTAAGAAATAGTTCTGCTAATTGGTTCTTTAGGCGATTGATTGGTAAATAAGTAAAGGAACAAATTAAGGATTAACTAATTAAGAATTGACGCGCTAAGTAAGCTTGTACGCAGCTCTTCTGATTAAAATATGGTAATTAATTCCCTAATTAAGGTTGCCATTTCTTATTAAGCAACGAACAAAGCTAGTTAATTCTGAAATTTTCAAACACTATATATATGTTGTGGCCAATTCATTCAACACCTATGTAGCCCCAATCAAGTGTTACAGCAGCTGGAAGGCATCTAGCTAGGGTTCTAGACCTAAATAATAACGACGTATGAAGATGACGATGAGCCGATGATAATGACCCTAATTAATCTCTTTTTTTTCGTTTTTTATCATAACTTAATTAAGCTCATTCTCTTTTTTTAAACTCATCTACCTTACCTTAGACAGTCTCCAATTTTCTGGCGGAACTGGAGTTTGACATTTTCCCACTGAAATCTGCAACTGCTTGAACTGCACAGAAGCACATTCCGTTTTGAATTCGGCATTATAGGCCCTAGCTTGCAAACTACAATGAGCCACAAACAATGATATTGCCGGATCTAGACCAGCGAGAATGAAAACTGCGCCCGACCAATGTCAGTCAAGCTAGGTCTTGTAAATTTGTGAAACTGATCGAGGTGCTGAATCCAGAACAAACCAATGACCCGACAAGTAGACGACACCAGCGTCACCCCTCAGATGTAATACAATTTATTATTTTAAAGTTCTAAGCGCTGAACTTCTATATTAGTACTAATTTGCACACTTCTATTATCACATGTTTAAGTTAAATAACATTGAAGTTGAATAACACATCACTGACTTCACCCCTAGCCTTGATGTAATACATTTCATAGTTCTAATCTCTTCATTGATTAATTTGGGTACCTTTTTATTAATACTCGTGTTTTTTCTAAAGCTCTCAATTTTCACACTTCTATCTATTATCGCATGTTTAATTTGAGATTGTGATAACATAGTGGAATAACACATTGTCCTAAGTAGTGTATTAGATAACGAGATAATGACGATGCCTGAAATTCTAACTTGAACAACAAAAGTTGGTTAATAACTTGTTGTGTCAATTCCCACATGATGTGCTTGAAAAGTAGCTTGTTTCGTCAAATCTAATAGAATTTAATCGTGTACCGTAATGTCAAATTCTAAGCAAATTTTGGGCAAATATGATTGTGAACTTCTTTAGTGTCAATTTCCACTTGGGTATAGACCTTATGTCACAATGAATAGGATGCATACAAACTGTATTGGTGAGGTAAGAAAAATGACCTCTGATCGATCTGGTTCATGTAAAGGCGATAGTCCAGTTGTGCCAATTGTCATGGTAAAGGAAAAGCAATATGATTGAAACATTGTATAAAACGTATAGATACAATCATACAAAACAACAATACAATGTATATATGAAACCGTTTTGTATACATCAAACGTAACGGCTACTAGAGCCAGCTAAAGCCTATCTCAGTAATGCATTACTTGATCGCTTGGTTTTATTGCTCAAATGCTAGCTATGCCACTTGGTTCACGTAATCGATTATCTATGGCTCACGTTGCTATCAATTCCGGCTGGCTAACAAACCCTATTCACCAGATTCCTCCGAATTGACCCGAAGGCTTAGTCAGGCTAGAGCTAGGGCTAGGGTTTTAAGGTTAGGGCTTATCGGTTTAGTCCAAATGGGCAGGTGGTTACCAGAGATATGCATTACTTGTCTTAGTTTTGTTGCTCAAGTCCTCTATTATTTGCTTCACTAGGCAACCTATTATTTCTATCTCAGCAATGCAATCCTGAGTTTCAAACACGAAGCCGATCTATCATGCGTAGAATTAATTTCGCGTAACCATAAATAGTGGAAGATCGATCAGCTATTCACAATTGATTGTTGCCCACGAAACACATACACCCTTTCACACATACAGTTATGTCTTCCTCATACACCCATTTCTTGTTTTTTTCCGACACGTTTTCTCTTTTCCAGACTTATATATAGAGAGTAGAATGCTTGAAGTTAGACAAGCTCTCTGAGTTTTTGAAGTGTGCCCTCAAAAGCCCCTCAAATTCTCTAGTTAGAGAGCTTCAGTAATTCATTCAGGCCAACAATGGCAGCTCCTGATCTTCATACCCTGGCCTTTATTTTTGGTATACTTGGTACGTAATGCCTTAGCATATCCAGTTCTTTCTCTTATCAATGTCAATCTCTCTGTTTTCCTCTGCTTCTCTTCATTAATTTTTTTCTTTCTCGATCTCTACAGGTATATCCGTCTCCATTCTTGTGTTGCTAGCACCACTGTAAGCGCAGTCTCTCTCTCTCTCTCTCTCTATCTCTCTCTATCTCTTAATATTCATGCATGTATCATCTTTACTTTTCTCGTCCTAATTCGCTTGCATGTTAACTTTGTTGGTCTCTTGAAGACAAACATTCTATAGAATTCACAAGAGAAAATCCTCTGAAGGGTTCCAGTCTTTGCCCTATTCCGTGGCTCTTTTCAGTGCCATGCTGATGCTATATTATGCGTACATTAAAACCAATTCTGCTTTGCTCTTGGGAATCAACTCATTTGGCTCGATCATGGAAACTATGTATGTTAATGTATGCCTTGAATCAGCCATCTGGAGGTACCAGCTATTCTGGGATCTCGCTGTCCGGTCAGCGATTTGGGGTCCAGGGGCAACGCGCCCTGGATTGGGGGTTCGGGGGCGCGAGCGGAATTATTCCCGCGAGCGAAAGTCGCGCGAAGGATATTTCTCTCGCGACCGAAACTGCCCCGCGAGCGACAGTCGCGCGAACGAGAGTCTCGCGAACAACAGTCACGCGAGCAAGATTGTTCAACCAGTGTCATCGAAGGGCAACGCCCCCAAGGCCCACGAGTCCCTGTTATGCTGGGTTATGGTTTCCTATTGGATCTAGTATATAGGGTTTAGAGTCCCTGTTATGCTGGGTTAGGGTTTCCTATTGGGTTTAGTATATAGGGTTTAGAGTCCCTGTTATACTGGGCTATGGTTTCCTATTGGGTTTAGTATATAGGGTTTAGGGTTTAGTATATAAACGACCTAAACCTAATTGTATTAAGCACTCCGTATGCTCCGCACTCTGTATTCAGTACTCTCGGAGTACTCGGTGGTTGTGTTTCCTCAAGATAATAAAACTGTTCTTATCTGGTCGTGGACGTAGCTAACATATTGTTAGTGAACCACGTAAATCTGTCTTCTTTCTTCCGTCCGTTACAACAAACTGGTATCAGAGCCCAGGAGGGGTTCGAATTCTGGGAAGAAAGATGTCTGGTTTGACCGTGAAGATCGATAAATTCACGGGGAGAAACAGTTTCAGTTTATGGCAGATCAAGATGCGAGCCTTGTTAAAACAACAAGGGATGTGGGCGCCGCTTGTGAAGAAGCCGGGGGATCCAAAAATCGCTGAGATGGCCAGTCTGGAGGAGAAGGCACACTCGACAATCTTGTTGTGTCTTGCAGATGATATAATCACCGAGGTCGCAGAGGAGGAAACTGCGGCTGGTCTGTGGTTGAAGCTTGAGAGTCTATACATGACGAAGTCTTTAACCAACAAGTTGCTTCTAAAGCGACGTCTGTTCAGTCTGCGAATGGAATCTGGCATGACTCTAAGAGACCACTTAGATCGGTTAAACACAATTCTATTAGAGTTGCGTAATATTGATGTCAAAGTTGATGATGAAGATGCTGCTCTAATTCTGCTGGTATCTCTACCTTTGTCGTATGAGAATTTTGTGGATTCTTTTATTGGTGGGAGAGATACAGTGACTCTGGAGGAGGTTAGATCATCTCTTCATACTAGAGAGATGCGTCATAAGGCCACCGGTACAAGTTCAGACAGTCAGGCTGCTGGGTTGGTAGCCAGCGGAAGGATGGGACAGGGAAGCTTGGGTGAGAAGAAATTCAAGAAACAAGTTTCAAAGAGTTCCAAATTTAATGATGTCTGTAACTACTGTAAAGAAAAGGGACATTGGAAAAACGAATGTCCAAAGAAGAAAGAGCAGCATGAGAAAGCATCAGGTACTGCTGTTGTAGCAGAAGATGACATCAATTCTGAAGAGGATTTGGCCTTGGTTGCAGATGCAAGCTGTTAGTTGCCCTTTGGGGGCAACATCTGAGGCTGAGGAGCCATCTGGTACATCTGGCACTATTGCGGTGCATCTGGTACATCTGGCACTGTTATGGTGCATCTGGTACATCTGGCACTATTGTGGTGCATCTGGTACATCTGGTACATCTGAGGCAGAGTGGTCATCTGGTTCATCTGGCACTGTTGTGGTGCATCTGGTACATCTGGCACTGTTGTGGTGCATCTGGTACATCTGTTATGAACATCTGTGAGGCAAAGGAGTCATCTGGTACATCTGGCACTGTTGTGGTGCATCTGGTACATCTGGCACGGTTGTGGTGCATCTGGTACATCTGTGAGGAGTCATCTAGTACATCTGGTACATCTGGCACTGTTGTGGTGCATCTGGTACATCTGTGAGACAAAGGAGTCATCTGGCACTATTGGAGTGCATCTGGTACATCTGTTAGTACATCTGAGGTAGAGGAGCTATCTGGTACATCTGGCACTGTTGTGGTGCATCTGGTACATCTGTTAGTACATCTGAGGCAGAGGAGCCATCTGGTACATCTGGCACTATTGTTGTGCATCTGGTACATCCGTGTTACATCTGAGGCTGAGGAGCCATCTGGTACATCTGGCACTATTGTGGTGCATCTGGTACATCCGTGTAACATTTGAGGCAGAGGAGTACATCTGGTATATCTGTTATCTGGTAGAGAAGTTATTTGTACATCTGTTAGCTGGTACATCTGTTATCTGTAGAGGATTCAAGTCAAGGTGGAGATTTGTTAATATATGCCTTGAACCATCCATCTGGGGGTACCAGCTATTCGGGGTGATGCATCTGGTACATCTGTTATCCGTGAGAGGAACCAGCCATTCGGGGAGGATTCAAGTCAAGGTGGAGATTTGTTAATATATGCCTTGAATCAGCCATCTGGAGGAACCAGCCATTCGGGGAGGATTCAAGTCAAGGTGGAGATTTGTTAATGTATGCCTTGAATCAGCCATCTGGAGGTACCAGCTATTCTGGGATCTCGCTGTCCGGTCAGCGATTTGGGGTCCAGGGGCAACGCGCCCTGGATTGGGGGTTCGGGGGCGCGAGCGGAATTATTCCCGCGAGCGAAAGTCGCGCGAAGGATATTTCTCTCGCGACCGAAACTGCCCCGCGAGCGACAGTCGCGCGAACGAGAGTCTCGCGAACAACAGTCACGCGAGCAAGATTGTTCAACCAGTGTCATCGAAGGGCAACGCCCCCAAGGCCCACGAGTCCCTGTTATGCTGGGTTATGGTTTCCTATTGGATCTAGTATATAGGGTTTAGAGTCCCTGTTATGCTGGGTTAGGGTTTCCTATTGGGTTTAGTATATAGGGTTTAGAGTCCCTGTTATACTGGGCTATGGTTTCCTATTGGGTTTAGTATATAGGGTTTAGGGTTTAGTATATAAACAACCTAAACCTAATTGTATTAAGCACTCCGTATGCTCCGCACTCTGTATTCAGTACTCTCGGAGTACTCGGTGGTTGTGTTTCCTCAAGATAATAAAACTGTTCTCATCTGGTCGTGGACGTAGCTAACATATTGTTAGTGAACCACGAAAATCTGTCTTCTTTCTTCCGTCCGTTACAACAATGTACCTCATAGTTTACATGATCTATGCACCTTCCAAATCCAGGGTATTAATAACTCATAAGCCTCTATTCGATCTCTAGCTAGATTATATATATCCACTCCCTGTACCTCTGTTTAATATATACTTGGTTTTAATTCATGAATTGTTTATGGGTTTCTACAGATTTCCACGGCGAAACTGTTAGTCTTGTTTAACATTTTTGCCTATGGGGTGATAGCAGGAATCATCTATCAAATTCCAAATCATTCCCTGCAGCTTAAAGTCGTCGGATGGATCAATGTGTTATTCACCATCGGTGTTTTTGCCGCACCACTTAGCATTCTGGTATAACCCCATAATCAAACCTAGGCTTTTCGTTTAATTATTTTACTTACTTAATTGTGATGTGTAATTCTCCTTTGATTTTCTCAGAGGATGGTTGTTAAAACAAAGAGTACGGAATACATGTCTTTGTCTCTATCATTTTGCTTGACTCTTTGTGCCATCATGTGGTTCTGCTATGGCCTATTGATCAAGGATTTGTTTGTAGCGGTACGATATTAATTTCTTGATCATATAACATAATGTTGAGATATATATCCCACATCGGGAATATGGGACCTTGCCTGTGGGTTTATAAGGGTTTGGGTTACTCTCTCTCTATTGCCAATTGGTTTTAGAGTTGAACCCCAGACTACTTTATCATGGTATCAGAGCGGGTTACCCACGTACACGTGTGAAGCCTAAAGACCACACGAACTCCACAACCACCCAAGTTGTTGTCCACGTGTTAGGCTTAAAGATTCGCCACACGTGCGGGGGCGTGTTGAGATATATATCCCACATCGGGAATATGGGACCTTGCCTGTGGGTTTATAAGGGTTTGGGTTACTCTCTCTATTGCCAATTGGTTTTAGAGTTAAACCCCAGACTACTTTATCACATAAGCGCTTGCTTGCATGCATGAAATTACCCTATTAAGTACGTACTTAACTTGCTCAATCGTTCATGTTTATGCAGGCCCCAAATATCTTAGGGCTTACATTCGGAATGGCGCAGATGATTATGTTCCTGGTTTACAGGAACAACCAGAAGCCCATCTTACCGGAATTCAAACTCAACGAGATGCCAAACAGAGTTGCTGCAGCAAGTGATGAAGTAATTGTAGTCATGACAAGCGAGACTGAGATGAAAACAGGAGAGGAGGAGAACAAGAGTGAAGCTGATGCTGCTAATGGTGATCGAGAATCAATCCACTTAGACCAATACTTACCATGCACACTGATATAGAGAAACAAGATTTGTTTTTTTTCTTCTAGTTATGGCCTATTATTCCATGTACATGGGGTTTCTAAACTAAAATCATTACAGGCTGCTATTAGAAAAAAACAACGAGAAATTTAATCTAATTCTCGTCGTGATAAATTATATTCTAGTCTAATATTAGTGCATGCAAACTCAGGTATTACTGTGTTACGGTACGTTATCAGATACGTATGCATACGAAACAGTAATGGTGAAAAATTTAGATCATTGTTAACAAATTAAATGGAGGATCAAGTGGTCAACGCTCAGAGTCGCAATCACACTCCAAGCTATCGGAAGTGGGAAATGAGTAAAACTCCGAAAAGCTTTCCATACCAAAACTTACTCACTAGGTTTTCTTACTGATCCCAAATTATGAGTTACTTCTCTACATGATCATGTTAGTCATCGAAATGGTTTTGAACTTTTGATGGATACAACTGTCGATCGATCAGGTGAGGAATCAATTCGATGGCAATCAATCTCATTTCTGGTGTGATTTATATACCTTGGTGAAACGAGAAATATTTAACAATGACACATTCCAATCGATCCCCCCATATTCCTTCTTCCCTTCAATGATTTTTTTTTCGATTTCTAATTTCTTTTCTAGACTATCCCATTTGATAAGGACTAATCATTCGTATATTTACCCATCGAAACAAGTTCAACTACTCCTGCAAACGGCCATACATGATGTGCACACAATAATAAAGCCTGTGAAGGTAGATTTGATAGCACAATCGATTCCCGATAACCATGTTTTCTCTCTTTATCTCGCGTTAGTCGAAAATCGAGAATAAATCATTGCTAATAGATTTCACAAATTGTAAAAATAAATAATTTTGACATCATTTTACCATCATCAAACACAATTACATGTTAAAAAGTGGCTCGTTGGTTGATACTTTGTAACAAATATCTCGATTGTCTGTTCACTTTACTCGACGGATCCACCACTATATATCCCACTATCGTTTGTTGAAACGTGCATATGAAACAGTAAAGTAGGAAGTCATAACCTAGCCGGAACAAAAACAATGAGCAGTCTCTAATTTCGTTTTGTTAAGACAACATATTACATGGCTTGGAAACAAAAATGAGGAACGGTCGAGAACGACCTCAACTGTGGGCGGTCGACCTCTCTTGTCCAAACGCTTTACTTTCTGCCCAGAAACTGTCAGCTTTCGCCAGGTGGTCCACGCATCAATTGCCATTTTGAGTGACTCCACGCGTACGAGGACGATGAGTCATCCATGATCCATGTAGTGCGCGTACAGTAACTATCCGCCACATAACTAATTTCTTCGATTATTTTTTTTTCACTAGATAATTCAGAAATATCTTTGCAAGATCAAAAACAACTTTAGTGTTATGATTTCACAGCAAGGATTTCTTGTCGAAAAGATTGTGGCCATGGATATGGGACCTGATTTACTTAAGCTTCTCCTTAAAATGTTAAAATGTGTAAGTGTGTGTGTTTTTTCATAAGTAGATGATTGTTGTTAAAGTTAAATTTTTTTGGATTAGTATCAAACCTGCATCCGTTGAATTTACATATCTAACTAAGCAGTAGACTCTCGCTAAATCGAACCTCTTAAGCAAGGGCGAAACCAGAAATTAAAAGAGGTGGGCTAATTCACCTTATGCAGTCAAAGAAAAAAAAATTTAAAAAAAAATCTGAGTTTACTTTGATGGTTCACCTTCAGACATGTTGGAATTTAAATGAAATATGTTTTTTTGGCAACAGGATGAAATATGTATAATCGTTCTTCCTTTTGTAATTCCAGCTTTTCTCAAATATGGGTCTACCACTTGTACGTCTACGTAATTTTCTACATGAATCAATTGCTGCCCTCGATCAAAGAAAAGGGAAGAGCAACGCATCTCTTTATGCAGTGGACTATAAAATGAACCCAATAGTGACAGGGGCATAGCTAGTAGAGCGAGGGAAGTCAACTGAGTCCTCTCAGAAATACCCATTTATTCACAAGTTTTTTTTGGCAAAATGTAGTCACAAGTTTAGGAGCATGAGTCCACTCTTATTATATTTTATCTTTTTTTTAACTTATTATATTTTATTCATGGCTGAAAGTGTGGATGCATTGGTATGTACCACCTCAATTTTTCTAATATGTACCAACCAATATATGATTGGTATGAAAAATCATCATTTATACCAACTAATTGATACGGTTGGTACGGTTGGTAATGAGTTTTTACCAACATATTTATGACCCAAAAATTTAAAGGCACATTCCAAATAAGTAACAACAAATAACAACACAAATCCATAGTCTTATACAACTTCAACAAAATTACCAAATAAAAATTCATAAACTGAATGTCAAAGTCCAAATAGTCAAACTTTCAAAGTACTAACAAGTAACAAATTCTCAAAACGATTGAAAAATCTACGGTATAGATTTATTTTTCAAGAAATCTACGGTTGAAAATTTAAAGATATATATATATATATATATATTAAATAAGTTAATATAGTATAAGTTGATAGGTACAGTATACCACGGTATAAAGAAAACATGTATCACCTACCAACTAATAATTTGAAGTTGGTACAGTATACTATACCGTGTATCATGTACCGATTTGGTGGTATACCAACATATTTGCCAACATATTTGATACGGTTGGTATATAAATTAATTGGAATGGAATTATGTACCATTGACAGCCCTAACTGAAAGTCTGAAACCTTCCATATTTCATAATATATAGTTTTATATTGTCTTTTCATTCTCATTGTAATCTTTATTTCTCATTGTTCTCTCATATACAAAGTAATTGAAAAATTGTTCTCTCTTATACAAAGTTACAAACAACACTAAAGTTCAAATATTGTGCCAATATATGACTGTGTTATGAGAGTGATGATATATATAAGGATAAATTATTGGTAACTCCAGTAACTTATATGCACTCAACAGTTTACTCTATTAAATTTCAATTGCAACAGTTTACTCTAACAATTTTTCAATATCTTACATTTTAGTCTATCAATTTTGTCCGTTAACTATTTTTAATTTAAATTTCTGGATAATACCAACTTTCCAAAAATCAATTAAAAATAGTTCTGATATCTAAACGATGCTCTGAAAAAATCCTACAAACTCGCAACTATGTCTAGTTTAATCCTATGAGCTTGAAAGACAAAAATTTTGAATAATTTTAAAAAACTATTAGAATTTAAATAATAATAGAAATCGAAATATTTTTTTTGTCTTTCGAGCCCATAGGATTAAAAAATTAGACGTTGGTACGAGTTTGTAGGATTTTTGAAGCATCGTTTGGACTTCGAAACTATTTTTAATTGACTTTTGGAAAGTTGGTATTATCAGAAATTTAAATTAAAAATATTTAACGGAAAAAATGGACGGAGAGTTAACGGATGGACTAAACTGTAGGATATTGAAAAGTTGTTGGAGTAAATTGTTGTAATTGAAAGTTAATGGAGTAAACTGTCGAGTACATATAAGTTACTGGAGTTGCCAGTAATTTGTTCTATATATAACTCATTATAGGCAAATTTCTTTTGAAGCGTGTATTATTTAGTATAATCGTTAGCATTGTTTAGATTATGATCATTATAATTACGATTTCTAGCTCCGTCACTGGAGATAATACTCATTTACCGAGTTCACTTTCATTCAAAAACACATGATTGAATATATATATATATATGATGTGGTTTTTGGTTTGGATTTCTCTCATCAATCAATGATCACACAGATTAAAATTCCTCAATGAGAATACAATTCTTCAGGAAGTGAAGATTGAGGACGAGTAGAGATTAACAGTTAAAGATTATGAGAAGATCTAAAACAGAAGATCGAAGAGGATAAATGCAAGGTGAAGAAGATCAAGATGGAGAACGTTCATCAGCTAATAGAGGACTCAGATCATACTCTTCTTCATTGATTAAATGTAGAGGAACTTGGAACATATTTATCAAGTTTTTTCGCCCCAAAATGTTGAGGTGTGCTGTAGCATATCCCAGAACACTCCTGCATTCGTCCCTGCCATTAAGGAGGCGATATATCATGTTCAAAAAAAAGGAGGCGATATATCTATGCCAATCAATGAAATTCTTGACTAGGGTACTTCAATGTACTAATTCTCAACAAATTGTGGTAGCACGTGATCTAATACATTCCTCGATTTATTAAAATAAACCATTTATGCAATACATATAGGAAATATGTTTTTCCATGCCTAATATTAGACCGGGGACTTTTGGACCCGTAAACCGCAAAATCTGCCTGAAACGAACCAAAATTGACAGTTCAGTGCTGTTATCGTAAAAAATTTCTCTCTATTTTATTTAAACCAAACCAATTTAAGTAAAACGGGTTGGGTCCAGTTCCGTACTTTAAAAAGTCAAAAAATCGCAGAAACCGTTGGATTTTCATGTGTTATCTACCGTCAGATCTAGGTCTTCTAACCCTAAATCATTATACTTATGTCGCCATATTTATAACATTTGTTCTCCCTTTCTCGATTTCATCTTCGTCTGAGTCAACTCCAGTCCCCACTCCCCACTCTCCAATCTCCACCATACTTGGAAGTTGGAATCACAGTTCTCAGCCTCTCACCTCTTCGTCGATTAGGCTCGTGTTTGAGGTATGATGTGTGAAGAATTGTGATAGCTTGATAACTTGATTTCTCTCTTCGATTTCACGTCTTTAAAATATTTGACTTCAATCTGTTCGGTGTGAAAATAGATTTTCTCGAACAACCAAACTTGATGGCGTGCCAGTACCTATGGGTCAGGTACAACCTTGATCTTCGACGCTTGTTCGCCTTCTGACTTCTCTTCAAACAACTGTTGTACAGGCGTTGGTCAGGCCAGCACTTAGGTTCTTCACAGACCTAGCTGAAGACCAACTAGGATTTTTCTCCTCCTTTTGCGAAGTGGACGTTCCTACTCAGACCGATATAGTTGAGCAGAGCTAAAAATCAAGAGTGCAGTGTGTTCGCCAAAGGATCTCTGACAAACTGTGGATATTTGCTAGAGTTCTCACTCCACCAATGGTTTTTGCGAGTATTCACCTACGGATAGTGTTTTATGAAGTGGTGATGGACTGTTCGCTCACGGATGAGGCTTGGTGAGATAGAAGCGGGTAATGCTCACGGATGAGGATTTGGTGAGGTAGCTGCGGGTAATGCCTACGGATAGGGCTTTGATGAGTAGCAGCGGGGAATGCCTATGGATAGGGCTTTGGTTGACAAAAAGACTCAAGGAATCTTTCTGGTATAGGTGCTCCGGAGAGGCTTGTTTTGCAGTGTGCAAAAGTTGTGTTGAATCGTTGAGATGTTTGATTGATAGAACTTGACCCCTTTATATAGTGAACACTAGAGTTTGTTCTTTCTTGCAGATCATATCAAATTTTCTTGGTATTTCTGGAGGATTCCTTAAGCAACCACGAATTCTTGCCAATCATGACTTTCAGTCGAAAGGAAACACATTAATAATAATGTAGACCGCAAGAATCGGTCCAATGGGCTCTCTTCTTAAGCGTTCGCCGAAAGATAATATTTTAGCCCAAACACAATCATTTTTGATTTCCAGGAACACATACTCAAGTGAATACATGCTCTGGAATGCATTTTTGATTTGAATGGTTTCTTGTCTCTCACTTAGTCTGCTAGTCTTGATTTGAGTGATTTCTAATTTCGATTTCTCGCCAATACATACTCTGGAATTGCCTGCATATCCATCTATGCATTCTCAAATGAATACTCTGGAATTGCCCCTTATTCTTGGCCGAGTTTATTGTTTATTGTTGTTCGAACTTGAATACCTATTACCTGATTGCATGATTGATTTTTAATTTAAATTACAGCAATGTCGTCTGATGAAGACTATGAAACAAAGTCAGACTCTCGATCTACTTGTTCGACAGAGAATGAACAAAGTGGAGATAAGGGAGAGGTTGAAGAGCTAACTCAACCAAGTGCAGAAACAATAACAATGACTCTTCCTTTGAAGGGGAAGGAAATCAAGGAATCGAAGGATAAGTTCAGGCCTACGAGAAACACAAAGGGAAGAAGGGAGAGGGCAGCTGCTAAAGAAAGGAGGGAGAGAGCGGCTGCTAAACTTCACTCATGGTTTGCTACACATATAGGAACCGGGGAACTGATGTTACCAAACCAAATGAAAATGGTTCGTTTTGGTTGCGGTTATGCCAAATATTTTTTTTTCTAAAACCGAAGCGTTTAAGGGTCAAAAATTTACTATGCGGTTTTCATTTTTTTACCACCCAATCGGAACTGTCTCAGGCCTATACCTAATATTATATTTGAGGTACAATTGGTGACACTTTGACTAGGGATGGAAATAATACCCGGTGGATAGGGTACCCATGGGTATTCGACAGTAACGGGGGAGATAAACGGGTAACGGGTATGAAGATCTTCAGTATTCAGATAATTAAATCGGGTACGGGGCGGGTATGGTATTTCGATATTCGTACTCATCCCCACCCATTTATGATGAAAATATTTATATATACAATTTGTTATATATATATATATATCAATTTATAAAAATATATTTATGTGATAAATACTTTTTCATTTTCTCAATTAAATATATTCATTTACATTTATTGTTTTTTTTTAAATGAGACTTGTATTTGTTTTCATTGGATTGAAGCATAAAACTTATTTATTTGGTACTTAGATTTAGATTTCATATTTTTATATATTGTATTTAAAAAATATTTAATACATAATTCTTAACGGGGATCGGGGCGGGTATGAGAACGTAATCCCCAGTGGGTACGGGTACGAGGAATACCCATTATCTAATTACGGGTATGAGGACGGGTACATGGATGAAACATGGTAAAGGGTATGTGTAGGCCTCATCATTTGGCCTTTCGACCCTAGCCCGTCCTAAAACCCGCCCTACCTTCTAGGGTTGAAGCCTTACCGGCCCTCCATCAGGGCGGGCCGACCCTAGCCCTTCTTGAGTAGGGTAGGGTAGGGTAAGGGTAAGGGTTGAGCAAATGAAACCCCGACCTTACCCTACGGCCCTATCCTATTGAGCCCTTTAGGGCTGAACCCAGCCCGACCCTAAAAGCCCTCCTTTTAGGCCTTAATAATTTCTTATTTTTTGTATTGTTTTAATATGTTTCTTATTTTTTAGATACAATACAACTAATCTTCTCTTTTGTAGTTGATTTGCTAGCTTTGTTCATTTGATTTCCTTTTGTTTTGTTGATTAACGATTGTATTTTGATGATTTAGAGCATTAGTTCGTGAGATATATGAGTATGACCACTTAGTTTATAGATAGATGTCTTAAATTAAGTATAATGTGTATGCATACATGTTAAATATAACACAAAAAATAAGGTTCATTACATACACTACCAGAACAACCATTTTAGCCGACGAAATTTTTTCGTCGGCTAAACCTTAAATTTCGTCGGCTAAAGTCTTAGCCGACGGCACGTCGTCGGCTAAGAAGTCGTCGGGCAAAATCCGTCGGCCAACACTATAGCCGACGAAATTACTGTTCATCGTCGGCTAAAGTCATTTATTTAGCCGACGAATAAATTTTTCGTCGCTTAATTTCTGGACTTTAGCCGACGAAATTTATTAAAATTCGTCGGCTATAGCTATTATTATTTTTATTTATTTATTTAACTTTAGCCGACGAATTTTAGGGTATTTCGTCGGCTATAGTTATTATTATTATTATATTTTTTAATTTTAGCCGACGAATTTTATTAAATTTCGTCAGCTTTAGCTATTATTTTTATTTATTTATTTAACTTTAGCCGACGAATTTTATTAAAATTCGTCGGCTAAAGTTATAATTTTATAATTTTTTTATGTAATTATTATTTTTTTAAAAAAAATTTCTTTTTTTTTAATTTTAGTTGACGAATTTTAATAAAATTCGTTGGCTATAGTTTTTTTCTATTTTTTTTAATTTTATTAATTTTTTTATGTAATTATTATTTTTTTAAAAAACTTTAGCCGACGAATTTTAGGGTATTTCGTCGGCTATAGTTTTTTTTCTTTTTTATTAATTTTTTCATATTTTTTTTAATTTTATTATTTTTTTGTTTAATTATTATTTTTTTAAAAACTTTAGCCGACGAATTTTCATAGTTTTTTTTTTAATTTTTTTCATATTTTTTTTCTTTTTTAATTTATTGTATTTTTGATTAAAATTTTTACTTAGAGGAGGAGGAGGAGGGAAGATGAAGAGGAGGAGGATGAAGAGGAGGAGGAAAGATGAGGAGGAGGAGGAGAAGGGAAGATGAGGAGGAGGAGGGAAGATGAAGAGGAGGAGGAAAGATGAGGAGGAGGAGGAGGAGGGAAGATGAAGAGGAGGAGGAGGAGAAAAATGAAATATATAGAAAATTTTGAACTTTAGTCGAAAAATTTTAAAATTTTAAAAATCCCCGCCAAAAAATTTGAATTTTTAATTAACTTTAGCCGACGAAATACCCTAATTTCGTCGGCTATAGTTATTTATTTTATTTATTTATTAATTTAACCTTAGCCGATGAATTACCCTAATTTCGTCGGCTATAGTTATTTATTTTATTTATTTATTTATTAATTTAACTTTAGCCGACGAAATACCCTAATTTCGTCGGCTATAGTTATTTATTTTATTTATTTATTAATTTAACCTTAGCCGACGAATTACCCTAATTTCGTCTGCTATAGTTATTTATTTTATTTATTTATTTAACTTTAGCCGACGAATTACCCTAATTTCGTCGGCTAAAACCCTAAACCCTATACGTAGAAGCTTCAAACGAAAAAAAGTCATGAAATAAGATATGACCGGAATGGTGAAATACGTCTATACTTGAAAAATCACGTAATTCCGGTAAAGTCTCGGTACCGATAATTGCGGTTAACTCAATTTTCCATTATTTCTCCCTAGAGGTAGTCCTATCTCCGGTAGTTATTTTTCATAAAATTTTTATACCACTGGTTGAGTCTCATCGATTCGAAACTATTTTCAGTTGAAGGTCCGGGCAAAATACGTAATTTAGACGGTCAAATGACCGTTTCCGTGCATTAAGGGGTTTGACTTACGTGATTGACCGTAAGGATCGAGCCCTTAACATTGTCAGATTAAGTTAAATTTTTTCCTATATACATATTTCAACATAATGATCATATCTGACAGTCGGAATTTTGTTTCTCAACTTTGATCATCGGAATCACAACATGCGTACTAATGTTGTATAACTTGTTTACTAAGCTTTAAGTAAATGTTTCGTTTCTAAAACAAACTGTACGTAGAAACTTCAAACGCAAAAAAGTCGTGAAATAAGATATGACCGGAATGGTGAAATACGCCTACGGTTGAAAAATCACGTAATTCCGGTAAAGTCTCGGTGCCGATAGTTGCAGTCAATACAATATAAAGGTTTGACTTACGAGATTGACCGTCTAGATGAAGTCCTTAAATTTATCAGATAAAGTTGAATTTTTTACCAGAGATATATTTCAACATATTGATGATATCTGACGGTCGTATTTTTGTTTGTGAATTTTGATGACCGGAATCACAACATGCCTACTATTTACCATTATTTATCTATACGGGGAGGCCTATCATGGAAGGGTAAATGTCTCAAAATTTTTAGATGGACAGTTGCGTCTCATTATGGTGAGTGTTTGTTGTGTTGAAGGTTCGGCCAAAATACCTCATATAGGTGTAGATATGGACATTTTCATGTATTAAGCGTTTAGAAAAACTTCATTTTGAAGCCTTAAACGAACTCGGATGGCCAAAAAAGCCTGTATGTCATGGGCCCGTTCTGCTTCCAGATTGGTATCACAATAGTCAATCGGACACCGAAATATCCGTAGTACAATTTTATAACTAAAAGCTACTTTAGCCGACGAAATACCCTAATTTCGTCGGCTAAAGTTCACATACTATAGCCGATGAAAAAAGCACTTTAGCCGACAAAATTTTTTTTTGTCGGCTAAAATTTAACTATAGCCGACGAAAAAATTAGTTCAGCCGACGAATTTTTTTTTCGTCGGCTAAAAGTCCACTTTAGCCGACAAAAAAAAATTTTGTCGGCCTGTTTTTAGATATTTCGTCGGCTATAGTCTTTTTTCTGGTAGTGATATAATTCTAAAGCTAAATTGTGAGAGAAAAAAAAATAACAAACTCATCTCGGCCCTGTTTAGCTCTATTTAAAAGGCCGGCTCTACCTGACCCTTTTAGCCCTAACGAAATAGGCTGCTAGGGCGGGCTAGGGCTTACATATTCAAGTCTCGGCCCTACCCTACTCGACCCTAAATTTTGTTGACTTTAACCGAGCCCTACCCTAAGCCCTAAAATTTAGGGTTGGGCCGGCTCTAGCCCGGCCCATGATGAAGCCTAGGCATATATGCATGGCATTTTGATCCCCTGACCCTACCCTATCTATTACCATCCCTAGCTTTGACTGAGTTTTGTAAAAAAATGCATGACTTCCCTAATATTCAATATTGAGATTGATTTGTTTTTTTTTCATCTACGTACATGCCCCATTTGGGTCGTAATTAAGCTGGCGGTAAGGGCGGAACTACACTATGCCAAGAAGGGGTCCGGCCCCTGTTGGGTTTATCCTATGTGCATTTAATCACTTTATATAGGGTATCTGATGTACTGTATGCAATTTGGTATTGATTTAATTTGATTTAATTTGTGAACCCCCTAACCAATTATAGCACAAATAAAAAAAATAAGGAAAAAATGAAGATAATATTTGACATTAATGGTACTAAATGTGAACTATTTATCCAATTTATAGTTAGAATATTGAATCTTTTTAAAATAGTTTGTTATTGATTATCATGAATGTCTAAGCTAATTATATCTATTGTTTTATTTTATGAAAATTCTATAAGGTAAGTTAGACATTACAAGCTAAGTTTAACGATATTATTATATATTATGTCTCGCCACACATGTCTAAGGAC
Organism: Comarum palustre; assembly: GCA_951800085.1. Classification (NCBI taxonomy): domain Eukaryota; kingdom Viridiplantae; phylum Streptophyta; class Magnoliopsida; order Rosales; family Rosaceae; genus Comarum; species Comarum palustre. Next base: position 12,622,745 of record OX637589.1, read on the forward strand.
CCTTATTTCGTGACTGGGTGGCGGGACAATGCTCGCCCATATATGAGATTGTATGATTGATCTTGATGCGTAATATGATCATTTCAGATATTTGCAACGGCCGTTTGGCCCTTTTCTAATACCTACTCGGATAAAAACAACAGATCAAAAAATTGCTGCAACCGCAAGGACGGAAGAGTAGAAAAGAATACTTCAATTCAGGGTTAATTCAATAATTCTATTCATCCCACAATAGGGGCATATATACAAGTACAAAGGAGTAATCTAACTCTAATAGGAAACAATCTACCCATAAATACAGGAATTTCTAATTACATAAGAATCCTAATTATATACGGATTTACAGCAATCCTACACTCCCCCTCAAGTTGATGCATAGATGTCTATCATGCCCAACTTGTCAATCGAGCTGTCGAACACCCTTCTAGATACTCCTTTAGTAAGAACATCAGCTAATTGCTCATCTGAGGTTACAAATGAAAATCGAATAACCTTTCTGTCAAAATTCTCTTTAATGAAATGACGATCAACCTCCACATGTTTTGTGCGATCATGCTGAACTGGATTATGTGCAATTGCAATGGCAGCTGTATTATCACAATGCAAGTTCATAGGCCTTTTAAGCTTGTAACCCAGTTCCTTCAGGATATTATGGATCCATAACATTTCACAAACTCCATGTGCCATACCTCGAAATTCAGCTTCTGCACTCGATCTGGCAACGACTTTTTGCTTTTTACTACGCCAAGTGACAAGGTTTCCTCCAACAAAAGTGAAGTACCCAGATGTAGAACGTCTGTCAGTGTTATCACCAGCCCAATCTGCATCTGTGTACCCAACAACTTCCAATTCACCCTTTTTTTCAAACAGTAACCCTCTACCTGGTGCCATCTTCAGATATCTCAAAATACGAAAAACTGAATCCATATGTTCTTCACTAGGACAATGCATAAACTGACTAACCACACTCACAACATAAGCAATATTAGGTCTAGTATGAGAAAGATAAATTAACCTTCCTACTAGACGTTGATACCTTCCTTTATCAGTCGGAACTTGATCAGGATAAATACCAAGTCTGTGATTCATCTCAATAGGTGTCTCAATTGGTTTGCAGTCCAGCATCCCAGTTTCAGCCAGTAAATCAAGGACGTACTTCCTATGTGAAAGCGAAATCCCCTTCTTAGACCTTGCAACTTCAATACCCAGAAAATATTTCAGATGTCCAAGATCCTTCATCAAAAACTCCTTTGACAGATACTCTTGCAATTCATTCATCTCTTTCAGGTCATCTCCTGTAACAATCATGTCATCAACATATACAATCAGAGTTGTAATCTTACCATTCTTGCGTTTGATAAATAAGGTATGGTCAGAATTGCTCTGTTTATATCCAAAGGCTCTCATGGATTTCAAAAATCTTCTGAACCAAGCTCTTGGAGACTGCTTCAAGCCATACAAAGACTTCTTCAGTTTACACACCTTGCCAACGTCACTTGGGTTATTCTTAACACCTGGGGGCACATCCATGTACACTTCTTCTTCCAAATTCCCATTGAGAAAAGCATTCTTCGCATCAAACTGGTGCAAGGGCCAATCTTTGTTTGCTGCAAGTGAAATTAGAATTCAGACAGTATTAATCTTTGCCACAGGTGCACAAGTCTCCTCATAATCAATTCCATAGCGTTGTGTATATCCCTTGGCAACCAACCTTGCCTTGTATCTGTCAATAGTTCCATCTGCCTTAAGCTTCACAGTAAACACCCAACGACACCCTACAGTCTTCTTTCCGACAGGCATGGGTACTAACTCTTACGTTGCATTCCTTTGAAGGGCTTCTAATTCTTCATTCATCGCCTTTGTCCATTTTGGATCCGTCAATGCATCATGCACGTTACTAGGAATAGATACAGTAGATAATTGATTAACAACAAGTGCATGTGACTCAGATAGCCTATGGTTAGACATAAAATTGGCTACAAGATATTTGGCTTTTGCTTTAATGTCTGGTTCATATTGTTTTTTAGAAACACCCTTGGTAACCATTTGTGATTTCCTAGGTTCTACACTTTCTAACCCAGAAGACTCGTTTAACTTTGGGGTTACCTGAGGTGGATCATTCTGAGCGAATTCTTTAATTGTTAATGTAGAAGGGGGAATGTTGTGTGCTAGCTTCTGATTCGGAACTTGCTTTTTCTGATTCAACAATCACATTTTCTGATTCGGCACTCACACTGCCTTGTTCGGCAATTGCCTTTTCTGATTCGGTAATCGCATTTTCTGATTCGACACTCACAGTGCCCTGTTCGGCAATTGCTTGTTGATTCGAAATATTTGCTGCTTGCTCACAATTTGTATTTTTATCAAAGTTTCCTCCTTTAAAACGAGCCTCCAAGTTTTCCAACTCTTCAAATTCGTCAAACTCAAAGATATACTGAGGATTCCCTTCACATCCTCTCTCCCCCTGCAGGGAAGACTCAGGAACTCCCCCTGAATAGTAAGGCTCAGATTCACGGAATGAGACATCAAGACATGTATGTACTGTGTTGGTGAGCGGGTCATAACATCTGTAGCCCTTCTGAAACTCTGCATAACCCACAAAAATACACTTCCTTGCACTGGGATCAAGCTTGCTCCGTTGTGGCTTCGATATATGGACATAAGCTGTGCATCCAAACACTCGGGGCTCCAAATTAGGCATAGATGGGATTAACAGAAGTTGATGAAGCTTCTGGTGAGGATTCTGAAACTCGATTACCCGTGAAAGGGTACGGTTAATGAGATATGCTGCAGATTTCACAGCTTCTCCCCAATATGACTGAGGTACATTCATGCCAAACAAGGAAGCACGAACAACTTCCATCAACTGTCTATTCTTCCATTCTGCTAAACCATTCTGTTGGGGAGTATAAGAATTTGAGGTTTGATGATGAATTCCATATGACCGGCAAAACTCATTCATAGGTCCATTCACTAACTCTCCACCATTATCAGACTGGAAAACTCTGATGGATTGTTGATACTGAGTCGCTACCATTTTGTGAAATTTAGTAAACATTTCAAAGACATCACTCTTATTCTTCAGTAATTATACCCAAGTCATGCGAGTGCAATCATCAATAAAAGTTACAAAATATCAGGCACCAGAAAGAGAAGGAATTTTCGCAGGACTCCAAACATTGGAGTGAATCTTCATAAAAGGAATAGGACTTTTATTCAGACTTGGTGAATATGAAATACGGTGGCTCTTGGCTAGTTCACAAATGTCACAATGGAAATCTGAATCACTGACCACCGAAAAAAAATAAGGTTGCAGCTTCTTAAGATAACTAAAAGATAAATGACCTAAACGCCGATGCCATAACCATACAGCTTCCTTTGCATTCTCTACCCCAGTGATCTGATTAGCTTGCCTGAAAAGATGCTTCTGTTTCTCTCTATTCTTTGTCAGATCCAGGTAGTATAAATTCTCCTTTCTAACACCATAACCAAGAATCCGCCGAGTAAAAATGTCCTGAAACACACAAAAAGACGGATAAAAGGTCACAATACATGTAAGAGCTAGAATAATTTGACCAACAGAGAAGAGATTATAAGCTAGTGATGGAACAACTAAGACAGACTCCAGGGTTAAGTTATTAGACAAGACAACAGAACCTTCTCCGGTAACCGAAGTTGGAGTACCATCAGCAGTAGAGACAACATTTTGGGAGGAATGTTTAAGCTTTGTCATAAGGTTAGGGTCATTGGTCATATGATCAGATGCACCTGTATCAATTATCCATGTATTATTCAAAGTAACATTACCCTTCATACCTGACTGCGCTACATTAGCGGAGGCATTGTCTAGATGCTCTTCCTCTATAGTAGCAACGACAGCCTTGCCCAAATTCTTTTATGGTTTCTTGGTGAAGTCCCACCAATCAGGGTAACCAATCACTTCATAGCATCGCTCCTTGGTGTGACCTATTTCTCCACAATGAATGCACTTTCTGTTTGCAAAAGAACTTGGTTTACTTAAGGGGCGACGTGGAGGAGGACCCGAGAAGCCTGGAGGAGGACCCTGCTTGCGTTGAACAGCCATAACTGAGGATTCGGTAGCTACAGAACGCCCCATAGCCTGTTTCTCTGACTGTACCTTGCGAATGTAAGCATAACTCTGCTCCAAGGAGAATTTTGGTTCCTTTCGCAAGATCTCTCCGAGCACCTGATCATACTCTGAGTCAAGTCCACTCAGAAACATGTGAACACGCAACCGGGACATTGCTGAAGTCTCTTGAACTACAGCTGCAACATTATCATTCTGAGAGGCTACCCTTTGATCAATCTCCTGGAACATGGCCACCAATTCATTTTAGTAGGTAGGAATAGGCCGTCCATTCTGCTTTCCTTCGAAGCACTTCTTGTTCAATTCAAAGATCCGGGTTTCATCAGAGTCATCATAAAAGGTTTGCTCTACAGCTTCCCAAATATCTTTTGCAGTAGGAAGACGAATATACCGGTTCATAAGAGAAGACTTCATGGAGTCAATGAGCCAACTTTTCACTTTTTCATTGTCCGTAGCCCAAGCTTCATATTCTGCAGAATTCATGGCGGGTTCAGCCTTTGCTCCAGTCAGATAACCAACATTTCCCCGTGCTCCAATGCGCATCTTCATGAGGGGCGCCCATATGGTGTAGTTGGACTCATTCAAGACAACACTAGTTGGGAACGTCGAGTTGTCTTGTTGGGTGGTGTAGTGGTGATGGATGATTTGTGAGAATGGTTGATGCTCTGTCATAATTGCCTTCTGGGGATCTGATTGTTCGCCTTCAATTACAGGTCCTGCTATTGAGGAATTCAGATTTTTTTTCAAGATTGGGTTTTTAGGGTTTCAAGATGGTTTGATTTCAATGGTGGTAGTGGTGGTACGCAGCGGTTTGTGGTGGTAGTTTGGGTGTTCTTCGAGATTCAGGATTCAAATGATGCAAAGCAAGTTCAAAGGATTGAACATGTTCTGATACCAAGTATAAAAGAATACTTCAATTCAGGGTTAATTCAATAATTCTATTCATCCCACAATAGAGGCATATATACAAGTACAAAGGAGTAATCTAACTCTAATAGGAAACAATCTACCCATAAATACAGGAATTCCTAATTACATAAGAATCCTAATTATATAGGATTTACAGCAATCCTACAGGAAGATGGTGTGTTTGTTCCTAGGCTATAGCCTAGTAGCTTTTTTACTTGTTTGATTAAATAGGCTAACTAATCCTTAATCTCATATGGTTATGAGTATTTAGCACAGACAATAAAATCTAGCTAGCTATTTGTAGGTTACGTAAAAGAACGGTTAAGATACGATAATCACTGTTATCAATTTGATTATATTCATATTACACTAGGTGAATTCAGCCATCATGTATGGTATAATCACAAAATCTTATTAATAAATAATTAATACTAAATTATTTGCATATGCTTCTTTTTATTATTAATCTTACTACTTCGTTTATAACAAAAAGTAATTTACATACAAAACTCAATTCAGAATCATTTTTAGCTTACTTAACTCATTTCCCGCTCTTGTTATTGTTAGTTCTTTTTTATTTTTCTTTTTTTTTTATCAAATTTTCTAATTAGTCAATATTGTATTATACAAAATTCTATTTGTTATTCACATATTTTCAAATTTTTTATTAAAAAAAATTTAGCCGATGTGAATGAAATCGTGGCTCCGAACTGTGCGCAGGAGAATTAAAAAGGGCATTGAAATAGGGCCTTAATAAGGTCTAAGATTTATGGCCTTAATCCTATATGGTATGTCATGTCGTATATACACATCAATAATTTTAAAAATCATGTCATGTCATCTATGTGTAAAAAATACAATCGTATCCTTTTCAAATCCAAATTAAGCAATAATTATATCAAATTATTGTTTCATCTACATGATTTAGTTACATTTTTCATCGTGTTTGATTTAGTTACCTTACATAAATTATATCAAATTTATTTCTTAAAGAAATCTAACACTATAATAATTCAAAATTATGAAATTAATAAATTTTGTGAATCAAAATTCAATTTCAAAATTTTTAATTCTTTTTTCTTTTACATATATATATATGTAAAAGAAAAAAGAATTAAAAATTTTGAAATTGAATTTGATTCACAAAATTTATTAATTTCATAATATATATATATATATATATATCCTTCATCGAATTTCAATATAAAAATATAGATAGAAAAAACCACTATAAAATCCTCTTTTGAATGAATTATTTATATGCAAAAAAATTGGTTGAATATAAATATACATATACGTAATTTTTGTTCTTTGTAAAAATTAACTATATATATATATGTATATATATAAATAGACACACATTCAAATGAATTCATATTTTCTAACAAGTATATTTTTAAATATATATATATATATATCACATTATATTTGGTGTATAAATATAAGCATGTATATGAAAGAAATGAGTTTGAAAATAATTTATAGAAAATAAAAAAAACAAAATAATCTAGAGCATTGGATTTACGAAGGATAAGATTGTACATTTACTTAAGAATGATATAACATGAGTTTTTGAATTAATGATGTGTCTATTTGACATGTGATGTCACCTAAAATTAAAACCACAAATCTTAAACCGCCTAAAATCATTTTCTAAATAAAAACTGCTGTTTCTTTGCGCCTCTTTCGTTGTTGGAAAGGCCTCCACGTACCTGTGTTAAGTTATTACACAGTATGTTCTTGATCTTGTTTCTTGTTTTACTGGGGGTAATAGTTCTTGTCGACACGCACACGATCCCACCCGGCCACCCCCTATCAGTTAGGTGCGCGTTCAGCCCTTTTCTGTACGTGATTAGCTAAAGGATGCTTTTAGTGGAGCTATCTTTCTCTACTGCTCCAGGTACATGATTTCACAAATAATATCAATGCATGATTGATCGAGCTGGGCTAAATATCAAGCTCAATCGTGTATATAAATGCATGCACTAGACTGAGGCAAGAAATAAACAGACAAGCTCAACTTACTGGGACTCTCTTACTGGGACTCTCTAAGTCTTGGTGCTTTCCCTATCTGAAATCCCCAGCTCTCTCTCTCTCTCAGTCAGTCACTAAAGAGCTAGCTTTACGTACACTTTACTCCAACAATGGCACCCCTTAATCTTCATCTCATGGCCTCTATATTTGGAATTCTGGGTACTTATCTCGATCTTATGAGTAGCTAGCCAGCTATCTTCTCCAAGCTCTCACCAAAACTTGATTGTTATTAATTAAAACTTTTTCCCCAGTTCTTTAATGTCTCTCCGTTTGCAATTTCTATAGGTACCGTCGGCTCGTTCCTCGTTTACCTCGCTCCAATGTAATCTATCCCTATAACTTTTACTATGCGATCTTCATGCATATGGGGTTTCATGTTACATTACTGACTCTGGTATTGTTTCTTCTTTTTGTGCAGCCCAACATTTTATTGGATTTACAAGAAAAAATCAACATTTCAGTTCCCATCTCTACCATACTCAGTGGCATTGTTTAGCGCCATGTTGACGCTCTACTATGCCTTCCTCAAGACAAACTCTATGATAATCATGGCGATAAATGCCCTTGGCATCTTAATTGAAACCGTGTACCTTGTGATGTTCTTGATTTACACACCACCAACGTCCAGGGTACTAACTGAAGTCACTCTCTTCTCTCTCCGCTTGATTATTTTGTAATTTGTATAATTTCATCACTTTTATATTGCTAAGAGTGAAGGAGAGATCAGTCAATTAACTTAAAACTTCCTTTTGGTTTTGCAGATTTATACAGCAAAGTTTCTTGCCATTTTTAATGTTGTGGGTTTTGGAGTGATCGTATTGTGTACATACCTCATCCCAAACGATGCTCTGCGGTTGCAAATTGTTGGGTGGGTCACTATCGTGTTTGGTGTTGGTGTATATGCTGCTCCTCTTATTGTTCTGGTACGTATAATAATAATATATATAATTTGAATTTATATTGTTTAGTTATAACTTGCTCCACCTTATATTGTGTACATAGGTAATTAGTACACTAATGTTCAACTCCTTTTACCCTTGCTTTTACAGAAAGACGTTATCAAAACAAAGAGTACCGAGTTTATGTCGTTCTCCTTGTCATTGAGCTTAACTCTATGTGCTATTCTGTGGTTCTTCCATGGCCTTCTAATAAAAGATATATTCATAGCGGTACGATTTCTATCTTCGCTCCCTTTTTCCTTTAACGCTTATAGATCCACTAACTTACAATATATTATATATTAACGAGCTTTATGCTTATGATTTGTTGCTTTCTCTCCTGTTTGGTACACAGGCACCAAACGTGTTAGGGTTTATATTCGGGATTGTGCAGATGTCGATGTTCTACGTCTACCGGAAGACCACCAAGAAAGCTGATTTACCGGAATATAATCTAAGCACCATCACGGTTGCTGTTCCGGAGAATTCTGGCACGACAGTATCACTGGCAGTAATAGACATTCATACTCAAATTCAAGTGAGAACAAGTGATGCACAAAGGAGTTCTGACAGTCCTGGTGATCTTGAGAATCAACTACCAGAGCAGGGGAAGTCAAGTCTACCAACGCCGCCACCTAGGAACTCACACTCGGAAGGGCCTCTATCGATCATATAAATATTTATCTCAGTCAAAGACAAAAATCGGAAAAGGACCTCTCCTAGACTATTCAAGCAAATCAAGCGGCTATGCACACCTAGTGTTGTGGCATAAATATTCCATTTGCAAATGGAAGGTGCAGTTATGTATTTACTATGATCATGAATCAAATACGAGGCCACAACCATGCAATAGTTAGACGGTGTGGTCGGGATCTCGTTAGTCAGAGTTTGAGGGCAGCCTCTCCAGCTTATTTCAAAAACAAAAAAATGTGATTGAGTTGAGTATGTAACTGTAATTTCACTGTCCGAAATCATGATTAGCATGTCATTCCTATTTTGTTACCCATTGTAAGATAAATAGGGATTTCATCACAATGAAATAATATCCGTACTTTTGTTTCTCTTTTCTTCGCTCTATCTCACCATTAATTCCTAAAATTTTCTTTTATATAGTGGTACTAATATAACCAATGCTATTAAACGAATTGCACAAAATACTTCCTAGAAGAATTTTGCGACTCCTCTTTCCTCGTGCGGCTAGGATTAGGGCATCTAAGAGAATTCGGTGTGTTGTGCGCACTACTAGATATATGGCCTATGGCACAGCCATTTTTTTGAGACTATTGAGCTTATAGGGGACGGATTTTGTGCCTAGACCTTTGGGTGCGAAAAGCCAGCCTGAGACTAACGGGACCAGCTCCATTTGGGGTTTTCTCCATTTTCTCACAAATTTGGCGGCCCGTGCCCACTTTGGCACCAGACCTTGAAAAAACTCACGCGCGGCCCTCTGTTCAGTCTGACACGAACAGTCTTCCTTTGTCCCCTTCTATTGTATTTTATTACTTCCTATTTGCCACTGTTATCACTTGTCTGTGCCCAATTTTGAATCTATGGACAAAAAAATATAAACCGGCTCGGCTAATGGCTTGGCTACTCTGGTATTTTCTTTCATACATTCCCATTCTAGTATTGGGTAAAATCCAGGTTCTGGTATTTGGACAATTAGTCAATACATATAATTCTCATTAGTTGCAACTCAGCAATTTACAATGATATCAGCCAAAACTCGAAGGCTATAAAATGCAAACAGACTATATTACACTTCTCTATCAGCCTTCCATCAGATCCAATTCTTATTTTGGTTGTAGTGTCGACATCCGCATCATACGCAGCTAGTAGAAAAAATAATATCATGATTATTCTTTTGGTATACAAGAGTGAAAATGTAAATATAGTTATCAAAATAAAATTTCATAAGAGTGAAAAAATCATTCTACAGGTCACAAAGTAGCCCCATTTCATGGTTCTTTAAATTATGCACAGAAACAATTCATTATATCAGTTGATTTGAGTGAATCTGACCTGAGGCTTGCAACTTCTATTCCTTTCCATGCCTTAGATAACCAAGCTGACTTCTACAGCCTGCAAATTTTTGGAAGTTTCAGTGGGAAATGATGCAAGTATAAGTTCTTAGGCCTTTCACTAAGGTCAGCACCTGAAATATAACCAAAATGTTAATCCGTAACTGAATCAATAAAATAAGAGTTGGTATATGAAAAATGACGCAGCGTAAGTAACCAAAGGGGCTCTCCAGCGAGGAACCCTAAAGACAAACTGGAATCCACCAGAGAGATTTGAGAAAAATTTCTCATTTATTGATAATAATAATTTCAAAGATGTCCTAAATACATAGAATGATGATGCTTATATAGGCATCCAAACCTAATACAATCACAATCCTAATCTAACAATAATTCCTAAGAATCCTAATGGCAAAAGGAAACAAATAACCTTGAATAACAACAAAATATTATCAACCTAAAATACTAAAACACAAATCAGATAATTAAGACTAAATCTTTAGGCTTCAAATCTCATCCTACATCAAGTATTTATTTGTCATTCTTGCTTCTGTCCAGCTGCTCTTCAAACTGCATGGCCAAGCGTTCTACATCAGTCTCCTCCACTTCAGAAGAACTCGACCATGAGTTATCATCAGGATAAAGAGACGCATCTTCATGAAACTCATGCATATCAGCGACATTAAAAGTATTAGAAATCCCCAAGGACTCGGGTAAAGCAACCACGTAGGCATTGCCATGAATCTTCTTCAGCACCTTAAACGGACCATACTTTCTTGGTTTCAGTTTGCCATAAGTACCAACAGGAAACCGCTCTCTCCTCAAGAATACCATCACCGAATCTCCTTCTTGGAATACCTTGACTCTGCGGTGTTTGTCAGCTGCAGCCTTGTTCTTGGCATTGGTTTTCTCCAACCGAGCTTTTGTTTCCTCTTTGACAGTCTGCACTTCCTTTGCCATACTTTCAGCAGCAACACTAAAGCGAAATGCTTTCGGCAGCTTCACTAAATCAATCACATGATGAGGAACAGCAGTATAGACTAATGAAAATGGGGACTTACCTGTAGCACTATGCACAGCGCTGTTGTAAGCAAACTCCACCTGAGGCAACGCATAATCCCACTGCTTGGGTTTATCTCCACAAACACTTCGAATCATATTACCTAAGGTCCTGTTTGTGACTTCCGTCTGACCATCTGTTTGGGGATGGGCTGTACTGCTTCGATTCAAAGAGGTATTAAATAGTTTACACAAAGTAATCCAGAAGTGACTAAGGAACTTGGTGTCTCGATCGGATGTGATGGACTTGGGCACTCCATGGAGACGTACAACCTCTCTGAAAAACAGTTTGGCTATATTGGACGCATCTGCTGTCTTCCTACAAGCAATAAAGTGTGCCATCTTCGAGAACCTGTCAACCACTACGAACACAGAATCCACTCCTCTTTGTGTTCTCGGCAACCCCAACACAAAATCCATAGAGAGATCTTCCCATATATCATTCGGAACAGGTAAGGGCATGTAAAGACCGGTATTTTGAGACTGACCTTTAGAAACCTGGCAAGTGTAGCACTTCCTCACGATAGATCCTACATCACGCTTAAGTTGTGGCCAATGAAATCGCTCTTCCAATCCAGCAATGGTTTTGTCACGACCCAAGTTCCACTCAAGCCTCCACCATGAAGATCTCTAATCAACTTCTCCCTCAAGGATGAGCTAGGAATACACAATTGATTTCCTTTAAATAGAAAACCATCATTGATGTAAAATTCTCCGACAGGATTTGAAACGCACTTGGACCATAACTCCTTGAAATCAACATCAGCTTCATACAAATCTTTCAAAGACTCAAAACCCACAACCTCTTGAGCTAACGTGACCAGCAAAGAAGCTCTTCTACTCAAAGCATCTGCCACTTTATTAAGAGTTCCAGATTTATGCTGAATAACAAAGGGAAACTTTTGCAGAAAGCTCACCCACCTGGCATGCATTTTGTTCACATGTTTTTGGCTGTTAATAAACTTCAATGCTTGGTGATCTGTGAACAGGACGAACTCCCTCTGGATCAAATAGTGTTCCCACTGTTTCAAGGCTCTAACTACTGCATAAAATTCTTGATCATAAGTACTCCATCTCTGGCGAGCTTCACTTAATTTTTCACTGAAAAAGGATACTGGTCTCTTCTCTTGGGATAGTACAGCACCCACTCCCACTCCACTAGCATCGCATTCGACCTCGAATATCTTCTAAAAGTTAGGAAGAGCCAAAACTGGTGCAGTACAAAGTTTCTCCTTAACCAAAGCAAAACTCTTTTCTTGCTCATCTCCCCAATGAAACTTCCCTTGCTTCAAACACTCAGTGATAGGGGCAGTAATAGTGCTAAAGTTGCGTACAAATCTTCTATAGAAAGTGGCTAGACCATGAAAACTCCGAACTTCAGAAACTGTTTTGGGAGCTGGCCATTCACGGATCGCTCGCACCTTTTCTTCATCAACCTGGATACCATCCTCTCCCACTATGAAACCCAAAAACAGCAACCTATTGGTGCAGAAAGTACACTTCTTCAGGTCAACATACAGCTTGTTGTCTTGCAAGGCATTCAGAACTTGCCGTAAATGAACCAAGTGTTCTTCTTTGGTCTTACTATAAATCAGAATGTCGTCGAAATAAACAACAACAAAGGAGCCAATAAAAGGACGAAGAACCTGATTCATAAGTCTCATAAAAGTGCTTGGTGCATTGGATAATCCGAATGGCATCACCAACCACTCGAAAAGGCCATTCTTGCTCTTGAAGGCTGTCTTCCATTCATCCCCAGGTTTGATTCGAATCTGATGGTACCCACTGCGAAGATCAATCTTTGTAAACACTTTGGAACCCTCCAATTCGTCAAGCATATCCTCCAATCTTGGAATAGGAAATCTGTACTTGATAGTAATCTTGTTGATGGCTCTGCTGTCCACGCACATACGCCATTGATTTCCTTTCTTTGGAACAAGAAGGACTGGAATAGCGCAAGGACTCATACTTTCTCGAATAAATCCTTTTTTTAATAACTCTTCAATCTGCTCCCTCAAAATCTCATTCTCCTTCGGACTCATACGGTAATGTGGCAGATTAGGTAAGCTAGCTCCTGGCAGCAGATCAATTTGATGTTGAATATCCCGCATTGGAGGCAACTCGATGGGCAGCTCATCTGCAACTAATTCTGGGAAATCATTCAAGATTCTCTGGACTTCCTTGGGAATCTCGTCTTCCTTAGCAGTAGTAGTCAACAACCCTTTTACTACTATTGGGTACACAACATTTGCCTCTTTTAAGGCCTCTTCCACCTCCCAATCACTGCTAGTTAATGTCAGAAAACTCTCCCCTTTCGAACTGCTAGTTTTCCCAAAATGCAAAACGGGAGCCATGGCAATCTTGTGATTATTCCACATGAACAACATCACATTATCACGTCCCTTATGAGTCAAATCCACATCAAACTGCCAAGGACGTCCCAACAATATATGGCAAGCATCCATGTCAATAACATCACATAACACAACATCCTTATAATGCTTACCGATTGAGAGAGGTACTTTGCAGGTCTCTGACACTCGTACTGAAGGTCCTTTTTTCACCCAACCCAAGGAATAAGGGGAGGCATGGGGGTATGTAGCTAACTTCAAATACTCTACCAGTTTCTTAGCTACAAAATTCTCGCAACTTCCATTATCCACAATCACATTACACACCTTTTCATTAATGGAGCATTGTGAACGAAAAATACTATGGCACTGTCCTTCTTCCTTTGGAGCCAATAGAAGTTTCTGTATTACAAAATTCACCTTTTCTGGGCTCTCTTCCACTGCAAATTCAGCTCCATCATAATCATCCTCAGCTGCCTCATCTTCCACAATTTCATCATCAATAAGAGCGGCTTGCTTTCTTATGGGACAAACGTTGGATCGATGCCCAAGCTTGCCACACCTATAACAAGTGTCCCCAGTAGGCTTTGCATATGGATTAGTTCTCGTAGACTGCCCAGAAGTAGTATTTCGGCCTCCATCTCCTGAATTGCTAGGATTAGCTATATTAATTCCTCTAGGAGAAGGATTGGCAGGTCTTGGAAATCCTCCCGAACCTTGCTGCTGGTTTGTTTTGCCTCTGTCAGCAGGAAATTCGTCACCTCAGTATTTCGTTGGTAACTAGTCCTCTGATAAGTCACAAGCCGTGAAGGTTTTTCTAACAATTCGGCTTTCAATGCCAAACTATTAGCCTCTGCTATAGTCCACATAGTCTGCATCCCAATCTTCTCCTGAATAGACGGTTTGAGTCCACTGACATACCTAGCTACTCTTTGTGATTCAGTTTCTCCCAGGTCATTACGTTCTGCTAAACGAAAAAACTCATCCGTATACTCAGGTACCGTCCTCGTTCCTTGGATGCAGTCAATGTACAGTCGGTACAGAAGTTGTTCATAATCTGCTGGCAGAAATCTCTCCATCATGAGCTGCTTCATTCTTCGCCATGACTGGATCTTACTCTTGCCTTGTCTCCTTCGTGAGTTTTGTAGTTGATCCCACCAAACAGCAGCACTGCTTTTGAGTCGGAAAGCAACCATCTTGACTTGCTTGTGCTCTGGAACCTCCATGATCTCGAAAAACCTCTCTACTTCTACTAGCCAATCAAGAAAGTCCTCTACTTTCAAATGACCAGAAAAACTTGGAATATCAGCTTTAATTCTGAAATCTTGACGATCACGACGTCCTTCTTGTTCTTGTTCTTGTTCTCCTACACTCTCCTTTTCGGATTCAGAACTGCTATCATCCCTTCTTCTATTTCGTCGAAACCCTTGATCATTGTTGTTGCGCCCATTGTTGTTATTCCTTCCTCCCATCAAACGAGCCAACTCTGCGAGTTGATTCGTCAAAGCATCAAGACGGGTAGACTGAGCTTCAATACGAGCAGTCTGCAATTCAAGGTCTGCTCTGGTAACAGGAACATCGTTGTTGTTGTTGTCACCCATGATAAAAGTCGGCAATAAAGAGACAGGGAATTACCTGCTCTGATACCACCTGATGCAGCGTAAGTAACCAAAGGGGCTCTCCAGCGAGGAACCCTAAAGACAAACTGGAATCCACCAGAGAGATTTGAGAAAAGTTTCTCGTTTATTGATAATAATAATAATTTCAAAGATGTCTCAAATACATAGAATGATGATGCTTATATAGGCATCCAAACCTAATACAATCACAATCCTAATCTAACAATAATTCCTAAGAATCCTAATGGCAAAAGGAAACAAATAACCTTGAATAACACAAAAATATTATCAACCTAAAATACTAAAACACAAATCAGATAATTAAGACTAAATCTTTAGGCTTCAAATCTCATCCTACATCAAGTATTTATTTGTCATTCTTGCTTCTGTCCAGCTGCTCTTCAAACTGCATGGCCAAGCGTTCTACATCAAAAAAGGAGTCAAGTAGTTTGCCTTTAACTCCAGCTTGGGGTATTGTTCTTCGGTATTGATCAACTTGATAAAAAAGAGAGAAAAAGTAAGAAATTGAGCTTAATATTTGTATAAACTGAAACTCATAGTCATGATTGTTAAACTTGTACAATTTACTCAGTGGCAGCTAACACGATCAATGCAATACATGTAGAAATCTGACAGAGCATAGCACAGAAAGTATTTGATAGTTGTACTTTCACTTGAGCAAATGGCTAGTTTATTACTTGTGAATAAGTAAAAGTCAATAACTAAAGTAAAGCAAAAATGAATAATAATGCAGCTTTAAAAATTTATATATACCTGAGTTGTCTCAAGCAGAAGATTTACAAGCTTTAGGCAATTCTTTTAAGCCTCTTAGTAGCCATTGCAGCCTCTTCAGTCTTTATTAGAAGGACCTAAAAGAGAGAAATGCATTCAATAGTCAACCACCATGTTGCATGTTGCTAGTTTTGCTCTCAACATATGCTATTACTTTAGTACTTGATACCTTAATACCTAATAACAGCTGTATAAGAACTGTTAATTAATAAATAAGAAATTAAGATATATTAAGATATTGAGATATATCAAATAATGAATCAAATTAACTCTTCAGATAAAATCTCACAACTCCGGGAATGTAGTCATATAAATAAGAAATTATAATTATAATTAATGCATGCTCCCGACAATCCAACATCCAGCATCTCAGTGACATTGTAAAGATAGATCAAACATGCACCAGGTTGTGAATTTTCCAAACATTCATGAACAATCCTATATACCTTATTATTCTGTTTACTTTGTCTATGTTCTGAGGATCATATGTCCTTATCAGGTTCCACATCTTTGCCTTTACATCATAATAACCATCCTGCGGCAGGATTAACTTTTATGAGATATATTTTTAATACCAACATTTGATAGGTAAATCTGGACAAGAAATATTTCAAAAGCTTTCACTTTGAAGTCAAAATACCATGAATGAAAGTATAGGTAAATACATAACACATGTAAAATCTTTACTGCAAAACATATGTTTGTAAGGAAATATACTGTAGTTCCAGGAATTAAACTTGATTGATTTTCAGAGTTATAGGGTAGCTGGCACCAAGAATTAAACAAACAAAAAGAATAGTTGGAACTAAGAAATCTAGTAATCTCATTTATATATATTCCAACAGAATCATATCAATGTAAATAAGTAAAACCTTGAGTTCTGATTCAAGTAAACAAACTTCCTTTTAAGTTGTAGAGATCAATAATCAAAAATCAGCTTATCACTGAGTACAGACAATATTTTGAGCAGCTCTGTAAAAAAGAGTTTAAAAATACTAACAAACAGCAAACTAAGATAAAGTATAGCATCCAAAGGAGCAGCCAAACAGTAAAAAAAACCAAAGTAAAACACAGATCAGGTTTCCGATAAACCACTTTAGATGAGGTAACAAGATACAAGCCATAGGCTGCAATTAACATGATAAGAAGAGATTTGGGAACATGAAGGGAAAGGAAGGATATCTGCTGTGCACAACCAGAAAGAATCCCAACAAGAATACTCATAGGCTACATGATCAAGATTTCAAACATAAGACAAGGGTACTTAAATCCCGGAATTAAAACAGCATCAAAACTCAATAAGTGTTCCAATTGGCATAGATACATAAATGAAACCTAGACATACAGAAGACCAAAATCAACCAGCGATGGTAAGTTCTTGATCAGATCCGGTTTGTGTTGATCCAATCTGAGTCTCTTCTCTGAGTTCTCTCGTTTTTTTGGTCGATTGAGTCTCTTCTCTTATATATGACTGGACGACTGGTTACCAATTCTTTTTTTTGGATACAACTGGTTACCAATTTGGGCACAGATATGATATAAAAACATTATTATATGTTTGATGGAAACAAAACAGCAAAACAAGCTATCTGTTTTGAACCCCTTCGGCCACGGCCACTCAATATTTCATGGGGATTAGTCATCGGGTAATCAGTACAGTACGTTGGTACCTATTTTGGCCACGATCAATTTAATGCATTATTAGCTTTCGGGTAAAGAAATACTGAAACAATACATTTGGTCCCATTTTTGTACAGTTTGGGGACGAATCCTGAATATATCTGTCTCTAAATTCTAAATTGGTCATCAACTGTAATAAAGTTGGGGACGGATGTCGTGGCAATGTGATTACAGGCCACGAAATTTGTCTGGTCGCCCCTATTGAGTACTATAGGCCACAAATAGGTGTGTTGTACCCAAAGATGCTGTGCCCATTGGCCATAATTCTAGTAGTGGCGGCACGATCCATCTGCTGTGGCTGCCTCTGTTGCTATAAGAGCATATGCACCCGTTTTAGGGCTTGCTCCTCCTCAAAATAGGAGGAGCAAGCACTATTTGAGCACCTCCTATTACTATTTGAGTAATAGGAGGTGCAGTGCAGTGTTTTCGTGCAGCGGTAGGAAAAATAGCACCTCCTATTACTATTCATCGACTTTAAAAAAAATCAGGATAAGATTTCCGGTAAGATTTCCAACCAATCACTAGTCGACATGTGTCGGCTCCACGTGTCGTTGTCGTTGAAAAAATTGGATAAGATTCCTGGTGAGATTTCCGGTCAATGAGTATACGATACGTGTCATTATCTTCAAACATCAGATGATCCAGAATTAACTATATATATACGGCTCCTTGTATACTCACTCACACCATCTACAAATCACTTGTCATTCTATCCGAAAACATTCCCAAATTTAGATAAGATGAATCCCTTCACTTTCGACAATTTTTTCAGGAGAAGGCGACAGCAACGCCGGCGAAATGCCGAAATTGCTAATGCCTTCATCACTAAGCTGTCACGGTTGATGCAATGGTTGATGATGAGCCACCTCGCCGCCGTCAAAATGTAGAAAGGTTGCAGGAGTTGAGGGGACATAATCTTATGGAAGATTACTTCATCGAACGCCCTGTCTTCGATGAGCAAGTCTTTCGTCGGAGGTACCGTATGAGCATGAATTTATTCAACCGTATAATGACGGATCTCTGCAACCATGACGAATTTTGGCGTCAAAGATCAGATGCTGCCGGAGTGGTCGGACTTCTTCCACAACAAAAGATGACCGGCGCTCTTCGAATTTTGGCGTACGGCTCAGCCGCAGATCAGTGTGCTGAAATCACAAGGATGGGTGAATCTACAACACTAGAATGCATGAAGAAGTGGTGCATCCAAGTGTGCGAGCTTTATGGTGATACTTACCTCCGTGCTCCAAATGCAGTAGACATAACTCGACTTCTAAGGAGGGCCAATCATCGGGGATTTCCTGGTATGATCGGAAGCATAGACTGCATGCACTGGGAATGGAAAAACTGCCCTACAGCTTGGCAAGGGGCATTCTCGGAGCGAAAGAAGCGTCCCACTATTATTTTAGAGGCGGTGGCCTCATATGACACGTGGATATGGCACAGCTTCTTCGGGGTACCTGGAGCACAAAATGATGTGAATGTGCTCCACCAATCTGATATATTTGATTCGCTCCTTGCCGGAAAATCCCCAATTGCGAGGTATAAAGTCAACGGTATGACGTACCACAACACTTATTATCTAGCTGACGGAATATATCCGAGGTACTCCTCGTTTGTCAAAACCATTTCCAATCCTCAAGAGCTGCCACAGAAGTTGTTCGCCAAGAAACAAGAGGCATACCGTAAAGATGTAGAGAGATGCTTCGGCATCTTGCAATCTCGTTGGGGAATCATTCGTCATGCAACGAGGTGTCACCACCAATCGACGTTGAAGAGCATTATGTTGGCTTGCATCATAATGCATAACATGATTGTTGAGGAAGAATTTGTGGAGGAAGAGTTTGAGGAGACTGTAGAAGAAGATCTACAGAACCCATCAAGTGCTTTCACAGTTTATGATGGGCCAGTGGATGAACATGGTAATCGAATTCCATTTGAGCCAGTTGGAAGAGGTGGACCGTATAATGAAGAACGGTTTCGGGACCGCTTTGTGGATCTTCAATCTTCTTATATCCATGGAGAGCTTCAGAATGACTTAGTTAAGCACAATTGGTTTATTGAGACCGGTGAACGACTCTAAATATGTTGTGCTATTTTTATTTCTATGCTTTGTCTGTGTGTGTTTGAATGTTGTGTGTTTGCATTATATGTTGTTTGATTTGACGGAATAAAGGTGTCGACACGAGTTCACCGATGTCTTCGAAATATTTTTCAGAGCATTTGAGTGAGTCGTATATGGGATATAAAACATGACTTTAACAGTTTAATGGATTCCTCTCATGCTACATCCAAACAAGGACACTGACAGAAAGGAAAGGAATGCAACAGGATGACTTATTCACATCACTGGAACATGGGGAGGAAAGAAGAGATTTTCCTATTCTTGTCTGAAGAAAGAAAAGAACAAACGTAGAAAGGAAAGAAACTACATAGCAGTATGTTATTCATCATACTGGTCATGGAGTAGAATGGAGTGGGGAAGATAACATCCATAAAAATTCAGTTTAATAATTTCCCTCCTCACACTCTGATCAATTTATCATATGATGAAGCAGCTGAACCTAGGGGGCTCGAAATCCCTACACACTTTTCCCTTTGCACTTAACACAAGCAAGTAAGGAGTAAGGAATTGAAACCCTTCCGCTCTCCCATCTTTAACATTCTGTCACTCTTTTCTATTACTCATACCAAATGACAGAGTTGAACAGATGTGCACAGGCACCAAGTGTCTCATCAATCCATAAACCAGATCCATTTTCATTCAACCGTATCAATAACAACAAACATTCACCATGACATTGTACAATCAACATCAATAAATAGGTTCATAAAATGTCTATCACATGATATGTTGTGGCAAAATGTCACCTGAATGCAAAGCAACGGTGTGCAAACATTTTTTTTATGGAATCTGAACTACTAGAATTAGAGTAGTAGTCATCCGTGGACTTGAAAGTTGAAACCAAATGAAACTGCAATAATGAAAAGGTGCTCTAAGCAGATTAATGTCACATTGTGATAACCAAATGAAACTGCAATAATGAAAAGGTTCCTGCAGAGTATCATATTTTAGAGAATAGATGAAATGGACATGTAGACAATGCAAATGAAACACACCAGTACAAATGTAAATCCTATTACAAGTTTCTATATTTGCTAGATAGTTACAAGTTCCTATTTAACAGCTCAATGCCAGATCCTTTGTTAGACCAAATGGTATTAACGAATTCATATGAGTAGAAACAGCTTAAGATACATTGCTAAACAGTAAACACACTGCCTATCATAGCTACCATTAAGCATTTCTTGAAACTTCACATGCGCAGCTGATCAATCAAAGTATATGGTAATATGGAGCCACGGAACAAGAAATGAGTGTAATGGTACCTCCCCCAAGTACCGAACGAGAATGTTAGCACCAAGAGACCATCCTACAGCATAGAGATTAGCTTCCGGATACCTCCCACCAACATGGTCTACTACCTCACGCATATCTCCTAAAAATGAAGCCGAATAGAACTGCATATTGGCATCATAAAATCACAATGCTGATCAAAACTCGCAAAATTATTCCTCATCAAACTCGCAAATCATTTACCACGTTAGTAGAAAGAAAAAGTAAAGACAAACGATCAACTAGTATATCACCTGAGTAGTAACAGGGCTATGATCAAAACCACGGCTGTTGAACACCTCAACTCTCCATCCTCTATTTCTAGCTCTGATCAGCATGTGCCTCACATACGAGTCATCACTTCCTCCGGTCAAACCAGGCTGCAACATTTACAGTTTACCCAAAAAGACTCAATTTTTAACTCAAAGCTTTGATCTTTTATTACTAGAGAGAATTGAAGTTACGAACCAGGAGAATGAGGAGGGCAGCATCACCGGGGACCCAGTCGAGGGAGACGGAGCCGTCGTCTTGATAGCAATTGCAGACTGCTCATGCAATTGGGTTGGTTTTGATGCCGCCGAAGCCATTATCGTGGGATCGGAAGAAAAGGAGAGGAAGCACGAGCGGTCGGAGTCGCTTGGGCCAGTTGGATCGGAAGAAAAGGAGAGGAAAGGTGGCCGTCGTCGTCACCCACGTGTGTGGGCTCCACCGGGACTGCTCGAGCAGCAGCTCGAGCAAGAACTGCTCGTGCTCGCGCTCGACCTCCTCGTCAACGATCGGTCGCCGGCCTCCACCTCCCCCGCTGCACGCTCGATTCTCGCTTGCTCGTGCTGTTTTCCGGCTGGCCCACCCGAAATCCACGCTGCTCGTGCTCAAATCCTCCCACGCTGCTGATGCTCTAACAGCCAGCCTAGCAACAAAGCTTTCTCTCGACATGCATGAAGAACCAGTTGATCACTTGGGTGATCTCTAGAGCTAATGCTGATCATGTAACAAGAAGCAGCCTTTAACAGTCACTAGAAATAAGAAGTAATAAATTCGTTGAATAGAAAAAATCTATGCCGCAATTAAATGATTTTTATTCATAAAACATAAGATGTCTGACAACTATTACAATATTCATATTTATATGGTTTACAATACTTTAAGGATAAGTAAGCTTAAGTTTAAAGGAAAAATACTAATTAAATGAAAATCTTAGGGGGTGTATTGGATTTAGATTTCTGCATACTTTTTTGAAGTGGTGGATTTATATAGAGTTCTTAGATTTTTGCAGATTTATATAGAGTTCTTAGATTCATATAGATTTTAAAACCTAAACTTTTTAGGATTCTTGAAAACAAATGATAAATTTACATGGATTCTCATAGAATTATATAAACATTTTATGATTCATCACTTATTACATAAACATGTAACATGAGTGGATAAACAAAAAAATAATAACATAAAAACTTCTCAATGTAACTCTATATGTGTACCGCACATTTAGAGACATATTATAGAGAGGGAATAAAAGATTCTTATTCATAAGATATCATTTTGAAATTCATAGACTCGTGTCAAAACACGGTGACAAAAGACATGTTTATTTTGTACTTAAGTTGTATGTGACGGCTAAAGAAAAATACTTTGATAATGATTATATTTATCTATATCTCTACTGCAATAAATCAAAGTTCAAAATTCTAACAAAGTGTTGATAGTCTATGTTCAATGTTCTAAAAAACTCTAGGCGTTACTAGGGTGGACAGTCAGTGCCTAAGGCCTAGGACGCCTAAGCGGCACTTAGGCGGTTTTGTATTTTAGTATTTTACATATTATTATTTATTTAAAAAATATAATTATATAAATAAAATTTATAAAAAAAATCACTGTTATGTTCCAAAATAACAAAAATACTTCAAAATAGACAAAATAAAACTACAATGTTCTTAAAAATAATAAAAAAATTATGTATTTCATCTAGACTTTAAAGTAGAATATTGTGTTTTTCGTGTTTAGTTTTACTTATTTTGATAGGCTTTATGTATTTAATATATATTTTTATTTAAAAAGCCTAATCAGGTTGCCTAGGCGTCGCCCAACCCATCTAGGAGGCTGATTTTTGCACCTGCACCCAACTTGTAGAGAGAGTTGAATACATATTATAATAGAGTATGAAGCAAAAAATAAGACAAAAAAATTGTGTAGAATATATAAAACACGTATAAAAACCAAGTGAATGAGTATTGTACTAAAAAAAGATATAAAAAATGTATAAAAAAGAAAGAAGAATGGTAGCGACAAGAGGGGATGGAGAGAGGGAGAGAAGGAGAGATGAATAAAATAAAATAATAAAAGATAAAACTTGTAAATGTACGAAAATCATATTTCTAAAGGGTTGAAATTTTCACTTCACAATTTACCCCTAGACAATCCGTGCAAATCCACCATTTAATAAATCTTTAACAATTTATCTTTAACAATCTTTATATACTTTCGTGGATTTAAAATCTTTAATTAAAAATCCTAATTGAATACCCTCATACTTTTATGGATTTTAAATCTTCTGTTACAAATCCTAATTGAATATCCTCAAACTTTTAAAATCCATAAAAGTCCTTAAAACTTCATGAAAATCTAACGGTAATACACCCCCCTTAATAATTTCATAAAATTATCTCAATAACACAATATCAAATATTATGAATCGATAATTAAATATTTTCTCATATGCTCTTGCATCAGACCCTCTTGGTTAGAAAGATTTCGTCCTCGAATTTGAACCATTGATTGTAGAAAACCTAGACAAAATCTTCCACTATGCTTCAAAACTTCTTTTAACAAATTAGCTTGCAATTGAATTCTTCCTTTCCAAATAAATAGATATTTGGAATAAATATTTGATTGTGTTCTAATAAATTTTTAGAAAATATTTGCATCAATACCGGTATTGATGCGTGCGTGCATACTCTCCTTTATTTACATATTTTTACCAAAGTAAATTATAATCTTAACCGTTCAAAAGTTTAATTAACCAATCAAGATCACCTATGCAAAAAATTAATTTGAAAAATGATCGTTTGCTCAATCAAATGGACAGTTATGGTGAAAGTTAGCAGCCTCATGAACGACCGTCCATTTAATTAATGCATTTGGTTGAGCAAGTAATCTTTTTCAAACCGATATTTTGCAGAGGTGATCTTGATTGATTAATTAAAATTTTAGAACGGCTAAGATTATGATTTACATTGGTAAAAATATGTAAATAAAAAAAGAGTGCACTCACGTGTCATTACCGGTATTGACGCAAATATTTCCTTAAATTTTCTCTTCAACCTTAATTTAGTAGTCGCAAAATTTCCCCCACTATCCGTGATTTGATTGGCAAGATTAACTACGAATTTGACAATCTGCATGATGAAGACATTAATTCCAAGAAAATCACCAAAATTATTGTCAATATCCTTCTTCAATGCCTTGATTGCTTCTTTATCAACATCTTCATCTACTTCTATAGCACAAATGTCACAACAAGCCTCACAAAAACAATCATCACGAAAATAATCATGGTAAATCGGTGACTTACTATAATCCACCACACAATCTTTTTCTTTATTTTCTAAATAATTATTGACTGAAAAAGTAAAGATAGAATTTGAACCTTCATAGTCAAAAATAATCAGTTCTTCTTTTTCACCCGACTCACACAACGGAACACAGCGATGAAATGGGCCAACACATATCTCCCTATCGGAACCATCACCATCTTGGTTGAAAGTTTCGATTTGATCAATGCGTTGATGATAGGTGGTAACGTTTCTCTCCCCATTAGAACTCTTACGACTTCATCGTCGATCTTTGATGTGATCGATACGTACTGCAAGTTGCTAAAACATCCTTTTTATTTCAATCATGTCATTGTTGACGTCCCAGCTCTCTATTATGAAACCTTTGCCTCTTCACCTGATCTGAGACATGGAATCCACCAAGCTCTTGCCAGAGCTCTGGTACCAACAAATGCAGATCAGGTATCAAGAACATGGCTCTAACAGTTACTCAACATACACTAGAATTAAGGAGTAGCAAACTCGTAGAATATGACAAATCCATGCCGCAAATGATTTTTATTTATAAAACATAAGATGTCTAATAACTATTACATACCCATCTTTATATGGTTTACAATATTTTAGAAATAAGAAGGCTTAAGCTTAAAGAAAAAAATAATTAAATGAAAATCTTAATAATTATAAAATAATTTCATAAAACTATCTCAATAACACAATATTAAAGATGATAAATTAATAATTAAATATTATGTCATATGCTCTTACATCAGAATCAGAAGCCGTGATAAGGGTTTCATAGCCTTTCGTTTCTACCTTGTTGGGCGGGTTAACACGGTAAGGGCAATATCTTTAATTTGATTTGTTCAGGAGTGTTGTGCATGCAATGTGGAGATTATCCTCTTTTGTGGAAGTACATTTTTAATTTATAGGTGGTAATAGAGTTTCTATTGTGATCTCCAATTTGCACTATTATTTGATCTTCTCATATACTCTTTACATCTTTTATTTTTTCTTACACACAATGTTTGCTCACTGTACCTTATTTGAATTCCTCAAAGAACCTTATTTATATTACTCCACTTACATAAGAATATGTTAGTTACTTATGGCTCCACGTAGGGCCGGTCCGGACCTTTTTGGTGTCCAGGGCGAAAAATGGTTTTGGTGCCCATCGTATCTTACATAGACATGCAATGATTTTGATGTGCTTCAAACTCGATTATCCGAACGAGCTCGATTATCAGAAACGAGTCGTAGTTCATATACATTGTCTAGATTTTCAGCATGATTTTAAACAAGAACATTTGTTTCTTTAACATATAATGATCATATCTAAAAATGTTGGTTGAATTGTTTTTCTTCTCTTCTTTTCATCCGTTTTTGAGTCCGGATGAAAAGTAAGAAGGAAAATACAAAGAAGAAGAGGAAAGACAAATTGTGTCTAAAAATTTAAAATATGCATTTTTATAACTAATGTCTACTCTTTATATATATATATATATATATATATATATATATATATATATATATATATATATAAGACCCTTCCACTAAGGGATCTTTTTTTGACATATATGAGATATTGAAGATTACACTAACTTTTTGATCACATATCAACATATTCACTGTTCAATATTTAAATACATATATGTAGATCATCTCTGTAAAATTTTATCTAATTTGGTGATCGTTAAGGCTTCAAACTAACTGAAATTAATCGACGTATCAAATTTGTCAAACATGAACTGTTTATGCTTTAACTTTTAATTAGTAGTTTTGAGCACCTTAGTGATTACCAATTTGGATGAAATTTTACAGAAGTGATCTACTCATATAAAACTACATATTGAACGGTAGAGATGTGATTTTGTGATCAAAAAGTTGGTGTAAACCCTGATCCCTCATATATGTCAAAAAAATGATCCTTTAATGGAAGAGGGCTGATATATATATAAAGTTGGAGTAAACCATGATCCCTCATATATGTCAAAAAATGATCCTTTAATGGAAGAGGGCCGATATATATATTTTTAGATGTGGACGTCCGTACCTGAAGCTAAGTTACGGACTTCCACATTTGATCCATTTTATCTTAGCCATTCAATATCTAGGTATATATGAGTAGATTATCTCTAAAAAAAGTGGATCAAATGTGGAAGTTTGTACCTTAGCTTCAGGTACGGACGTCCACACCTGACAAATTCCCTATATATATACCTAGATATTGAACGGTTAAGATAAAAAATTTAGCTAATTTTTATCTTAACCGTTCAATATCTAGGTATATATATAGGGAATTTGTCAGGTGCGGACGTCCGTACCTAAAGCTAAGGTACAAACTTCCACATTTGATCCACTTTTTTATCACATTTTTTTATCTTAGTCGTTCAATATCTAGGTATATATGAGTAGATTATCTCTACAAATTTTTAGCTAATTTGGTGATTATTAAGACATTCAAAACTAAGATTTAGTGTTGAAAGAACGTACGGTTCCGGATGAACAGATTTGGTTCATTCATGGATTGAACACATTTTTGATACCTTAATGAAAACCAAAATTAAATTAAATTTTGCAGAGATAATCTACTTATATATACATAGATATTGAATGGTTAAGATGAGAAAATGTGATAAAAAAGTGGCTCAAATGTGGAAATCTGTACCTTAACTAAGATACCTACGTCCGCACCTAAAACAGATTGTGTGTGTGTGTGTGTATATATATATATATATGTATATGAACTTCACTCATGTTTTTCAATGAGTATGGAATGAGTGAGAAAAACAAAATGGAAGAAACAGGGTGGTATGCAGCTGTGTTTGAAAGAGTGAGGAATGAGGTTTCATGTGCTATAAGTCTAACTATATGGGAGTAGAGATCCCGAAGTTAATCATGCATATTGTAGATTTTCAAGAAAAAAATATATGCATATTGCTATTTGCTAAATGCTCTCTACATGTCAAATGATCATTAGCTATTTAACTTTTAATGGTTAGAGTAGCACCACATATAATCATATATTAGAGTCACATGTATTTGAAAATTTGTGCCCCTCTCTTTAGGGTGCCCCGTGTCATCGCCCGCTTCGCCCATAGGCAAGGCCGACCCTGGCTCCACGCGAACATTATTTTTTCGGTATGTAGTCAAATTTGTAAAGCAAATGAAGTAGATAATGATGCACTTTTTGTTAAATGACGTTTGTTAGAATACATATGTTTAGTTAAGAGTCCTATGATTATCCAGAGATGCTTTCTTTATGCTTATTGCAACAAAGAGTTTAGGCATTATGTCCCCTTATGTATTCTAAAGTTTCAGTAATGTTAAGATCTGAAGGGTAGCCGATTTGGCCGAGTTAAAAAAAACAAAAAAAGAATAATTTAGTTACTATACAGAACCACTGATTCACTAAGGAATAACCACGTCTCCATTTTTTTCTTTTTTTTTTGCATGCAAATAACCTAAGAGTGGTTTTAAATACATATCTCTAACTAATTAATACACATCCCTGGTTTTTTCATATTTCAAATTAGGTTTTATAGGTTTTTTTGGATCGAGGTTTTAGAGCAACTTCAACAATGCTAGCCATATTTAAGTCAAATTTAAGCTAAAATAGCTAGAAAGTTATTTTGGTTAGCCACATTAAAAATGTGTTTGCATCAATGCTCTCTATTTTAGCTAGCATTACATTAATATTATTCCTTAAACAAATATTAGATATTTTAAATGTATTTATATATCACCTCAAATATCATAAAATAAATATATTAAATTATAGCTAGCCTCATATGAGTCATCTTGCTAGCTAAATATAGGTAGCGAAATAGCTCAAAGTTAAAATAGTTTAGGTTTGGCTAGTCTGTTGGAGCTCCAAAAATATCAAAAAATACTAAACACGCTCTCCAAAATAGCTAAAAGCTAAAATAGAGAGTCTGATAAACTTACTCTAAGATAGACATGTGTAATAAATTAAGAAAATAATTAAAACAAAATCAAAATATTCAACAGAAAAACTTCAGTTTCAAAAAAAATGAAGCTTATTTTTGGAAACTTTTAAGGTCAGAAAATAAAATTTTTGCCTATTCAATAACACCTCTTTTGAATGCGATCTGAAAGGAAAATTTAGATACATGCTTAATTCATTTATATCTTCCCTCATGGATTCACGACTTCCAAATTTAAAATGTCAAATGAGGTAATTCATGTTAAGAAATTATGAACTCCTCATTTCATTTTGAATTCATCGTTTCCTTTCATTATCCAATGTGTATTTTCTTTTTTGTATATTATTTTAATGTTTAAGGATTTGAAGGGAACAATAGTAGATCTGTTAGGATTCTCACAAAAAACATAAGTATTCGAAATAAATATCTACAAAACATTTGTCTTAATATTGTTAAATTATAAAATGTTTCATGGTTTATGAGATTAAAGGTATTTTAAGAATGGACAAATACCAATTTACACAAAAATGTAAAAGTGAGACCCATTTCAATATAAAAAAATTCAAAAACTGATTTCAACAAATTTTAAATGAAAAGACAAAAATAACCTCATCTCATTCCTTTACTCTCACGGTCTCAGATCTTAACTTTTTTTTCTCTACGCATCGTTGCTCGGACACTGCCTCGTCGTTGGGAAGTCACGAAGCTCTAATCTCCAACCAGCTTTACGTCGTCACTTGGTCATGCACACTACTACAAAATCAGAGCTTGTCCTCCGCACCCACGCCACAACGCTGTGCGTCTCGATGAAGGACAACGTTGCACACCTCGACAAGAAAGCCAGGAATACGAATTGAAGAAATTCGGATCGTTATTTGCCGGGGAAGATGGCTCCTTTGATGACGTTATATGGCTTGATGTCTATAGCTTACCTTGTGCTTGGCGTCGCCTGGTTTGTTCAGTATTGGAGGGATAATATACAATTTCTCTTGGAAGTATTGGAAGGATATTATACATCGGTGATTAATTGCTCTTGGAATGTGTGAAATGAATCATGGATGGCTGGTACTTTAGCTATGCTAATTTCAATTTGATTGCTTGTATCACATCTCTCGTCTTCTTTCTTTAGTGGTATTGATGGGCTTTAATTTGGTTTGGTGAAGCCTACATTTGATAGTTCAAGTAAAAAGTTATTAATAATAAATTTACTATCTCAAGTAACAAGTGTTAACGTGAGTCCTAGTCCTAGTATAATTAGAAAGTATAATCAAACTAGAATTGTGTAAGTCTTTCTGTGTAATTAGTTTATTTCTAGAATTACAACTATTCTTGTATATATACCTTGTGTTTGAGTATGTTCAATGTATGTGAGAAATTACTCAAACTCTTGTATTCTGTTTGACTTGGTATCAGAGCCTAAGTCGATCCTGGTTATCTTGACAATCTGAACCTGTTACTTCCTGAAACTGAACTTGTTGTTTCCGCTGCAAATCTGTCCTGACTATCTTGACAATCTGAACCTATTATTCCTGAAACTGAACTTGTTGTTTCCGCTGCAAATCTGTCCTGACCTGTCATAATCTGATTTGTTCGACGTATTGAAAGAAGCTTTCGTGTCCGTCGAATTCTGTCATATTTTGATCTGCCCTTTTGTCATCCAATCCTCTTTGCAATGGAACTCGCAATTTTTGGTGACCAACCTAAAGTTACCCGTGATCAATTGGCAGCTCTTCAAAACGAGAGCTCCGACTTTGGAGTGAAATTGGATGGCACAAACTACCCACTATGGCGAAGACTAATGAAGCTGCATCTTGGAGGTGTGGGCAAGTGGGAGTATGTTGCTGGTACTCTCCATCGACCTGAAGAAGTTGGCAAGACACAAACTATGTGGGATGCTGCAAATTATAGCACGATGATGCTTCTTCTAAAATCCATGACAAGACCAATTATGTTGTTATTTTCAAGCTATACGTCGCCAAAGGAAATCTGGGATGCAGTCGCAATCACATATTATGATGGAAGTGATTTTGCAAGAGTTCATGATTTGACATGTCAAGCCTTCACAACTACTCAAGCTGGTAAACCTCTTGCAAAATATTATGCCAGCTTGAAGGCTATCTGGCAAGAGTTGGATGAAAGGGACCTCAACCCTATGGTGTGTGATCTGGATATTGCTACACACAACCAGTCCCAAGACAAGATACGAGTTCATATCTTGAATGGATTAGACTCAAAATTCGCTACTGCTAAGGGAGAACTGCTGTGACAAGCCACACCACCAACCCTGGAACAAGCTTATGCTTATATCCGCAAAGATGAGTCCAACCAGTCTAGTGTAAATGAGTTACATACCGAGGTCTCCAGCCTCACTGTCCAATCTAAATCTCAACACGATTGGAAAACCAAGAACCAAAACAGTGAACTTCGGATTCAGCCTGCTCGTGGACCAGATCTCACTAAGGTGCAGTGCTTCTATTACAAGGAATTTGGACACTACAAAACCTCGTGTCCTAAGAAAGCAAATCAAGGAGCCACCTATGATAAGAGCAGTGGAGGCAAAGCTGCAATTCAGTTGGTTCAAGAACCTGATTTCTATGGAGTAGGCGGACAAGACCTCACTACAGGTATGTGTTCTCAGGAGAAACGAGGTAAAATTGGTATTGCATTAAAATTTTCTGACTTTACTAGTGGTGATACTTGGATAATTGATTCTGATGCATCTAACCATATGACATTTGATAAGTCTTTATTTTCAAGTCTGTCTCCATCTCCCATACCTGAAGTGTCTAATGCAAATGGGGTGTCTTTCCCGGTCCTAGGTATAGGGTCAATACAAGTTACTCCAACTATTGTGTTAAACAACGTCTTATTTGTTTCTGCTCTATCTCATCACTTATTGTCTGTTTCTGAATTGAATTCACAAAACAAATGTTTTGTAACTTTTTTTCCTATGTAAACGTTATCTTTCAGAACTTGTCAACTCAGGCGATAATAGGCAGGGGAGATCTAAAGGGGAGACTGTTTCACTTGGATTGCATGTACAGCGGGGAAGACAGAGCACCATTACCAAATGTTGCACTGACATTGAGTTCTGATCCAGTAAAAGAAATTTGGTTATGGCACCGTCGAATGGGTCATCCATCCTTTGGGGTCATGAAGAAGTCTATGCCATCTCTGTTTGTTGGAATAAAAGAATCAAGTCTCCATTGTGAAACCCGTGTGTTTGCCAAGAGTCATAAGTCCAGTTATTCTCCTAGTTTTTCTTCTAGTTCTGCACCATTTGAGTTGATTCATTCTGACGTATGGGGGCCTTCAAAGAATTTAACGTTGTTAGGGATGAAGTACTTTGTTTTGTTTATTGATGACTTTACAAGATTAACTTGGGTTGTGTTATTGAAAAAAAGGGATGCTGTGTTTTCTGCCTTCATACTTTTCATCAGCTCATCCGAACTCAATATGATGCTTGTGTGAAAATATTTAGATCTGACAATAGAGGGGAGTTTGTTAACCATTCCTTCCGCGACTATTTTCAGCAACATGACATTATTCATCAGACTACTTGTCTCCAAACACCAGAACAAAATGGAGTATCAGAGAGAAAGAATCGACACCTATTGGAAGTTGGAAGAGCTCTCTTACTCAGTGCCACTTACCCAAGTATCTATGGGGTGAAGCTGTGTTGTGTGCCTCTCACCTCATCAATCGGCTTCCATCTACAGTTCTTCAGAATCGAGTTCCATTTGAGGTGTTGTCTGAACATGTTACCATTCCATCTCTCAATAAACTGCCTGCTCGTGTCTTTGGGTGTGTGGCCTATGTTCATCTCTACAAAAATCAGAGATCTAAGTTGGAGGCTCGTTCCCTCAAATGTGTGTTTGTTGGCTATGGATCCCATCAGAAAGGTTATAAGTGCTACCATCCTCCATCTCAACGGTTCTATGTCACCATGGATGTCACATTTAGTGAAGACATATGCTATTTTTCTCCTACGGTATCTCTGAGTGAGGAAGAGCAGCATGTTTTTTATAAAGATCAATTTGGCGAACTTGACGATGGTATCATGGTATACAGAAACCCCACTGAAAATGATCCTCAAGTTGTCACCGGCCAAATCTAGTATCAGACAGACGATACTCTGAAACCGCAAGAAGGGGTTCAATCTATTGACCCTACTAACGTTAAGGACTCTATTATCAGTTCTGAAGATATTCGACATGACGAGCAAGTGCCCGACACGTCGAAAGGAGGAGAATTGAATACTGATCAACTAGTTGAAGATGTACATACAAGACCAGTTTCTTCCCCTACATCAACGATCTCTCCTGACTTGTCATCACCTGAGGTATGTAGTACTATTCCGTTGTCCTCTTCCGATCTTTCTGAACCTAGTAGAGTCTTGCCTGCTAGGTCAAATCGTGGTCAACCTCTTAAAAAATATGAACCTCTCTTGTCTGCTAAAGCCAAGTATCCTGTAGCCAACTATGTGTCGACTCATAGACTGTCTAAACATTATGTAGCCTTTGTGAATCAATTATCTGTAGTGTCTCTTCCTAGTAAAGTGCAGGATGCAATCAAGGAGGAGAAGTGGGCCAAAACAATGAAGGTCGAGATGGATGCTCTCAAGAAGAATGGTACTTGGGATTTGGTTCCATTACCACCTGGAAAAAAGACTGTTGGTTGTATATGAGTTTATACTGTGAAACACAATGCAGATGGCTCAGTTGACAGACATAAGGCAAGGTTGGTTGCAAAAGAATACACTCAGAAATATGGGGTAGATTATGACGAGACGATTGCACCTGTGGCGAAAATCAATATCATTCGAGTCCTCATATCCTTGGCAGTTAATTTGGATTGGCCCTTGCAGCAATTTGATGTGAAAAATGCATTTCTTCTTGGGGATTTGAATGAGGAAATTTACATGGATCTTCCTCCATGATATAATACTTCTACGGGTGAAAATGTAGTGTGCAGGTTGAAAATATATAAATCTGCCAAGCGAATTTCTGGGATCTCAGCATTAATGGCATCCATGTAATTATACAAAACAGTCAAGGACATATACAGAATTTCAGCCTCAGTAGCAGCCTTGTAATTAAACAAAATTTCTAGGGGTATTTCTGGGATTTCAGGCCTGGCGGCACCCTTGTAATTACCCCAAACTGTCAGGGACAGTTTTGACATTTTATACCGCGGTAAAATGTTAAAATACCGAATCTACCGCGGTAAAAATCTGAGGATTTATCCCAAACCATTCCGACCGGTCTGCTGGCCGGATTTTCTCCTATTTCTGACCATATCCTCTCCCAATCACAACCAAACAACAACAACAGAACAATAATGACAACAACAATATCTAGAAGCATTAACACAGGGGAATCGAGCTTACCCTCTGTCGTAGTCGAACTCGAACTCGAACTCATAAGCTTTACCCTTGCAGCAAGTTCCAACCAGCTGTCACAGGGCTTGTCCAAGCTCCAGAAGCGCGCCTGAAGCTCAAGAACTCCTCGCCGGAGTCGAACACTGAAAACCTAGAAAAAGAAAGAAAAACAGAAAAATTGGGGTTTTGAATTAGGGCAAGGATCAAGGATATCAAACACCCAAAAAGGAAGGAGGAGACGAGAGAAGACGAACCATACCGGTCTCGCGCCCCCTGGATCGCAGGAATCTGGCCAACACAGGCGGGCCTACAACTTGTCTGATCTCCTGCTATGGTGGATGCTTCGGTGAACTAAGGGAAAGGCTAGGTAGAGGAGAAGGAGAAGGAGGGGAGTCAAATGGTGGTGGTCCGTCGGCCAGTGGTGGCCAGACGATGGCTCGCCGGAGAAGACCCGAGCTCGAGGAGCTCGAGTTGACCCGAAAGGGAAAGCTTTGACAGAGTCAAAGTTGACCCTCCTTTTATAAGAAAATGGACGGTCAGGATCTGATCTTGCTAAGATCTGACGGTCCAGATTAAATATTAAAATTTATCATGGGCGATAAATGGATATTTTACTATTTACTTTTACCGCGCAGTAACTATACAATATCCTGAATAACTTCTGCATACGAGCTCCGTTTAATTCGTAGGACATACTCACGAGTTCATATTAAAGTCCTCTACAACTTTCCCGAAGGAAGTTTCCCAAAATTCTTGACTTATCACAAAGTCATATTTTACGGTAAAGTAAATAACATTTATTACTTCCGTAAACTAAATAAATCCATAATAAACAGCTCGTAGCTCCAGAAATATTTCGGACATACCAGAGGACTCGTAATAATCTATTCTACATCCTCGGGACATTGATTCTACTTTCCGCTAGAATCGAGAATATCTCGATATTAAACTCGAATATTAGTTCGGAGAAAAACTAACAGCGCGGTTGTAACCCTCTGTAACCCATATGATCCCGGTAAAAGAGGGAATTTTGGGGTGGGGTCTTACATGATCTGTATAAGAAAGAGAAACAAACTCAACAACTCAACTAGCCAAAAACATTGTTTTCAACATTTCAATGAAGCAGAAATTTGAAGAAGTGCCTGTCAAGACTCAAGAGCGAGGTAGCTGACCGGCGAGATCGCTGATCGGCGAGATCTTCAATCGACGAGGTCGATCAGTTTGGGAGAGGTTGGGCTCAGATGTAGCTAAATTTGGGAGGGGTGAAACAGCGAGGAGATATCAATTTGGGAATTAGGTTACATTTTTATTTTGATAGGGGGTTTTTCCACGCGCCTATCGCCTAGTCCATTGACTCCTTGGAAGTGCCTACTTCGCTTGGGCGCCGCCTTGACCTCCTAGGCAGTCATTGGGAGGTTGGCCGCCTAACTCAAACGCTTAAGGGAAAATCAGGGCGGTAGACCTCCGCCTACAGCCTAGGCGCCACCTAGGCAAGGCAAGGCGCCGCCTTTTAGAACCTTGGACGGTAGTAAGTTTCCATAAGATGTTAATTTTTTTTTCTGCACTTAAGTACTAATATTATTAGGGGTAATAATTTCGTCAACCCGGGACCGACGACTAGTGAGCGGAGTTTGGAGACCTGTGAGATTCCTGTGACCGGAGCCGGTGAGGTTCCGGCCAAGTCTTCACTCTCTTTAAACATGTTTAAGGGGTGAGGGTAAAATTGTACCAAAATAATATAGATTCTTAAGAGTTTTAATAAAGATTTGTTCATTTGACACAAAATGAATGACCTTATATTAAAATGGACTATTGAAAAAGATTTTCATTGAAATGAACAATCAAGAGTTAAAATTAATACTAAATGGACATTTATTGTTTAGGAATTTTAAGTTTTGTTTTAGTAAAATGGAGTCGAGCTCCGTTGATTTAAATCATACGACCGTATAAGGTCAAGCTAGAAATTGTCTGAAAACAACTCCATTTACATTCATTGCTCATGCACGCAGATAAACTGCAACATAAAACATAGAAACACTACCAGCATAAATATCAAAGCTAACGAAATAAAAAAAACAGGCCGACAAAATTTTTTTTCGTCGGCTAATGTCCTTATATTTGCAGATCTAGACAGCAGCTCATTTTAGAAAAAAAAACTGGAGAAAAAGTTTGGGTGTCGTTGAAATCTTTCTAAAATTAGTTTGTGGAGCTATATATAGGTACGTGCATGTGTATATATCTTGATTTTGAATTGATTTAAGAGTTTTATTTGAGATATATATATATAATATTGATTTTGAGTTGAATTAATGTATTTTGAGTGTGATTGAGTTAATCAATTTTGATTTGATAATATATATGAAGTTGTTGTTAATAAGTTGTTGTCGATTTTGATTGAGTATTTACATGTTAATTAATTTAATTATAATTAATATTTAGTTGATACATGATATGAATTAATTAAGTTGTTGATTATATGTTGATTATGATTAATGTGTTGATATATAATATTGTTATATAATTAATATATATATATATATGTAAAACATATATATATGGATAATTATTAATTTGTTATTAATTAATTGTTGTAGAATACTAAATGATTATATGAAATTTTATATATGACATTAATTAATTAATTAGATAGTTATACATATATATTTTGTTATCTTTTCATAATATGGATAAAAGTTGGATTTGACTTCCAAAATAGGACAAAAGATATAGTAAATGAGTTATTAGTTTTATTGAATATGTGTTGGCTAATGCTAACAGGAATACAATTTTCTATTGCCCGTGTACGAAATGTCAGTGTCGCAGCGATATGTATCGATTTGCGATTGAAAGCACCTGAAGAGTAACAAGTTTTGGGAGAAGTATACATGTTGAATATATCACAGAGAAACATCATCAAGGGGTCCGCATGATCATTGGCAATTTTCTGAGACGTGCAGTACATCTAACGATCCAACAACAGCCTTCATCAACAATATGTTTCCTTATGAGAGCGGTGTATGCTCTAAAGAACAGTATATGCCTGAGCCAGTGCAGCCCTTCCCTAGAGTTGTCAACATTGCGGGTATTGACAAGTACAACAAACTGCTTGCTTTCCTACAGACCCATGTGTACCCCGGTTGAAGAAAGACGGTTTTTGAAAGTGTAATAGACGCAATAAAGATTAAAGTTGAGACAAAATCGATCGTGAAGGTTGTTGATGATTATCTACAGTACACTGCTTCGATGCTGCCCCACGGTCATCGTCTTCTTACCACTCATCATAAGGTCTGATGTATTCTGAAAGATCTTGGGTTTTCCTACATCAAGATCCATGCATGCAGATATGATTGCGTTCTCATTTGGGGTAAAAATCCAGAAGAGAATGACTTTGGTGGCCTTAACGCATGTCCGGTATGTTAGAGTGACAGGTATAAGCTGACTCCTACAAGCAATAGGAAACCTGTGAAGGTACTTCATTATTTTCCGTTGAGGGATAGGCTTGAGCGGTTGTACACGTCATCACACACGGCCAAAACTATGAGATAGCATGTTGATAGGGAATTGCATGTCGAAGACACCCTCATACACCCTGCTGAAGGGGAGGCTTAGACGCATATAGACAGGGAGTTTCTTCATTTTGCGTCAGAGGTTTGAAATGTGAGGCTCGAACTCTTATCTGACAGATTCAATCCTTTTGGCAACATAAGTCTTCAATACAGTGTATATGAATAACAAAATTGGTATGGTTTACATTAAACAACCTGTTTTTTTTTTGTGTTTTTTTTAGTTTAAGCCGACGAAAATAGCATATTTTCTATTTTCGTCGGCTAAGATAGTTTAACCGACGAAA
The DNA here is from genome assembly GCA_951800085.1 of Comarum palustre. NCBI lineage: Eukaryota > Viridiplantae > Streptophyta > Magnoliopsida > Rosales > Rosaceae > Comarum > Comarum palustre. Next base: position 12,660,378 of record OX637589.1, read on the forward strand.
TATAGCCTATTTTTGTCAGCTAAAACTATCCTACGAAATCCGACATATTTTGTCAGCAAAAACTATCATGGCCGACGAATACCCTAATGTTTCGTCGGCTAAACCCTAAACCCTATACTATAGCCGACGAATATCCTAATTTTTCGTCGGCTTTAGTTAAATAAATAAAATAATAATTTTATACCACTGGTTGCGTCTCATCGATTTGAAACTATTTTCAGTTGAAGGTATGGGAAAAATACGTAATTTAGACCGTCAAATGACCGTTTCCGTGCGTTTAGGGGTTTGACTTACGAGATTGACCGTCCGGATCGAGTCCTTAACGTTGTCGGATCTTTGTGAAAATTTTTTCGTACACATATTTCAATATAATAATGATATCTGATGGTCAGATTTTTGTTTCTCAAGTTTGATCATCACAATCACAACATGTCTACTAATGTTGTATAACTTGTTTACCAAGTGTTAAGTAAATGTTTCGTTTCAAAAACAAACTATACGTAGAAGCTTCAATAGAAAAAAAAGTCATGAAATAAGATATGACTGGAATAAACAAATATGTCTACGGTTGAAAATCACGTAATGCTGGTAAAATCTCGGTGCCGATAGTTGCGGTCAATACAATTTTTCATTCTTTCTTCTTAGAGGTAGCCCTATCTCCAATAGTTATTTTTTCATAAAATTTTTATACCATTGGTTGCGTCTTATTTATTTGAAACTATTTTCAGTTGAAGGTCCGGACAAAATACTTAATTTAAATGGTCAAATAACCGTTTCCGTGCGTTTAGGAGTTTGACTTACGGGATTAACCGTCCGGATCGAGTCTTTAACGTTATCAGATCTTGATGAAAATTTTTTCATACACATATTTCAATATAATGATGATATTTAACGGTTAGAGTTTGTTTTTCAAGTTTGATCATCACAATCACAATTATTTGATGTATAAAAAGGACTATAGCCTACGATATTATTGAAAATTCGTCAGCTATAGTTAATAAAATAAATAAATAAAGTACAAATGAAAATAAAAAGAACTATAGCCGATGATATGATTAAAAATTCGTCGGCTATAGTTTATAAAATAAATAAATAAATATAATGCAAATGAAATAAATAAAATGAAAATAAAAAAACTATAACTAACGATATTATTAAAAATTCATCGGCTATAGTTAATAAAATAAATAAACAAATATAACACAAATGAAATAAATAAAATGAAAGTAAAAAGAACTATAGCCGACGATATTATTGAAAATTCGTCTGCTATAGTTAATAAAATAAATAAATAAATAAAACATAGCCGACAAAAATGATTATCATAGTTGACGAGTTTTTTATTTTATCGGCTATACTTCAGCTATATAAAAAAAATCCAGCCGAACTCAAAAACCCTAAAATCCAAATCTCCATCTTTTATGTTAAATTTGTATAATTTGGAGTATTTTTGTTAATTGATTATCGGTGAATTTGGTTTATATCTAACTATTTTTGTTAATTATTGGTGAATTTGGTATATGCAGCTAATTTTTGTTAATTATTGGTGGATTTGGTATATGTAGCTAATTTGGTGTATTTGTTAATTTTTAGGTATATATTAATCTGGTATATTTGGAAAAATGATTATTGAATAATTTTGTATGTTTCTTAATTTTTTTGAATTTTTAGGTATTTATATTAATCTTTCTGAATTTTTGTTAATTTGGTATATTTGTTAATATTTGGATTTGATTTTTGCAGAAATTGAAATTGATAAAAAGTGAAATTGAAATTGATAATGTTGTTGAAATTGAAATTAAAAATTGAAATTGAATTCGGGGGGTTAACAGTTTTAGTTTAATTGTTATTAGTGAATTCTAGGAATTTTATTATGTATTAAAATATTAATTCTAGGAATTGTTATTAATTTTTACAATATTCATATAATAATTTATTAATATTGATAAAGATTGTTAATAAATTCAAATAATTTAATAAATTAATATTTTAAACAGGATGAAAGGCTTGTTTAGATCGACTAAGGACTCAAAGGGCCAAAGGTTCGAATCGTCTGAGAGAACGTCTAACAACCCTCAAACGTCGTTTCAGGGCCCCATGACAACTAGACGTGCGTCCATTCTAGTGCCGACACAGAGGCAGCCAGGCGCCACCCATTCTTCAAGACAGTCGTTCGCCACCCATTCCTCGGGGTAGTCAGGCGCCACACATTCATCTAGACAGCCGGGCGCCGCCAATTTATCGAGATAGTCGGGCGCTCCTCAGTCCTCGAGGCAGCTGTGGCCTCCGACCCAGACGGATGTGTCTACACCATGTATGCCTGAGATACACAAGGCACCGACACCTGGCCCTACTGCTTCGGAGGGTGTGTCATATGGGGTACAGATGCCGCCACCGCTTCTTTACCTTCCACGATTGATACCAGCATTACATGCAGTCGATGACTCAGAGGCACCGATTTATCCACTACCCCAGCAAATTAGCCCATCAGCGCCGTACCAGTTCGGGCCTTTTGGTACGTATCCTATTTCTACAAGGGTATCATCATCGGTGACAAAGTCAGAATCCGTCGCATCCGCCCCAACGCCCTCAAGTAATGAAAGTTAAATAATTTGTTTTCCTATAATGTCATAAAAGAATATACGATTTTAATAATCAATTTGTGATGCGTACCGTCGGAGCCAAGCCGACAAGGAAGAAGAGAGGCCCCGTCACAAGGAAGGCTCTCGAGAAGACCGTGAGTACCTCAAGAATGATTGTCATCGATACTGACATGGATGACAATGTAGTATTGGGCGGGAAGACGAGGATGTACTCTGGCCGCGTGAGAGCGCTCATTAGGGATATAGTCCCTATGTTGTGGTCAAACTGGGACGAGGTCCCACAAGAGGTTAAGGATATGGTCTACAACGCAATGTTAGTGAGTTTACAAAATTTTTAATTAATATTATGTATTATATTTTTGATTTATGAAAAAACTAAATGGTTAAATGCAGGTGTGGTTTGACGTTCTCCAACACTTGAGGAACACCAGAGTGGACGTTGTGCATGAGAGAAGGTACGTTAGAAAGTTAATGAAAAACAAGATTGTATGTATAATTAATAATATTTATAATATTTTTGTGGTATCTGTAGGTACAAGGAGTGGAAGAACGAGTGGTGGACTCATTGGGCTACGCATGGGAACGCACGTTCGGGTATCCCTGTTGAGTTCCAGTTCAGGGAGTACGAGTGGCGTTGGATTCTGATATCAGAATTCAACAACCCTCATAAACAGGTAATTAAAAAATTTAATTGGTTATATTGTTATTAATTAGTAATTTTTAAAATATTTTACTAATATTTTTTTCTTTGTAGGCCGATTTTCGGGCGAACGCTCAAAACCGGCAACGCAACATAAGGAACCATCATGCCGGTTCTAGATCGTTCGCATCGTTGATGGACGAGGCGGCCAGGGAACATCCAGAAGTCAACCGGTACGTCTATACGTACGAGAGGACATATCCTGACGCCTAGGAGGATATTGTAAGTCATTTTATATTTTCAATTTTTTTAAATTATATATATATTTCAAAATGTTAATTAATTATTTTTTCCTATCCAATTAGGCGAAAGTAAAACAGGCTAGTGACGAGGTGATGACTAATATAGTAAGGGAGACATGGCCGGACACGCAGGAGGAAGACATGTCCAAAGCCATGTCTCGGATTGACACTTCGGATCCAACGGTTGGGGCGAGGATTATGGGCACAGCCTTCCCACCGTGAGGAAACAACTTCTAATGCCGGGGTTTAGGAAAGGCAGGCGAGGGGGTCCTAAAGACTACTCCGGGATTTCAAAGAAATTAGCATCGACCAGTAGCAAGACGACTCAGCTAGAGTCAGAAGTTTAGAGACTACGGGAGGAGCAAGCCGCTCATGCCGCCTATGTCACCGACTTACATGAGTATAATGCTGCGGTATATGCCACCTAATAGGCGACGCAACAACAGATGTTTCAGTACTTGCAGGACTTTTCAGCTACCCAGCTTCAGGGACATCTGGCTTCGCCCATGCCTGCGCCATTACCACTCTCTCAGCCGCCGCAACCTCCTTCTGGCACGGATATAAATTTAGATGATATTGATTTTATGTAGTTAATTAATTTTTATAGTTTTATATGTTCATGCACAATTTATATAAATATTTTAATGAAAATCGTGTTGTCACCATTGATAATATTGTTGGTTATAATTTGAAATATTTTGATGTAATTTGCATGTTGCTTGGAAAGGTAATTTAGAAATTTATGAGTTTTTTTTTGCTGGAATGGACTTATAGCTGACGAAATTTATCATAATTCGTCGGCTATAGTTTTTTATTTTTATCCCTAAGGTTTAGCCGACGAAATTTGCTATAAGTCATCGACTATAGTTATTTTAAAATTATTTAATTAAATAATTTAGCCGACGAATAGATTAAAAGTTTTGACGGCCAAAGTTTAAGACTATGCGCGATGAAAATATTTTTTCGTCTGTTTTAATATTAAACTTTAGCCAACGAAAAATATAAAAAAAATCGTTGGCTATAGTCTTAGACTATACCGACGACTGCTACTTATTTCATCAGCTAAATTCATAGCCGACGACATCTTAGCCGATGAATACAGTTAACAGGCCGATGAAAATTTTTCGTCAACCAAAGTACTGACCGTGGTAGTGAAAAGCTAACTAGAAGAAAATCTACAAAACCTACAAAGAAATACTAACTCAAAAACTACCGTCCGCAAGAGGACTTTATTCTGTCTTAGAAAACAAAAATCTATATAATCAAATCAAAGTATCACAGCTCAATGAAGTGTGGCCTAAGACCATGCTGATATACCTTTCCATTAAAAAAGAGGATAGAATCTTCGACACTATGTAGGGATCTTGTTACTCCTCCAAAAAACCAATCATTGCCCGATCCACACTAAAGAGAAAGAAAGACAAAAGGTGTGAACCTAACCCACCAAATTGCACTAGTGTAGCCCAACAGACAAAGCCCAGACCAGCTATTCCTTCCTATCTCTCGTTTGTCTCAAACCGGTGATGTCCTCATTGAAGGAGTCATCCGTCACCGTATCAATCTGATGTATCTTAAGCCCTTGGACACATAGATGACTACCTACCGCCTTGCTGCAAAGAAGGCCACTAAACTCAAGCCTCGGATGTCCTCAAACCCTACGCACGACAACTAGAGCAAACCATCTCTGAATTGGAAGAAAACCAAATCACTTCGAACCTGCACAATCAAAGTTGATCGAAGAAACAAGATCGAAGACAAACATGCCAAGATCTGGAAACCACCTTTGATTAGGGCTTAAGGTTCGTGACCTCTGATATTGCCGTAAAAACCCAATTCTTTCTGCCATTGGTGCAACCTTGTGCTCCCGTCAGACCCGCTCCAGACCTCTACGAATCTTCGTTTCCACCAAAGAAGGAAGCATCTCTTCCTAGCCGAACCCTAGGGCTCGAAAGCTTGCTCTGAGAGAGACGGAGGAATAAGGATGGGAATAGAATATAAGATTAGTTTGATTGTCAATGAATGTTTAGGAATTTTAAGTTGTGTATCTAGTAATATGTTAAAATGGCAATTTAAATGAGTGGTGTATTGAGTAAGGGATATATATCTATATATATATAAGCGGATGGGGTGGTTACTATTCATATGAATAGTAATGAGTGAATAGTACAAAGATGAAATTGCCCCTTTTTTTACAATCAAACCATCCATACATGAATTGACAAATTTGCCCTCAGTTTTAATATTTGTATAGTTTTGCCACTTATTTTAAAAAACTAACAATAATAGGTCGATAGGTGTGTTGATAACAAATACCGGGTACTGTTAACAATATCTCCATAATAATAATATTCATTATAATAATAATAATTATTATTATTATTATCATTATTATTATTATTATAATAGAAAGGAAATTGAATGAACTCTAAAACTAAATAATTGTGTTTAGTGCATTTTAACCGATTAATAATTGTATCGATTGTTCATAGCTTATATTCATTATATCATTTTTTTCAAAATATTAATTTTGACGATGCATCTATATATAAGCGGATGGGGTAGTTACTATTGATGTGAATAGTAAAAATGATGAAATTGCCCCTCTTTTTCCCTTTTTACAATCAAACCATTCATACATAAATTGACAAATTTGCCCTCAGTTTTAATATTTTTACAGTTTTACCATTCATTTTAAAAATAACAATATTAATTATAATAATAATCTATATATAAGCGGATGGGGATGTACTATTCACATGAATAGTAAAAAGATGAATCTGTCCCTTTTTTCTCTTTTTACAATCAAACCATCCATACATGAATTGACAGATTTACCCTCAGTTTTAATATTTTTACAGTTTTGTCACTCATTTTAAAAAAGAACAATATTAATTATTATTATTATTATTATTATAATATAAAGAAAATTGAATAAGCTCTAAAACTAAATAATTGTGTCGAATGTATTTTAACCGATTAATAATTGTATCGATTGTTCTGAGTTTATATTCATTTATATCACTTTTCAAAATATTAATTTTGACGATGCATCTGAATGTTGGCATACGAGGTTAAGGTTCGATTTTTCAAGGTTTATATTCATTTATATCAATTATTTAAAATATTGATTTTTTCGATATGTGAGTTTAATGTTTAGGACAAAAATTAATTTCCTTATTGATTAAGTTTATCAGTTCAGTTTATGACATGAACTGATGGGTGTTTCTTACTTGCAATTCTAGATATATATTTTGGTCATTAATATAAATTCAGTGTTAACGTCATCTCAATCAATTGTGTAATTTTTATTAGAGTTTCAGATAATTGTTACATAATATTGATCTAACTACAAAATCCACGTGTATAGTGTATCGATTTATTATTCAAATTATATGCATCTCAATGTAAATATATAACTAATATGATTAGTAAGTTTTAAGGTTTAGATACATTATCTACTGAGGGTTATAGACAGTGACATAGAAACCAAATATTTTACAGGCGCGAACAAAGTCTTTCTACACGCGCAAAGCGAGTGTTTGAAGACTAGTATATATTAAGTAATTAGGAATGTGTATATAAAATTTTTCATAACTTACACTTCAAATCATAAATTAGAAATGTCACACAATTTGATTAAAAAAATAAAGAAACATGCAGCAACAGTATGAAGGAATACAAAAATAATATATATATATATATATATATAAATGAATTCCACTATCTCACACGTAATTAAAGTTCTCATCCTTCTATCAAACCTTGAACTAAATCTAAGCTAGGAACTCAATGAAAGTTTCAAAAAATAATTTCTTATATTTTATGTCGACACTAGCTAGCTAGGTTGAGGTTGTAAAAAAGATACTATAGTTGGTTTTTAATTCATTAATTTATAAATAAAGAGGTCAAATGAGCAAGTAAGATGTCCCCAATAGACAAATACAAGGATAATGAGGATTCTTGTAGGCTCGTCGATCATTGTACAGTTCAGTTGGACCAAAAGCTTTATCATGGAACACTAACCAAACTAAAGCTCTTTATCCTTTCAATTATATATATTCATGTAATCAGTAATGATCAATAAGAGTGCATCATTGTAATGCTAACTCCACTTATTTTGCCACTAAGCTAACAAACCTACACGTTTCATGTCATTTACTTCTCAGTTAAACCCATATTCCCGTTGTTCTGTCCAAATTATTGATCTCTGAATCCGAACAAGGATGATGAGTGAAGGATATGTAGAGTAAAAACTTGAATATGGAAATGCGAATTTAGTGCTTGATTTATTGATCGTTAAATCCACTCATGATATTTATTGATGATGTTGGCTCCGAGCGAGGAGACCCTCCCTTCGTCACTGCGTTCCTTAAACTTCGATCATTTTGGCTAAATGGTTAATGATCTACGATTCTACGGAACCATTAATTCGATATCATCTTTTGATCAAGGAAAACTTTCATACTTTATTCTTCAAAATTGTACGTTGTTCATTTTGTTGTACCTCATTTTGCTTCTGTATATGCTAGTACTGCTTATGCTTTTGTTTTTTGTTTTTCCTTCGTATTTGTAACTACTGATAGGTGATGAATCTCGATCAGAACGTTATAGTTTGTGATGAAAAATAAAAAGGTTTAGAAGACAATTCTTCTAAAACAAATTGGAGAATCTAACGATGTTATCGAAGAACATTTAAAATCTGTCGTGATATTAAGTTGAGGTATCAATGTAACAAATTCAAAACATTAGATTGTGACATTTACTTCAGAGTGTAGCCTACTATTAATACTTTCCAAAAAGATGAAAAGACAGAGAGATCAATTTTTACTGTTAGCCCCGGGCAAATAAAGCTACTCCATTAGCAAACCAGCAACGACCGTTTGATAGTGCAACTTTTTTTCCCACCGTCTAATATGCAACACTAAAGACTAAACTATCAATAATATCGACGAAATTTCTGTTTTATAAGTATTGTTATTATTATTTTTTTATCTTTTTGATATTTTGTATTTAGTCTATTTTTTGGTTGAATATACAATTTAAATATAAATTATAATAAAATTTGCATCGATATTTGATATTTTCTCTATATATCAATCAATGTATTTTTTCAAACCATCAAAATTTAAATAATCGTGGTTATTTCAGTCTTTGCTTACTTGAGATGTTTTTTGATTCACTTCCATCAGATTCTCTTACTCTGGTCAATAATAGCCCACTCCTTTGAGAACTTCTCGTTGCACCCTCTGCCCTATTTAGTAATTAGCCAATTAACCAAAAAACACACTTGTAATGGAGCTTACCAGCTAGCTATCTACGGCCCAAGTGTTTTCAAAGATATGAGTTTAATATGAAATGTCGACCATGAGTGCATGCATGATCGAGCTGAGATTATATCTTACTCCATATATAAATAGACTCGGTAGATGATGCAGTATCAAGCTCAACACTCGAGTCTGTGTTTTGGTACTTTTCCCTAGTATCCCAACACTCTCAGACTCTCAGTGTAACTAGAGAAGAGCATAGCAGAGCTGTGCTTCACATCAGCAATGGGAGCCCTTGATCTTGATCTTATGGCCTCCGTATTTGGAATTATGGGTACGTACTGTCTCTTTCTTACAACCCAAACTAGCTACTTCATAGACCTATCTCTAATTTTTACCAAAATTTTCTGTTTCATATATATATGTTTAATCCTTAATACCTTATATGCGGATGTGATTTGGTGATCAAAAAATTAGTGTAATCATTGATCCCTTACGTATGTTAAGAATATATATATATATATATATATTTCAGCTCTAAAGATCACTCTGTTTAATTCCTTCTTAAATTTCTATAGGTACCATCGTCGCCTTCCTCGTTTACCTAGCTCCACTGTAATTAACACCTCTCTCTATCTCTCTCTCTCTATGATCTTCATGCATACGGGATTTCATGTCATATACGTAATGCTTAACAGTATTATTTTGTGGCAGACCAACATTTTATTCGATTTTCAAGAAAAAATCAACTCAAGGATTCCCATCTCTACCCTATTCAGTTGCATTGTTCAGCGCCATGCTGACGCTCTACTATGCCTTCCTCAAGACAAACTGTATGATGCTCGTGGCCATCAATTCCATCGGCTGCTTCATCGAAACCGTGTACCTCGTAACGTTCATGATATATGCAACACCAAAATCCAGGGTATATACTTGATTAACATTATGCACTATTCCCTTCTCTGCTTAAATTGAATGTATGTATATTTAAGAGTACGTGAAGATCGATCATACTAAAGAATTGTTTTGTGTTTTGCAGATCTCTTCATCAAAGCTGCTTATTCTGTTCAATATTTTGGGTTATGGTATGATAGTATTGTCGACAATCTTAGTCCCAAATGCTCTTCTACGGTTGAAAATCGTTGGGTGGGTTACTATTGTGTTCAGCGTCTGTGTGTTTGCTGCTCCTCTTACTATAATGGTATAATATCTTATCCTATTTTATTTTTAAAGAGATATCAACCTTTTCTCTTTCTTTTACTCAACGACCAAAAAAAACTTTTCTATTACTCGAACGAGTAAGTTTTAATATTCAATTCATTTGACCCTTACTGTTTTCAGAGGCAAGTTATAAGAACAAAGAGTGTGGAGTACATGTCATTCCCTCTGTCATTGAGCTTAACCCTGTGCGCAGTCATGTGGTTCTTCTATGGCCTTTTAATAAGAGATTTATTCATAGCGGTACATTTTATTTACTTTCCTGCTTTTTTCACTTCATATACAGATTCACTGACATGAATCTTTATACTGATGATTCTGTTGCTTTGTTTCATGTTTGTATGTATAGGCGCCAAACGTGTTAGGGTTTGCTTTCGGGATCGTTCAGATGATTATGATCCTTGTCTACAGGAAGAAAACGATCAAGATAGGTTTCTTACCAGAACTGAGTCTAAATGATCAGATGCCAATCACAACTAGGGTTCCTGCTCCAGCAAATGATGATATGACACTAGCAATTGTCATCAGTACTCCAACGAAAGCTGGAGACGCAAAGAAGTTTTCTGAAACTGATGATGATGACGACGACGACGATCTTGATCATGAGAATCAATTGGACGATCTGCCCGGCAAGGCAATCGTGGCCGATACTTTCGGCCTCATCTTGAGAAGGGCCTCAATATAAAGTTTTAAACAAGTCCTGCATGTATCTGTACGTACTTATTCATGTATCTGTACTAAGGCCTATCTCAGCGGCTCAGCCTAAAGCAAAGAAATGAAAGGGGACCTCTTCGAAACAATACAACTCTCCAATTTACTGTGAAAAGCTTAAGTTGTGGATTCTGTGCTTGCTCAATGTAAAGTTGCAAACAGATTATTATTAGCTATCAAGTAAATTTTAAACACGCATATGAATTACTACTATATATTAGGGTTAATGATCATTTACTACAAATGTTGAAAAGAAAATATCCACACTAGTGAACAAAAACACTTAACCGACAAAATAATAACATTTCCGTCGCACAAGATATATTTAACTGACAGAATAACTTTCCGTATCTTAAGTTATCATCTAGGCGACAGAATGGTATTCCATTGGCTAAGTATATCTTAGGCGATGAAATAATTTTCCTAGTAGACGGAATATATATATATATATATACATATATATATATATGATTATGTATAATAATTTAGCTGACAAAAGAGTATTCCGCCGCCTAGATGATAACTTAGCCGACAGAAAAATTCACTTATTCTACGGAATCATTTTTAGAAAATAAATAAAAAACTAATACAATAACTTAGTCGATGAAACATATTTTTCTGTCGCCTAAGTGCCAAAATTTTAGCGGCAAATTTTCCATCAAAAATTTCAAAAAAAAAACTCAAACAAAATTTTTAAAACTCAAATCTTCACTCTTTGATTCTTCAGACTTTCTTCTCTCCCTCCTCTGCCTCTCCTTCTTCTTCGCTCTCCCTATGGTCCTCCTCGCTGCTCGATCCCCCACCCACCGCCGCTAAGTTTCACACCACCGGCAATCCTCTCGGAGGCATCTCCTCCTCGCCGCTCACTCCCCTTCCCACCACCATTGACTTCCACACGCGGAACCCCATGGCTTCAACGATGGTTATCGCTATCGTCGTTCAATGTTGGTGATGGGATTTGGGACAGTGGTGGTGGGATTTGGGGCAGTGTGGTGGTGGTGGTGGTGGTGGTGGTGGATTTTGAGAGCGACGGTGGTGGTGGTGGATTTGGGGGTACAGAGGTAGAGGTGGTGGATTTGTTGGGTTTCAGACAAAGAGAAAGAAAAAGGGAAAAATGAAATTAAAGAATTTGAAATTTTTAAAAAAATATTAATTATTGTTATATATATAATTATTTTCTAAATTTTACTTTTCGTCGGCTAAGTTACTCTTACTCGACGGAAATTGTTATTCCGTCGACTAAAATCTTAAAAAACGGCGCTAAGTCGATGAACCTTAGCCGACAAAATTTATGTTGAAGAATATTTGTTCTTAGCAGACGATTTTATTCAGTCGACTAAGTGTCAAAATCCAGTAGTGGCACTACTAGGTCTAAAAAAGTTTGGTTGTGACCATTCCAACTTCTATCAATGAAATTACAATCTCACATTTATCTACTCTCTCCCTTACCTCTCATTCTATATCTCTCTTTCTCTATCTGCATCAGATCAAACCACTCGTCCACTTCTCAACTCTGTGGAAGCTCGCCATCACGCCTCACCTTGTCCATATCTCATCTTTGGCGAGGCTGGCCATCGCACTGGTCCTTGCTTCTCGTCTGTATCATTTAGTGTTTATCACTGCCTCCATCTCTGTCGACTCAGCCATCTCCGCCTAGATAAAGATATCACTCGTTGAAGATCTCACGGAGACGCTCGCCGGCTTCCTTCAGATCTACATTTACATCACGATAAGCGCCTCCGCCTACACTCACTTCAAGCGCCTCTACCAAAGTTCCTGGAGAGAGAAGTCATCGGCCTCTTTGCGGTAGTTCACGTGAAATTGAAAGAAAAACGGAACAGACCTGAAGCTTCGAGGTTCTGTATTGGATTTGGTTGGCGAAGAGATGCTTAAGGATTCGAAGGTGATGGTGGCTAGGGTTTGGGTTGCTTCCGAGAGCTCCGATGACATTCTACCGTTTTTTATGTGTCTCATTTTTCTTCGATGATTTTGGTGTTTTACAAGGGTAAAAGATTTTTTACTAAGGTTAGTAAATTTAGTGCCCCTAATAATAACTTTATTACTGGGGTAGTAAGATTAATAACATGTTTACTGCATCCGGCCAGTAAATTGTTTTTCAACTTTACTGCTCTATTTAAAGTTTCCTAATTGTTTTCCAAAGAAATCCGCCTCCTCATATTCAGATGATGTAGAGTTTAGTGTTGAGGAAGGAGATGTCCGACCACTCAACCTATGGTTCATAATTCACAGATCAGATTTGCATGGCGGTATCGTGAAACTGGCTTATCGACTTTGTCGACTTTGGAGTCGTTAACATGGTCGAAAGGTATCGCTACATCGCCATTTTGGAAGCCTTCATTCCTGGCTCTGACTACATTCCCTGCAAAATCAAGGCTGATCGAGCTCGCCGATCGCTCTACCTACGATCTCCACACTGCCTGCCTTTGCCTCTGTCCACGACACCGCCGATCTAAATAGAGACGAGTCAGATCATGTTCTTCATGGACTTCCGCTTCAATTAACATCTGCTGCTCGATCTGTCACCGTCCAGCTCTAAATTCTTCTTCGTCTTGCTCGACCTAGCATCCTCTTTCAGTCTTCCTCACTGTCCGAAGATGAACGTCGATGGAATCATTGTTTGAAGCTAACAGACACGACTGTGTGTCCTTAGCGCTTGGCATCTGGTTGGTGATTTGGTTACCCTCAGGGGTCTGAAAACAATGTTTTACCATTTTACAAGGAGTAGTAAATTTATTACCCCAAGTAACCCGTTCTTACATGTCAAATTGTAGTTCATTTTGTTCAAAAGAGCCACGAAAATGAAAATAGTGATATTTTATAACTGTTTACCGATCTTAATAAAAGTTTACTAGAGGCGGTAAACTTAACTCTTTGGATATGAATATGCACAAAAGTTATGTATGTGTTCATTTTTTGAATAAACATTGTGAAAATGAAAGTAGAGATATTGTATTGTTATTTATTATCCTCATTCAAAGTTTACTAGGGGTAATAAACTTGACAGTTTGGATATCAAACATGTTTTTTGCAAACAATAACATGTTATCGGACTCTGACGATCGAATTCTTGTGCATGGAGTCCGATGATTGGTTGCCGGAATCCGCTACCGGAGTTTGGCGGTCAGTCAGACTTTAATCAGAATCTAGCGACTGGCGGCTGGAGACAGGAATCCGACGGTAGGCTGGAGTTTCGCCAGAATCCGGTGATTGGCGATCGGTGACCAGGATTTGGCGACCGGAGTCTGGCGGTCGACCCGAGTCCCGTCGGAGTCCAGTGACCGGAGTCGGTGAGATTTAGGTCAACCATTCTCTCTCTAAGCATCTTTAAGAGGTAAGGGTATAATGATACTAAAATAATATTAGTTCTTAAGAGTGTCTTACGAGTTTAGACATAATGAAAACAAAATCTCTTTTGAAAAGTTTAAATGATCAATTTTATCTCTTTAAGCATCTTTAAGAAGTGAGGGTATAATGATACTAAATAATATTGGTTCTTAAGAGTATCTTAAGAGTTTAGACATAATGAACACAAATTCTCTTTTGAAAAGTTAAAATGGTCATTTTTTTAAAGTAAATTTCAGCGGAGGTACCCAAACTTGAGTGGCTCGGTCAAAGTGATATCCAGACTTTATTTTCGATACCAACAAAAGGTCTGAGGTCATTTTTCGTCATATCGTCGTTTGTTTGATGACGTGTCTCTTATAGGATCCACCAAAAATATTTATTGTCAGTAGATAATCACATCAGTAGTACCTGAACTCTTTTAAAATGATCAATGTGATACCCAGAATGAAAACCCAAGTTTTTGATGTTCAAATTAGGAAGGAAAGTGGATCCGTAAGATTTAATTTTAGAGATTTTGAAAAGAAATGGGATCTAGGAAAGATAGAAGGTTATTTTTGTCAAAGGGTTAGAGTTTAGAGACTTTTTTGTTGAGGGTTTAGAGTTTAGGGTTTATATGAATTTTAGACTTTTTCTAGATCACATTTCCTTCAAGAGTTTAGGGTTTGAATATGGTAAACTTGGGTTTTCATTGTGGGTATACGAGACACGTCATCAAACAAACGATGTTGTGATGAAAAATTGCATCAGGCCTTTCGTTGATATTGAAAATGAAATTTAGGTACCACATTGACAGTTTTGTAAGTTTGAGTACCATTTTGACCGTACCACAAAAGTTTGGATACCGGCGCTGCTAAAAACTCTTAAAAATTGTTATAATGAGAAATAGGGTGTCAAATTTTATAGCAAATATGCATTTTTCCTATGTATTATATACGGAAAGAGTCTTAATTAACATATTCACTAATGCTTGTTCACCGAAAAACGTTGCCTCGAGATGAGGCTGTAACCAATACTCTGTTGCTAGGGGAACTATACACTCCTAAAAAATCACCCAAATTAAACAGAAAAACAAAGCTAAACGTGGAGCTAGCTAGCTAGGTAGTGTTCTCATGCCCCACCTCGGCGACGCATACGATCATCTTCTCCGCCTATCTCTCACTCTGTGTTTTCTTTGCTAGCTACGTAGTGTTGTTATATCAGCCTGAGCATGAAAATCACAAGTGAAGTGAAGGAACCATGGATTTTCAAAAACAAGAGTAGTGAACAAGATGTCAAGATGGTTAGAAAATTAAAAGATACTCGATCTACTTACATGCATCTATATCGATAAGTCATCAAGTTTAAAGGTTGTTCAATCTCTATCGCAAGGTATAGAAAGAACTAATCGTACACTCTTATTGTCTACGTTGGACAAGATTCCAACCATTATATTTTTATCATTATCAGAAAAAAAAAAAAAAGGCTTTAGTCGACAAAAAAAACAGGCTAACAGAGGTTTTTTGTCGGCTAAAGTGGAACTAAAGTTTTTTCATCGGCTAAAATTCATTCTAGCCGACAAAACTTTAACTGACGAAATTAAATTTTTGTGGGCTAAATTCATTTTTTTAGTCGACTTTTGTCTATGAACTTTAGCTAATGAAATTTTAAACTATAGCAGACGAAAATATATAATTTCGTCTGTTAAAGTGTCTTATATTTGCAAATTCTATATTTAATTAAAACAATTGATAGGTGCACAATTATACATTATTTATATCGAATTCATTTATACTTAATTTGTTTGATTGGTGTGTTTTATAGTTATTTACTTTGCTTTTTTGTTTTCTAGGTGTTCCGAAGAAAATAAGAAGAAAATAAGGAAAATAGAGATTGGAAGACAAAATTATAAAATCTGTCTATGAAAGTCAGCCAACTTTGACAGAACATTGAGGGAAGCTCGACAAGAACCAGATGATAAGTTTTATATCGTTGAACAGCTACGGATGTTAGCTTTCCATATCATTTTACGGTTCATGAATAGCATTTTCCTAGAGGAAGTTATGGCCAATTTAGTACCAGAAGGTCAATCTGCGAGCGAATCTGAATCTTGACGGGAATATGTGTTTCGAGGCCCAAATCACACCGAGAAGTCCATAGACGAGTTTGTAATTCATATTCCAACTTATAACCTCGATATGAAGCTGATTTTGAAGAATTAAATGTGTCACGCCCCGGCCTGAGTTTATCTCCTTAAATCCGAGATATGACATGCGGGACCCATCTCAAGAGAGATTCCTTCATAATCTCCCTTGAGAAGGGATAACCCTTTTACCTAAACCATTTTTTAACAGTCCAAACGATACCGGAATAGACCTCACAAACCTGAGGTTATCCCGATTTTTGAATTTGGATTCATACTAAATACTTTAGAGGACCTAGGATCTAAATATTATTTGTGACTGCACTCGTATCGTGGACAGGCTACCTACGTACCCCCTATGCATGGATCAAGCCACAAGTAGCTCGTATTTACTTTAATTGTCAAACTGGATTATTTACATTCTTCTATTTAGCGGTCCCTTTAAATAAACCCTCTAGAAGTGTTTCTATCGTAACCCGGAGTCCAACCCCTCCGCAGGGGTAGCATTAATCAACTATTTATTCGGATGAATTCACGAATATTTCTAAACCGATAAACAACCTCCAAGCACATAATAATCACACAAAACGATAATCGAAACCAATAAATTATATATCTACGTGCTTGTATCGACGAGTACCTGAACCGGGAACATCTCGCTGCCCCTGAGGATATCAGACGTGCCGCCACGCGCCACCACCCTTAAACCTGCAAACATCACCCAAAACCACCTACATGCAACCACAACAACCCTAGGAAACCTATAGAAGCAACCAGAACCGCCAGACGCACCTACACGCGCAGCCACAGACGGCGGCGCGTGAGCGTCACGCGTCTCCACCAAAAACACAGAATTTCAACAAACTCTAAACATGAAAGTTGAAAATCAAAGCAAGGGGAACAACTTTAATACTTGGAGTTTTGATCAACTCGGCCAGGAACCACAGCAAACACCGCCATTAAGCTTCTCCTCCGATCCAGCAACTCTACACCTCAAGTTGAACTTCAAGACCACCATGGATCGAACCAGAACACCTAGAGCATCATTTCTGGATTGGTTTTAGGTCCCTCCATCGTGGCATGCCGGAGAACCAGTCAGCGTCTGACCCGAGTTCATTATTTTGCTGCTTCGAATCTGACCACCACAGGGAAGACGACGCCGCTGAGACGAGGCGAACCCAACCGGTTTCGCAGCCTGAGGTCACCGGAGTCAGCCGGGAGGTTTGGGTCAGGTCAATCGGGTTCGGTTTGGTCAGCTAGAAAACTTTGATACTAAAAGAGAGCGCGCGCGAGAGAAAAGAAGAGAAGGAAGGAAAAGTGACCGGTTTCCCCCAAAAATGGAAACCCTCTTTCTCCTATTTATATACTTCTTAAAATAGGAACCCGACTTCGGTTGACTATCAATTCTTCATACTTTATCCGACTTACACTTTTCTCATACGAACTCTGATTAATTCATAGGATATACCAACGAGCTCGTATTAACGTCCTCTACAACTTTTTCGAAGGGAGTTTCTCCAAATATTTGACTTATCGCAAAGTCATATTTTTACGGTAAAATAAATAAGATTTATTATTTCCATCAGCTGAATAAATCCATATTAAACAACTTGTAGCTTCGAAAAATATTCCGGACATACCGGATGACTCGTATTAATATATTTTGCACCCTCAGAACATATAATATATTTTCCCCCAAAACCGAAAATATCTCGATATTATACTCAAATATTATTTCACAGAAACTAACAGCGCTGTTACAACCCTCTGTAACCCGTCTGATCCCGGAAAAAGGGTGAATTTTGGGGCGGGATGTTATAAAATGAGTTGGCATACTTCTATTGGTCCAAGTCAATCAAAATAGCTAAGGAAACCCCAATCAAGAAGGATTGGTGGAAGGAAGCAATATAAACCCAACACTATCATATTGGACTGGACTTTTCTTCCTTCTTCTGCTCTCTTTCTCCTCCTCAATTTGCTGTGTTATCATTTTATTATGTTTATTTTGTTTTCCTTAGTTAGTGGCTGCTTAAAGCCGTAAAACATGATCACAAAGATATTTTGATATTTGGTTTTTAGTTTCATTCAATTCATGATGAGACTTTGTTTACTATTATTACATTGAGGAATTCTTTTCATGTTTACTTTGAGTGCATGATTAGTATGCATGTTAGGGTTCTATAGCTTTGATAGTTGATGACAGGATCAATATCGGACTCCTCAAACTATCTAGAGAAGCAATTGTTAGCTTTCGCTAGCAAGTAAACTAAATCCTAGATTTAGCAAGGCGCTAAGTTTATTGCGGTGTCTTGTGATGTCTCAAACTCTTTTCGAACTTAATGATCGCTGCATGTTTAATCTAATAAGCGTACTTTTAGGTTGCATTGCTTGAGAATAGTTTAGGTGTAGAGTACATCCTGTCTGGCTTACGAAGTAAGAAAGGGTAATAGGTTGTGTTTCAAGCGTATTGAGCCAACCTGAGCATTTTCATCTAGATTGATTGGATTAGAACTAAGAAAATTGTCTTGTGTGTGATTGTCGGGGTGGATTGCATCTTCCTTAACTATCTTTATTTTCATTCATATTTGTCTATGCTATATACGACAATCTAGTTGTGACTAAGGAAAATAAAATTAGTTTAGAAATAACCGATCAAGTTTTTTGGCACCGTGTCGCCGGGGACTATCAGATTCTAATTACTTTTTTTGTGTGTGTTTTTATTTTATATATTACTAACTTTTTTATTTTCTTTTGTTTTTAAATGTGGCAGTGATTCTTTGAGGTGTGTTCCATATGCTCTATGGATGGTCATTCATCGAAGACATGTCTAAGCATGCAATATCAGGGTTGCTACGATCAAAGTAGCATCTTTGGTAGATATCATGCAAACCAAAGGCATTGAAATGATGATTATGCGACTGCCTAAAATCTGGCCCCAACAAAGATTCTACAATGAGTTTGAAGCTCCCTCATCTTCATACTACAATTATCAATCGTCAACATCTCAAGGTAAGTCTCTTGAAGATTCGGTTGTTTCTATGACTAATGTTGTTGCATCATTTATGCAAAGTACTGCTTCTTTTTCGCAGAGTGTGGCTACTTATGTGCAAAACCTTGATACTCATGAAAAAAAGATTTAACGAATCGGTTGAACATTAGGAGATATATTGATACAATTTTAGCTTACTTAACTCATGAGTCAAGGGAGCAAAAATAAAGGTTAAGATAATTTCATGAGTCATGAATTCGACGGGTCGACAATTGATGGGTCTTTAGAGACTATAGTACCTCTAGAGCACCCTACTACACAAATTACAGATTTGTGTGAGCCTCCTACAACCATATCTTTGCTACAATTTAATGGTGCCGATTTGGAGGAATTATATGAAGAGAACTTTGAGGACCCTGAGGAACTTGAAGTTGAGCTTAATGATAATGAGTTTCATGTGTTGGAGGAGATCTCAATGTCTCATGAATCTTAAAAGCGTTTTGAGTATGATGCGAGTCATTATCTAAAGGAGGAGACCGTCAAAGTTTTTTTATTTGAGCCTCCATTGTCAACGCATGTCAGACCACCAGATTCTTCCTGGTCACATTAAAGCTCTGCACATACTCCATCCATCCAAGCACCTTTTTGTTTTCTTTGAGCATGTGGAGATGGTGATCAATGAGCATCCAAAATTTTCTTGGGAGATTTTTTTATCAATACTTGGTGGATTCCAAAAGAGAATGAGACAATGGAAGAAGAGAAAGAAAAAGAAGAGTTTTGAATCATATATTTCTATTGATCTCAATGTACCCAAGTTGCTATCAAGAGAGCATGAGACATCATTGAAGAAAATTAAGCATCATTTTGATCCAAGACTGAAACCTCCTGATTATCCTCGATGATGAGTTTTCATGACATGAAGGAGGGACATTGCCCATTCAAAGTTTCAAATTTTCAAGGGATGCTATCTTATTCCTTTTCTTCTCTTCATTTGCTTTATTTTTTGTTTCGTTTTATGTTTTGGTTTGTGCATAGATCATGTAGTTGATAAAAGTTCAAGAAATCACTTTTTTATAGGAACAGTTTTTCTGCCTTGTGGATCAGTTCACTTTGAACGGTCACCATTCAGACCTCACTTAGAAGCAGAAAACATATAATATACGAATCAAAAGTCCCAGGAGTCTACTTTTTAATGGATTTGACGGATCCAGATTCTGAGTTAGCATGAGCTCACAACTTCAGTTTGAGTGCAGCAAGGTCATTCTGTCAGATTTTCAATTTTGTCCTAACTTTTCAATGGCATAATTTCCAAACTGTTGGGAGTTAGAAGGTGATTTACATATCCACAGAAAGCTAGCAACGCCAACTTTGACCTCCAAGTGGTAGATCAGTCATTCAACGCTGCATCAAAAAGTTATGGGTCTAGAACACAGGCTGCTGGAGCATGATATGCGACTTCAAAAGATGATTTATTTCTCTTTACTTTCAAACACTTTTGAAAGTCTACAAGAGGGAGCACTCTTACTATTTTCTCATATACATTCGTTTGTTAGGTTTTGTTTCATTCTTCACTTAGATCTTATCATTGTATGCTTATTTATGTCGAACAATGAGGGCAATGTTAAGTTTAAGTGTGGGGAGAACAATGTTTGTATTTTTTTTGTTTTTTTCTTTTCGTTTTTCAAAAAAAAGTTTAGCTTTACAATTTATATTTTATTTTTGTTATGTCTTTTGTGCTCTTCCAAACATTGATAAGTTCAAACTTTTACAAATTCATATTATGGTCACAAAAAGTTTGCTAGCATGTATCAGATTCTTGATTTCAAATAATTGTTAATAGATTTTAACGACTATTTTGCTTGAGTTTTGTGTATTGATGGTTAGACTAATGTGGCAATTGAGAATTGATTGATTCATGCTAAAACAAGTTCAACTTGATTCGTATGACCCTTACGTGAGTTTTTCAGCCTTTATATGTGCTTTTTTCTGAGTGATTTATTGAAAATATTCCAATTCGTTTCTTGGCTATAAATTTTTGAAAACTTCATTATTCTTTCATCTTGGTTGATTGCTCTAAATGATCAGAACTCACTCTTGTGCACTTTCGAAACTTTTTATCATAAAACGCTTTGATTTTGGATATGATAAATGAAACTTTTTAGGATAAACACCATTGTCAAATATGCTTGTGTCCTTACTTGTGTACACGACACACCCATTAGTTAAACATCTTTTAGCCTACGTTAATCCTTTTTCTTTTAACACCCATGAAATATATACTTTGATTTTAGTGTAATGATATCTCTACCTTTATCCTTTAGGCCTAGTAGAGCATGATGTTGTAATGTATTCTATGGAATGATGATGAGAAACAAGTGTAAGGGAAAATGACTTGTCCAAAAGGAAAAAAATGCCATAAAAATAAAAGTAAAAAGAAACAGCAAAAAAGAAAAAAAGAAAATTGGATTAAGTCCCTTATTTGTGAATTTAGAGTTTTGTGTATGTTTGAAGGTCCGAACTTGAATATATGACCTTTGTTCTTTTTCACAATGTTGTAATTAAGGAGGTTATAATGATGATGGGTTTAACACAATGATGTTTGGCCTTGCTTTGGCGACATAAGACGTGTTTGGATATGCTCTGTTAGGTCCTTAGGTAATACTACACTTCCATACTCATAAATTCATACCCCTAGCCTAGCCCTAATATTACCTTGTAAAGTTCCTTTTGATTCAGAAGATGAGGAAAACTTGATCTGTGAAATTTGTTTCAAGAGTTGAGCCTATGATATAGTTCATTGGTGTGAGTAATTGATTCCGTTATGAGGTTTATTTATGTTGTCTTGTGTTTTTTGTTCATATAAATATGCAAGCTACTTTCTCTTACATATATTTTAGAGATTTAGCTAGAAAATCATGAGTGAAAAGAACTTGACTGCATCTTTGTGAGGAATTGAGTTTGGCACTTGTTAACCCATGAATAAATTAGTTCTTACTTGTTACATTGGTTTGATCATCCTTTGATGTAGGACGAGATTCTAGCCGAAATTAACAAAGAATCTCGAAAAGAAAGAAACGGCTTCATATTAAGAAAAATTATTTGAATATCAGAAATTGGTATTCAAATAAGCTTCTTAATGATGGAATTAATCATATGTTATTTTTTAGATTTATCAGGTTTGTCGAGCGAAAAGACAGATTCTTTGTTACTCTAAGATATCTAGTTCATATAGGTTTTATTATTTTAGTTCTATTCTAAATAGGTTTTAGTCATGTGTTCATATTGGTTAACTCTTCATCTTTTGTAGGCTTAACGCTGATTAGCTCCCCTTTTTCCTGCTGCGTTATCCTTGCATAATTATTGAGGATCATTGTTGTTGAAATAAATTAACTTTTAAGTGAAATTGAGAGCTTTCATACATGATAGCTTGAATTTTTTTGACCATACTTGTGGGAATTATGAGATGTTTGAAAGGTGATAGATTTGTTTCTTTTGTTCTGGTTAGTGTTTTGTTTGCTAGGGACAAGCAAAGCTTAAGTTTGAGGGTATTTGATAGGTGCACAATTATATATTATTTATATCAAATTCCTCTATACTTTATTTATTTTTTGGTGTGTTTATAGTTATTTATTTTGTTTCTTTATTTTCTAGGTGTTCCGACTCAAATAAGAAGAAAATAAGGAAAATAGAGATAGAAAAGCAAAATTCTAAAATCTTCCTATGAAAGTCAGCCAACTTCGACAGAATATTAAGGACAGATCTAGAATAACCAGATGATGAGTTTTATATCTTTGAAAAGCTTCGGATGTTAGCTTTCTATATCATTTTACTGTTCATGAATAATATTTTTCTAGAGAAAGTTAAGGCCGATTTAGTACCAGAACGTCAATCTGAGTGCGAATCTGAATCTTAACGGGAATTTGTGTTTCGAGGCCCAAGTCACACCGAGAAGCCCATGAACGAGTTTGTAATTCATATTCCAACTCATAACCTCGATATGAAGCTGATTTTGATGAGTTAAATGAGTTGACATACTTCTATTGGTCCAAGCCAATTAAGATATCTAAGGAAACCCTAATCAAGAAGAATTGATGGAAGAAAGCAATATAAACCCTAAGCTATCATATTTGACTAGACTCTTCTTCCTTCTTCTTCTCCTCTCCTTCTCCTCCTCAATTTTTTGTGTTATCATTCTATTATGTTTATTTAGTTTTCCTTAGTTAGAGGATGCTTGAAGCCCTAAGACACGATCACCAGGATATTTTGATATTTGGTTTTTAGTTTCTTTCAATTCATGATGAAACTTTGTTTACTATTATTGATGAATTCTTTTCATGTTTACTTTGAGTGCACACTTAGTATGCATGTTAGTGTTCTATAACTTTGATATTTGATGCCAGTGTCAATATCGGACTTCTCAAACTATCTAGAGAAGCAATTGTTAGCTTTCGCTAGCAAGTAAACTAAATCCTAGGTTTAGCAAGGCGCTAAGTTTATTGCGATGTCTTATGATGTCTCAAACTCTTTTCGAACTTAATAATCTTTACATGTTTAATCTAATAAGTGTATCTTTGGTTTGCATTGCTTGAGAATAGTTTAGGTGTAGAGCACTTCCTGTCTGGCTTACGAAGTAAAAAAGGGTAATAGGTTGTGTTTCAAGCGTATCGAGTCAATCTGAAAATTTTCATCTAGATTGATTGGATTAGAACTAAAAAAATTGTCTTGTGTGTGATTGTCAGGGGTGGATTGTATATTCCCTAACTATCTTTATTTTCATTGTTTGCCTAAACTAAAACCCAAAATCAGTTTCCGTCACCATTCTGTTCTCTTTGTTTTTGTATTTATTTGACATAGCAAACTAACTACGAATCAATTGAAATTTTATGTGCTTGTTCGTCTGTGTGTCTAGTTGGTCATTGTAAATTTTCGTATTTGTCTGACTAGATTAGGTTAGTCAACTAATTAGATTTTTGACTTCTGGTTTCTAGATTCAGTAGTCACTTTGTGACATTTGTTTGAGTAGTTGGAATTCTTTTGTCTTCTGCAGGAAAGACCCTTATTTACTTATACTATATACGACAATCTAGTTGTGAATAAGAAAAATAAAAGTGGTTTAGAAATAACCGATCAACAATCATAGCCGACTAAATCAGCCATAATTTGTCGGTTAAAACCATCTTAGCTGACGAAACAGGTCAAGTATCGTCGGCTATGATATAATAAAAAAAAACCTAGATATTAATACCCTAAACCTTAGCCGACGAATACCCTAATATTTCGTCAGCTATGCTATCATAAATAAAATAAAAACAAGCTCTACGTAGAACCTTAGAACGCAAAATAGTCGTGAAATAATATATGATCGGAATGGTGAAATACATCTACAGTTGAGGGTTTGGGGTTTAGAACCGTTGAAAAATCAAGTAATTCCAGTAAATTCACGATGCCAATAGTTGCGGTCAATGTTATTTTCTATTTTTTCTTCCTTTGGGTAGCCCTATCTTAGGGTGGTTATTTTCCATAAATTTTGTATACTATTGGTTGCGTCTCGTCGATTTAAAATTATTTTTAGTTGAAGGTCAGGCCGAAATACATAATTTAGACGGTTAAATGATCGTTTCCGTATGTTTAGAGGTTTGACTTACGGGATTGACCGTCTGGATCGAGTCCTTAACTTTGTTGGATCAAGTTTAATTTTTCTCCATACATGTATTTTATCATGATGGTCAGATCTGACGGTCGGATTTTCGTTTCTCAAGTTTGATCATCAGAATCACAACATGTGTCTACTAATGTTATATAACTTGTTTACTAAGTTTTAAGTAAATGTTTCGTTTCAAAATTAAACTCTACGTATAACCTTCAAACGCAAAAAAAGTCGTGAAATAAGATATGACCGGAATGGTGAAATACGTCTACGGTTGAAAAATCACTTAATTCCGGTAAAGTCTCGGTGCCGATAGTTGCGGTCAATGCAATTTTCCATTATTTCTCACTATGGGTAGCCCTATCTTCGGTGGTTATTTTTCAATAAATTTTTATACCACTGGTTGCGTCTCATCGATTTGAAATTATTTTGTGTTCAATGTCCGACAAAAATATGTAATTTAGACGGTCAAATGACCGTTTCCGTTTGTACGTGTAGAGGTTTAGCTTACAGGATTGACTGTTCGGATCTAGCCCTTAACGTTGTCGGATTAAGTTGAATTTTTTTCATACATGTATTTTATCATGATGGTCATATCAAACTGTCAGATTTTCGTTTGTCAAATTTGATCATCAAATTCGTTAGATATAGCAAAATAAATAAAATAAATATAATAAAAAACTATAGACGACGAAAATAATTAAAATTCATCAGCTAAAGTGAAATAAAATAAATATAATAAATATCTATAGCCGACGAAAATAATTAAAATTCGTCAGCTAAAGTGAAATAAATAAAATAATATATATATATATATAATAAATAACTATAGCCGACAAAAATAAATAAAATTCGTTGCCTAAAGTCCAAACTTTAGGTTACGAAAAATTTCTTCGTCGGTTAAAGTTCAGACTTTAAGCGACGATTGAAATTAATTTCGTCGGCTAAAGTATAGCCGACAGACTTTTCCCGATGACCACCTTAGCTGACGAAATTTTGTAACAGGTCGACGAAAATTCCTTGTCGGCTAAAGTACTTCTTTTGGCAGTGTATGTATTATCTTTCAAGAATGTATATAGTTGTTGATTATGAAAATGAAAAATTACATGTTTTTGGTCTTTTGAATGAGTGAAATTAATGGAATTGATCCTACTTCCTAAAGTACATTGAAATGTGATCGGGGGTCATACGTGAATGGCGACTTGAGTCGAGACAGGGGCCATGTTTGACTTACCTTCGAAAGTTCGAAACAATACACACAGACTCGAACTCTTCATTTCATCAGCAAAGCCGAAAAAGACACAAAACAAAAACCTAGTTCATCTTCAAGTAAATGACAAATCATAAGAGTATATTCCATAGCCGATCAAGAAACTCACATCCCAAATGGGTTGCTTTCCACCTGCGAGTCGCCATGTGAGCGCTGCTGGAAAGGGTTCATCATCGGCATTCTCTGCTGGCTCATCGCTTCCAAGTCCAACCTCTGCTGATGTTGCTCATGCAAGTTCTGCGGCTGAGGCCTCGCTCCTCCCCCTCCGCCGATCCCTAAGAGATCAAGCGTCGTCATGTCGCCTGCTCCTTCGCCTCGGCTTCCTGGAAACCTCTGCTGCTCTAAGTTTCTCAGCAACGCTTGGTTCTGCTCATGACTGCCTCCGCTCCCCATGTTAAACACCTGACTGAACATCCCCGCCATGTGATCACTCATCCCCGAGCTGGCAGCTGACGTGGCGTTGGCCTCAGCGAAGAGCTGGTTGTTGAACCCGTGCATCCCCACCATCTGGTGGTGATCCGGCAGCTGTTGTTGGACTTGGGAGTGAGGGTGGTGATCGTACGGTGGTCGAGTGACGTTGATTGAGTTGTTGGAGAGATAGTGGTGGTTCTCCGGGCCGGTCATGCTGGAGACGAAGCTCTTCTGCATCATGGGGGAGTTTACAGTAGTGTTGCTGGCGGTAGCGCCCATTTGAGCTGCCTTCTGGAGCAAAGCAGTGGCTGACATATGAGCCGAACCGGTTACATTAGGGCTTCCACCGCAGCCATTTTTGCTGTCTTGAAGGTAGTTGAACCCGGTGGAGGAGCTGTTGTTGGAGCTGAGCTGGAGGCTGGAGGAGGTGGAGGAGTTGTTGTTGACGCTTTTAGGACCGCCGAAAAGCGAGCCGGAGCTGCTGGAAAACATTCCTCCTCCGGCTGGGACATTGGTGTTCATGATGGACTTGAAAGGCATTGGGACAAGCTCATCCGGGAGGGATTTCAGAGGGTTTTTGGGGTCGTAGTTGTTGTATTCGGAGATTGCTCCGGCTCCGATTCCCATTGAGGTGTTGGTGTTAATGGGCATGGAGGAGATGAGGTACCGGTGATCAGGCATTTGGTTATGTGTCCCCATGTTGTTGTTCATCATGAGTCCGTGGTTTACTTTGTTGTTTTCTTCTGCCAATGCGTCACAGAAGGCTCTGTGAGTGATGAAGCTATCTCTCCTGCACGATTTAGATGTGTTATAAACAAGCGGTTGTGAATTCTGATACCTATATATACACACAAAAAGTATTGCTATACATGTATAAAAATGTATAGAATTACAAAGCTACATATATTATTGGTGTTGTAAGATAGTGGGAAGAAAGAGATTTGGGACCTAAAACAAAAAAGAGGTACATATGTATACTTCAATTTGTCGGCCATTTCAACAAATATATGTATGTTGAAGTTTTGAAGGCTCAATCACAATAGTGATGCATCACTATACCTAATAACAGTTTACAATCTTGATCTACTTGTTTGATGAATCTCATTTTATGTTTTATAAGCAATGATTAACAAAGAAAATTTGGTACCTACATTTTAAACATTAAGGTAAGTTTGTCGACAGCGGAGAGTCTAGAAACGATAACATAATTTAGCGATTAAATTGAAAGTATACCAATTAAAAAGTAAAGACATTCAAACAATATATAGCATTAGCACAATGGAAATTAACTGAGCTGTCATTCATTAGAACCCGGATCATACTATTCTTCGGTTGAGTCAGACCTAATTGATAGATGACTCAAACATAATAAAATATACATTGAGCTTTGATGATCCCAATAGCAAATATACTATGTATCAATATATTTTATGCAAATGCAAAATTGCAAGTGAAATATATGTCAAGTGCAGCCCCCTAAACCATACTGTATTCCTTAATTATTTGTTGATTAGGAATTTAATTAACATAATTAACCAACTATATATGAGTTAATTAGTACCTGGAAAAGATGGTTCCACAGTCACATTTGTATTCCCTAGTGCCGCAAGTCTTCTGATGAGCCTTCCAATCTGACTGCACTGCATATTTCTTGGAGCACTTGTCACATTTCCACTTTTTCTCACCGTGTTTTCGGCTAAAGTGCTTTTTAATGCCAGTAAGATCTCCTAAAGCACGAGCCGGGTTGTGGTGGACGCAGGTTGGCTCAGGACATATGTAAACCCTTTTCCTAACCTCAGTGCTCGTTCTTTGCCTCAGCTTCCATGGAAGGTTATGGCCTCGCCTGTGAAGCTGAAGGTTCTGGTCCCTCTGAAACCCTTTGTTGCAGATCTCACACACAAATCGGTTCGTTGCCATTAGAGTCGTTGGTGATAGAGCAATAACTTCTGCACTCGGATCTGTGATCATGTAACTTAGAGTTAATTATTAGCAAATATACGTTGGTTAATTCTACAGCAAAAAATGTATAGCAGACTATAGAATGAGCCACGATCGAAATTAGAAACATTTTGTCATGTGTACACTGGGTGCTCATGACAGAACAGACGAACAGTAGTTCTCCCCAAGTCATGTAAAATATCTCGAAGCAATAATTGTACTCACATGGTAACAGACCAACAGTTCTTCACAAAAAAAGGAGCTGTAATGTAGAATTGAAGATTACAACTTAAGTTTGTAAACCTTTTCTTCTGCACTGAATCAAATCCAGAAAATTAAGGAACTCATACTATAACTTCATATGGGTGTTAGGAAAGATAGAGATTGAAAAATTTGCCTGGTGTTCCGGGAAGGTTTCTCTTCTTCTTGATTGGCTGCTGCTGTTGCTGTTGGGTAGTGACAGAGCCATTACTGTTACTCTTCCCCCCTCCGGAACCACCACCAGAGTTGGAGCCATGCAAGTGATTTTGCAGCTGCTTTTCTTGATGAACTTCCTCCCCAGCTGTGTTCCCTGAGGAGAAGCTACCTTCTTCAATATCACCAGTAATGTTTGACATGTTGAACTTTGAGTGACAATTATCTACCCCAGCTTGTCCTTTCCCCTCACTACACTCTTTGCTTCCGTTGCTTTGTATTTCATCTGTTGTCGGTGTGCTTTGTAGCTAGGAGTTCGGGTTTAGCTTAGCTTGTTTTTGGTCAAGAGAAAAATCAGGATTTTGGTTTTGGGAATAGATCAAGGAAGACAAAATCAGAGAAATCTGCTTCATTTATGATGCACAGTGGGCATGATCAAACAATAGATTCACTGTTGTGAACAATCAGTCTTGGCTTTGGAACCAGGAGGTCTTCTTTGGCCTTACACAACAATATATAGTGCCTTCAGAACAAACACATTATTGCAAAAAACTCCTAATCATGTTAATTGCCAAATGCCCTTGACTTGTTAGGCAATCCAAAATAGATATATATCCTTATATTATTCCATTGTTTTCCTCATTCATTTTCCTAATCTTTTCTTGGTCATATGTGAGAACAATGTAGATTATTAGTCTACTATATTTCAATTCCTTTTCTTCTCTAGCTAATCAGATGAAAATCCCTAACCTTTTCTTGGTACTCGATCACTCTTCTAGGAATTAATGTTGTTTTCTTAAGTATGAACCATAGAAAAATTCTGGGGGACATGGGAATCGATATTTTTAATCTCCATCCAATTAAGGGAAAAAAGGATTACAGTCAAAGAAACTAAATCAACCTAGGAACTCAATATATAACCCTAAAATTTAGAGCAAAGAAAATGGTGTCATG
The DNA here is from genome assembly GCA_951800085.1 of Comarum palustre. Lineage (NCBI taxonomy): Eukaryota > Viridiplantae > Streptophyta > Magnoliopsida > Rosales > Rosaceae > Comarum > Comarum palustre. The sequence continues at coordinate 12,690,224 of OX637589.1, forward strand.
GCTAGAAATTGATCGATGTCCTCATCAAACTTACCTATATATAAGCCTCTGTTTAAAGTATGGTTTAGATAATAAGGAATGCATAACTATTTCAGATCGAGATACGGTTAATATCTTAGTTTCAAAGAATCACTTCATTTTAAGAAGTAACTGCATGCTCAAGACTATTTCAACTTTGGTTTCTCTGTCTATCATGCTTTCATAACTAACAATTTACTGACTATATATCCTTGTATTGTACCAAGCTTCCCACCCCTAGTTGGAAATTACTTTAATTCAAACGTACGTAATAATCTCCCTTCATACACTCGGTATATTACTTTGAGAGCTGCCGAACCCATTTGTCCTATTACTTCAAAACGATCGAAGAGAACCAAAGACGATAATAACTGGCTTCTTATTTTAAATTTTGGCAGACTAAATAATCACATAATTTTATACAGATGTTGCTGCTTTGTTTTCTAGGTCGAGTTCATTGTGAATGAATAACGACATTCGCTAGAATCAACAATCTTGAAGAAGAGCACTAGACAAAGCTTATTATGCATTCCCATTTCCAGCCAAGTGAAATCTGCCTCTTGTTAACCAAGCTGAGCTAGTTGCTTCACCATTAGTAATAATGGTGAAGTTCATTATGTGAGTTCTTAACGTCATGATGACCTCTCGTTCAGAATATGGAGTTCTACAACTGCTTGTGTATGTGTCCTTCTTGGGCTAGAGAATGGTAGTATGATATATACATATGTTATCTCTAAGAGCGTTACTAAAGATAGCTAGCTAACTAGGGTAAATGACAAACTAATTTGATACGTAGTTTGCAAGGGTTTCTACTTTGGTACCTATGATTTCAGTGGCCCCCGACAATTAGAATATATATGAATTTGTAGTTTACTGGGCTAATAGAAGTTGGTGATGAAAAGAGTCCGCAAAACCCTTTTAACTTACAGAATTACAACAGGGGCGGAGGAAATTTTAAGTTAACGGGGCAAATGATAATAATAATAATAATAAATAATTTATATATATTTCAATGATAATTGTTCTTGACGAGAGTTTAAATTGTTGCATAATAGTCTCATTGAGTATAATAATAATAAAATCATTATTGATATATGAATCAAACAATTATTCATAAAATAGTCACTCATCTGACTGCGTAATCGAGTCATTACAATATTTATAGCAAGAAATAATTTTCTTACACATATAGTCGTAACTGTGTGTTTGAAATATTCTTTAAAAAAATTGTAGGGACATCATATTTTATTATTAAAAAGGCATAGGGAAAAAGAGTAAAAGAATTATATTTTTACAACTAAAATAATTCTAATGGGTGAAATTAAAATTGAAATGCATTATGGTCCAAATATATAGCCACTTTCAATTTCATTATATATAATATACATATATATATATATATGTAAGTATTTTTTGTGATTTCATCCGTGAGGCACCAATGCAGTATTTATCTACAAAGTAAGGCCAAAGACCCATTGGGCCCCTTACTACCTCCGCCTCTGAATTGCAAGATCATCAATTATAAGTGCAATGTTGCCGGAAATATAAATTACATGGAACAAAGTTGATGCATAGATGAATCTAGGGTAATATTAACGCTACCAAGAAATAAGTAGATTGAGTTTTGCATCAAGCTTAAGAGTAATTATTATGTGGTCCGGGAACACCACATAGCAGTGGTCCTGACTATTGTGGACCAATAAAATTTCATGAATTATGTGAAAACCAACAAGAGATGAAAAAAAAAGTAAATTAAAATTATTACACCAATCAGAATTATAAAAACAAACACGTGAACCAATAGAAAAAAATGAAACCCCAAAGTGGTATGTGCTAGGAACACCTAATAATTTTCTCCAAGTTTAAACGTTTAATAGATGAATGTTCCATCATTTGATGAACAATTTTAGTGTGTAGAAGTTTCATGTATTATATATTCTAATTTACCTACATAAATTAGTGTCGTTAATATCATCAAGTAGCTAGGGAAACAAAAATAACCCACAGTTTATGGAAGAACAACTTGTAGCGTCTAACTCATAGTCACTTTTTTAGAAGATTAAATCAAGGTAAGTTCAGAAATCAGAACTTGTAGCCTCGATGTATTTGTTTTCCTCTTTTCTTCAATCCTGACTTTTTAGTAGGGGTGGGGTATGTATGGGACTGTACAGGATTTGATCTATCTCGATACCCATCCTGATTTTTTTTTCGGTAAGAGACGGAATGTGTGATTTTAAGGCTTGGTACCGAACCGTCCTGATACCGAAAAATTCAGGATAAGTTCGCGACCAATCGAGACATAATGTTTTAAGTTAGGATTTTATATCTATAAATTAAACAATTATTTTTGTACTATATTTATGCAATATTTAACACTTTTTCTTAACATAAATCAACAAAGTAACATAATTAGGCGACTTCATCACTTTAAGATGATTAATTCTTCATTATAAATACATATTTTTTTTCTTTAAAACTAGTAAAACTATAAATTTGAGAGGATTCAGGACATTCGGTTTCTATTTAGCTTATACTGATCCTGAACCGATTACTAAATTTGGGATTCGATACGGTTCGGGACAACACTTTTTTCACTTTGTGTCCCTACCCGATCTGGTTCGGTACGGGACGGTCGAGATCGGTATCGAGATTTCAGTATCAAACTCCCACCCCTCCTTTTTAGACATAAAATAGATGGCTGATAGATCTTATCCTTCATCTTTGACAAGCTTGATGAGAAAAGATGGAAAACAACAAGGAGACAAGTTAGAATATCAAACATGGCATACCTTCCAATACATAGTCAGTAATTCGAAAAACTTTGGATTCTTGATTCCCTTTCAAGATAAAAAAATGATTATCAAATCACAAAAATTAAAAAGATTGCATAGTGATCATCGAGCAAGGTCGATGCAATTGATGAAGCTAACATCAACCCAACAATGTGAAGACAACAGCAAAAGTTCCAAGAACTCTGATTATCTATATCAAGATGAAAACGAATAAGAATTTAGGACGACTTAAGCACCATTAGGATGCTAATTAGGGTTTCATAATGGTGATCAATTAACTAAGTCAGTCTCAGTCATAGCTAATTGACATGAGCAAAGCAACCCCATGGATAAAACCAACACAATAGACGGTCACGGCATAACTCTTGGATTAAAAATGTTAGTGATAATGATGTTCGTAGACAAAATGGCATAGGGTAATAGTTTGTTTAATAAGGTCGACATGCAGTGACGTAGTCAGACATCTCACTTAGAATGGTCAAATTTGATTAACGAAAAAATTAAATGATCTTCGGTTACTCTTTAGCAATAACACGATTTTGCTTAAAAAGTGACAAGAATTTAATTTCAACAATGTTCTTTATACCAATTCAAATAAAAACGCGCTCTCGAACAAACTATTAATTCATCTCCACTAAACTTCAGATTTTCATAATTTTAATGTGTTATTTTTGAAACATAATGTACGTCAATGTATAGTAAAAATCAATGTGTTGTTTCCATTTAGCTTATTTATAAAAAAAAAATTAAAAAAATCATAAATGAAATTTAAAGCATTAAATTACATATTAGTAGAGATCAATTCGGTAAAAAACCCTTGACACTATTTCTATTAATTGGATTAAGTATTTAAAATAGTATAAAATTTTATTTTATTATTATTGAAGAATATTAAATACTGATAAAAGATTTCTTAAAGAATAATAATCAATTTATGTTTTATTTTATTTAATATTCAATACAAATTAAGAGTAATTATTTTTTCTTAAAATTAAGAGAGGACAATTAACCCCCTAACCCCCTCCCTAACTACGCCTTGTCCACATGGTCGTCCACATGGTCGTTTCTGATGGAGAAGATAAAGAAGTGAGAAGAAAAATTAAGGAGAGGAATATTTTAGACTTGCAGTCAACCATCAAAGCTTGAACATCGTCAACCTTATTAGGGTATTACACTGTTGCGTAGCTAATGAGCAATTGCATTGCAGATTGCCCCAAAACTTTAAGCTATTTCTTAATTATTATGTTATTTTTAATTTTTTTTTTCAAGGATATTTGGTTGATTGAATGGGCTGTGTTGGATGAGGCCCATATGATAAGCCCATTAGACAGGATAGACGAAGCCCATTGAAGTTTTATAATTTCTTAACGTGAGTTCTGTAGAAATTCAATAAGCTAGAACGAAAATAAATACCATAATTGACAATTTTGGTTTAGTTGGTAAGGGCATTGTGGTGGAGACACATCCAAGGATCCCCCACCAGCATGTCTTGTTTGGTTCGCGAGTTCGCGACCTTTAAATTTTCATGTGAAAATCGATACTTGAGGGCTAGTATTACATGTACATGTCTATTATAAGTTCTTTATAGTTAAGATTGCTGGTTTGTCTTGACGGTGATACTGTAGCTTAACCAAGCTCTCATTTAAACCTTTTTGTAACCGAAAGATGTATATATACCATACATTATAACTGGTGAGTTCAGGTAATAACAATTGGCTTGTGAGATTTCTTTAAGAAAATCTTTGATTTTGAAGACTAAAAATCTAGATTGGCATTTCAACATGTTCGATATTTAGAGTAAATGAATTATCCGCAAACAGGCTTTTGATCATCTATTTCAATTAAGTATAATAATAAACCCAATAGCAGTTGATAGCAAGTATTATTATTTAGTTTCATACTCCCTAGGTTTATTTTCATAACTTTCATTGCTTGCCTCTTTTTGTGTTTATCAGCTTTCCAGTTGGATCAGCTGAGAACAAGTGTTCTTAGGGGTTTTAGGTTGTAGTTTGGTTTTGTTGTTTGTTTATGTCATGGAAAGGACTATTGTTTGCTTTGTAATTGGATAGTTTAGATCCAATATGACTCGCGGACTAGCTAGTTGTTGTACACTCCTAATATCAACATGTACGCTTACAAAATACAGTGAGCAATGATAATATACTAATGATTTAGTTCCTTTTTGAGTTACTTAGCCACTGATTGTAGATGCGAGTATAGGCTTTGTAATGTCATCATCTCAGGTTCTCAGTTTATATACTGTTCTCCTTGATCTGGAGTGTCAACTCGATCATGGAGTTTAACAACGAAATTAACATAAAAAAAACATATAATTTTTCGACAATTTAGGAATCATAAATTATTCAAACGGTTTTGAAGCATTACATGCATTATTCAAACTACTTTCATGTTTTATTAGCAGCACTACGACTACTATCCTTAAACGCTGCACTGAAATTATTCTTCACCGAAGCTCGCCAGGACTTCGATGATGACTTGCTCTGTGAACTCTCACCCACTTCTCTTCCTCCTTGTACTGCCGTACTCATTTTCCAGAGCTTCACATGCTTTCTTCGTCAGCGGACGGCTCCTTGTACTTTTCATCTGGCTGTAAGCAATGAGCTGCGGCTCTACTACAGTAGCCCCAACTTCAGCCACCTCCACCTTCTGCCCTCTTGTTTCAGGCATTGTTGATGACTTGTTGCATCGTGGTGGCGATGGAGGGTTGATCAGCTTCCACATGAACATATTTAAAATTCAAGTCGATGAATATTCGAGCTTCGCCAGTGCCTGAAGGGGGTTCTTTATGGAGGAAATTCTCGGTGACAACCTCCAACGTTACTACCTTTCTCCAAATAAATTGTGGATGATGTGTTTTGTGGATGCACTTGAATTTCCATCCCCTCCCTTTGATTTGGCATCTTGGATTGGCGTTGGAACTCTTCAGCATCAGAGATATTTTCACTTCGGGAGCTCGAATCTTCCTGCAGATTGCGATCAGTATTCGCAGAACCAGCGCCATATTTTTTAGTCATGCTAAGAAGATCAGAGGGAGGACTTGAACTAGCAGGTAGAGCAGGTAATCTCCTTAGTTGTGTCACCTCGTTTTGTTCTGTTCCATTTAGAATACTAGTATCCACTATGTTAAGTATCATTCCATTTCTACTGCTACTTTCTATGCTTGGCTCGAGAAACAGGCGTTCTTTCTTCTTTGGCAATTTAGGATCATCAGCTTCTTCATCACCGAGCGCAAGGACACTTGGGTCTGATCACTCTGATGCAACTGTCTTCAACATTTGTTTGACGGAGACATGGTAATGAGTACCTTTCTCAAGTCTCCAAGAAAACTTGTGGTACATGTTGTAGAACTTGAGGGTATAACAAATATCAAAGATGTATTGAGAGTGCGTTTCATTCGACGGCCCTTAAAATGCTGGCAATGCCATCCTCTTGTTAACAGACGTGGCCAAACAGCTTCCCAGAAAAACTCTGTTCATCGATCATTCATTCGAGCTTTCCTTAACCGCTGGAAACTGGTTAGAAACTTGAGAATCTCTGCAGGTTTAATAGAGGACCAATCATTGCCAGACGGTAGAGGCTCATCAAAATCAGTGCTTGTAAGTTTTCCTTCCCTTCTTTTCCAATACCAATAACTTCAATAAGCAGGAGCACACCAACAGAATCCTTCAAATTGAATATGTAGTCTTCAAAGGAAATCTTTCCCTTCATAAAATTTCTCGAAATCTGCACAACATATCGAAATTTTGTTAAGAATGATCAGGTCACCAAATCAACAGAAGTATGTATGCATCTCCGCACAACAAAATGCTTGAAGCATGTGAGTGAATGCCTGCTAAATAACAACTATACCGCATTGATCTTCCTTCCCTTAGTAAGCACTTTATAGATTTATATTACAAGTGCAGAAGAATAACATTGGAAAAGTAACTACCTCCATCAACACATCTTTGCATCGCTTCGACACATATGGCAACAACCGGGACAGCAATTCCTTCAGCCTACATTTTTACTAATTTGATAAGTTGTCGCTAACTAGGGTAAAGCAACAACGTTAATTTAAATCGTACTTGATAGTTTGTTAAATAAACTGCATGTCAAGCAGTTGCTCTCGCAATTAATGTATTGATCGTCGCTAACAATTGCTCTCATAATCAACGTTTCGATCACGTCATAGTTGGTTATTCACATGCAGATTCAATAATATATATGATTAGCACATTTAATCATATATATATGTATGTGATTTAATTTACCGCAATTATATGAATTCTTTTGAATGAATTATAATTTAACTTATGCACAAAAAACAATAGACATCAACTCATACAGTAAAAATTAAAATAGTAATAAACCAAATTTCATAATATCATTTAAAACAATAAATTGTAAACCAATAATAGTAATATAAAATTACTGTGGTTAATGTTTAAAATTACATTCAGGTATACCAGATTTACCACATGCAAAAATCCTGGTTTTAACAGGAATGGGTAAAAACCCATTTTCTATCGGGTAACATCCAAAAAGGATCCGGGTCGAGAGATCTGGTTCGGATCGTAGCTAGAGGTGGCAAACGGGTCGGCCCACGTCTTAACGGGCTCTGGCTTGGAGCCGGCCCATTTACTCAAATCTAAGACTCAACCAGGCCCATAACATATTGGGTCGTGCTCGGACCCATTAACGGGCCCGTTTGTATTTAAAAATAGAAATTAGTCTAAAATTGATATCATAGTATACTAAAACAAAAACAATGAAAAATAACTCACATTTTCTATCGATCATTTATTTTCTTTGCCAACAAACTAAAGAAATATATGATATATATATGAATCATATGATCATTATTTATACTTGGTAATGTTTTAGCAAAACTTTTTATGGGTCTAAGAGAATCAAAATGAATAATTATTAGTATTTATAAGTTATTGTTCACACGTAAAACAAAATTTTATTTATAAATAAATAATTTTCATATTATAAAGAAAATATATATATTTTAAAACGGACCGGGCCGTGGACATTAACTTATCGTGCTTGGGTCGGGCCGGGCATATAATAGGCTCAGGTCGGGCCCGTGGGCTCATTTTTCTAGACACGGCCCAGCCGATTAAGATAACGTGTTTGGGTCGTGTCATGCAGGGCCACTTTTAAACGTGTCGTGCTCATGCTCGTGTTGTGCCCGTACTTTACGACCTGTTTGCCACCTCTAATCATAGCTATAACAATGATCATGGGCGGATCTCAGCCATGTCGAAGCCAGAGCAGCGTTGGGGGCTTGGCTGGAGTTTGGATGGGCCGATCGTTTAGCGTTGGAGCGAATCCGGGTCTGTGATCTGGAGATCCGAGTCGAGCAGAGCATCGACGTGAGCGGCGTTGGGTTGCTGGGATGGGTTTCCGTTGATGGAGCAAGGTTGGGCTTTCGGACAGTGGTGGAGCTCTAGGTGGAGTTGTCGATCTGAGCTGTTGGGTCTATGCTAGAGCACCATCGTGCGTGGGGTTGAGCCAGGGCAGTGCTAGGGTTGCTCCGTGCAGGAGTTGTGGGCGGCACTAGCGCTGCAGTGTTGGTTGCTGCTCTGAGTAATCTTGCCGGATCGAGCAAGGCAGAAGGTGAGCGCTGGGTTGACAACGCCGGAGTGTATCAGAGGCTATGAATTTTTTTTTGATCGAGAGGTTAGCGGGTTAGCAACACACACTCATGCAGGATATCCCAACCAAAGCCAGACTAATTTCTGCATCGCCAACGAGGCCATAAGCTACATGCACAAGGCAGCAAGCACATTGACCAACTGTAAAGCCACACCGCTGCTAGCCACTTGCCGGACTCATGGGGATTCGAACACAAGACCTGGTGGTTAGCCAAGACAGTGTTTTCCGCCCCACTAGGCTGTGAAATATTTGTTTTAGGATTTTTATATGACTATAGACTGAGAGGAAACAAAGTGTTGATAATGTATAATAGTAAAAATGAATTCAAAAATTAGTCTATTAATATCATTGATATTCCTTTTTATGGAGAGTTGAGATTACAAACATAATTACATTATACATAATGATTAATTGACATCTGATTAAGCCGTTTCATTCATTGGTTAATAACTTCTTAATTTACTATTCATCAGTTACTTTGACAAAGGAGCATACAAACTTTTTTCTTTCAACATAACAAAATTTCAAGATTGATGGTGTGCACGTTGTGTACACCGTAAATGTTTTTGTTAAAATTTAAATTTTATGATGTTCATTGCACGTCGTGAATAACTTTCATTTACGGCGTGAATTAAATGCACGTCGTAAATACCATGTTGTAAATAACTTTTTTTCCTGTAGTGAAAAATTATTTGTAGGGGATTTAAATAATTTTTTATACAATTAGATGTGTTTTCGACTAAAAAAGGTTTTTATATTATATATAAGAATTTATGTGGCATGTTCATGTACCTAGAATTTAGACTAGATCATGAGAAAAAGAGTAAACACCACCCTCTTCTCTTGAAAAAAAACCCTAGCCTCCCTCTTCTCTCTCTAGCACACCAACTAGCCTGCCCTATCCTTGTCCGGCGGCAGTCTCGTCTTGGCTGGCTTTAGGGCTTTACTAACATCGGGATTTGCTGCCAGACGGTAATTCCTACATCCTATTTAGTCTCTTGGAATGTATTGGCTCGAGGGTGGAGGGTTCGATTCGAGATTTCTTTTTGGGTTTGTGCAGGTTGTTGGGATGAGCCTTATTATCGCTTTCAATCGTTACGTCGGCGAGGGTCGTCAAGGTGTACTGGACTATGCTGAGATGCAAGTGTCTGTAACGCTTTGAGCCGGGTCGGGAATGGTCGCAGTGGTTGTCTGCAAGTCGACGGAGACGGAGGCAGGTGGTGGTGGAGGAAACAGATCTTGGGTCTTCTCTACTGGACCTTAGGCTGGGCATATTCCTTATTTTGGTTGTTAATTAGATTGTTTTGTTTTGGGTTGTCCCTCCTCTTTTGAGAGAGGGTTTAGGGTTTTGGTAGGGTGTTGTTAGTCGTCCCTTCTCTTTTGGGCAATGGTTAGGGTTTTGGTAGGGTGGTGTTGTTGTGTCGTGGGGTGAGTCATGTTTTGGTGTCGTTTTCAGGGACTATTTTAATGTCGGTTAGATCTGGTTGTTAATGTAATGGGGAGGTTACTTGTGCATATATGCTGGTAGTTTTGGCATGTAGGAATGTATATATGGTAGGGAGGTTACCTGTGAAAAGGTTGTTTCTTCTTGAGGTTGACTGTAAGGATGTATCGATACTTCTGGATTAGGTTTAGGTACAGTTGAACCCTTCTCGGTTCTTATCCACTGTAACTGCTGGTGTTTCGGGTAGGTAGGGTGGAGAGTGAGGAATTTATTTTTACCACCGGTCTCCCTTATGGTTGTAATATTACATTCCTGATTAATGAAATTCTTGATATTCTTTCTAAAAAAAAGAGTAAACACGACCGGTTATGTCCTAGCCTTCTGAGGGATGACAATTTTGTTTTGAGTTTTCGTCGACATGTGTTTGAAGCCGTTTTTTCGTCTTTTGGTTGGCACAGGGAGGAGTCGGCGGCCGCAAGCGCCTAGTGGGTATGGAGTATGGAAGCCTTGTTGGGGTTATAGAGTGTGGTTCGGTTGCGCGAGTGCTGGACCTAGGCATGATGTCCTATGGGCTGACTTCTGATTAGCCTAGTATTTTCTTTGCTATCCTAATCTCCTTATTTTTTTGGATACTATGCATTTATGTTTTGTGCCTATGAATTGTTATGTATGTTTTCATAGAGTGGCGGAGCTAAAGTTTAGGATTGAGGGGGGCCATTGTACACAGATCACAAATATGACGTCAATCAGAGTCCTTTTCTTTTTCTGTTGAGTCAGTGTGGATTTCTTTTCGAGATACATTTCCTTTTCAAGTTGCAATATCGAGTCATTGAGCAGTGGCCACTTGCCAGTGGGTGTAAATGAAGCTTTTTCAAGACTTTCAAGTTTAGCCTAGTACGGTCCTTTAACTCCTTATGATGATTATCAAAAAACTTGTAACCTCATCTACTATTATTGACTTAGCTGCTCTTGGTTACACTTGTATTTCTTTTCTTTCAATATATATCATTCTTTCATGACCCGATCCAAACAAGGTTGCTGAAAGAAGGAATCAAATGGAACAGGCATAGTATTCAGTTATGTAAACCAGCTTGCTTTCGATGAACCCATTACCCATCCAGTACTTGGCCCAATCTGAAATATTTTATGCTTGTATGCAGGGATGGTGATGGTGATGGTGATGGTGATGGTGATGGTGATTCTTACAAATATGGCATTGCACATTAGCATCCATGCTTTTAAATGCTATAAAAGCATGAGCATGAGCATGTGCATGACAGTGTACTATATTTCTACGCTAAGCTGCTACCTGGGGGATTGTTATGGAAGGGTGTGTTATTTATATAAGAGTAAATTACATAATCGGTATTTAAATTTGTATGGCACGGTTAAAGTGATATTCAGACTTTCAAAACTATCAATGTGGTACCTGAACTCTATTTTTGCTACCAACGAATGGTCCAAGATCAATTTCTGTCATAGTGTCGTCTATTTACTGACATGGCTAACATATATGCCCATAAAACTGTGCAAAATGACCAATTTAACCTTTTTTACTTCTTAGCAGTATTTTCCTTTTACTAACTTAACTATCTCTCATCTCACTTCACCTCTCATCCCGATCTACTCTCTCTCTCTCTCTCTCTCCAGATCAGAGCCCGATGCCAGCTCTAGATCAGAGCTCGACTCTGGCGACGTGAAGCACTGGTGACACGATCTGCCACATTTCTTCTTGATTGTAAAACTTTTCGTCACTAACGTGATCTGCACTGTTGGTGAACTTACACTTGGGTGGAGATTCACTTATGACCAGAAGATTGATTTGGACACCCGTTGTGATCCGGGCAAAAGAAGAGTCGTGATCCGGGTTATAAAGAAGAAGGCGACGGCTGACTGCGCTTTAAAGGAGAAGGAGGTTGCTTAGAAGAAGAAACAGGTCCAGAGCGAGTTTGACGAAAACCGGCCTGACTTGAAGACAATCAGAGGCACTTTTCAATGGCAGTTGAAGACGACGGCTTGGTTTGGAGAATACAGGAAAATGGTGGTCTAGGCTTTGATGTTAATGAGAGAAGATGTCAGTGTAGTGTTGAACAACATTTGACTAAGGAAATCGGAGATCGGGTTGGTGAGCACTGGACGACCGGATTCATAAGAGGTATTGGTCTGAGTCGCTGGAAAATGGTTTGAACATAGATCAGGGTTGCAACGATGGTAGAGCGATGCAACTGATCATATGACAATGATCTGGCTTGGCCGGCCGAAGAACCAGAGCCTAGAGTGATGGACGGTAGACAACGAATTTGAACAAAAAATATGCAGACGCTGATCTTTGGATGCCCAAAAAAAATTGGGGTGTCCAAAGTACTTTCTGGTGTGAACTTTGAGCGGAAGACGATGAAGGCAACTGTGATATCAGAGAGTCGTTGATGGAGAGCTGTCAAATGTGAGCTGACCTTGGGTCTAGTTTAGCTCGATGTGGATATAGAGAGAAAGGAGAAGAAGATGTCAAACACGAGCGACAAGCGTGGCCCGTGGATCATCCGTGTACTGATACTGTCCCAACTTAACCACCTTTAAGGTGTTGGGTTTTAATCACAAAAGCCCTCGGTACAATTAGGAATGATCGACCCACATATTAGTTATATTTTATTTGTCACTTTTCTGATGTGGGATCTATTACTCTCAACACGCCCCTCACGTGCAACCTGACTCAAGACTTGCACGTGATGAAATAAGACGGAACAAACCAAGGGACACTAGGTGACAATCCAATCGGAACTTTTCGATGGCGACATAAGCCCATACCAGACGAAAATAAGGAACCCACATCAGGCCCATAAGAGAACTGGGCGAGACATATAGTCCAGGAGAAATGAAGAAGTAATTGGAGAGGGACCCGCTTTGATACCATGTCAAAGCACGAACGACAAGCGTTGTCCGTGGATCATCCGTGTACCGATACTGTCCTAACTTAACTATCTTTAAGGTGTTGGATTTTAATCACAAATGGTCTTGGTACAATTAGGAATGATCGACCCACATATTAGTTATATTTTATTTGTCACTTTTCTGATGTGGGATCTATTACTCTCCAATACTCTCAACAGAAGAAGAAGAAGAAGAGAATAGGTGAGAGAGATATTCGATAAAAAAATGTGAAAGAGAAAATATATTTTTACCTTTTATATATCAGCGAATAGACGATGTCGTATCAAAAATTGGTCTTAGACTCTTTGATGGTAGCGAAAATGAAGTTCGTGTACCACATTAGTAGTTTTTAAAATCTGAATACCACTTTAACCGTGTCACACAAATTTCAGTACCGACACTTTATTATATGTATAATTAGCACATAATTACAGTGATTGTATAATGCTATACCACTGATGAAATTCTCTACATATATCAAGCCGACCCATCCATCCATCCACGTTTGTGCAAAACATATCTACGTTTGTGCTAAACATTATTGTATTCTTCAGGACACTATATCATACGTCAGTGATTTTGTATTATAGAATAAGTTCTCTTGGAAACGTACGACGATAATTTTGTGCAAGTCAACTTTTTAGATACAATAATCATAACTATTCCCCCTTTAAGCAAGGCTAATTAGATTAATGAACTGCAGATAGAACACCAATGTTCTTTCATCTGTAAAGACAGTAAAGTGAGTGCGTTTGGTTTGACGTGTACATGAAACAAAACTCGCAAATTAGGACATTAATCTCTTGTTTAAGTGCCACAAATATAATATGTAAAGCAAAAACTTGTATACATGGATGTGTTTAGGAATAAGATGGACATTTTTGTTAAGGATTAGTTGAAGACTTTTTTGTTAATGGTTTATTACACCCAATTTTCAATCACATTTTTTCAACTCAACCGTTCAGTTTATAGGTACACTTTTACAAATTTAGATTCAAATTGGTGATCGTTAAGACATCGAAATAAATCGAATCAATGGATGATCTAAATAAGTCAAACATGAACCGTTCAAGTTCATAATCTGTGAATCACATTTACGAATGTCTTAACGATTTTCAATTTGTATGAAAATTGTAGAGATGATATATTCATATATATCTACAAACTAGACAGTTGAGATGTGAATATGCGATCAAAAATATGGTAAAACGAAAAAGTCCTCAACAAGATTCTTAATGGATCTCCTCCGGATGTGTTTAATTCCCTAGGAAAGTCGACAGAACCAAAACCCTAATTTTCAAATAAATCTAGATCGGATCAACTGAGATGCATGCCAACTAGGAGCAAGCAAATTGGGGAATCTATACCAAAGTGGGAAGTTGTGGCCCTAAAGTCTACATGACGAAAGGGAATCAATTTTCCTAAGGCTTTACTTGGCAAAACTATGAACGGTAACTAATAAATCACTTTGTTTTCTTAATTTCACTTAAGACAGTTATTCACACACCATGTTTTACTATTCATACATCTCATATGTGTATGAAACGTAACTAACAACAAAACTATGAATCGCGACCAACCATGATTAAGTGATACACATTATCCATGTGGAGATATAAGAGCATAGAAACCTGCAGGTCATTTGTAGTTGTACTCTGTAGATCGAATACCATATATGTTACAAAGATTGAAATGCATATATAAAGTTTGTCTTTTCAAATAGTTTTCCTAAATTCTTAGCTAATGTTTAAGCTAAGAATCTTTTTCTGTTCTCTAAACAGTACGTAGTTTTTTTCAAACAGTTCGATCAAGAAAGTCGTACGGTAAATATAAGAAAAGAGAAGATGCAAAACAATATTGGAACATACATTTCATCATCATATACTTAAAAGGTGTGGTGGATTTATAATATTGGCTGGGGATGGGATATATTCTTTGACAATCATATATAGTTAAATCTTCGAAGAGGAACACTTGACGAATCTGTCAAAGCTTTCATTTTCCTTTTCGTTATAACCGTCCAATTATGTATTGTATTTCCAGTTATGAAAGTAGTCGAAGAACTTAGAAGCACGACGGTTTCGATCATCAACTACGTACATCTAAACCGTACAAGTTAAACAGCTAATGTCATTTGTTTTAACAGTTTGCTCACTTCTCTATGTGTTGTTACAATAATACAAATATAAACTGCCCCAAACTGGCAAGTTTGTTGTCCTTCCATCGATGAAATATTTTTTCTCCCTCACTTTGATACTACGACTACTTATCTGTATTCCCCAATTTGTATATATAAATGGCACATATATTAATCTAACTTGATCGAGTAGTACCCTCTGACGTTAATTGGACTATGAACTGACCATCAAATTAAGAAAAACTATGCATTGATCAACGGGTTTGTAGTGCTGTCGTTTGCGTACATGTTTTTCCATTCATAGGCTAAGATACTACGTACTTAACCTTATTAATTATAGCAACTTGATGAAAACATCAACATACATATGAGAAGTTTTACATGTTTCTTCTTCATGATTTGGTTTTTCATTATAAAAACAAAGTCCAATGACTATACATATATCATCCACGTACTTCTCAATAATCGTTGTATAATTTATACTGATATACAGAAATGAATCTGGTTTCATTATATAAAGAGTTTTTAACAGCATCGGTACCTAAACTCTTGTGATATGGTTAAAGTGATATCCAAACTTATAAAACTACTAATGTGGAACATAAACTTCATTTTCAATAACAACGAAAGGCATGAAGTCATTTCGTTTGTTTGATGACGTGTCTCATATGAAACCCATCAAAAATATTTCTTGTCAATAGATAACTATATTAGTAGTCCCCGAACCCTTTTGAAAGGGTCAATGTGATACCCATAATGAAAACATGAGTTTTCATATTCAAACCTAAGTTTAAATGTCATATAAACTCTAAACTCTAAAAAATCTCTAAACCTTGAAGGAAATATGATCTAGAAAAAATCTAAAAGTTATCTAAACACTAAACCCTAAACTCTTGACGAAAATAACATTATGTTTTTCCTAGATTCAATTTCCTTTAAAAATCTCTAAAATTAAATCTTACGGATTTATTTTTCCTTCTAGTTTGAACATCAAAAACTTATGTTTTTATTATGGGTATCACATTAATCATTCCAAAAGAGTTTAGAGATGATGTTGTTATATACTAACAAAAAAATATTTTTGATGTGTCTCATACGAGACATGATATCAAATAAATGATGTTGCAACGAAAAATGACATAAAGGCTTTAGTTAGTATCGAAAATGAAGTTTGAGTACCATATTTATAATTTTATAAATTTAAGTATTATTTTAACTGTATCAAAAGAATTTGAATCCTGAAATTTTCTTTTTATCTTTTCACGTCATCAGTACGTACATGTTACGTTTTCTCGCTTATCTCTTTCAAATGATCGCGAGTACGACTAAATAGATAATTAATCTTTGTATGAGATAAAAAAAACAAAAGTCAACACATTGCCTGGTTAAGCATAGTGTAACTATCCACTCAGTTTCTCGCGAATATAAATTGACACACAGAAATGAATCCGATTTTGTAGTAATTGACAACATTACTGTGGACATCGAATGATTCAACTACATTTTACCTTTTTGTCGTCGGTGTTTATTTTTGTAGTTTTATTTCTCAAACGTCTATTTCAATATTTGTGAGACAGTCAATTAGTTGTATACATCTGAAATGTTCAATCAAGCACATCTAATCATGGTTAGGCAGCAAATATGATTAAGAAAAAATAGTTTTAGGTACAGTAAGTAGAAAACAGCTAGGTGACTAGTTCCTTACGATTATGATTAACCAGTCATTTTCACAAGGGTGGGTATGGGAATTAGACATGATAATACAAGATTAGGACCTGTAAATTAGTTTGCAGCAAGCAAAGTTTGGAATTGTTTCCTCGGCTCTCAACACTAGGTCGGGCTAGCTATAGATCAACTCTACTACCATGAACTGATGAACTGCCACGAGGCAACCCTAGCCTATGGAAGCCACCAATTATATGTAATCGCGGTTCCGGCAACGAATCATCAAACAAAGTTATTCATAATCAAAACCAGCTGCCCAGAATTTCTGGGGTGGACCTCGATCGCTGTCACTAACAGTTACTAGAATTATCTCTAAAAGAGTACTATGTTTTACGATGTTGAATCGTGTTATTATGGAGAAGGAAGTAGGTAATCAAACACTTGGGTTTTCAATTTGTTAGTCCATTCTTTTTAGGGTTTTTAGGTTTAAAATACACGTGCCCAGCTTTAGTCCACCCGGTTCAAATTCACAGCATTATTAAACGCAATTAATTCTTAATCCTATTCTTAAGTGCTTGCTTTAATCCAGATCTATGACCAAGCCGGGGACCATTTTCTCCATAATTGATGAGTTTGAGTTTTTTTAACTCTTTAGATCCTCATTGTTCTACGATTTAGTTTAGTCTTCGTATAATTTAAGAGAAAATCAGACAGTAAAATCCTAATTTTATGTAAGAAGTAGTTTTCTATTTTAAAATAGAAAACCCTAATCTCATGTATAGCTTTCGGTTTAGTTTAGATCCATTGTTCCCCTAAAATACATAGTTAATCTGTTTACGAGAGTAAAATCCATTATTCGGAAGGTAAAATCTAATTGTAGAAGAGGCTTGGAGATTTGCCTGTGCGCTGACCGGGGTATTTGTCATATTGCAGAACTTTTCCATGGAGACATTTAGGCATATATTTACACATATGCTTACGCATGCGCATTTAGATACATCGATCTCAGCTTCTATATAAAGCAGTAAACTGAGAGGAGCAACGTGTCTGTGTACAGGATCCAAAAAGAAATATCTTAAGGGGATGGTAGATAACAGAGGCAACAACGGCAACAGTATTATTAGTTCATCAGACTCCAGAGAAGGGTTTCACTACAATTTCGCAGGAGATCGACACCAACACGATGATGATATGATCAAGGAGCAAGATCGACTGCTTCCTATAGCAAACGTCGGTCGCATCATGAAGCAAATCCTACCCCCCAATGCGAAAATCTCCAAAGAGGCCAAGGAAACCATGCAAGAGTGTGTCTCCGAGTTCATAAGCTTTGTGACGGGAGAAGCCTCCGACAAGTGCCAGAAGGAAAAGAGAAAGACGGTGAACGGCGACGACATTTGCTGGGCCATATCCACGCTGGGGTTCGACGACTACTCGGAGCCGCTGAAGAGGTACTTGCATAGGTTCAGGGAATTGGAGGGGGAGAAGGCTCAGCAGAGCAAAGCCAACAGCGGCAGTGAAGATCATCAAAGGAATGATGTCGTGGAGGTGTCACCGACAAGAGCAAGTACCACTTCCAGTTCTACTCCATTAATGAAGTTCAATATGATGAATGAAAGGGGTAATAGCTCAATCCCTCAGCGATTTTAACTGGTATGAAGCTAATATACTTGATTAATTATTTTATGGCCGAATTTGTATGTCTTATTACTTGACCGTGGGTGGGTTTGATTTTAGGCTACGTTTCTTGTTCTTTTCATCGATCTGGTGTGGTTTAATTACTTCTTTGAGTGACTGCTACTAGCTCAATAATCAAGTAAAAAATGTTGGAGCTAATCCTTTTATTTCTTTGATTACAAATTGATATAAGGAATTGGAGTCCCAAAAGAAAAGAAAAAAAAAGAATCTGATCTTTTCTTTTAGGCGATGGTGTGAAATATATACAGATATGGTGAGCTATATGTCATTGTTTTCTGTCTAGATTTATTTAACTTTCTTGTTCTACCTCTAAAATCTTGCTAATATTTCCTTTTCAAGTTAATTTGTCCTGAATTCAAGAAGACTAGTGGTGAATGGTACGGTGATAATTGTCGGTTATATATATAAGGGGACGAAACCATTGCCAAGTGCGTGCAGCCATTAGGGTTTTTGCCCCTTGGTTATTATGGACTAATTGGAGTTTATAGCTACTCTCCAAAGATGAATTATACATAATTAAATCTGTTTCTGTTTACTTTGATCTCAACCTTCATATGGCTAACACTTCAATTGGTTTCAATTAATTAGATCCTGTCTCTAACTGAACCAAATAGGCATGCTAGCTATATTCATCCGAGGCTAAATTGTGTATGTATTCTCTCATAAGAGAATGGAGTTACAGCAACTACATATAGAGGTTAATATGGAAATGACGTACATAAATGTGTTTTATGATTTAATTGTTATAAACCTAAACATATGGTTAACATGCTCAACAACCGGCTCTGCACAAGTGCAACAAGTGTGACGGCATAGGCACCAAAATTTGGGTATTTTATATATATATATATATATATACTTATTAATTTATATATAGACTTAAAATTCTTCTATAAAAATGGTTGACAATTCAGTTGGTTTTTATTCTCTCTGTGTCCAAAGGACTTGGATTCGACTCCTGGCCTTCCTTTAGTTTTTTTACCCTTATTCTTCTCTTCATTTTTAGGGCTCCCTTTCTCTTTCTTTCATTTTTTATTTTTAAGAGATTTCATTTGGTTTCATTTTTGGGGGCCTTTTTTCTTTCCATAGATGTTTTTTTCTCACTCATCTGTTCTTTTTTTTCCTTTCCTCAATTTTCTTTTGCAAATTTTATCTCTGGTGTGTCTTTCATCACTTCAATTGTGTATTAGTGTACTTATGTTGATTTCTTCTCCTTTACATCTATTTTTAATATAAATAGATAGGTTTATATATATACAGTCCGGATCAGGAGCGGAGGTCCGTTCCTAAGCTTAGGAACGGATTTCATCATTTGACCCACTTCCCGATCGAATTTCCTCAAACTTCCTTCTAGACATATCTATATCATCTTGTGTGGATCATCTCTACAAAATTTCAGCCAATTTGGTGATCAGAAAGGCCTTCAAACTTGTGTTACAAAACTGACGGACAGAATTCCGTCCAGTTTGTCCATCTTTTTTGTAACATAAGTTTGAAGGTCTTCCTGATCACCAAATTGGCTAAAATTTTGCAGAGATGATCTACATAAGATGATATTGATATATCTAGAAGGAAGTTTGAGGAAATTCTATCGGAAAGTGGGTCAAAATGATGAAATCCGTTCCTAAGCTTAGGAACGGACCTCCGCTCCTGATCCGCACTATATATACACACACACACACATACACATATATAATGACAGGAAAAAATCGATGATAAAGTGTATGTTTGTTAAAATAGGACGGGAGCCTTTTTTCATTCTCGCATAGGACTGCACAAAGTTTTGAGACGGCTCTGTCAACAACTTTCATATATCATTAGATCAAAAGTCGTTTGCTCATTCCTTTTATGGTGTGAATTTGAGATCGATCAATCTAGCTGACAGTGAAAATAATACATGAGATTGAAATCATTCTTTCGTTTATATATGGTTTTGTTAGTACTAAGTTTCATCAGCTAATACTTCAGTTTGCTACAGCATAAACAGCTCGCTACTTAGAGCATCTCCAGCAATGGTTGATAAAAGTAATTGATAAATTTAGACAAAAGTTATATTTATCAATCCATTTTTAAGAGTTGTGTTCCGGCAGAATAGTTATCATAGAATATTTAACTATTCATTGACAAATTTTCCCTCCATAATTAATAAATTTGTCATATTTTTAAGTATTTTGCTGGAGCAAAAAATCACTTAAAAATTGATAAAGGGAGAATGACCATTTGTACAGAATAAGAAAAGTCAAACCTCAAACCAATGAATTAAAAAGTCAAATTCCCATTTCAATACAAGGTGTACTTACTAATGCCTAAATACACAAATCTTTATTAAATTAATAATAAAATAATATTTTTTGAGACAATTTTACCCTTGTTCCTTATACATTTGGAAAAAATGAGAGAGAATATTTTGTCGTAGTATCTTCGGTCGCCGGAATTCTATCACTGGACGCTGAAAAATTACTAGTAACAGGAATTTCACCAGATTTTTTTTCTACTAGGGGCAATAAACTTTTACAGAAAGTTTACTGGGAAAACATATACATCAAATAAAAGTCTACTAACCCCAGTATACTCCAAATTTAAGTCTAATAACCCTAGTATACTATAAAATCAAATCTACTAACCTTAGTATACTCCAAACCAAGTCTAATAACACACTGTATACACCAAAACCAAGTTTACTAACCCCAGTATACTTCAAAACTAAGTCTACTAACCCTAGTATTTCATCGAATCCAAGTCTACTAACCCCAGTATTGACGTTTCCTAGCGTCGGTGTGTAGACGACATGACCAGATCTGGATTTGATGTTGCTCTTCGAACTCAGTGTTGCATCGACCGGCGAGGACGAGGCAGAGATTAGGTGGAGGGGAGGATGAGGTTGTCGAAAATGGTGGAGGTGAGGATGCGGTCGTAGAAGATGGTGGAGACGAAGGCTCTGTGAGTAACAGTTAGAGAGAGAGGAGATCAGAAGAGAAAAATCAACTTAGATACAAAATCTAAAGTTTACTACCCTTAGTAAACTTTTTACAGGTAGTAAACTCAAGCAGATGAACAAACTCGAGGCATTGGTAGTAAATCATAAGTTTACTACCTCTAATAAACTTGTACCAAAGGTAGTGAAGTTCCAAAACAGTATCTCTAAAACCCATTATACACATTAAAAACAATTAAAAATCAACTTAGATGCAAAAACTAAAGTTAACTACCCTTAGTAAACTTTTACTGGGGTAGTAAACTTAAGCAAATGAACAAACATGAGACATTGGTAATAAATCATAAGTTTAATACCCCTAATAAACTTGTACCAGACATAGTAAACTTTACCAGAGGTAGTAAACTTGCAAAACAATATCTCCTATGCCTATTATACATATTAAAAATTGTGAAAAATCAACTTAGATGCAAAAAACTAAAGTTTACTACCCTTAGTAAACTTATACCAGATGTAGTAAACTTTACCAGAGGTAGTAAACTTGCAAAATAGTATCTCCAAGACCCATTATACACATTAAAAACAGTGAAAAATTAACTTACATGTAAAAAATAAAGTTTACTACCCTTCGTAAACTTTTACCGATGTAGTAAATTCGAGTAGATGAACAAACTCGAGCGACGGCGTCGGAATCCAAAGATGGAGGAGGAGATGGTTGATCTCGATCATCTGCCTCCATCCTTGGTCACTAGCGTTCGAGCTTGGTGACTTCGCCGGAGGTTGAAGACTTGGAGATCTTTCGGCAGGAGGAGAAAACGTCGGTGAGAGATAGATCGAGAGATGAGAGAGAGGCGAAATGGTTGTTGTCGTCTTTGCCTGAGAGATCTCACCGCAGGCAGAGTTACCTCTGTTCACTTGGTGACGACTTCGTCTCTGCTTAGAGAGAGAGAGAACAGCGATGTCAATGACGCAACATCTCTAGGCGCATCGATCTACGCCGTCCATGCCGGATGAATCAGAGGATCTAATAGGATCAAATAGATTGGCGATGTCGATTTTTTCCGTCGAGCTGTTTTTTTGTGAAATGGATCAAATTGATCGGTGATGTAACTCCTTCTGATCTACAGTGACCGTCAAGATCCGGAGACGGCTTGGCCCCATGATCCTTGCTGGCGTCGCGTCGAGGCAACCATGACAGAGAGTATGTAGCAGGGAGAGAGATGAGACAAGAGAAATTGAGAAAGAGAAAATAGAGAGTAGATCTGAATTGACCAAAAAAGATAGAGCAGATCAAGAATAAAGATAGAGGTGGAGTTAATTAGGTCAGAGATAAAAAAGTAATTTTATCAAAAATAATTGAAATAAGCATTGAAATAAGTTTTTCATTGAAATAGGTTATAAGCTCTTACAATCAGTATCAAATGGGCATTTATTGATTGATAAATCTCTAATTTTTGTTTTTTCAGTTTATCAATTTTAATGGAGATGCTCTTACCTTTGTAATGTAGCATATTTAGGTTCTTGCTGTAGGATCTTGATCTTAATCGGTGTATGTATTCGCTTAGTACTGCGCGCAGATCGATCTGTGATCTGTAACTCTTTTAGTTCTTGGAGCTGGAGCATTGACGCAGACTACATATATATACATATATAATTGAATCGAGCTAATAAGTAGACTTTAGCTAGCTATATATGTAGTTCGTACTTCGCGGGAATTCGTAGTTGCTTTCTCTTCGTTTTCTCCATTCCGTATTTAATATCTGTTACTGTACGTACAGAGGCTAGGGCACTTTGTAAATTTACTTTCTAAGCTTAATTAGGGTTACCTTAACATATAATTTAACCCTAAATAAAGAAAGCTATATGTATATATAAGGACTTAAAATCAATTTTTTGGCTATATTTCGCCGAAAATTTCATTTTTTTATGTAACGAAATACATTTCAGCTCCCAAAATAATAACATCCGAAAATTTTGAAATATCTTGATATTTCATGAAATATATTTAATTTTTACACTGATATTTTTGAAATATTCTAGAAATTTGACCCCTGACTCATGAGCGACACCCCACGTGTTAAAAACGATTATAGTTCGTAGTTTTTTCCTTTAAATTACTACAACTCTATAGATCAAACTGATCGGTGTTTATTCAAGAATTTCATTTCAAATATAGTAGATGATATAGAAAACAAAATCTCTTAAATTTCATTTAAAATTTTCTTTTTTTCCATCAAATTTCTGTTATTTTTCTCAATTTTTTACTACAATCAATATTTTTCTAAAATTTTTATTCAAATATTTATATTTTAAAAGATCAAAATTTTTCGTAATTGTCAAAATTTTAGTCATTATGTGTGTGTTTTTACATCCTAGACAATATACGGCTCCACCTTCCATGGTTAATTTTGTCGTCAAAACCCCGGGCCATCCCATCAGGTCTCGATCAGGCCGACGATTTAAGTAGTTTTAAAATGATTCAAATGAAGTGAACTTGGATCATCTTCCCTCAAGTGAGGATGCCTATCTAGCTCTAATATCATTTCAAATTCTTTCAATGTTATTGCCTAGATTCTTCGAAGATGAGACAAAAGAGAGGAGAGGTCGACTGGTACTGATCAAAATATTATTATTTTCAAGGTTTCTCTCATATCAACCGGCGGGTCCTGAAGATTTGAAGATTAAAAAATTTGTTGGGTCTTTTTATTATTATTATTATTTTTATTATCAAAAATAAAAATTATGGGTTTGAACTCTAATAGTATACTTTAAATATTTTTATCTAAAAATACCTTCTTATATAAGTTTCTTTTAAAAATATCTCTTATTAATAATGTTTTCAGAATATACATACACACATATATAGAAAACCTTTTTTAGTGAGGAATCTCTAATTTTCATTACATCCGAAAAAAAAATCATTTTTTTTCAATATTGTCTAATATATTTTATTGTCCATAACAATGACTAAAATACCAATGATCCTAAACTTGACAATTTCAACAAAAATCTTAATAAAATATCGTGATTGATAAATCTTTAAAAAGAAGTAAAGAAGTTTGATTATTGAATAACATGAAACCATATATATATATATATATATATATATAACTGGATGAATATTTCTAATATTTTTGAACAAGATAATACCTTATTACTTTACTAATTCTCATATGTAACATTAGTATATAGTTTATTCAGAAAGAAAGAATTTATTCTAAAAAGAAACAAAAAAAATATACAAGGCATCTAAAATAATAAATATGTGATTACTGTAAAATAACAAATTAAAATAAATACATGTATAAAACAAATATATGATAACAAGTAGTATCTCCTTATGTAGTTGAGATGGTTGTAGTTCATAAAGTCTATTTTCGTCATCATGGTTCGAATCTTAAAACACACAACTTTTATATTTTCTCTGATTTTTGTGACAAAATGAGGAAGTTGGGTTTGATGAGCCTCATGCTGATTTGGGCCCTGTGCAGTCGCATATGCTGCCATGCTCTCGGGCCGGCCCTGCATATCAAATACTTTATTTATATATTTACCATCTATTTATTTGAGAAAACCATGCATCTCAGCTATTTTGATAAACTACAAATGAAAGAAAAAGAAATTTATACTTAACATGACAGTGAGATTATCGATGGATTTGGAAACCTTTAGATACCCTCAGGCAATTAGTTGCTTGATAATGCATTTCTTGATTAGCATAACCGGCCTCTTTCTTTTACAAAATGAAGGGCTTATCAGATATTATTCGAGCTAGATATAAATATAAATGTGTGAGTTTGTGTGTATCCTGGAGAATCGAAAATGATAAACAGGAGCCCAGAAATGAATCGGCCAAATAAGATAGAGCCCTAAATCTGACAGAGTATGCGTGCCTTATGACTTCTCCATATGACACCTAGAAGAGTTCCCAACTTAACACGTGCCGGCACATATTTTCCCGTATTTGGAATTTTGGATCATTAAATTTCCAGTTTGTAGTGGTTTCATGTTACAACTTCAAAGAATGAGATGAATCAAGAACATATACAAGTCCAGCACCTAGCTTGCACACATTTCTGTAGTTTGTTTAAATAAGAGTGTCCTAAACATACAATCTCTGCAAAATGCATTGGCAGAGCATTATCTCAATACTATCTAAATCTAGCTAGAGGCTCTTAACAAGCCCTACCCCGAACACAATTTACAATTTTTATTCTTTACAAGAGGACCTTTCTATATCGTAACTTGTACATGAATCTTAAAGACTTGTGCACATCTACCTTCAGAGCCATTCGGTGTGCAGAACTATAGTTCGTAAGTCATGCCCACTTTCAACATTCGCTTGTGAGGAATATCAAACACTTTGTCACTCTGTCTCAGATTTCTCTTCAAGAAATTGTAAGCATAATCAATCAAGATCCTTTTTGCTATCCCAGCTCCTTTAGCAGCCGTCACTTCATTCTCACCAATAAGGTGCACCACTCCCAGACGCCACGCTTTGTCAATCACGTCAATCTCTGTGCTCAACACATCATCTTGTTGTTTCTTTTGATCATCATCATCATCATCATCATGTACTTGCTTTACATCCTCCTGATGAACAATTTCATTATCCAACTCATGATCATCACCTAATAACTCAGCAGAAACTTGCTTTTCCAACTTCTCTCCATTAGATTTGTGCAGGGTCATTTGAGATAGCCAGAAGTCATCCCTTACGAAGTCTTTTAATTTTTCTACAAGCAATCCTTCAAAGGGTTCATTCTCATTTCGAACATCTGTGTATCCATATCTAGCAACACATCGGAACACATTAAGCTCTCTAGGCTCCACTCTGCGGAAAAGAAAACGTTCCTCCATAGGAACCTTGCTTATTGGTAACGATTTGATGGAGACAAAAACCTGGACTGAGTGCAAAGCAGGCACATTCTCCGCGTAATGTTTGAAGATTGGAGGAATTCCTTGAACAAGTTCGGAATAGAACATGGCAAGACCAGGCAAGCGGAAAAAGTTTTTGTCCTCAGCAAGTTCCCTAAGCTTGTTAGGGGAAACTTTGTGTTCGAGCTCGTAGAAGTACTTTCTTCGATAAACATCGTTCCACACAAACATAATGAGCATCAATAAAGTAGCAAATCCGAGAGGAAGATATCCACCTTGATCAAACTTGTAGAGCACCGAACTTAGGTACATGAGCTCCACGCTTCCGATGATAACAACAAATGAAATAATGAAAAGTATGTGGGTTTTCCAAATCATAATCATGATTAACACCAGGAAAGCCGATGTAAGTGTCATTACAAATACAACTGCTATGCCTGTAGTGAATTCATAAATTCTTTAATTAATTTCAGACTAATTAATAAGATATCAGTGGAAAATTATCTTAAATGGGACTAAATATGTTCACTTACCGTATGCATTTCCAATCTTTGTGGTGCTTCTGAAAACCAAGGTCACTCCTACACAAGCCAACATCAGAAGGTAGTTGATCTCCGGAATGTAAACTTGTCCTTCATACTTGGTCGATGTGTGCACAATTTTCACACGAGGGAAACACCCTAGTGAAAGGGATTGTTGGATGATTGAGAACGTACCCGAAATCATTGCTTGACTAGCTATAATTGATGCCATTACCGCAACTCCAAACATAGGCCAATAAAAAGGTTCTGCATATGCGCAACATAATTCTTATGTTAGCTAGTCACACCTTAGTCAATTAGATGTTTATGATCATTGAGGTAAGAGCATAAATTTACTTGGTATGGACTCAAAGAACGTGTTTGAAACTAGGCTCTTATGCTCGCGAAGAAAAGAGGCTTGTCCGGTGTATGCGAGTAGGAGAGCTGGGTAAGTCACTGAGCACATACTAATCTGAATGGATCGAACTGTGAAGTGACCGACATCGGCAAACAGAGCTTCAGTTCCTGCATTTTGTGAATAAATCACCAGCTTAATCACATGTATTTTATGACTATATATATATATTTAAGTTATTACGTGGAAATTAATTGTGTAAGTAAAATTAATGAAACCTGTAATGGCAAGGACAATGCCACCAAGAGAAATCCAAGCATCTTCTTTGTTTCTCTTGAAGTAATCGACTATGTATCGTGGATTTAGAGCTTTCAAAACTGTTGGATCGTATTTGAAGAAATTGTACACGCCAATGCCACCAATGAGGGTAAACCAAACACAAATTATTGGTGCAAAACTGTAGCCAACTTTGTCAGTTCCGAATCTTTGAACCATAAATAGGCAAACCAAGATGCCTACTGATATCCATAAGATCATATCTGTAAACAGAAGAAACAAGCCGCAAAGTAACTACTTGTCAAGAGTTATGCTAATCCATGCCAAATGACGCATATATTGATGAATTATCATTTCAATATGAAACTTAATATGGCAAGCACTTGTACCGTCCGTCATAGCAGATGTAGCTTCTTTTACACCTCCAACAGCCGATAGAACTGCAATATATGAAACCAGAATGTAAAATATGTATGCTATGGTCGATTATAGATTAAGGCAAAATAATATTCTTGATCAAGAGTCTTTTAAGTGAGACGATGTTAAATAACACGCTAATGTCATAGATAAGTATATAACAACAAAATAGCGAAGATCTCTGATGATGATCGATGAGACAGCGGAGATTTTCATAACTGAAGTGAACCAAGGAGATATGTTCATTATCACTCCACTAAAGAGATTCTCAAAATGTGGAAGTGAAACAAGATTTCATAAAGGCCTAGCTCTAATTAATAAATTACCTGAGATGCAAGGAGTGAGGACTCCATCACCAATAACCATAGAAGTGCCAAGCATGGTTGCAAACAGTAAAAAGACCTTGGCGAACTTGCTATTCTCCAGTTTTGTTTTAAGCTTCGATGCCCTCTTTAGACGTTTGCTAGGCAACTCAAGTTGGAAATTTGAAACATTGCTGTCTTCAGCTTGTTGACTCGGAGTCAAACTAATCTTGGCATATCGACACAACAGAGAGTACAGTGCAAACGTCCCTCCTGCCAAAATTAAAGTTAAACTCGTAAAGATGATATCACACAAAGAACCTTATGGAAAAAATCATAACATGAGTAAATAATTTTATTTCGAATGAATATTATTGCTTCCTACATGATGATCGAAATGAATTGCAAATCGACCTGATCCCAGATAAGTTTCTCCCCAGTTTTTGCCTCAATATTGTTGGTTCCCAGTGAGGTCTTTTCTTAAGTCTTTGTCTTTACCTCGGGACTTTTGGACACTTTGAATATCTGATACATCAAATTGGACTTTTGGACAATGGAAGATAAGCAATAGTCTGACAATATATAGTATCTATCTAAATCGTTGTACGTAGTAAAGTGTTATTATATATAGTACCGAGGGATATTTATGAACATAATTTCGTCTGCTAGTGGCACTGGATATGGATTTCTATTCAAACGCGCATCAGTAGTACAAAATCACCAAGATATGTAGGTTGAAGGGAGCATCTAGGGTGCAAAATCACCAAGATATGTAGGTTGAAGGGAGCATCTAGGCAGTTGGTGTATATACACCGGGTTATTTACCGTTCAGTTAATAAGTTCACAAGTTTTAGAAATTGTCAAGAATCAAATCAAATAAAAATAAAAAAATAAAAAAAAATAAAAACTAAATTAAAAAAATATATATTATCTGTGGTGCTTATGCATCATGTGCACTCTACAATTTTCTGCGAAAATGTTGTCTTTTTTACCTCAGCAGATATGTTGTCTTTTTTGCCTCAGCAGATACCTTCTTTAATAATTGTTGTATAGCAATCACTAAAAGAGTAAACCCTTGCTTCTTTCCCCATCAGAACCTTGAAATAGTATATGAATATATAACAGTGTTGGTTAATGTATATAGTTTTCTAGGACGTACTAAACCGGAAAATAATTAATCAATTAGGATATGCATGGATCTAAGTTGGGGATAGAAGCTAGATCTTACCGTCGCCATTATCGTTAGCTTGGAGGACGATGAAAACGTATTTGATCAAGGGGATTATGGTGATGGTGTATATGATCAAAGAAAGAACAGCCAAAATGTCATCTGTGTGCTTGATGCCATGGGTGAAGGTACTCTTGAACACATAAAGAGGTGAGGTACCAATGTCTCCATATACTATTCCAATGCTCTGAAACGCTAGTTGCAAGATCACAGACCAACTTGCACCCTGGAAACACATTAATGAAAACGATTCAATCAAAATTCCCAAGTTGTTATAGTTTTAGCTAATAATATGTGTAGCAGCTCATGAATTGTAAGCATAGAGAGAGAGAGATTGAGAGAGAGAGAGAACAAATTTACTTATGAACATGATAATAACTTAATAAGAGACCGACCGTGGAGCTATGGCCATGGTGACCGTTGACACTGCTTGACTCGATGTCCAAGGAATCGAATCTACGTAACTTTTGCCATGAAATTTTCCTGCTTTTGAGTTGTTGATGATGAGGAAGAACTACTACTACTTCTTCCTCCTCTTCTTCTTGACAATCATGGCTTTTTGTATGATCTGCAGCGTTTTCTGATATTATTGCATCTTCAGGCATTTCTGGGAGAGAGAGAGAACCGGGTGTTGTATGTGAGCAACAAAGTATTGGGGTGCACTCCTAGCTAGAAGTGAGGATGAAGAGGTTGATATTTAATGCAAACGAGGAAGAGCCCGCGTACTCGTTTGAGTCGTTTCTACTTTCTACAGGTACGATCGAAATTTGAAGAATATTTTATGTTGAGATATATATATCTCACATCAGAAATATAAGACATTATTTATGGACTTATAAGAGTTTGAGCTACTCTCTCTATTGCTAATTGGTTTTGAAGTTAAACATCAGACTACTTTTATCATGGTATCAGAACGGGTTACCCACGTACACGTGTAAAACCCAAATGTCACACGAACTCCACGACCACTCAGGTTATTGTCCACGTATGACATCGGAAATATGAAACATTTTTTGTGAGCTTATAAAGGTTTAGGCTACTCACTGTATTGTCAATTAATTTTAGAGTTGAACTTCATACTATTTTGTCATGTGGTTCTATTGTAGGGTTAGGAACCTGAACAAAACATATGGCGAACCAAAGTCAAGTGAAAACTAACAGCACCAAACTTGATGCAAAGACAGAGATGTTGATGTGTCCGGCCACCCTATATATCTTGTTCATCTAATTCCATTATCACCTACTAATATATTTCAGTTATAACCTCTTAGGCTATTACACTACTGCAATAATTAATTTAATCAGTACTAGTTTCTTAATTAATCTCCCCAAAAGCACATTGATTGAAATATAATTATTTGTTTATTTTGAACTACAATTAACAATATTGTCTTCTCCTTCGTCTTAAGTATATTCTTTACTGTTGGTTTTTAGAACGAGTTATCTGCCCTTCTACAATCTTTAATGCCCAACTTGAAAACGGACAGCTTATTGAACAAGGTTATATGGTCAATTGACTAGAAAAGAATAATTTGATTTGTGTTTCAATGTGTTGTTATTCATTCATCCCTCAAGGTGTATTTATAGTGATACAAGAGTTAGAGAGCTATTCTAAACGTACAAGGAAAGAATTCCCATAATTACAAGATTTCCTACTAATATTAGTAATCCTAATTTGACAGCTATTCTACACTCCCCCTCAAGTTGGGCGCGTAGATGTAAATCATGCCCAACTTGTCAATTGAGCTGTCAAACAATTTTTTTGATACTCCTTTAGTAAGAACATCTGCTAACTGTTCCTCTGAAGTTACGAAAGGAAAGCGAATAATTTTCTGATCAAGATTCTTTCTCAGTCAATCAATCACTACCAGGATAAGAACTTTAGCCGACGAAATTTTTTCGTCGGCCTGTTCACCATTTTCGTCGGTTATAACCTTAGCCGACGACACGTCGCCGGCTAAGAAGTCGTCGGCTATACTTCGTCGGCTATGCTTATAGCCGACGAAATAAAGTCCGTCGTCGGCTATACTCCACACCTTAGCCGACGAAATAATATAAAAAATTCGTCGGCTATACTCCAAACCTTAGCCGACGAAATAATATAAATATTTCGTCGGCTATAATCCAACACTTAGCCGACAAAATAATATTAATATTTCGTCGGCTATAATCCAACACTTAGCCGACGAAATAATATTAATATTTCGTCGGCTAAAGTGTTTAAAAAATAAAAATTAAATAGAGAATAGCCGACGAAATTAGCACACTTTCGTCGGCTAAAGGTTGTTGGAAAAAAAAAAACTAGCATAGCCGACGAAATATGGTAAATTTCGTCGGCTATAGTACTTTTTATACTAGAAACCCAAACAAAATTTATACATTACCATCCAAGCAAGCTGCAAATTACAGAAACAATTTTATAACCAACAACAACACACCATCTAAAGTAACATAAACATTTTGCATTAAATTTTCAATTCATAAATTGTTCATAAAACCTAAAAAGTAAATTAATATTTGTTCATAAACCTAAAAAACTAAATAAATAATTGTTCATAAACTTAAAAAACTAAATGAAATCGATATCGTCTAAATCAATATCTGCTCCAGGATGAGGTTGTTGGGGAGGTTGGGGAGGTTGCGGTGGCTGAGGTAAGACAACAGGCGGGGGCATGGGCGGAAGCGGAAGTCCCTGCTGCTGTGCAGCTATAAAATCTTGCATGTACTGGTACATCTGCTGCTGCTGTGTCTGCTGGGCGGCATGGCATGCTATAGTGTACTCCTGTAGAGCGGCAGTATATGCTGCTTGGGCGGCCTCTCTCGCGGCAGTATATGCTGCTTGGGCGGCCTCTCTCTCGGCAGTATATGCTGCTTGGGCGGCTTGTTGTTCCCGTAACATCTGAACTTCCGCCTCAAGCTGAGTCGTTCTGCTGCTGGTCGAGGCTCCTTTTTCTGAAACCCAGGAGTGGTTTTCAGTACCCCCTCGCCCTTCTTTCCCAGGCCCCGACAGTAGAAGTTATTTCCTCGCGGTGGGAAGGCTGTGCCCATGATCCTGGCCCCAACGCTGAGATCCGAACTGTCGATCCGGGACATGGCTTCGGACATGTCTTCCTCTTGCGTGTCAGGCCATGTCTCCCTGACTATAGCAGTCATCACCTCGTCACTAGCCTGCCTCACCCTCGCCTAATTTGATAGGAAAAAAAATTAATTAACATTTTAAAATATATATATATATACATATAATTTACTAAATTTTAAAACGTAAAACGACTTACAATATCCTCCTGGGAGTCAGGATATGCCTTCTCGTACGTATAGACGTACTGGTTGACCTCTGGATGTTCCCTGGCCGCCTCCTCCATCAACCATGCGAACGGTCTAGAACCGGCATGATGGTTCCTCATGTTGCGTTGCCGGTTTTGAGCGTTCACCCGGGAAACGGCCTACAAAGGAATCGAATTAGTAAAATATTTTAAAACGTATTAAATATAATTCAATATAATAAATAATTATTTTTAATTACCTGTTTATGTGGGTTGTTGAATTCCGATATCAGAAGCCAACGCCACTCGTACTCCCTGAACTGGAACTCAAGGGGGGTGCCGGAACGTTCGTTCCCATGTGTAGTCCAGTGGGTCCGTAACTCGTTCTTCCACTCCTTGTACCTGTAATACGTCAAAAAAAATATAAATATTATAAATTAAACATAGTTTTTTTTTCCTTAACTTTGCAACGTACCTTCCCCCGTGCACAACGTCCGCCCAGGTGTTCCTCAGGTACTCGGGAACGTCAAACCACACCTGCATTTAAACACTTATTACTTTAGACGTTCATAAATCTACAATGTAATAAATAATGTTAAATATGAATTTTGTTAAACTTACCAACATGGCGTTGTGGACCATGTCCTTAACCTCCTGTGGGACCTCGCCCCAGTCTGACCACAACATAGGGACTCTATCCCTAATAAGCGCTCCCACGCGGCCAGAGTACATCCTCGTCTTGCCGCCCGATACTACGTTCCCATCCTCGTCAGTATCAATGACGATCCTTCCCGATGTACTCACTGTCTTCTCGAGAGCTTTCCCCGTGACCGGACCTCTCTTCTTCCTTGTCGGCTTGGCTCCGACGGTACCTATCATAAATTGATGATTAGTAAATTAATTTTATTATAACATTATAACATAACAAATTACTTATATAATCATTACCTGAGGGCGTTGGGGCGGATGCGACGGACTCCGACTCTGTCGCCGACGATGATACCCTCGCAGAAATTAACTCTGTAGCAAACGGGACGAACAGATACACCGCTGATGGGGTCACCTGGGGGGTAGTGGATAAATCGGCGCCCCTGAGTCATCGACTGCAGGTATTGCCGGTATGAAGCGCGGAAGGAAGAGAAGAGGCGGCGGCATCTGTACCCCGGAAGACCCACCCTCCGATGCACTAGGGCCCGGTGCCGGTGCCCTACGTATCTCAGGCATACGTGGTGCAGACACCTCCGCCTGAGTCGGAGGCCACAGCTGCCTCGAGGAGTGAGGGCCGCTGGGCTGCCTGGAGGAGCGAGGGGCGTCCTGCTGGCCAGAGGAGCGAGGGGCGCTAGGCTGCCTGGAGGAGCGAGAGGCGTCCGGCTGGCCAGAAGAGCGAGGGGCGCTAGGCGGCCTGGAGGCGGGAGGGCCATCTGGCTGCCTGGAGGAATGTGTCGGCTCCAGAAGAGACGCCCGTCGGGCCGTCATTGGGCCCTGAAACGAACCGCGAGGGTTGCTAGACGTTCCCTCTGACGATTCACCCCGGCCATTCGAACTCTTTGATCTGCTGAATAATCCTTTCATCCTAAATAAAATAATTAATATTTTGTTAAATTAAAAATGAACAATATACCAAATAAAATAATTAATATACGCAAATACACCCAAATACATCTAAATACACCCAAATATATTAAATATACTAAATACACCCAAATACACCCAAAATCAGTAAATACACCCAAATACACCCAAATTCAGTAAATACACCCAAATACACCGATATATATTAAATATACTAAATACACCCAAAATACATCCAAATATACTAAATACACCCAAATATACTAAATACACCCAAATACATCCAAATATACCAAATACACCCAAATACACCCAAATATACTAAATACACCCAAATACATCCAAATATACCAAATACACCCAAATACACCCAAATTTACTAAATACACCCAAAATACATCCAAATATACTAAATACACCCAAATACACCCAAATATACTAAATACACCCAAATACATCCAAATATACTAAATACACCCAAATATATTAAATATACTAAATACACCCAAATACATCCAAATACACCCAAATTCAGTAAATACACCCAAATACATCCAAATACACCCCAATACACCCAAATACATCTAAATACACCCAAATACACTCAAATACACCCAAATTCACCCAAATACAACCAAATATACACCCAAATTCAGTAAATACACCCAATATAATTCAACATTATCACAACATAATACAATTCAACATTATCACAATATAATTCAACACAATTCAATATATTGAAAAAACAACCCAAATTTGTTCTATAATACAATATAAACATGAAATTGCATACCTAATTGGTTTGGGAGATGAGGGAGGCGGAGTGGAGGCCGGAAACCGTCGAAAATGGCGAAAGAAAATCGAGAGGAGAGGGAGAAATTCGCCGGCGGAGTGGAGAAAGTGGAGAAGTGGGCTTCTGTTCGGCTGCTTTCGAATTTATAGGAAGAACTATAGCCGACGAAATAAAAAATTCGTCGGCTATAGTTGGACTTTAGCCGACGACAAAACCCTAATTTCGTCGGCTAAAGTCCAACTATAGCCGACGAAATTTTTTAAGTAATTTCGTCGGCTATAGTTCAACTTTTACCCGACGAAATTACTGCGAATGTTAGTAATTTTGTCGGCTAAAGTATATTTTATTCATATTTAGTAAGTTCATGCACAATTTATTTGTTTTATCTTGTGAAACGGAAAACCGACCGTCAGATATCATCATTATGTTGAAACATGTGTGAGGGTAAAATTTCAGCATCATCGAACACACGGTCGGGCTCGATCCGCACGGTCAATCCCGTTGGTCAAACCCCTAAACACAAACAAACGGTGATTTGGCCACCTAAAATACGTATTCTGTCCGGACCGTCAACTACAAATAGTTTCATATCGAGGAGACGCAACTAGCGGTATAAAATTTATAAGAAAAATAACCGTCGGAGATAGGGCGTCCTCTATGGCGAACGAATAGAAAAAATGCAATGACCGCAAGTATTGGCACCGAAACTTATCGGAATTACGTGAAATTTCAACCGTAGACATATTTCATCGTTCCGGTCATATCTTATCTCACGACTTTTTTTTGTTTGAAGCATCTACGTATAGTTTGTTTTTAAAACGGAACATTTACTTAACACTTAGTCAATTAGTTATACAACATTAGTAGGCATACTTTGATTGTGACAATCCATCTTGTGAAACGGAAAACCGACCGTCAGATATCATCATTATGTTGAAACATGTGTGAGGGTAAAATTTCAGCATCATCGGACACACGGTCGGGCTCGATCCGCACGGTCAATCCCGTTGGTCAAACCCCTAAACACAAACAAACGGTGATTTGGCCACCTAAAATACGTATTCTGTCCGAACCGTCAACTACAAATAGTTTCATATCGAGGAGACGCAACTAGCGGTATAAAATTATTATTTTATTCATTTAACTTTAGCCGACGAAATATTAGGGTATTCGTCGGCTATACTTTAGGGTTTAGGGGTTAGGGTTTAGGGTTTAGCCGACGAAATATTAGGGTATTCGTCGGCTAAGATACTTTTAGCCGACGAAATATAACATGTTTCGTCGGCTAAAACTGTCAAATAGATAAAAAAACAGTTGGTTTAACCGTACCCATAACAATTTCCTGCATATATAACCAACATTAAGATACATTATGAATTGTAGAGCTTGTACCATATAAAACACATCAAATTGTAGTACAAATTCAAATAACTAAGAAGGCTCGTAATCAGAATCATCGGATGAGTCTTATTCGGTGTCAGAATTAATTTCCGGTAATCTATGCATTTCTACATCACAAGAGTCGTCGTCTGTTTCTTCATTTGGATCCACATCAATAAGGCGAGCGTCTAAATCACGAATTCGAACCGAACGACCCGGTTTAAAATTATTAAGGCGAATTGTAGAGGAGTCAGGAATATCTATTGCACTGTGTTCTTGATACGCAACATTTTCTTCCTCGTCTTCGGCCTCTCCAAGTGTAGCCGCCCGGTAAATGTTTCGAGGGTGCACAAGATTGACTACTTTCCACGCGTCACCCTTAACAAGGTCATCAAGATAAAACACTTGTTTCACCGATGTCGTAAAAACAAAGGGGTCATCTTCGTAACAGCTTGTGCCAGTGTTCACCGATAAAATCCTGTACTGATCAATCTTCAGGCTCTGCGAGCTTCTAGTATCAAACCATCTATACTTGAACAGGTGCACGGTCATGCCTTGCCCATAAACGAGTTCCACCACTGAATCAAGAACACCATAATAATCAACTCCATTCCGGCCACCATGCGCCATAACCCCAGAATTCTGTGTTCTTCGTCTGTTGTCTCTCATTTCACATATAAATTGCACGCCATTGACCTTGCACATCGGGTAAACTCTTGACATTATCGGCTTCATAGCTAGAAGTCTTAGTTCGTGAGACCAATTTGGGTGACCATCAAATTGAATATGGTTCATCTGCAACCAAAGATTCAATGTATTATAAATTAATATGAATAATTATGCAATCAAGGAGACTTGCAACATACAAAATTGGAGAATTACATACCCAATCGCCAAAATAGTTCGCGAACTCCTTGTTGTGGTAGTCGAGATCACCTTGAATGTCTGGACAGTGTAGATGGATGTCTTTCCAGTATTCAACTTCTTGACAGTTAATCAATACCCACCAATGGGCTATGACGAGCTCATGGGGTTGCAACTTGTAGGACTCTGGTAAAATTCCATAAACTTCAACATCATTTGAGACTATGGAAAGGTTAAACTTCGGTTCATCAACCGGCATGGTTTGTGGAGTTTCCTTCAATGCTCCTAGATACAACTTCATGTAGGTGACGCACTCGTGCGCAATATATGCTTCTGTTATACATCCTTCAGGCACGGATTTGTTAGCCACATAAGCTTTGTAGTCTCCAAGTTGTCTGTAAATAAATAAATTTGTTGTCATATGTTACGATTATACAATGAACATGTGCAATAAAAACAGTAGGTGTAAAAAACATACCTTTCCATAGGATACATCCAAGTATAGTGTACTGGACCGGTAAACAACAATTGCTAGGGAAGATGGATCATCAGGTGCGGCATGATGTCAAAAAAATTTGGAGGAAATATTCTCTCAAATTTACACATGATATAAATAATGTCCTGTTGCATTTCCCGGAGATCAGATTTTGTCACTTCCCTTGTGCATAACTTCTGGAAGAATCTTGACAACGCTACTAACGGCTCCACCACCTGACGGGGAAGGAAGGGTCGAATGAAAATAGGGAAGAGACGTTGTAGCAGAATATGACAGTCATGACTCTTTAACCCGTACATTTTATTGTCCCGAATGTTTACACACCGGGCTATATTTCCTGCGTAGCCTGAAGGATACTTCACAGAACTCAACCACCTGAAAATTACGTTCTTCTGTTCAGGCTTCACGGTGTACG
This sequence comes from Comarum palustre, assembly GCA_951800085.1. Taxonomy (NCBI): domain Eukaryota; kingdom Viridiplantae; phylum Streptophyta; class Magnoliopsida; order Rosales; family Rosaceae; genus Comarum; species Comarum palustre. The sequence continues at coordinate 12,728,268 of OX637589.1, forward strand.
GAGCTTGAGGCATTTTTTTCTTCCCTTCTTTCAACCACAAATGTCTTCGTATCTCCATTTTTTTAAGATCAATGCGTGCCTTCAGACCGTCTTTCGTCTTTCCCTCCAAGTTCAGCACGGTTCCCACCACACTGTCACACACATTCTTTTCTATGTGCATCACATCTAGGTAGTGCCTGATCAACAACTTACTCCAGTATGGGAGTTCCCAGAATATGCTCTTATGTGTCCAAAATTTATACCTGTCGGGTCTGTCAGGTATTGCCGCCACTATATTGGGATGATTGCTGAGCTGCCCAAAATCATACTCATTAAGCACTGCTAAAATTTCTTCCCCTGTCCATCTTCTAGGAGGCACACCAAGTTCTACAGTCCCATCAAATGCCTTGTCATCGAACCGCCATTCGTGATCATACGGAAGGAGAGTACGGTGACCCAATCTACATATCTTGTTGCAATGACTACTACTCCCCTCATCGCTTAGGCACTCTGGACAAGCCTTGTATCCCCTAACAACGTTGCCCGACAACATCCCACGAGCAGGAAAATCACTAATGGTACCAACAACCATAGCATGCATCTGGAACATCTCGTGCATGAACTTATCATAAGTGGGATGACCAACGTCCCAAAAAAACTTAAGCTCTTCAATCAAGGGTCTCAAATACACATCGAGACACTTCCCTGGATAACCGGGTCCCGGAATCAACAAACTCAACATATTGTATTCCTTCTTCATGCACATCCATGGAGGAAGATTGTATGGTACCAAAATCACCGGCCATACACTGTATTGAAGACTCATGTTGCCAAAAGGATTGAACCCGTCGGATGAGAGCCCGAGCCTCACATTTCGGACCTCAGACGCAAAATGAGGAAACTCCCTGTCTATATGCTTCCAGGCCTCCCCGTCAGCAGGGTGTATAAGGGTATCTTCGCCTTGCAATTCCCTATCAGCGTGCCATCTCATAGATTTGGCCGTGTGTGATGACATGTACAACCGTTCCAGCCTATCCCTCAACGGGAAATACCGAAGTACCTTCATAGGTTTCCTATTGCCTGCAGGAGTCAACTTATACCTGTCACTCTGACATACTGGACATGTGTCAAGGTCACCAAGGTCATTCCCTTCTGGATCTTTACCCCAGAAGAGAACACAATCATATCTGCATGCATGGATCTTGATGTAGGAAAGCCCAAGATCTTTCAGTATACATCGGACCTTATGATGAGTGGTAGGAAGACGATGACCGTGGGGCAGCATCGAAGCAGTGTACTGTAGATACTCATCAACAGCCTTCACAGTCGATTTTGTCTCAACTTTAATCTTCATAACGTCCATCACACTTTCAAGAACCGTTTTCTGACAACCGGGGTACACAGGGGTCTGTTGGAAAGCAAGTAGTTTGTTGTACCTGTCAATACCAGCAGTGTTGACAACTCTAGGGAAGGGCTGCACCGGGTCAGACATATACGGTCCTTCAGAGCATACACCCCTCTCATAAGGAAACATATCGTTGATGAAGGCCGTTGTTGGATCGTTGGATGTACTGCCCATCTCAGAAAACTGCCCATGATCATGCGGACCCCTTGATGATGTTTCACCGTGATATATCCAACATGTGTACTTCTCCCAAAACCCATTACTTTGAAGGTGCTGCCAAACCTTGTCAATTGGAAATTGATACATATCGCTGCGACACTGACATTTAGTGCAAGGACAATAGAAAATTGTATTCCCTTTAGCATTATTGATCACATATTCAATAAAACTAACAACTCCTTTAGCATATCTTTTGTCCCATTTTGGAAGCGAAATCCAACTCTTATCCATATCCTGAGAAAATAACATAATATATATGTATAAACGCTAATTAATTAAATTTACGAATCATTCAATTTATATTATATCTGAGTTAACGTACAATTAATATATATAATAATTACTAATTAATATAATCAAATTAATATATATATATATATATATATATATATATATATATATCAACAACTTCATATATATTATCAAACCCAAATCGATCAACTCAATCACACTCAAAACACAATATAATCAACTCTAATTAAAACACAATATAATCAATTCTAATTAAAACTCAAAATCAATGTGCATAACGAAAATAAAACTCTTAAATCAACTCAAAAACAAGATATATACATATACGTACCTATATATAGCGCCACAAACTAATTTCGGACAGATTTCGACAACACCCAACAATTTCGCCAACCCCAAAATTTTTTCTCCCGTTTTTTTTTTCAAATCAGCTACTGTCTAGATCTGGAAATATAAAGAATTTTAGCCGACGAAATTATATATATCGTCGGCCAAAGTTTTAAAATTTCGTCGGCTATAGTTCACAGACTATAGCCGACGAAAAAAACTATTTTAGCAGACGAAACAACATTTCGTCGGCTAAAGTAGACTTTTAGCCGACGAAAATTTCACTTAGGCGACGAAAGTTTTTTTCGTCGGCTAAAATTCCACTTTAGCCGACGAAAATTTCACTTAGGCGACGAAATTATTTTTCGTCGGCTAAAATGGACTTTAGCCGACGAAAAAAAATTTCGTCGGCCTGCTAATTTTTTTTTCGTCGGCTATGATACTTATTCTGGTAGTGAATTAATGCAACCTGACTAGCTTAGCTAGCTCAGACTCATAAACCTTGTCTATATCTTCATCTTGTGCGCATTTCATGTGTCTTTCAACTCTTTCTCTCCGCCAATCCAATCTCTTCCTAATGGCAGACTACGGCGCCCAGGGGCCTAAACTTGTCTATTCCCACCTCCCAAGACGATGACTGCGACCACAGTCCCAAGTGCGTGGCCGACGCCTGTGGTGGAATACCGTCATCACCACCCAGAACGGTGAAGCTGGAACCGATTTGCGGAAGACCCTGGGTTCGAATAACAGACCACGACCTCCGATTGTGATCACCAAGGAGTGCCGGTCGGGCTTGAAGTCGGTGGTGATCGAGATTTCCACTGGGTCGGATGTGGTGGAGAGCCTGGTGCAGTATGCACGAAGCAGACGTGTGGGGATTAGCGTTCTCCGTGGTTGTGGCTCTGTCTCAAACGTCACACTCCGACACCCTATGCTCCAGTCCCCCCACGCGCCGGCACCGGCTATGTAGCTTCACGGGCTGTTTAACCTGCTGAGTCTGTCGGGCTTGTTCATGGAGTCTCTCAGTGCTTCGTGTTCCTTTGGAGTATGTCTGGCCGGGTCACACGGCCAGGTGTTTAGAGGGATTGTCGGAGGCGAGGTCATAGATGCGGGTCTGGTTGTGGTTGTGGCTGCCACTTTTAACAAACCTAGGTTTTACAAGTTGTCGTCTGATCCTGGCGTTGCTATTGCTGAAGAATCTGATTATGATTATGATACTCTTATGGAGACCAACAATTCATTACTATTGGGTGGTAATGTGGTTGCAGGTCATGCTCATGAGACCACCTGTTGTGCTTCCAGTGGTGCTACTGCGGCGGCGGCCATATCGTCGACGTGTGTGTACGGTGACGGTTTGGGTAGTCCACATCATGATCAACTAGTTGTGCCTGGTATCAAAACTGTGTGGGCCATAATCATTGGCTGGTCTTGTATCAGAAACAGTGTTTTGTGTTCTTTCTGTGTCTTGTGCTCCTAATCAAATAAATATCGAGACTTTCCTTCACAACCTGTCTCCCCCTGAAGGGAAGACGCCCAACTCTTCACCTTTTCATCTTATGTAGTCCAAGCTTCAAATTCAGGTGAATTCTCATTCGGCGCGGCTTTAGTTCCAGTGAGATGACCAACCTTGCCTCGTGCTTTAATCCTCATCTTCATAAGAGGTGCTCATTGTAAGTAGTTAGTCTCATTCAAGGCAATTGTAAATTGAAAGGTCGAGTTGTCTTGTGTGGTGGTATGATAATGGTTGACGACTTGAAGCACAAGGGCAAAAGGATTTCCGTTTTGCTCAGCCATTCGAAAAAGAGAAAAAAAAACTGCTAGTGGTGGGTGTGGGTCCGGCTGGAGAGAGACACGTGCGCCGAGCCGGTGCTTGATAAGTCGAGCCGGTAATTTTGTGTAAATTGTTGCTGTTAGTGGTGTGGTGGGGGCGGGTCTGCTATGTCAGGGAGTGATTTTGATGTGCTTCTCTTTTGTTTATTGTTTTTTCTTCAAAAGAGGTCTGATGATGGTGGAACAAGAGTTTGGCTGCAACTTGTGGTGTGGTTTGTTTGCCTTTTGTGGTGTTTTGCGTTTGGGTTTTGGGATTCGGTATTTGGGAAATTCAGGTGGTGATTATGGTGGTATGCAGCAGAATACGAAATTTGAGTTTTGGCTTTTGATGTGAGTTCATGATTTGTTTGTGGATTTGAGCGGATTCAGGATTTGTTTGTGGATTTGGGTGGATTCATGATTTGTTTGTGGATTTGGGCGGATTCAGGATTTGGTATGGTATTTGATTCAGTAACAATGTATCGGATTTGTGGTTTTCAGATGCAGGATTGAACCTGCTCTGATACCAACTAGAAAAGAATAATTTGATTTGTGTTTCAATGTGTTGTTATTCATTCATCCCTCAAGGGGTATTTATAGTGATACAAGAGTTAGAGAGCTATTCTAAACGTACAAGGAAAGAATTCCCATAATTACAAGATTTCCTACTAATATTAGTAATCCTAATTTGACAACTATTCTACAGATTGGTCGGCGACCCTGAATGCCGACGGAGTCGTCCTTGCGTGGGGTGATCTCTTAGTTCTTACAGGGTGCCGAGACTTAGACGCTTTTTCTTTTTACATGCGTTTTTCATCCGGATGAATTTTGGATATTCGATTCCCAGCTAGGGATATGATAGTAGACTGTTATTAGCTACAAAACCAAGTCTTCACAGAGGTTCATTTCCAAGGTGATCGAAGAAAAATGATCACGAGCATTTTAGTCATCGTCATCGTCATCGTCGCTATCGATCCTCCCGTGAGGCATGACTTCGATCCAGATTCCATCACAGGAAACCGGGTAAGGCTCCAACTGTGTTTGACTCTAGCTACCTAGGGCAAACCCAAAATACTATAGTATATTATGCATGCTCTACGTTCTATATATTCGTCAAGGCGTCAAGCCAATCAGCTGGCACGTCACTACACCCAAATCAGCTTCTAGAGAGTGCAGTAACGGATTTAATAGAACCGTCTTTACTGATTTTGATAGAGACGAAGTTTCTATGACCGTCTTTAATAGTATTACCAGCATATCAAAATTCATCCCTAATAGTGTTAGAGGCGAAATGCGGCGTCATTAAAAACCTTAAAAACACGGTACATCTGTGGCGCAAAATTTTGGATTACTTGTTGAAAAGAAAAAAATTGTAATCTCTGATAAGCCATCAGCGACCCAAATCAAATCTGACCCAGACCCCAATCTTCATCAGTATTGACTCATTGTGAAACCCTCAACCTCTCTCACTAATGAAACCATAAATCTTCAACATGCCAATACTCTCTGGTGTTTGGTTTTTAATTGGAGAGGCAAAGGAGGATCAAAAGAAGCCCTCAAGAACCCAATTCAGATCCGAACCCTTAACAGTGAAGGATGAAGAGGTTTGTTTTCTAATCTGAGGTGTTTGCTTACTATAAATATAAATGGGGGTTATGACATATATGCTAATTGGGTCATTGGAATTTGGAGGAAATTTAGGCTCTGCTTGCTAGGTGTTTGTAGAAATGTTCAGGTGGAAACGGTTGAATGAGATTTTGTTTCAGGTCTTCAATCACTCTAGAATGCTGCTTTAATCGATTCCCCAAGCTTCAATATTTGGGCATGTGTAAGTTTTTTCGGCTCAATCGTTTATGTGTATAATTTGGTTCAGATGTTTGTTGTTGTTGTTGTTGTTGTTTAGTTGTCTTCTTCCTGTGCCTAGGCTTTGGACTATCATTCTCATTTTTTTTTCAGTAACTTCTAGGGAGGTGAATAATGAATATCAGCTCGATAATCTCATTACGCACCAAAAAGATTGTGTGATTTCTAACCTTATTGCAAGTTTTCTGTTAAATTTTCTTGCAACTTTGCTTTAGATTAGTTGACTGTTTTCGAGTTTTGATTTTTCTTGGTGCAGTATCCAATTTTTGGTGTTGCATTATAGACTCGCATTGTGACTCCTTAGGTAATAAATTTATCTTGAAAGTTTCTCTAAGCTTATTCCATTTATTAGTGTAAGGTTTCCTTTTTGTAGAGAATTCAAACATGGTTACGGAAGAAAGACCACATTACAAGGGGAACAACCAGGTCATCCATTTTGGCTAAAACTATAGTTGAAGAAATAGATACAAGCAATCAGCACTCAAATAAGGTTCTCCGTTATTCTTATGCATTTATTTCCTTCTCTTGTCATTTTTATTTTCTAGAGGTATGATTTCTTTTTTATCTTTCCTTTTCTTTATAATATAATATAATATAATGCTCACTGAGGAGTTTGTTATGCAGGAGTATGGCATACCTCTCTACATGTTTTGATGAAACTAATTACTCATCGTTGTTAGTATTTATTTTGATAGGTTCTGTTATCAACTCAGGAGACCTAGACATGCTATATTCGTAGCTGCACTTGCATTTGCTTTAACGACTTCTTCATACAGTATACTGGTTTTGGCCACTACTAGGATATGCAACTATGTCCAAGGTAAATTAAAGTGTTTGATTGATGGCTTCTCTGTCTATAAATTGATGGAATGATAGATACATGATATGATCATTTAGTACAAGTGCTTGATTTTGCTTGATAGAATGATCATATGTTCTATCTGTGTAGATAAAAGAAGAATTAATACGTCATAATTGGCATTAGCCAGCATATGGTGAGGTCTTATGAGTTCTTTTTGTTCATGATTCTTATTTTTTATTTTTTTTTCAGGTCTTATCAATCGTTTTGATCTACTTATATCTTAACTGATATAATCTGATAGGTCTGGAACAAGCTTGTTTTTTTGGTTTCTAGAATTCGTGGCCTATTACTTCAAAGTTAATTATACATGTAAGGAACGGCAGAGCAAAAGGTACACATGTGAGCAACAAATTTGGATATTGGGAAGGGTTCTCAGCATACACAATAAATATTTTTTCAATGAATCAATATAGTATGCAGCTATGTAAATCTTACAGACCACTTATATGTGACCTGTTTTCTTTTGTAGGTTGAGATGCAAAGAGAAGTTTGGGGAAAATGGTTGTCAGGCAAAAGGAGTTTGGAGACTTGCTGGGAGTTGCTGCTACAGGGGATGTAGGTGTTCTTGATTGAGCTGAATTTAAAACTTAGCAAATTTGTATCCAAGTGTATTCAATACTCTGTGCAAGTAAACCATGTATTATACTTCGGCGGTTTATTGTTAAATGTCAAGCCGATTATTACCTAACAGTTCACTAAATAAAATTGTATTCTGTGCAAGTAGCTGTTCTTGAAGCTAGATGAAAATGCATTAGTGAGGCATTCAAAATGATAGTTGTCCGTCTCTAAAAGCAATAGAGGTACCTGCTTAATCTTGGATTTCACCCTTGACAGGACAAACAAAGAAGCTTAATCTTTACTGTATCTGCATTCTCACTTCCTCTTCCATTAACACAAAAGTCTAGAACTTCCAATTATACTAGCCTCCTCTCGTCATAATTGGTCAGGCTGCCGAGTCATTAATTCTGTTCAACCCAATATCCTAGTTCAACAAAACTGAATAGAACAGACACCAAAAAATGAAGCACAGAAGCTCAACGTCTACCAAACTATCTCCAGAAACACATCTTCATCCATTACTTTCAAAATATACACTGTTTCATCTAAATCCACAAATGAACCACCATCACCCATTATTGCCACTTCGAACACCAAACACAGCATCCAGTAATGAACAGCAACCCCAAATCATCAACGCCACCCATCACCGCCCCAAAACTTAACTTCTTCCACACTCCACGTATATCAAACTCAAGCACAACAAAAACCAATTCATGTTTCATACCCAAAACAAAACACCAAAACATTACCATAACTGCCGCAGACCCGCCGTGCACAGTGGCCCACATGGCGGTGCTCTACTGCCTAAAATCCAAACTTCTCCAATTCATATCCAAACTTAAATTCAAGCACACAGACACCAAGAACTCGATAAATAGTCCAACTCGATATATTTATGTCATAAATAAGCTTTTGAACAAAGTGTCAGATACTGAATATGGCTTTAATATCAATATAGGTTTGATCGAGTTAATTTTATGTGAAAAATAACATCTGTCAGAATTTATATTTGAATTTAAGACAAAATATGGGTTAAAACATAAGGAAGTTATTGACAGTCCTTCCATCAAGGAACTTTTATACAAGTGACTGCAGGCAAGATGGATATGAATGCTAATCAACCAACTTTGTATAATACAGTAAAATCACTTGATCTATATTTGACATAGTTTGGATTATAAAAGTGTGTATGCAGTATATGAAAAGTAACATGGACATAGTTGTAAAGGGATTCAAAGCTAAGTTGGGTACAATTCTTGATGTCTATGAGAGTCGTCTAGGCAGATATTCACTACCTCTCAACTGCACACTACTTGATAGGGTAGCAAGCCAAGAAGTTGTTTTAATGCCGCCTAATTGATAGAGCACACTAAATAGTGATGTAGCTGACAACTGAACAGTCACATATCTTCAATGGTTACCTGTATTGGAGCATCATATGTGTTTGGCTCTGATCCTTGGCCTTGCTTTTCATTTCCTCCAATAAGTTACAAGACTGCTGTTTTCATAACTTTTTGCTGTACTTCATTTGAGCTTTTGTCTCCAAATCTTCAATGTGAAATTCGACGCCTTTGTGTTTGCTCTGACAACTTACTTTTGGCCTTTGAGTGTTTGAAGTTTTGTGTTTGCTATTCCATGCTACAAGCTAAATAAATCACCGCCCCATAAACTTATTGCAATGAGAAAAACAGAAACATTACAGTTCAATAATCGAAACTGCTGATAGGCAAATAGAAAATTCCAACAAAATTTGTAGGAATCTCAGATCAACAATGATGTTATATATTGTGTATTTTCAGATTACTATAATGAGAGTATGAGAGAGTTCAATACCACTAATTATGGCTTTGATACGCTTGGACTGTTTGACTTGATCCCTTAACAGAAATATGGATGCTACTGAATAACGACTACCATAGTAAAAGTTCGGTTATGCTTACTTTGCTTGTAAATGCAATCCACTTATTGCGCTACTAGTTGATCAACTTGGTTACAGAATTCATGCTCTGTCGAGCTGCAACCCAATCCTTTCTTCAGGTCTCTCTCTTTGATCATCGCCCTCACTTTCTCAACATCATTCCATCTTTCCATCTCGGCATATAAATTCGACAACAAGACGTAGTAAGCACTATTCCCTGGCTCCAGTTCAACAAGCTTTGCAGCTGCAAACTCGCTCAAGGCCAAGTCCCCATGAGTTTTACCTGCAGCCAGCAATGACCCCAAAATAGCTTTAGTAGGCTCATAAGGCTTTTCTCTTAAGCAATTGACAACCTCTTCAAGACACCCAGCACGAGCCAAGAGGTCAATCATACAAGCATAATGCTTAACGCTAGGCAAAAATCCGTACTTCCCATTCCTCAAGGAACAAAAAATCTGTCTACCAACATCTACCAACCCCGAGTGACTACAAGCACAAAGCACTTGCACCAAAGTAACTTCATCTTCACTAAACCTTTCTTGTTCTGTCCTCCCAAACCGCCTCCTCACCGCTCTTTACAAGAGCAAACCCCTTAATAAGCGCATTCCAAGTAAATGTGTTCTTGTCTTCCATCCCATCCAAAACAGCCAAAGCCTCCTCAACTTTCCCACATGTTCCATACATACCAATAAACGCAGTTCCCAATTTCACATCCAACTCCCACCCCTCCCTCCTTATACATTCATGAATAAACACCCCATCTCCAGCGCCCCAAAGCTCGCACACGCAACCAAAGCATTCACCATCGTCACAGCATTCGGCACCACGTAAGCATACTGCATCAGCTCAAACACAATCAACGCATCGTCATACATCCCCCAATCTCCTATACCTCTTAATCAACCCGGTCCACAACACGACATCTCTCACAGGCATTTCATCAAACACCTTTAGACATATATATCACTCCAATGCCCCAATTTGACAACATGGGTATGTATACATTGGCCTTGAGGGTTTTGGAGGCGGAGATGAAGGCGGAGGCGACGGTGGTGATCAAGCAGACGTTTTGGGTGATGATGTGGGCTTGGATTTTGGAAAAGTGAGCGGCGGAGGAGCAGTGGGTTAGGAGGGAGAGGAGTCTTGTGGTTGCGACGTTGAACTGCGACATGGGTTTTGAGAGCAAAATGATTGAAGGGTTTAAGACTCAGGGTTTTAGTAGTGGCGCGCAACACAACAGGGTTTAAGAAAAGTTTGGGAAAAAAACGGGAAAAAAATGCGCATCCAGGGAATCGAACCCTGGTCAGTACCGTGGGAGGGTACTATGATACCACTACACCAGATGCGCTTATTGTTAATCGTTCTGAAGGAATAATATTAACTCAAAAAAAGAAGTGAACAAATACATAACTTGTTATGAAGGAGAAGACTGATGGAGTCATAAAATTCAATAGGATTGGTGTCTACTGGGTTCTCTTCAAGCTAGAATCTGCATAGTTACCGCAAAAGGTGTGTTTCTTGATTTGATATTGAGTGTTGTTGTTGATCTTTATTGGGTGATGTAGATTTTTCTGTTTCGTGGGTAGGTGTAAAGCTTTAGAATTGGGATTACTTTTGCTTATTCATTGTTTAACATGATTGTTTTTGACTGAATTTGGAATGGAATTATATGATTTTTTCTGTTTATGGGCAGAAATTTATACAGGTGCTATTTCTTAATCGTAGACTCAATATTCCTGGATAGTTGTTATGCTTGTGGTTGGATGGAGGATGATGATAATGTGGTGGGTTCTTGATTATGAAATAGAAATCTGCATACTGAAGAACAATAAGGATTAAAAGATATCTGGGAAATTAGGCCCTTGTCCAAAAGTTTTGCCTTTTTGTTTTGGTCATAAATCTATTAGCCTTCTGCTCTTACTCTTTGCGGTAGCAGATTTAAAAAAAAAAACTTCAGAGATTATTAATGAAAAGTAGTTTTCTTATTAAGTCAGGTACTTTTTTAGCCACCGTTCTATGTTCTTCTGTGTAGACCCTTGAGAAGAATGAGGATAGTGGGACTGAAGGGTGGGATTTCGTCTGGGAAGAGTACTGTCTCAAATCTCTTCAAGGCCCATGACATTCCTGTGGCTCGGGTAAGTGATGAGCAAAAGATGAAACATACTAATTTAGGCAATTTAAGAAAAATGTGGTGGATTATTCATCTTTGGTTTCAGGATGTATTGAAGAAGGGAACTGGTGGATGGAAAAAGGTTGTTTCAGCATTTGGAGATGACATTCTGCAACCTGATGGAGAAGTTGATAGGCCTAAAGTAGGCCAAATTCTATTCTCTAATCCTGAAATGCGTCAACTTTTGAACCGGTATGTGCATTCTCTGAAATTGGGTAATTTTATTATGTGATCTTTCTGAGAGCATCTCTTTGTAACACTGTTAGCATTGTTATCAACTATTCTGAATTATACGTGGTGTGGTGGAGCCAACTGTACTGATTTACATGTTTACACCTTTTGATCTACTGATTGCTTGCTGAATGTTATTGATTTTAAAATTTGTTTAACAGCTAGATAATTTGTTGGACTGCGTTATAAAAATAATTACATGCCTGTAACAACTTAATTATATTTGTCTTTTTTTGTAGACTACTTTCTCCTTACATATCATCTGGAATCTTTTGGGAAATTTCTAGCTATGGCTGAAGGAGTTTAAGGTTATTGTTCTTGATGTCCCTCTGTTGTTCGAGGCCAAGATGGACAGATGGACAAAGCCCATTATCATTGTATGGGTTGATCCTGAAACACAACTTAAGAGACTCATGATGAGGGACAGCACAAGTGAGGATGATGCTCTAAACCGAATAAACGCTCAGATGTCACTTGGTTTAAAGAGGGACAAAGCCCATTATCATTGTATGGGTTGATCCTGAAACACAACTTAAGAGACTCATGATGAGGGACAGCACAAGTGAGGATGATGCTCTAAACCGAATAAACGCTCAGATGTCACTTGGTTTAAAGAGGGATAATGCAGACATAGTGATTGATAACACTGGATCACGAGAGGATTTAGAAGAGAAGTTTAGGAGTGTGCTATTTGAGATCAAAAAGCCCTTGACATGGACTGAATTTTGGCTTTCTCAACAAGGTGCTTCATCTGCTCTTGTCTCCATTATCATAGGTGTTCTTATGTTCAGAAAAGTTTATAATAGTGGCAGTAAATTATAGCAATCTTGAAGTTGTATTTGTTATGAATTTGATCTAAATCTCCCTCTTTGTGGTAGTTGAAAAGAGAAGAGCTTCACTGTGTTTGTAGCAATAATGATGAATGATTACATGCATTTACTATCTAAAATTATTGCATAAGGTCTTCAGTTTCCTAAATATGTAGGTTATATTTCTGTCTAAAAGTAGAAAACTAGTATGTGTTTAATGTGAAGATGGCTCATCTGGGCATTGTTCTTACTGGGAATAGGTTAATTTTGTCTTCTAAGTGCATATCAGGGTTTATTTAGATCTCTGATATCTTTATGTCCAACCTTAGGATGCAAGGAGCCAAGGAGACAGGTGGGAAGTTAAGAAACTGAGTAGTACACTTTAACATGACTGTTGAAATGTCAAGGTGTTTGGGCTTAAAAGAGAGTCGAGTCGTTCTGCTGATATTTTGGGCTGCATTTACGGTGTTTTAACCTTTTATCCATTCATTTTCGAGTTTCGATGTCTATTTAGGGTGTTTTAACCTTTTATCCATTCATAATGATCTTGTCTGTTACCTCTATTGTGTACCAAATACGTTAAAGTGAGAACTATTGTGAGTGCCCAGTGTAGTCATAAGGCACTCCAGTGATCTAGATCTGGAAAAACATTGGCTTACACAAAGTGCAGATAAGTGAAGCCCCATTACAGTGTTGTCTGCTGTGACAATATTGAAGATTTGTGTTCAAATGATATTGACCTCTACATTTGCCTTTGATCTCTATTGCTAAAATACTCTTTGAGCAAAGGCGCTGCCATTGTTTAGTAATCTTTTCATCTCTTCCAGTTGCATTTGGGATTGATCATCGTTATCTTTTTGTATGCTTTTTTGCCTTTGTATTTGCAAGGACACATATTGCTGGCAAGCACATTGATTGTTAACTACTATCTGTTTCTTCATTAAAAAGCTGCTTTCTTCTCCCATTTGATAAAGGAATTAACTGATCTTCTTTGGCAACTTGAGTAAGGAGTAGGCCATTTGTGGGGTTTTTATAGAATTTTTTCGAATTGGCATTTACTGCTGCAGTTACGTGCTATATATATAGGCCCCCTTCTATGGAGGGATTCCTATTTTTGGTTTATTTATAGGAATAGACATTCGATAAACTTTTCAATCACATAACATCTCCACCGTTCAATATGTAGATATATATATATATATATCATTTCTGTAAAATTTCATCAAATTTGGTGATGGTTAAGACTTTAAAATAACTGAAATCATTTGACGGATCAAATCTGTCAAACTTGAACCGTTAATATCTATAATTTTAATTCGCAGTTTTGAACATCTTAACGATCACCGATTTAGATGAAATTTTGCAGAGGTGATCTATATATTAGGACCTAAGAATTGACCAGTTAAGATTGAAAAATATGATCGAAAAGTTTTGTCGAGGGATCCCTATTTTTAGTTTATTTATAGAGATAAGCATTTGACAAACTTTTTGATCACTTTTTCTAATCTTAACCGTTCAATTCTTAGGTCCTAATATATAGATCACTTCTGCAAAATTTCATCCAAATCGGTGATCGTTAAGATGTTCAAAACTGTGAATTAAAATTATAGACATCAACGGTTCAAGTTTGACAGATTTGATCCTTCAAATGATTTCAGTTGTTTTAAAGCCTTAACGATTATCAAATTTGATGAAATTTTACAGAAATGATCTATATATATGCATCTACATATTGAATGGTGGAGATGTTATGTGATCGAAAAGTTTGTCGAATGCATATCCTTATAAATAAACTAAAAATAGGGATCCCTCAATAGAAGGGTCATATTATATATATATATATATATATATATATATATATTTAAGAGTTCCAAATCAGATACATTTTAGATACGTTTACTTGCATGAAATGAAATTGAAATGATTCTGACATAGGAGAATTCTAGCGTTTACTTACATAATGGAATTAGAATAGGTGTGTGTCTCACCTCATAATAAGGAATTGATTCCTTAACAGGTGTGATTTGAAATGACACCATCATGAATGAACTTTTATACCCGAAATATCCTCTTTAATTTTATTATGCTAATAAAATTGAAGAATTTGTTTAAAGATGCTTTTAATGTCAATTTTTTCATACAGGGCTTTTTTATATATGCTAATAATATATATTATTTGTAAAAGGTGTTTAATTTTATTTTTATTTATAAAATTGCTTGCTTGATATTACTAAAATGTATAAAAATATGATGCCTTAATTTTGATGTTCAACCCTAGCAACTTGCGGCTTGAGATACACTCAAAAGGTTAGTATTAGGTCCAGATGATATTGATAAATCATGATAGGAGAGAATGTATGCAAGGACGATATTGCAATATATATAAGCACACTTGTAGCATTTGTATTATATTATTAACATGTAATAGAAATAGTCCTTTAGTTTGTTGATTATATATACATAATTTTTAAGGGGTAATCACTTATAAAGAACAAACCAAATTTAAAACAAAAAACTTACTTTTAATATTTTTTAGACAAATTAGGACATAGGTATGAGGCCTGATACCATTAATAACATGTTTGAACCCATTTTCGATAGTAAATACCAAAATACCTTACTTTTAAAATACAATTATGATTATTGCCACATAAATATCTACTGCATCTTTCTGATTCTGCATATTCAACATCTCTCTCTTACCAAATCTCATCATGATCACTTTTCACTAATCAATTCATGTCACGATCTCTCCCCCACCCCTCTCTCTCTCTCTCTCATATCTACCAGATCCCATCATCACCGATTTCATTCCATGACACGATCTGATATGCCACACCTCCATTACCACACCTTTATCTTCCGCAGCGGCGATCACCTTGAATGACTAACTCATTGTCTCGTTGCGCCAAACATGGCTGACAATTGTGTCTAAAGAGTCGACTGACACATATACACTTGTCTTGTCAAATAAATGTGCTACTAGTGTTGGCTGCTAATGTGTGGATAGATGAATCGCTGCTACTGTGCGAAGAGATGAATCACTGTTATTGTTGGTTGCTACTAATGAAAAGGTAAAGTTGTTGCTACTGTGTCGATAGATGAATCACTGCTACTGTGCGAATAGATGAATCACTGCTACTATTCGCTGCTACTGATGAAAAGGTAAAGTTGCTGATACTATGTGGATAGATGAATCATTGCTACTGTGTGAAGAGATGAATCACTGCTACTATTGGTTGCTACTGATGAAAAAGTAAAGTTTCTGCTACTATTGAAAAACACTACCAGAACAACCACTTTAGCCGATGAAATTTTTTCGTCTGCTAAACCCTAAATTTCGTCGGCTAAGAAGTCGTCGGGCAAAATCCGTCGGCCAACACTGTAGCCGACGAAATTACTGTTCATCGTCGGCTAAAGTCATTTATTTAGCCGACGAAAAAATTTTTCGTCGCTTAATTTCTAGACTTTAGCCTACTAATTTTTAGACCTTAGCCGACGAAATTTTATTAAAATTCGTCGGCTATAGCTATGATTTTTATTTATTTATTTAACTTTAGCCGACGAATTTTAGGGTAATTCGTCGGCTATAGTTATTTTTTCTTTTTTTTTTAAATTTTAGCCGACGAATTTTATTAAATTTCGTCGGCTATAGCTATTATTTTTATTTATTTATTTAACTTTAGCCGACGAATTTTAGGGTAATTCGTCGGCTATAGTTTTTTTTAAAAAAAATTTTAGCCGACAAATTTTATTAAAATTTCGTCGGCTATAGCTATTTTAATTTTTTCATATTTTTTTTCTTTTTTAATTTCTTGTATTTTTGATTAAAATTTTTACTTCTTTTTCGTTTTTACACCGGTGGTGGAGAAGGACAAGAGGAGGAGGAGGAGAAGAGGAGAGGAGGAGGAGAAGGAGAAGGTTAGGAGAGGGAGAGGAGGAGGAGGAAGAAGAAGAAGAAGAAGAAGAAGAAGGAGGAGAAGAAGAAGAATTTAGGGAAGGAAGAGGAAGGAGAAGGATTTAGAGGAGGAAGGAGGAGGAGAGGAGGAGAAGGTTAGGAGAGGGAGAGGAGGAGGGAAGATGAAGAGGAGGAGGAGAAAGATGAAAGATATAGAAAATTTTGAACTTTAGCCGACGAAATTTCGTCGGCTAAAGTTCAAAATTTTAGTCGAAAAATTTCAAAATTTTAAAAATCACTGCCAAAAAATTTAAATTTTTAATTAACTTTAGCCGACGAAATTATGGTAATTTGTCGGCTATAGTTATTTATTTATTTTATTTATTTATTTAACCTTAGCCGACGAAATACCCTAATTTCGTCGGCTATAGTTATTTATTTTATTTATTTATTTAACTTTAACCGACGAATTACCCTAATTTCGTCGGCTAAAACCCAAAACCCTATACGTAGAAGCTTCAAACGAAAAAAAGTCGTGAAATAAGATATCTCCGGTAGTTATTTTTCATAAAATTTTTATACCACTGGTTGCGTCTCATCGATTTGAAACTATTTTCAATTGAAGGTCCGGACAAAATACGTAATTTAGACGGTCAAATGATCGTTTCCGTGCGTTAAGGGGTTTGACTTACGTGATTGACCGTAAGGATCGAGCCCTTAACGTTGTCAGATTAAGTTAAATTTTTTCCTATATACATATTTCAACATAATGATCATATCAAACGGTCAGAATTTTGTTTCTCAACTTTGATCATCGGAATCACAACATGCGTACTAATGTTGTATAACTTGTTTACTAAGCTTTAAGTAAATGTTTTGTTTCTAAAACAAACTGTACGTAGAAACTTCAAACGCAAAAAAGTTGTGAAATAAGATATGACCGGAATGGTGAAATACGCCTACAGTTGAAAAATCACGTAATTCCGGTAAAGTCTCGGTGTCGATAGTTGCAGTCAATACAATATAGAGCTTTGACTTACGAGATTGACCGTCTAGATGAAGTCTTTAAAATTATCGGATAAAGTTGAATTTTTTACCAGAGATATATTTCAACATATTGATGATATCTGACGGTCTTATTTTTGTTTGTGAATTTTGATGACCGGAATCACAACATGCCTACTATTTACCATTATTTATCTATATGGGGAGGCCTATCATAGAGGGGTAAATGTCTCAAAATTTTTAGATGGACAGTTGCGTCTCATTATGATGAGTGTTTGTTGTGTTGAAGGTTCGGCCAAAATACCTCATATAGGTGTAGATATGGACATTTTCGTGTGTTAAGCGTTTAGAAAAACTTCATTTTGAAGCCTTAAACGAACTCGGATGGCCAAAAAAGCCTGTATGTCATGGCATTAGCGATGAGTTTTACTCGTACGGCCGTTCTGCTTCCAGATTGGTATCACAATAGTCAATCAGACACCGAAATATCCGTAGTGCAATTTTATAACTAAAAGTTACTTTAGCCGACGAAATACCCTAATTTCGTCGGCTAAACTTTTCAAATTTCGTTGGCTAAAGTTCACATACTATAGACGGCGAAAAAAGCACTTTAGCCGACGAAATTTTTTTTTGTCGGCTAAAATTTAACTATAGCCGACGAAAAAATTAGTTTAGCCGACGAAATTTTTTTTCGTCGGCTAAAATTCCACTTTAGCCGACGAAATTTTAACTTAGGCGATGAAAAAAAATTTGTCGGCTAAAGTAGACTTTAATCGACGAAAAAAAATTTCGTCGGTCTGTTTTTAAATATTTCGTCGGCTATAGTCTTTTTTCTAGTAATGAAAGTAAATTGTTGCTACTGTTGGAGTATTTGTTGCTGCTACACTGGTTCTAAAGTTAAATTAGTAGTTACGGTGTGCTGGTGTCGAGGGGGCAGTAGCAGCGTACTGGCGTTGAGGAGGCAATAACAGGAAGGATGTTTTAATTAGGGACAAAATTGTAAATATGCAATACCACATGACATCAATATAACAATTTGTCCTATTTGTAAAAGTTTATCCTTATTTATTTAGTAATATGTTTAATGGACCTTTTTGTCAATTAAAATTTGGTTAGTAACTAGTTTCTAGTTTATTAATTTTTTTAACTAAGACAATCAAAGCGACAAACAAAACTAAATCAACGTATAAGAAAAAAAATTGTGTTGAGAATGATTGATACGTGCAGCGGCTTTTATCAGGGATATTTTAGTAATTAGTTAGATTTGTATTCTAATTCTATTTGGTAGGTAAACAACTCAATAAGATTGAAATCTCCGCATATGATTCCATTTTGTCTCACATTCCTTCCGTCTATCATTCATGATAAATTAAATTCTAAGTAAGTAAACGTGTCATTTATTTTAAAAGAGGAGTTCCTTATCTAGGGATTAGATGCTTTTGATAAAGTAGTCTGGGTCAACTCCAAAACCAATTGGCAATGAAGATAATAGCTCAAACCCTTATACACCACAAGCAATGTCTCATTTTTCCTGATGTGAGATTGATATCTCAACAAGTCCCCGCACGTGTGACGAATTTTTAAGCCTAACACATGGACAACATTTTGGGTTGACGTGGAGTTTGTGTGACCTTTGAGCTTCACATGTGGACGGGTGTAACCCGCTCTGATACCATGATAAAGTAGTCTAGGGTTTAACTCCAAACTAATTGACAATGAAGAGAGTAGTCCAAACCCTTATAAACTACAAACAAAGTCTCATTTTTCCCAATATGAAATTGATATCTCAATAACATTTTACTTGTCAAATAGGTTTGAATTATTTTTGGTGGTATAAGTTGATAAAGTTCCATTGTCAACAATCCGGTTGCAATTTCTTTGTCCTAGTTTATTAGTTACCTAGGAATAGACCAAAAATCCATCAAATTTTATTTTGAAACTTTGAAAAAAGGAAGTTGGCTAAGTTTCGAACTCGGTTACTTTTCACCTTGACAGTTCACCAAACCATCTACAGATTATGTTACTGTAGGTCAGTAGGTTAGTGCATTGTCAAAATTGCTAGAGCTATTACATCAAATTTACTAGTCAATTAGGCTTAAAAGATTCGTGCTGGTTATGGTCATGGAGATACGGTTACATTATTGAACAATTGGGTTGCTTTTTCTTTGTTCTAGTTCAGTGTTCACTAGTTACCTGGTAATAGTCCAAAAACCCATAGAAAGTTGGTTGAAACTTCGAAAGCAAAGCAAAGCAAAGGAAGCTGCCTTAGAGCACCTGTACCGGTTAAGAGGAGGCTGCTCGTGCTACTCGGCTCGATCTCTAGCTCGTGCTACTCGGCTCGATCTCTAGCTCGTGCTTCGGTCAACATGCGGTCACCGCAGGAGGAGGCCGCCAGTGCTCTTGCTAGGAAGGGCTGCTCGTGTTATTCGACTGAGACCCACGCTGATTTCCGTCACCCACTTGAGTAGCTTCACCTGAGGAGGCGTGCTCCAACTCGTGCTATCGGAGCTCGACCTCGAGGACGAGCAACAGGTGAAGGAGAGGTCAAAACAGCTTGTGCTGCTCGGGGTGGGATCGGTGCACGCTGCTTCGGGGGCTGAAATGCTTCCTCGCACTATTTGACCTGGGGAACTATAGAGCTCGTGCCGGAATTCTTAACCGATGCAGGTGCTCTTAGTGTTTTCAAACTCTGTTAGTTTTTCACCTTGACATTCCGCCATCTGCACATCAATATGTTACTGTAGTTAGGGCATTGTAGAAGTTGCTAGAGCCATTTAGATCAATTTATAGCACCATTCTGGTTAGTTCAAATTTAAAGGGGAATAGTTACTGCTCTGGATCCTTCTTTGATTACTTAGAACCTTCTAGCCCCTCATCATTTTGGTAGTACCTCATCTAGATCAATTAATGTTGAGATATTTATCTCACATCAGGAATATATGACCTTGTTTATATGTTAATAAAGATTTGGGTCTCTCCAACTATTACCAATTAATTTTAGAGTTGAATCTCAGACTACTTTATCATGCTATTAGAGCTGGTTACGTCCATGTGTGAAACTTAAATGTCACATGAATCTATGTCAACTCAAAATGTTGTCCACGTGTTAGACTTGAAAATTCTCTACTTGTACATAAACGTGTTGAGATAGATAGAAAATATGAAACCTTATATATATATATATATGTGTGTTAATAAGGATTTAGGTCTCTCCGAGCATGGTTAATTCATTTTGAAATTGAATGCATATATATATATATATATATATATATATATATATATATATATATATATATATATATATGTGTTAATAAGGATTTAGGTCTCTCCGAGCATGGTTAATTCATTTTGAAATTGAATGCAAAACAACTTATTCAATTACCGATACTACCACACCTGAATACCAGTAAAAAAAAGTGATGATTAAAGCCTAGAAACTAAGACCGTCTGATCATTGGGTAACTGCAAAAGATGCATCAAAAGCCACAAGAGGACCCTCACACGGTCACCACATTTCCCCTAGGTAAAAAAGTAGTCATCATCAATCAAATGCTCTGGTCACTTCTCCACGGGAATAGTTAAGAGTTGGATTGATGATATCTGCCTATCTGGAAATGTAAATTTTATCATAATGATATTTCAGTTTTCACATACAATTTCAAACTCATGTTTGAGTGTGAGTTTTTGAATGATTGCCTGCAGTCAATTCTAGTTAAGCTTCTTCAGTTCTAGATTGCTGATGTGTCTGAGATGTGGTGGTTTATTTAGATGTGAAGGTGATGTGGCATCCACACCAGATGCCTTCGCTTTTCTTTAGAGCTCACTCTCTATATTCCTTCCTCCTTAAACCTCAGCTTACACAACACACTCTAAGCTACTTTCATTTCCTTCCCCAATTTTCTCTCTCTCTCTCTCTCTCTTCTCTCACATGGCAACAAAACCAGCTGAAGAATCTCCTGGCTTGAAATACAAGGTAAGTAATAGTTAAAGTTTTTCATGAATTAGAATATTATCTTGGTCTCAAACTGTTACTATCTAACCAAATCCATATGATCTCCTCTGATTTACAGACATGGGTGTTGAAAGTCTCAATTCATTGTGAAGGCTGCAAAAAGAAAGTCAAGAAAGTTCTTCAAAGCATTGAAGGCAAGTACATATCTAATCTTACTTGTGTGTTAGTGGATTTTTGTGATCATCGTATGGTTGAGTGTTCACTCTTCTGTTACTGGATTCATATGATCACCATACAACGTATCTAAGATATGCTCATAATTAAGGAATTTCCATGAATTGTTCACAGGGGTTTACACTATTACGATTGATTCTCAGCAGCATAAGGTCACAGTGACTGGCAACGTGGAGGCAGAGACCTTGCTCAAGAAGCTATTGAGGTCAAATAAGCATGCCGAGCTTTGGCCAGAACCTAAGAAGGGGAAAAAGTCTAAGAAGAACAAAGAAAGTGATGAAGCAGATGGTGAGAATGGTGAGGAAGCGAAAAAATCTACTGAGAAAAACCAACAAGCTGATGAAAATGGTGGTGATGATGCTGATGAGGGTGAGTCGGACAAAGAGGGCGGGAATCAAAGCAATGAAGCTGGTGGAGAACAAAGTGTTGGTGCTGCCGCTGGGGGAGCCAAAAAGAAGAAAAAGAAAAAGAAGAAGAACGGGCAAAATGGGAATCCTCCAAATGGCGGCACTGGCACCCCCGGTGGTGATGCACATCCTCATCCGGCGATTGCTAATGGGTCGCATATGGTTGGT
Organism: Comarum palustre; assembly: GCA_951800085.1. Taxonomy (NCBI): domain Eukaryota; kingdom Viridiplantae; phylum Streptophyta; class Magnoliopsida; order Rosales; family Rosaceae; genus Comarum; species Comarum palustre. Next base: position 12,750,337 of record OX637589.1, read on the forward strand.
CCGGACATGTCTCACCCAATGGCTGCCATGAATCTCGGCCCACCCATCCAACATATGTACCCGGGTCCTTACCCGCCGCCGGTGTATTATCAGCCTCCTCCGGCGGCATATGGGCTAAGTTACAGTACGACGTATCCAAGCACTAGTGCTTCATATTTTACCCCTTCTATGCATGATATCACGTACTATCAGCCGGACATCTACTTGCCGTCTGATCCTGTCGATTCATATACCGACGATGATGATGAACAAACTGGCTGCTACATCATGTGAAGATGTTGTGCAATATTAAGAGTATCTATGGTGTGTTCTGGGGAAAGGGGAGGCTTAACTCTGTACAACGTATTGGTTAAGATATGACATGGTTGTGCTTGGTGTAATTAGGGTTTAGGGGGAGAAATAAAAAGGGCTCCTATAATGGGTTTGGTCTTTTATGTAATAGTGTTTGGCTGCTCTTGTGCACTATGTGTTTGACTAGCTAATAGAAATAGCCTTGTAATGTATTTTGTTACTTGTAGTACCTTAAAAATCTTCTTTTTTTTGCTTTCAAATTGATCTGGAAAGTACGTAGTCTTTTGTTTTGGAAATCTGTCTCATCAGTCTCTCTATGTTGGAAAGCTGGCTTCTTTTCAAGCCAAATTAAGTTACTCAGCAATCTTCAAGATCCCAAATCCCTCAATTAGCGTCTTAATAGTTGTTCATGTTTATCAAAAATCCATGCGTGCCAAGCTATATATATAGCGAAGTTTTGTTTTAAAATTAAAGTGTGAAGTTTTTTATATGACCTATTTTTCGGTCATATTTTCACCGTTCAGTTTGTAAAACCTAATTCATAGATCATTTCTGTTAAATTTCATTCAAATTAGTGATCGTTTAGGTATCAAATTTGATTAAATCAATAAACGGAACATGATTTTGTCTAACCAAAACTGTCTGTGTAAATAACAATTATGAAAAGTCAAACAATCATCAAATTCAATGACTTAACTATAATTTCATAACTTAACTAAGGTACGGACGTCCAATTTGAAACGAACCGTGTGTGTATATATAGGTCCGTTATCCACCGTCTGGCGTCGACGACGGTTTTTCTCATGCTGGATGAACAGCAGAGGCATCCAATACTACATAACCACGAAGAAAAAGATCAAGGAGATCAAGATTGAAGCTCTAGGCAGCAATTTCAGTCAAAACATCATGATTAATCAAGATCAGCTGGAAACTTGCAGCCGGCGAGTCCCCTAATGGAAGGTCAATATCAAGGTCTGTTGTCCCTCCGACAAGAAGAGGAGGCGTAGTCAGAGCTTGGCGGTGAAGAACGGAGGAACGTCTGCACTTTATTGGATTTGCGGACGTCCGCTTCTGAACGACTCTATATATATACACACACGTTGATATATAGTTAACAACTTGTTTCCAACAGTTTTAGTTTTCTTGAATGAGAAGTATACTCTAGTGATGCAATGTTTTAATCTTCATATCATGATCTTTCCAAAAGCAACGTGCTTTCTCTCTTTTGGTACAAATGTCTATAGAAAACTTTGCCTTATTGCAATAATGTGAGGGATGTAGATGCAGTGTGTGCTCCTTTGGACTGAAAGCTGGTCCTTCTGGTACTTGTTTTAATCTTTTTTCTTTCTTTCTTTTTGAGTCCCAAAACGGATCATATGTATAATGAAATCGGGGACCAAAACCAATGGAAAAATCTAGGGAGAGATATCAACTCACTTTCAGTGGATCGATTTGAAGTTTTCAACAGATCATTCTCTGCAGCTTTTCTAAATATGAGCTTTGTTTAAGGTAATAATGAAGCAAATCAACTAAGAAATAAGGGAAAACAAAAACAAAGATAATAGTATAACATTTGAGGGATTTTTCATTTCTCTGAATATATCTTTTCAATCCGAAAAATATAAAAGAAAATTTTCTGAGTTCTAATTTTCAAAGTTAGTGTTTTAGTTGGTGAGCCAATACACTTGCAGAATTAATCAGGTTATGGATAGCTAATGATTAGAATATTCACTTACAGATGGGATTATACCTCTTTTTCATCACACAAAAGTGAGCACACCAAAACTTGTTTATAGGTCAAAGAGAATGCAATATGTTGGCTAAATATGCAATTATGTATAATATTCTACTAGCATAACAATGAGTCAACTGTGTTTCATCAAATTGTAGAGGAAGCAGTAGCATGACAACTAAAGTTGTAATCTCTAATGGTTGTTCTATTTGGATTATATAGAGATGGAATGATATGATTTTGATCTTTGGCCCTCATGGGATAGTGATCGATTTGATCGAATCTACAAAACAATCCTCTTTTCGATCCTGAACCCTAACCCCCCCCCCACCCAAAAGAAAAGAAAGTCATTTTGCGTTGCCTTAGCTTCATCTTTATCGTACGTATTTTGAAACCCTACATGTATATGCACCTCGCTGGCTTTGCTATGTAGTCACACATTTAGGTTTTTCTATGTACTATTCATTCCAACAATGTGCAAGTATGAATACGAAAGAACAATCTCGCTTCATGAACTCAGAATCAATCTGGAAATCATATATAACCCTGCTACGCATACGAAGTTGGGGAAATTGATTAGTTGGCTCTTTAATCTCAGGAAATTGACCTACCAAGTTGGGGACCCTTGGCCTCACGATAGGTCATAGTTATATAATGCGACAAGTAGTTTTCCTCCTGGCTTAGAATACATGCCTTGACCCACTTTGATACTATTTAGGTTGACCCAAAACCTTAATAGTAGAAGATGAATTTGGAAATGAAATGGTCGATCTGGTGGTACCATGCATGCATGTAAACCTGCATATCAAGTTAGGTTAAACTTTTATGCTCCTAATAACAGAAGCAAGTGTGAGTTGATAGTGTAGTTGATGGTTATATCATTGTGTTAATTAGTTAGCTATCTTTATTCTCAGGAAATTGACCTACCAAGTTAGGGACCCTTGGCCTCACGATAGGTCATAGTTATATGATGCAGCAAGTAGTTTTCCTTGTGTGGCTTACATGCATAGCTGATACACTTTGACAACATTTAGGTTGGCCCTAACCATCAAACTTGTCACAGTTAGGACAAGCGGCCATAAGACAGCAGCGTCAGCTACATAAACGTCAAGCCGATACTCGAACACTAGTGGAGTATAGCTCTTAACTGACGGAATAATTTCGTCTGCTAAGAGTCATTTTTCGTCTTCTGATATCTTAGTCGACGGAATTTTTGTCGAATAAGATCCGTCGGTGAAGACAATAGCCGACAGAATAAATTTTTCTATCGGCTAAAAGACAACTTAGTGAACGAAATTTCGTCAACTAAGATCTGTCGGCAAAAACCCTTACAGACAGAACTTTTCCGCCGGATAAGATCCTAGTAAACGGAATTATTTTAAAATAAAAACAAATTAATAATCCTCTTAGCCGACATAATATTCCATATGTAAACCTTAAAAAATAATATAAAAAAGTCATCGATCTCCGGCCGACAATCCACCGCCGGCCAATCTGAATCCACCACCACCACCACACACCATCATCAACACCACTACCACTACTACAATTAACCACTGATGCGACAAAAAAAAATTTATCGCATCAGTTTGAACTTATGGGACGAAAAAAAGACAGGAATATAGAGGAAGGCGCCAGCAAGTCAACACAGTCGTTGTAGGCACGTACGGGAAACGTTTAATAGATACAAGGTTCAAATCCCGCGACCCCCACTGGTTTGATTCCCAAAGAAAGATAGAAGAGGGACACAATGATGCAAACATCATGAGGATGCTAGCCACGATACAAACGACTGCCGCCATTTGTAGAGGGTCATAGATGAAATGCAGTGAGACAGAAAGCTGCCAAGGGTGGAGCCAAGACAGCAACAGGCACCAATGGTGGGTAACGTCGAGCTCAAACGAATCAACATGATTGACGACGGGGCACCACTTACAAACATGTCTAACAGGACCAAGAAGCTGTAATGCGGTATGTATAAGAGAATCACCTAAGGAGTATCAATCATATTTCATGTGATAGAACGGTCAAAATAACAAAACAAGGGTACGAGCCCATTACGTTCACTGAGGAAGAACATGGAATTAACAGGCCATATGATGACCCTTTCCTATGCGATATAGTCATAGCAGGAGAGTTCAGCGTAGGGAGCGTTCTAATAGACAGCATGTCGGCAATAAACAGTATGTTCAGCCACTACCACAAGAAGTTGGAAAGGGCAAAGAATGAATTGATAAAAGACCACGAGCCGCTACTTAGATTTTCAGGAGACATAGTAGTCCAACCCCTGGGGTCAGACATGATGGCGGTCTAAATTGGAACACCCCTTGTACGGCAAAGATGGATTGCCAATTCATTATCGTTAACTGTTATAACTCTTATAACGCCATCTTGGGGCGCCCAATGCTGAACATGATGAAGTGCACAGTGGCATGATATATGTTGTTAATGAAACTCTCAACTCCCCATGGGACAAGGATGGTTAGAGGAAGCCACATGGTGGCAAGAGAGTGTTACATGACATCGGTGCTACAAACCAAGAAGATGAGAGAGATCTTGTCAACAACAGCAGGGAAGGAGCTCACTGATAAGCTAGATGACCCTAGAGAGCAGGATGAGAAATACGCTTCTAAGACTCTAGCAAATCTCGAGACATCAGTAAGGGCGATAAGCATTTCTGATAAGTTTCTGGAGACGAAGATCAAGATAGGAACCCAGTTGGATCTCGTCATAGCCGAGGAGCTGATCCAGTTTCTTAGGGAGAATGCTAAGGCATTTGCTTGGTCTTACGCCGACATGACTGACATAGAAAGAGATGTCATAGAGCACGAACTCTCCATCTAACCATCATCCCACCCAATCAAGTAGAAGAGAAAGACGTTTGATGATGAGAAATATGCCGCCATGAAGTAGGAGGTTACCAAGCTTCAGGAGCGGGGGGTTTTTGCGCCAAGTCCATTATCCATCATGGTTAGCAAATGTAGTGATGGTCCACAAGCCAAATATGAAATGGCGGATATGTGTCGACTACATGGACCTCAATAAGGCATGTCCAAAGGATTGATTCCCGCTACCTACAACATGTCATTTGGCCTCAAGAATGCTGGGGCAACTTGGATGAGGTTATGCATGAAAATGTTTTTTGAGCATCTAGGCAAAATAATCGAGGTATATGTGGATGACATGATTGTAAAGAGCAAGGAAACAGTGGATCATATAGACCATCTGAGGATCATCTTCACCATTATCCTTAAATATGTCATGAGAATGAACCTGGAAAAGTGCTACTTTGAGGTAACAAAAAGCAAGTTCTTATGTTATATGATTAGCTAGAGGGGAACAGAGGCTAACCCTAAGAAGGTTAAGACGATCATGGATATGCAGATTCCCACGAAGGAGGAGGTAGAGATGCTTCAAGGTTTGCTAACATCTTTGTCAAGATTCATTGACAGGTGAACAGATAAATGCATCCCATTCTTCAAAGCCCTGAGACGCCCAACATGAAAGGAGGTCGATTGGTCCCCCGTTATGTGGCGACATTTCAAGGCATCAAGGACTACATCGCTTCAATCTCCCTGCTATCTATTTCAATCACAGGAGAAACACTCTATCTATACATATTAGTGTCCAAGACAGCCCTAAGTGTTGTGCTATTAAGAAAAGAAGAGAAAGAATAACTACTAGTATTCTATGCAGGAAAGGAATAAACATGACAGAAGCAAGATATCCACCACTTAAGAAGATGGCTCTAGCACTGATCACAACAGCCAGAAGACTCTGCCATTACTGTTAAGCATATCCAATCCATGTACTCAAAAGCCAGCCACTCAAACAGTTATTGCAGAACCCAGAATATAGTGGCCGGCTCAGCAAGTAGGTCATAGAGCTTAGTGAGTTCGACATTGAGTTCAGTCCAAAGACTGCTACAAAAGGGCAGGCGCTAGCAGACTTTATAACTGAATACACAGAATGCGAAGACGCCTTCGAGGAAGTAGAGCCTATGGAATCAACAGAAGATGAATCGAAGGAAGGACAACAACAATAATCAGAGTGAAGCCTGCATGTTGATGGCTCTTCTTGTGCAAAAGCTAGTGGAGCTGAAATCATCCTAACAAGACCAGGGGGATTAGAGTTGGAATATGCTTTGAAGTTTAACTTCAAAGCATTAAACAATACAGCGGAGTATGAAGCCCTAATAACCAATGTTCTAAATATCGGGATATATCGGTGATATATGGCTGATATTTAGAATCTGATATGATAAGTACCATATCGTCTCAATATATCGGTTAACTCAAAATATCGGGTCAACTCGCGATATATCGGGTCAAACTCGATTTGATTGGATATTTCAGTGATTTTTTTTAAAAGGGGATATTTCGGTGACGTTTTGCAAATTTCGATCTCTTCTTCAGTTCTTCTCTCTCGAAGCGGGTCAGACTCGACTGAAGCACAGAGGAAGATCTCTCCGTCCGGCCACCTCCTGACCCCGGGCTACCCTCGTTTGGACCACCTCGACGTTGCTAACGCCCTTCGTTTCTCCGATCAAGCTGTAGAAGGAGGATTTGAAGCACCAAACTTCAGGTATCCCCACTTTCTCAATTGCTCTGATCTACATCCTCAGTAGCTTACTAGTTTTAGTGGACATTTTGGCTTGTTTCTAAGAGAAAATAGCTATGCAAGAGGTACTTTTAGAAAGAAAGTAAGTGTTAAACTATCTCATCTGTATTTTTCATAAACTGTCAGTAATTATGATCAATTTTTTGCTTTATGAAGTCGTTTGTGCAGCTCCTAGTTTGTTGAAAATTTTGAAAGAAACTAACTAATCCAACAGTCAAATGGCTATAGTTGCTGATTTTACACAATGTGAGTAGTTTTTTTGTTTTGTCATGTTGTTTACCTTAGTTCCTATAAGGTAAAAACAATCAAATGTTTTTCTTTCTCTAGTTTAATCGGTACATTTTGAAGTATAAGTTTTAATTTCGAAGTTTATTTGGTATATTTTGAAGTATATGTTTATAAATATATTAAATTTAATTAAAAATTAGCAAATCTGATAAATCTGATATATCCCCGTTATATCCTTATTTTACAAAACCGATACTATGCCGATAACTATTATTTAGACCATTGCTAATAGCTGACCTCATACTAGCAATTGACTCTGGAGCCAAAGACATCAATATCTATAGCGATTCACAACTAGTGGTCAGCTAGATAAATTGATCATTCCAGACAAAGGATACTTTGCTGACTGCATATTTGAGATACATTAAGACGCTATTAGAGAAGTTCAAGTTCTTTAGTATAACACAATCCCAAGGGCGAAGAATACAAAGGCAAACTCCCTAGCAAGGGTGGCGACATCCCAACCTCATCAGAGCAAAGAAGATATATGGGTGGAAATTCTGGGCAAGTCATCCATTAGTAAGACTCTTGCAGAGATCTTTCATATTGAGACAAGACCTTTCTGGTTGGACGAGATTATCGCATACAAGCAGGAAGGTACACTACCAGAAAATAAAGTGAAGGCACAAACAATTGTCAAAAGAGCGACAAGATACAATTTGATGCATGGCAAGCTCTATCGGAGAGGGTTAAAATTTCTCCACTTGAAGTGTGTGGCGCCAGAAGAAGGAAAAAAGTGTTGGAAGAACTCCATAACGGAGAAAGCAGGAACCACTCAGAATACCGCTCTATGGGCAACAAAGCAATGCTCTACGGATATTACTGGCTCACAATGGTCAGAGATGTAGAGAGAATAACAAAAAACTGCTTCAAATGTCACCGGTTCGCCACAATGTCAAGGATACCAACAGAGCCGTTATCTGTGATAATAGGAGCATCGTTGGGGGAGACTTGAGGATTGGACCTGGTTGGCCCATTAACTTTGAGCCACTGTTATCATATTTAGTGCTTTTATTTGCATACTAAAAGTATGATTTCCGGATTACCCCTTCTTTTCTGGTTTGATATGATCGTAGATATTTGTGTGACTGATTCACTTTATAATGTCAAGCTTTGGGGTGGTATATGTTCTTATCAATTACTTGGAAATTTGTAAATAATGAGTGAACTTGTGTAAATTGCTTTTTAACATGACTAAGCTTTTGAATCAGTAAACTGCAGGTTTTACAGTTCCTGTGGCATTGTTTTTATGGGAAAACAAAAAGGAAGCGGAACAACTTGCACAAATATCTCGTGATGAAAGCTTGTCAAGGCTGCCATTGCGGCTCTCCACCAATCGGGTTGTTGAACTTGTGCAGTTGCGGGACACTGTTAGACACTTAGACCTCTACGTACCTGTTAATTTTTTTCTTTCTATTATCTGGAATATGCCCCTTGGTTCTGTAATTGGTGCAGTCTTATTTGTTCTCTACATCTTTTACTATATTAGCTCTGTTATATGCCAACGATCTTATTCAGTCTTGGGTTTAGGTCATCTTAGCAGGGAAGGAGATTGTTAATTCAAGTATGCAGCAAGTAGCGAGGTTCCGAACGGATCTCCTCTTAAGGGGAGTTTTATTGGTTCCTGTTATCTTTGGTGAAGTTAGGGCACCTCAAATAGAGAAGAAAGACTTTGGCACCAAGTCAAAGGCAGCAGCCGCCCTGCCGTCTATTGGGGTAAGGCATACTCCCATTTATATTTATCTTGCAAGTGGCATTCTTCGATTCTTCCTCAACTAAACGCCTTTGTGAGAAAGATATCACTAGTGTATTTCATTTCTTCACACTATGTCCAATGACTCCATGGTCGGAAGATTTCGAGCAACGAACTCAGTCTATAACAGCAAAGTCAAAATTAAAAGCTGAAATTCGATTCAAGGCCGAGGTTATATCCCCTGAGGAATGGGAAAGGTGATATGCTTCCCTATATTGTCTACACACTTGTTCACCATGAGTTTATCATTTGAAATGACAGAAGTGTTTGATTGTGTATATTGATTTCCATATTTGGTTAGTTGGATAAGGGATCAGCAGAAGTCTGAAGGAGTCACTCCTGCTGAGGATGTCTACATCATACTGCGCCTAGATGGCCGTGTTCCAAGATCAGGGAAAGTAGGCACATATAGAGTGACCAACTTAAGTCCAGGATTCGATTTTCCGAAAATGCCAATTTGATTCCTCTCTCACATAAAATAAACCCTCTACTGCTGACAATCTGTACGTACTCCTATATGTTTGCAGGGTATTCCTGACTGGCAATAAATTTTGCAGGAGCTGCCTCCAGTAGAAGCATTGCTTAGCAAACTTTAAAGATAGAAATTTAGGCGTCCCCAACTTGTAATGTTTGTTTCTGAGAATGCATCCTTTATATCCTCATCTGATATATAGTTCACCAGATCCACCATTCACATTGTTCTTATTCTTATATATATATATATACAATCCAAATTCTTGATTACAGCCACTTATATTTCTTCTACGTCAACACCAGCCATATTATTTTCGGAAAAAAAAGTTGGTATAAACGTTTGAACTCAGAAAGTTCCCAAATCGTGTATGACATTGACAGTAGATACACATCTAACTTGGTTCTTAGTTTGAAGTCTGCTAAAGTGGCTCTCAAAGCTGTTGTAGTGCTGGATGGCATAAATTCAAAGACAGTATCAGTTTCATTGATTAGTTGCATACCGACTTTATAATTGTAATTTTAAATGTTATTTGATAGGTCCATTTGTACTACTACTACTACTCGTTTTTGATATCAAGGATTACGTGGGACACAATTTGCATATGATTATATTTATATACTTATATTCCACTAAGTGGTTCATTTCATTTTCTTGGTAGGTTTTGAACAGGTCACGGATTTATCCAATCCAGCTTTCCTTCCAGCAATTAGAGCCAGGTTGAATTTTGGTGAGAGTCATTAAACTAATCAGCTTTGTTTGAACAAATGAGAAATGAGAGCTAGCTTCCAATTAGGAAAGGTTTTTGTCCTTTTAGTGGTTAGCTTATTCACTTAACCCTATTATTAAAGACCAAGTCCAAGATGGGAGAGTAGACCACTTTAAAACAAGGTTTGCCAACCCACTATATTTGCCAAAAGAGAAAAACAACAAGGCATACTAGAAGCAAATGGCAAAGCCCTCTTCCATTATTCTCTTCTTGGCCTTCTGCTTGTTCTTCACAGCCGTGATCATCGATGCAAGCAACGGCAGCGATCACGGGTTGAGCTTTGTTCCGGCCAAGGCCAGCTGCCAGGGTTCCATTGCAGAGTGCATGGCTGAAGATGAGTTTGACATGGACTCTGAGATCAACAGGCGTATCTTGGCCACCACAAAGTACATCAGCTATGGAGCTCTGCAGAGGAACACGGTGCCATGCTCGCAGAGGGGTGCTTCCTACTACAACTGCAAACCTGGGTCACAGGCTAACCCCTACAACCGTGGCTGCAGTGCCATCACTCGCTGCCGTAGTTGATGAGGCTAGTATAAATGTGGGTGAATTCTCATTTCTGGTGTTCATAGTGTTTTTATGTTCCATCATACCCAAATACAGTTTCGTATACTTTACATGAATGAAAATATGCAGGTGGTTCGCCTTTTTGAAATGTTCGAAATAAGGGAGATAATCCCAGATTTTGCTTATCCTTTAGCAGCAAGATTTTTTGTTCATGAACCTGGTGTCCTTTTTGGTGTTTTATCACCTACAAGATTAGAAGCATGTAGCATGTAGCATTTAGCATTTAGGGTGTCACAAAAGTTTCCCAGCAACCAAGCCATCCCCTTCCCACGGTTTCAAATCACACACAACAGTGAACTGTTAAACGCTTCTGCAGAATTCATTTTTGATAAAAAGAGTCGGTGGCTACAGAGTCAATCAAATGACCAGAAATCATGTCAAAATGACTGATTTTGAAAGATAGATCACCAACATCCTATTAGCTACATCAAGACCAGCTGGGATTTAAGATCATCTCATAAAACTCCAGCTTTTAGATAATCTCATACAAAGAAAAAATGACATCACAAACAAAAGCTACTAAATCCAATGTGAAGCATACACCATGTTTGATTGTTCATCCACAAGAGCACGAATTATAACTAGTTTCATGCTGAACCTTCGTCTTGCTTCCCTCCCTCTTCATCTGGCTTGGACTGGGGGCTGGGAGCTGGAGAGCCTTCAATTCCCATCTCTGTTCTTAGGTCACCAATGCTACGCTCCAACTCGTTAATGCGGTTTCCCATCTCATCAAGTGCGTTGCAGTTAAGGAAAACAAAAGACTCATTTAATTCTAACCATTACACTAACAAGATACAGATGCTGAAGTTTCAATTCCATTAAGATTCAATTATCTGAAATTGCAGCCTAAACCACACACATAGGATTTAAAATTATGAAATGAGCTTCCTATGGTGGCAGTTCAATTACAATTCAAGCACTTCTAACCATTCCTAAGCTAACTCCGTCAGACTAATCACACAAAGGGGACTGAATAACCAACTTTAACAATGTACAAAAATATGACAATGTACAATGTACTAATCACACAAGTGCATGCAAATATGCTTGCTTTCAAATTAAAGTACCAGAGAAAAGGATATTTTTTGTAACAATGTTGTCGGTCATCGACTGGAACCTAGTTTGCTGCATACATAAACAGAAATTCATGCAAGTCAATCAGTTAAATCCATATTCTTGACGAAACACAAGCTACAATTTACTAAAACACACCATTTGTTGAAGCAGATTTTGCACCTGCAGAATCAAAATTCAGACAACAAACACACAAAAATCATGATCAGAAAAACCACAGAATACAACAATGCCAAAATCTCTAAATTTGTAAGTTTTAGAGTAAATGGCACTAACAAAAGCAGACATGTCAGCAGTGCTCTGCTTCGAATCCTCAGAATCGTGGCCGTCCTGCAAAGAAAACCAATTCAAATCACACTGGGTTACCCAAAGCTGCCTAACGACAGGTCGTATGAACATTTAGGGCCAAACCCAATCGGAGTTTGAACGCCTTTGTAACAGTTTCACAGAAAGACAAAGCATTTGGTGTAGAATTGAATTCAAACTCGTAGAAATGTGGAGTTAGAAAAAATCTAAAGCGCTTAATCTAAATGGGAATTGAAATCTGAATCGGAGTTCAGGAACCCTAAAGGGATTAATTGAACGAAATTGTAAAATAAAAAACGAAGAGAAAACGAAATTGGGGGCTGGCATTACCATATCTGCAAGTTTGGGGCGATCGCGTTGCTTCTGAGCTTGGAATAGCTACAACGGCGAGAGCCCAATATTTTATGCCTGTGAAATATTTGGAATACGGATTATTGATGCCGCTTCTGATTTATATTTGAGATAATGACGATTCACTACGAGTACTTGAAATAAATGTTTGTCTGATTTATATTTGAGATAATGTTTCTCTCCACCACACAAGGTCGATCGCTCGACCTTTGGACACCGTTGATTTGACCTCAGCCGCTACGATGTGGACCTCTACGCCATGACCGTGCTTGAGAAGTGGTATGACTCGAGATGCGGTATGACATCATCAGGTCAGAGCAGAAGCTCTATGATTGGTGAACCGACGATGGTGACATCTCAGGCTGTATGCAACCCACTGGTTGTTTTGGCAGTGGCAATCATGGTCGTCGTCATTGGAGGCTAGAGGTTTGTTGTATGGTTTCATATTGTTATGGTGGAGGTGATTAAATTTCAGAAGCCGAGAGAAAAAGAGAGCTAGCTGATTGTTGTGTTGAACACCGTATCACATGTGTTTTAATGGGTAGTACTAGGGGTAGTAAACTTATTGCCCCTAGTAATAGAACTCTCTCTTTTGCTTTTTCTTTTATTTGTTTCAATATGTCTTATATTACCTTTTAAATATCATTTACGAGTATTTTGTTAAGATTTTCATCTCATAATAATTTATTTTTTAACATTACTAGCCCTAGTAAAGTATGCATGTAATGTTTACTATCCCTAGTAAAGTTATCATAAAAAGTTTGTTATCCCTAGTAAATCGTAATTCAACACTATTGTCCCTAATAAAACATCGAACGAAGGCAAAATATGATTTCGGCAAGGTCTGGAGATGTTTTAAAAAGTTCGACGAGATTCTGGTAACCGGCATCCGGCAATCGACGAGATGGTAAGGTTCCGGTTAAGTCTTGTCTCTCTCTCTCTAAGTATGTTTAAGATGTGAGGGTATAATGGTATTAAAATAATATATGTTCTTAATAGTGTCTTAGAGTTTAGACCTAATGCGCACAAATCTCTTTTGAAAAGTTCAAATGATCAATTTTTAACAAAAACTGTTGGAGTGGGAAGCATGGTGCCAAATTTTGTAGCAAATGAACATTTTTCCTTTATATTTCCGGCTTAAAGGTTTGAGATTTGATAATGAAGATGAAGTTACTACTATGCCATTGTTTGGAAAGGTGTAATTCATCAATATTCATCAAGTATGTGAGGCGTTTATGGGCACTTTAAGTTTGTTGGAAAATCTAATGCTAGGAGCATCTCCAACACTCTTAGTTATTTTTTAGGTAAAATCGGCGAAAGCTAAATCTAAATAACAAAATATGAAAGGTTTACTTCATCAATATAACTAAACTATAAAAACAATAAACGTGGGTGTTTTAACTCATAACTATTTTCTCTCTTCATTCTAGTTAAATTTAGTTAGAGAATTTAACAAAAACTAAATTTGACTATTATGTAGTTATTTTGTTGGAATGGAAAATTACTACCAAATTAGCTAAATTTTTAACTTTTTCTCAGATTGCTAGTCTGTTGGAGATGCCCTAAGAGCGCCCAATGATTTCAAATTCTTTTTCAATCAATTTGGACAAATCAAACAAGAAAGAGATAAAGGAGAAATTGGAGATTGGAGATAAGGGATCTTTTTTTGACATATATGAGAGATTGGAGATTACATCTACTTTTTGATCATATATTTACATCTCTACCGTTAAATATTTAGATGCATATATGTAGATCATCTGTGCAAAATTTCATCTAATTCGGTGATCGTTAAGGCATCGAACTAACTGAAATCAATTGATTGATCAAATCTACCAATCTTGAACCGTTCATGCTTTAACTTTTAATTCGCAGTTTTGAGCGTCTTAACAATTATCAATTTGGATGAAAGTTTACATAAGTTATCTACTCATATATAACTACATATTGAACGGTGAAGATTGATCTTGTGATCAAAAAGTTGGTGTAAACTATAATCCCTCATATATGTCAAAAAAATGATCCCTCATTGGAAGAGGGCTATATAGCCAGATCAGAGGCAGACGTCCGCACTCCGCCTTAAAGTGTAGACGTCTGCCATTCTCTGCCGATTTATGCCAGCGACGACTTCTCTCATTCTCGGACTACAGCATAGCCCCCAGGACTGTTTCACTCATTCCAAAACTCTCTGGTGACGAGTTTTCCGGCCAACGTGGTTTTTCTCTCTAGAGCTTCATTTCGGCTGAAAAGCTCGTCATCGGCGAGTCCTAGAAGGAGGGAAGCGGTCCTAGGAGGCTGTGCTGTCGTCCGAAAAGGAGGAGAACCCGTCGACGGCGTGAAATGACGGACAACGGCCGACACCAGCACTTTAAGCCAGAGTGCAGACGTCAGCTCTCGAACGATTATATATATATAAGGCTAATTGCGTTATCAATTTTTTTTCTCAACTATTAAGTTTTGACCTACTGAATGACCTCCTATAGTGTCATCCGTTTCTTCAGCAAAATCCAGAGTAGATAAGAATTACTAAACAAACTAAACCAACTGCCACATGTCATCATCCCTATAACAGACATGCTCTAAAATGGTTTTGTCTGCAACACAGTGGTAGATAAAGCATTGTTGAACTGAATCTGTTGAACTGAGGTAAATGGTGGCCAGATTCTCTACTAGGAAAGGACAACATTAGGAAAACTAAACACCTGAAGTTGCAATAGATTGCATTAATGTGCCCTCCAATGAACCATGAAAAAGTATAGTCTAAATCCACATATTGCATTGATAAGCTGACCATTGTAAAAAGCATAATCATAATCTCTTATGCAGAGAGCCGGTTTATTCCGGCGTGGAGAACACGTTTCCATTGTTCAACGAAGTGGTAAAATGCCGTGGAATTGTCATTTCACTCTAGCAGACACAGTTATCACTGTGATAGAGGTGTAGGTTTCGTCTGTTGCATCAATCTGAACTTCTACCACTAAAATAGTCGATCACTGGTAAAAACTGGAATAACAAAAACTAGTTTGCTGGTTAATGTGCTACTCAACCAGGCAAAGCTTCCTCAGAGTAACGGAGATTCTCTTCTTCTGATTTAGCTCCTCTCCTAGCCACTTCTGAAATCCAGGTTTGCGGTTGATCTTGTGCTTCCATTGGTAGCGTGCTTCTCCTGACATTAGAATCAGGGATCCTGGTGTAAGATATACAGTAATCTTGGTCGTCTGTGGATCTTTTTCCCCATCTACTAGAAAATCCTCACTTGTTCCTTCAACTGGACTAAAATGCATCACATATGATGACTCTAGCGAGAGGATAGCAATTCCATCTTCAAAGCGCAATAGGTCAACATGAGCACAGATCCCCTGCATACAAATGCACAAACATGAAGTCAGTCTCACTTGTAATTCCTAGCAGTATCTCAAAACCACATAAGCAATGATACAAACAAAAAATGGAATTGCTCGTCTCATTTTCAAACAAATAGCACATATAACACCCAAAATCTGAATACTTGACTTAATTTTCCTCTTAAGTCAAGTCGACTCGCACCTCACCTGGTTGGTAAGAGTTTAAGATCATTTGATCAAAGAGTGGCTCTCTTGCCAAAACCTCCGTCGAAAACGGACTGATATTCTCCTTCCCACCACAACTACTTCCCAACTCAATAAGATGAGAATCAGTATCACATGAAAGCACAACCCTTTTAATAGAATCTGAAAGCTCAGCTGCCCAGGCCGGCAGGTCTCCGAACCGCATAGCCTGCTGCAGAGAAACAACATCATTTAGCTGATAATGCCAATATTAGAGATCCCATCTATGCTTCAATATACTATTTCCGCAAGACTCTTCCAACAAAACACTCCTACTTAGATCATGTTTACAATCTATATCAACAATTTGCAAACCAAGAATTACCTGATTGAACCATCCCTCTGCAGCCACAAGTTAACAAACCCAAGATTATATTACAGCATCATTACTCCAAAAAGATTACATGTATACACAACAGGGAGAAGGAAACGCACCGTTTTGGAGTGTGGAGAGCAAGGCAGACTGGTTCTGAGAAGAGAGGAAGTCTCTGCAAATCCACAGCCCTTTGATTCCTTCTGTTTGTATCCATCTATGATTCGGGTCGGACTCCAATTCCAGGTCTTCACTATCAGATGAATCACCACACTTACCTCAAAATCTCCTCTCTAGCCTCCATTTCTTCATGACTATGACCAAACATAAAGGTTAAATACTTTTACGGAATAGAAATTCTTTTATGCACGACGTGTATATACACGGTACAATCTTAGTTATTTAAAGTTATATGTTTTACCACCCATCTATCAATATTAAATCATCTAATCTCAGCCGTTCACCTATGCCGTGTAAACACACGACGGTGTATCAAAGACTCTCCGGTGAAATGTTCATTTACTTTTTAATGATCTGTTTTTAACTATTTACTGAGCATGATAGGGCGAGTCCAGCAGCTTACCCTCAGCCGCGTCGCACCTGATTACTCCCTCGGACCCGTGCCATTCCAATCGGATTGCATTAAAGTCTGTGCCATGCAGACGTCGACACGTACTGATGACAGCACAATCCTAAATTTGCACATGTCCCTCCGGCTGCTGCTGGTTCCTCAGGTGGCTCAGATTATGGTTCCCACGGCAGCTAAGAATCCCCTCCGCAAAGAAGCAGAAATAACGTATATGTAATACTAGCTCTAACTGCTACCGAACAACAGAACAGTAACCATGAAACTCAATAGTTCGCTTCAAAAATGAGTCACAAAATCTCACAATGCATAATACTGATATCACTGAAACATCTCATTGAAATAAGTAAATATTGAATTCCCTCAAGGTATCATCTCACTTCAATACAACTCATTGTGCAATCTAAACTCGTCTAAAAATTAAAGATCAAATAAAACTGATGAGTTTTTTCCTCAAAATATAACATAATCCAAAGAAACAGATAATGGATTTTTACCAAAAAAAAGAAACAGATAATGGATGAACAGAAACAAATCTAGTAGAGTGAGTAATTCTCACTGGGTGAAGCTCCAGGGAAGATGAGATTGTAGATGGATCTTACTATAGGAAAGGCAGTGACAAGTACAATTTGAAGTTGTTCAGAGCTGCTTGTTCGTATTGAGATCTGTCCGCTGCGCTTGTTGTTCAATGACGCACGAACAGCCATCTTGTAGTCTCGTCCAAAGGAAAACTGGGACAGCAAATTTACCCCAAGGGCCAAGTCACCCTTCCACTTCACCATGTTCAGACTCAATGATGATTGATCCTGGCCAACTGGAAAATCTGCTTCCCTCAACCTCAACTCTAAATTGGCTCCATATGCCGAGTCACCCTGAGATCTGACAGTCCCAGCGGTACCCACCAATACCAGGCGCTTGCCAATGGCAATCTGATCCTCAAGTTTGACTCCTGTGGATACATTTTCACCTAAAAATGTCATGGACACTCCAGCAGTAGTCTTGTTCTTCTTCATATTTTTCCATTTGGTTTCTCCTCTGACAATGTAAGCAAACTGTTTTCCAATGTTTTGAATGTCAAAACCTGCCATACTTGATCCATTCTCCCCATGCTTAGCAGCAACTGAAGAATCCAAATGGAGAGTAAAATCCTTCTTGTCCTTCGAAACTTGAACAGCAACAGTAGCCGGGAAAGTATTAACTATGGCTTGACTGAATTCAAGATTGACACCATCATACCCACAGTCATGGTCCCAACCTTGGGCGTCCAATACTGGCCTAGCCAAGAATTGAGAAGTTGGCTCCAAGAAGCGGTACCTGTAAGCTGGATTTTCACTATCAAAAGAAGGCGGCAGAACCATATCAGGTAATGCAACTGGCACAGCTGCTGGCACACCATTTTCCGGATCTTCTTCACCCAGATAACCATACTCGTCCGCACTAGCCTTATTACCCTTCATTTCTTTCATCCTTTTCAACTCTTCTCTCCACATCTTCTTCTGTAGGAGCTTAACCCTGTAATCATACTCCTCAAGGTATGCCTTCTTCTGCTCTTTACTAAGCTTAGCAATCTGAGCTTTCTTGAGAGGCTTGAATGATGGAAGCTGATCATACTCATCCTCCTCTTCCTCATTATCAGAATTGGACAAGTCAGCCAGGTCGATATCAGAGTCAGCATTCTCACCACCTTGATCACCCGAGAGCTTTGGATGTGTACGAGACTGCAGCAGCCAAGACAACAAGTATACAAGAGGAGCTGAACGAGTACGGAAACCAAATAGTTTTCGGTCAAATAGTTCTGCAGGCTTTGAGAGATTAGTTGCCTCAGCTAAGACCTTCATAGAAGAGCTCAAGAGCAATAGCTGAGGTCTCCAACTTTGACCATTGGGGAGAACTTTCTCACCTTCTCTGTTCTTTCGACAAGAGGGGTGGTTCTCTACAAGAGATATAGGACTCATAGTATTTGGATTTGTAAACCTTATATCCCCAATAGCTTGTCCAATGGTATGCTGAAGGATTTGTGACCTCTGAGCAACAAACAACTCATAATTAAGAGAAGAACCTGATGGTCCATCAGGAGGAGCAGAAGCAGCATGGGTTAGAGTGACTATAGTACTTCTCCAAATAGTAGCGCCAAAAGCACTAGTAATTGATCTTAATACTGGCACATCATTTGAATCCCTACCTTGGGTGTCCAACCGATCCACATAGAGGACAACATCTGGGGAGCATTTTTTCGTGAACTTCTGCACAGAAGATAAAATTTTGCGGTTTACATTCTGTTCCGTTGCAGCAGATTTAAGACCTGGTGTATCAAAAACCCTAAGCTTGATTCCATCCACCACTCCAACAATTTCTCTCACAGTGGTTGTTGCTGGTCCAAATGCATAAATTGGAATCTTCTCTTCACCAAAAATAGAATTAATAGTAGCACTCTTCCCCACACCTGCTTTCCCAAGAACCAGTATGTTCAAGGAAAAATCAAAATCGTCATTCCCGTCTGCTTCAAGCTCCAGAGCTGTTGTCTTTGCAGCTTCAAGACTAAACTCATGACTTGTTTGCCTCCCTGAAACAAGAGCCAGGCGGTATAGAACCTGCTTCGCTATGGAATCTTCTGTAGAAACACCTAATCTCTGAACAAGCCTTAAGAACTTGACCCTTATCTGCTGTAACTTTTCCAGTTTTGTTTTCTCTTCTTCACTCAAACTATTGTCAGAATCTCCCCCAACTGAAGCATTGGAAAATAGAGCAGACGGGTCTGACCGTGTACCAGGTCTCATTGGCCGCATTGAGATTCCCAAACCAGCAGGACGCTCAACAGAGAATAGCCTGGATCCATCTGGGGAGGTAAATGTGACACTGCCACCATCTGATGCACCACCACCTGTTGCTGCTTTCAGAAGAGCTGCCAATGCAGCAGAATCAAATAACTCTTTTCCACCCCCTTCTTCATCAGTATCATCTTCTTCATCCGAGTCTGTCACAATCCGCCCATCAACTCTCTGAGAATCATCACGATAACTCAGAGATCGCTCACCATAACTCTCTGTACCTGATTCTCTTTCCAACTCTTCCAGAAATTGTTTAGCAGCCGCAGAGCTCCCAAATATCACACCGTCATTGTCCTCTTCATCGTCATCCTCATCATCACCGTCATCGTCTTCAGCGCTTATCTCTTGATGTGAAATGGAACTTGGTTCCAAAGATCCAATGCCACTTTCATCAAGAGAATGCTTGTCCTCTTCCTCATCTGGCCTTATTTCTTGGTCAGTTGCATTCATTTCAACACTGTCATGTGCATTCAGTACATTTAAATCAGAAACATGGTTCACAGACTGGGTTTCATCTGACACTAGATTTACTTCAGCGGCACCTATCTCTCTTGCGGGCCCTTCCTGCCCAGTTGCAAAATCAGACTTCAGTTCAACTTCTTTTTCCTCTCTCCCCTCAAATTCAACTTCATCGGCAACTAGAGTTTTCTGCTCCCCATTCCCGGAATCAGCATCAACCACTTTGTCAGACTGAGACTGCAATTCAACATTGCAGCTAATTTGATCATATCCATTATCCAAGCTCAAGCCTCTTGGAACCTCAATGCCCTTTATCTCAATCTTCTCCACAGCCGCTCCGGTGTGTGAGAACTCAACCTGGGCAGCTTCCACAACCGAGTCACCTCCACCACCAGAGCCTAAACTCTCCTTCGACTCCTCCAATTCACCACCAACACCGTTCTCTTTGGCCACCACCTCAGCGAAACTCAAACCCTTCTCCACCACAGAACTCTCCCCCACCTCACCGGCTTCCTCCTCTTCCTCGCCGTCATCACTATCCACCGAGACCTTGGCAATCGGCCTCAGAAAAAGCTCGGAAGAACTAACCAACTTCTCAGCGCCGCCTAGGGTTTGTTCTCCCCTCACAAACGCCCTATCCGGACCGAAGCCCTCCTCCGTCTCGGGCCCGGAATTAGTTTCGTCATTATCGAATTTCAAAGCAGTGCGTCTTGGGGCTAAATTAACATCAATTTCAGAGTCGGAAGAAGAAGAAGAAGAAGAAGAAGAAGAACCTGATAGGTGTGAAGCGGAGATGAGCTTGGAGGAGTCCATGGATGGAGGCTGTGAGGGAGATGGAGAGAATGGGGATTGGGTTTTGGATTGGGTTTAAAGGAGAGTGAAGGGGGGAAGGAGACAAGGTTAGAGAGAGAGAGGGAGAGAGGCTGATGAGTCTGATGTTTACCATTTTATAAAAGATAATATGTCAAACCGTCATTTATGAATCACTTTTACTACGGTTAGAAAAAATTTCAAGAGTTACAACTATATTTTCCATCCTCGAAGTTTTTTAGTAATCGTATTATGATTGTATGTAATGGTTATGGGAAAACACAGGCACGAGTGAACTTTTGTATTATGATTGTATTTAGTAATCCCCATTTTCTTACATGCAACCAGTTTTTTTTTCTAAGAATATTCTAGTTCACTTTTACGGTTCTTAGGTAATTATATATGTCGTAAGAGTTTGAATTACTTTAAATTTATCAAAATTTACATGTTTTAACTATTTAAAGCGATCATTTAAATATTTTCAAACTTAATTAGAAATTCTTGGCGAAACCGAAATTGTAGAAGTGACACTCAGTCCATTGACGGACCCAATGTAGGGCAACTAACGTTGGTGTCAACAGTGAGTTTTCTCCCTCAGATCAAATTGATAGATGGTTAAGAGATTAACAGATAAAGTCTACTTATTACTTTTAAGCTAGCTTCTAACTCATTAATTAATCCAAACCCAGTCAAAGTATTCAATAGAGTACGTAGTTAAAATTGATTAAATTTAAATCTATGATCCATAGTTATTTTGAAACACCAGACTCTAACCCTAGCCGCTCTCTCTCATAGAGGAAACCACACAGTTGGTTGTGGTGCTCTCTCTCCCGGCAGAGCGCTGCCGGCACCCCGCCACCGAGTTCTGGTCTAGGAGGGGATTAAAGGTTGAATTGGTGACATGGCTCCAAGACAGAGGCGACTTCTAGATTTGATGGTTTTGGGCTGGAACGTTTCTCCTCTGTCTGCTCTTCTGCGATCCAAGCCTAGCCCGAGTATGGACCTACGTCGGAGAGGGAGACACCGTCGACGACATGCAGCACGGTGGAGATCTTTTCCTTGGCGACGGCATCAAGATACAGGTCACGCTGGTTGGATGCTGCGGTAGGTTGAACGGTCGACGACGTTGAAGGTTTGTTGGGAAGACTGGAGTTTGGCCGGGCCTCTGTATGTGGGCTATGTTACTGGGTTCTTGGACATAGTGGGATAGTTTGTTATTTTCATGCAATCATTTATTTTGTTTTTTAGTGTTTGGATCTAGTTTTCAGATCTCAAATAAGTCCTTGCTCGTTCGAGTTTAGAAGTATGTCATAGATTCTAATAGTGTTAATTTTAGGCAGTTGGTTCGTTGTTACAAGAACCCAGAATATTGTTGACCTTTGGTCGAGCATATTTTTAGCATGTGTTGAGATTGCAAGGAGGAGATCATTGGCATGAAAATTCTGGGGCAGCGTACCTGTCCTAGTAATTGCTTCTTATATTGGTCAAATTAACTCAACCGGTTGCCTATTTCGACGCTCTTTGGATTTATTGACATGTCAGACTCATTTTCGGGGAGAGGATATGTAGTTTGAAGCTAGTGGTATTCAATAGTAGTTCTAATCCCTTGTTGGGTATTGTGATTGCTTTGTAATTGCAGTTTTATTGAATGAAATTTTGTTTGATAAAAAACACCTGACTCTATAATCAAAATGTCTGTAATATTTGAAAATGAATGAAATCCTTGTTTAGCTGTTTATTCGTTCCATAAGGTATTGTATGTATTTTTTGTTACGTTCCAATCAGAGACAGACCACTAGAAAGATGCATCGAAAAACATCTAGTCGGAGATGGCCCATTTTTGCCCAGCGGAAGCTGTGTTTGCCTCCAGTTAGGTCCGTCGCTGGTCCCTATAGAGATGAAATGATTGAAATCCGTCACTGACTTAGTCAAGTTTGTAGTACGAGTAGTGTTTCATAGTTTCATGATAAAATTAATAGTAGTGTTTCACAGTTTCACAATAAAGTTGATCGAGCGAACCAAACACGAAATTAACCAAACTAACGATTGAGATTGATTTGTCCTGTTTTGTCTCTCAAATTATGCCCCGCACATAAACAGCTCTGATTTAACTCAAGGTGATAAACCATCTTTAGCTTTCAAAACGATCCCGTTTATCTACTGCAATTTGTATTGCTTGAATTTATTTAGATGATTTAAAATAATTATATTAAATTAAAATGACATGAAAATAGAACATTATCACACTATACCTAATCTAACAAATAAAACAAATCTAAAAAATAAAAATCAAACCTAATTCTCTTCCGAAAGCCCTGATCATTAGATGAAAGTCATGGAACGGAAAAAAATACTGCACGTGAGGATCTCCTTGGTCGTGTCAGACCTTGGTTCTGCGTTTTCTAATCTTACACATTTGTTCCTATTCGAGAGATAACGTTGAGGACCGGCTTTCTTTTCGGAGTGTTTTCGTTTGGTTCTGCGTCTGTCACTATAGCACTATACGTGTTCTTAATTACACCCTCTCGTATCTCATCTGGATCGGATGACCCTAAGTACTCTGTAGCTTCTGGGTTTTGATTACGGTCTCTAGAATTATCTCCAACACTCCGATTTAGACTAATTTCTGGATTAATTAGTTGTTTATGATTAGATAGTCTGATCGTCAGAAAATTATCCACTCGTAATCTGAGACTCTGAGTTGCAGAGAATGCCAGAGATTTTTTCAATGGTATAATCTGGTTTTTCTGTCGGAATCTAGTATAGCATCATTTCTTGATTCAGAGGTGAATCGATTATAGCCGTATAGGGCTTTTGTCCAATTAATTTCTTGTTTTTTTGCCAATGATTAACAAACCTAATTAATCAAAAACAATGAACCTATCTATGTATAAAGTTTCTTCCTCGCTTTCTAATGTCCATGATGCAAATTCAGCTTTCAATAACAAGCTGCATGCATTAGGTCATAATTTTGAAAAAAAAATATGATTACGTCTATGGTCTTGACCTTAACCCCATAAAGGGCACACAGATACGGGTGGCACACTGGAAAAGGTACCATGTATCGGGTAGCATTTGCTATTGGTCATGGGCCTTTTTCTCTTATAAACCCCATAAGGGGCAATTAGGCAAATTTTTTCATCAGAAAAAGCGACAACAAAACATGCATGCATGTTCATATTTGCTAAATGTCTATGGAGAATCCTACTACTACCAAACGTAACCCTAAAAGGTAAGGAAATATTTGTGACATCATTATTGGTCGCAATAAATACATCTTTTTCTTTTGTTGTTAATGAAGAAAGGAAAAAAAAATATCGACACACAAAGACAGAAATAACAATTAAAAGCTAACCCAAAATGAACGAATACAATCAATAGTGCTAAAGTATCAGAGAGAGAGAGAATGATTGTTCAATACCGAACGTGCCCCCACTCGCTATAACCTAAATCGAGCTTTTAGTGTCTTCTCCGCCTGTCTGACGGCGCCAAGGCAATGATATGACCTTTGGCCTCGTCAACGTTTGTTTGGGGCTGTCGGACGGGATATGTGGGTCGAGAGCGAGTTTTGTGCATTGAGGAAACAATTAGGAGGGTTTCTTGGCCGGTCTTCTTGGTTTGTGTGGGTGGTTGCAGTGATCTGGAGATGGAGCGAGATCGCAATGGTCGTATATCTAGTTTGGGACGGGGTGGTGGACTGTCGTTGATGGGGGCATATGAGACGGGTTTGGTGGTGTGATGTGGTGATTGAAAAATCTGTTTCGGTCTCAAAATCCAAACTGTTAAGAGATGGTGGTGGGCGGTGTGGGGGAGGGCAGACCTTGACACCGATGAGGAGATCTTGTGGAGGCTCTAGAGTGGTTTATAGATCTGATTCTTCCCAGAGGAGGTGGGTGATTGAACCTCTCACCATATTTGGTGTTTGTCGGTTTGATGGCGACGATCCGTAGGCTGTGACCGGAGGCTGGAGGTGTTGTGGTGGTCTCGATAGTAGGGAGGAGATGGTGATGCAACTGCGGACATGGGATAAAGTTGGTGGGCCGGTGGACCTTGATCTAGTTTTGGGCTTTATGGCCTTGATCGATTTGGCTTGCAGGCCCCATGTTGGTATTTACTGTTTTTTGTTAACTTTTTTTCTTTTTCAGTTCGAATTTGGTTAGCTATGAAAATAAGTCGCCAATTTCATATGGCTACTGAAGGGCAATGCCCTGGTAGGTGCTTCTTTTTATTCATGCTTTACTTTTTTTGTGGTTTTGGATACTTGTGGGCTATGTCTTGGAAAGTGCACGCAACGTGCCATGTTTGCCCTACTGAGGCGGCTAGTTTCTGGCTTCATTAAATGGTCGCAGTCCTTAGAGGCAGGATGAGATTTAAGGTCACTGGTAATTTACAGTGGCATCATAACTGGAATGCTGATAGACATAGTAACTTATAACTCTATATGAGCGGTTTTGTTTCGGTACTTCGCAAAAATTGTAAAGCAAACAGAGTAGCTAATGATGCGTTCTATGCTAAATGGTGCTTGTTAGAATGCATAGATTTTGTAGACATGCTTAATTTGATGTTAGGGTGTTTGCGCAGTATGAGATTTAGGTAGTATGTCCCCCATGTATGTTGAGGTTTCATTAATGATTATGACGTGAGGGCTGTCATTCTAGCTCTCATTATTAAAAAAAAACTAATCCAAAATGAACACAACTATCTTTTATTGCACAGCTTACTGTTTAGGGTTTAAAATAAGTGCATGAACAATAAGTGGATAACGGTACGTAGTGAAATTTGTGATTTGAACAATAGTTGTTGTGTACTAACTAATTCGAATCAAGTTTCTACTTTGTAGTTATCTTCTTCAAAACTTAGTTCCACTGAACTTAAACTTTAGTTAATTAATTATATAATTAAATTCAGTTTAACCCCATGAAGTTTAGGGAAAACTTCATGTTAGTCCTTAAACTTTCAATTTCATCAGAATACCTCTTAAGCTTTCGAAATTCAATCAGTGATGTCTAATTTAACAAATACAGTCCAACTTGTCTGTGTGATTTTCTAATCAAATAGCTTTGATAGTGTGAGAGCCGACGAGAAATGTAATGTTTAAGAGGGGAATAAATATTATAACATTTGAAATTAAAGGAAGGATGATGAAGTTTGCCCAAATGTCATTTAGAGCAATCTGGAGAGATTTTATGGGGGAAGATCGAAGAAGAAAGAGTATTGTCGATGTGTGTGTGTTTTTTTTCTTGAATTAAATTCAGTTAAACCCCATGAAGTTTAGTGAAAACTTCATGTTAGTCCTTAAACTTTCAATTTCATCAGAATGCTCCTTAAGCTTTCCAAATTCAATCAGCAATGTCCAATTTAACAGCTACCGTCCAACTTGCCTGTGTGATTTTCTTATCTAATAGCTTTAGTAGTGTGGGGGCCGACGAGAGAGGTAATGTTTAAGAAAGGAATGAATATTATAACATTTGAAATTAAGAGAAAGATGATGAAGATTGCTAAGATGTCATTGAGAGCAATTTGGAGAGATTTTATAGGGAATGATCAAATAAGAAAGAGCATTGTCGTGTGTGTTTTTTTATTAGAAATAAAATGACCCTTTTAGCCTTTTAGTGAGTCATATTAATAGACTTAACGTCCAATTTGGACAGAGTTTGTTAAATTGGGTATGATTGATTAAATTTGGAAAGTTTAAGAGACATTCTGATAAAATTGAAAAGTTTAAGGGGCATTCTGATAAAATTGAAAAGTTAAGGACTAACATAAAGTTACCTCTAAACTTCATGAGAGTAAATTGAATTTAATTCTTAATTATATACACACACATGGACGTACATCACTGTCATGTTTCAGCAACGTATCGGTCACTCTTAAAACCTTAATCTCCAAAGTTACTTTTCATTGGCATCAATGGCAGAGCCAGAATTACAAACTTAGTGGGGCACAATTTAAATTTTCTAAATGAAATTTTTATATATTCAAATGATGTTATGATGATCGTTTTCGACGTGGTTTTTGTTTATAAAAATAGATAAGCTTGATTAGTAAAAATTTGAGGAATCATTTATCAACAACATGTGATTTCTTTTGAATGACGATATTAAGTAAGAAATTATGTTTCAATTTAACTAGCTCATTCAAATTTTGTTGGTAGTGATAAAAAACATAACCAAACCTAAAAACAAGCAAATACTTCAATAAAAAAACCTTGAAAGAAAAAAGTAATTCTATTTAAATAGGTTAAACCATTGAAAATAATAATAATGTAATTTTATTTAGTAATGTTTGATTGAAGTTAATGTTGCTGAGAGGAAGAAAAATTAGTGTAACAAAACAAAAAAAGAAAAATGTTGATGAGCGAGGGGAATCAAATCCAGGATATACAAGTCACATGGTCCACCACTAGGGCATGCCATCTAATTCTATTTATTTTGTAACTTGACTGAATTTATCAAAAAACTGAGTGGAGCACGGGCTCCAGGGTGTCTCTTAGTGGCTCCGTCACTGATAGATATTATGTTTTACTATTCATGGAATTCATCATGTTTGAGGATAGTTCATTCTTGATAAAGCTATGGTTTTCTCTGTTTGTTAATTAAGTTTATAGACCTTTACATAACAAATTTCTACAATAAAGTGGAACATTTTATTTCGCTAGCCGTAAAGTTCATGAAGTAGAACAACCCTTGTTAAGAAACCATGGTTAATTAATTGGAGATATCAATTTTCCCCTTTGTTACCTAAAACCACTGTTATATACTAATGCGAAGCTTTTGCAATAAGGTTAGACCTTTTGTTTTACAAACAATATAATTCAAAATATAGAACAATTATCGTTTTTTTAAGATTAGATATAATCCATTTGGTGTAAAGCCAACCTCGACACAATGTGATAAGCGGGAGTAAAACTCCAATACAAATCCAACGACTGGCCAACCGGGAGTAAAGCTCCGATACAACTCAAAAAGCCTATACGACATAGAAGACTAACTAAAAAACCTAATGTCCACAAGAAGACTTTATTCTTACCAAATCTAAAAAACAATGAACCTCTCAAGCCCTAGTAATCTCCTAATCTCGTAACAAATCAGACATAAGACTCAGCGATGTACCTTTAATTGTTAAAGAAAAGAGAAGAAAACTAATAGAAATCGGAAGGGATCTTTCCATACCCATCATAAGAGCTACTTTGCTGCTCCCTCGGAGCCAAACTCCTCTACAATCATCACCAATGGCTCAACCAAACCATTCCCTGTCTCGAACGCAGGACCCCTTTCCTCATCTGTAAGTGAACTGGGCACTATAGAATCCGAAATCTCAGACCCCCACAACTAAGATTATTCTTATTGCGGCTGCCCCTCTTCTTAGGAGACGTCGGAATCTAATTATCATTTTATGCTTGAGCTTTAGTTTTCAAAATTCAAATGCAAATTTTTACATATAATGAACTTTTGAGGTATTTCGTTGCCAAAACATTTTTTGATTTTTTAATTGTTTTTTATGATGTTTGTTTGTGATATTCTAGTCATTAAAAGTTACAAACTAACTCAACCTTAACTAATTCATATACTCATTTAGAGCAAGAAAATTATTTCACTCTATCACCACTGACACTATTCTCTATAGACATGAAATCTATGAAAAAATTTCTTTTGTCAAACCATTAACTAACTGAGTAAATAATTCAATTCAGTTCCTTGAATCTTTGTCTCATTACCATAAAAGGAAATAGCCTTAACATGTTTTAATCTTTTTTACCATGTTTCAATAATCCCATGCTAGATCACACATGGAAACTTTTTCTCAATCAAAACAGATAGATTATCATCAATACATAATCCACAAAACTTCAAATTCAATCTCCAAAATGTACGAGAATCTAAAAACCCTCATATTTTTTTATTAAAGAAAATTTCATTCAATAAACTGCAATTACAATACAATCACAACACCCAACAAAGGATTACAACTACGATCGATTAACTCTAGTTTCAATTTACTTGTCCTCACTCTAAAGAGGAGGGACTGTTATGCCAATGGATACAATGAATGTTGAATTGGGCAACTATCCTAGATAACTTTACTAATATAGGTAGCAATTATTGGAATGAGATTTAACCAGCAATAAATTTTACTGGTCGGGCCATCCCAAGATATCCCTGCATCTTCAACACAGGCTGATAATATGCTCGGCCAAAAGCTGGCAAAAAACTGGGTTCTTGTAACATCAAACCAACCACCCAACTTCAAGCACCCAATGTAATCTATGACATCTATCCTACAAACTCGAAAGAGGAAGAACTTATTTGAAATATGAGAAGAAGAACCAAACACTAGACAACAATTAAAACAAAAAACTGATACCAAATAGTAAACTATGAAACTAGGCCCTAATACCCAATAGCAAAGTCAAAATCCTGAGGCCCGGTCCAACCCCATTCTTCCCCTAAAAACCTCTAGCGCCGCCGATGCTTCCTCCTGCCATCGAGATAAGCTCATGTGATCTGCACAGTCACGCTGCCACCAAGCAAAACCCCGCCATCATATTGCATGCCTTGAACCGGAAACCAAACGAGATTGAAACCCGCATTGAGAAAGAATCACAGCTAGTTCATCTCTTCTATTAGATCCAAGATCCATCTAAGATCATGATCCTACAACCAGTGGTGCGCCCATAGCTCACACCAGAAGGACCCACTCTGACATCGATCTTTGTATGTTATAATCTTGAGTCGTTGAAGAGCAAGACGAACCAAATCTTGCCAAAACAAATACTTCATACCTGGATCAAGCCTCTTTCTTGGATCAGTGTTTTCGGTCTAGCCTTTCATCCCCTCCCAGACTGGAACGCAGCGGAGGGGTGTCAGCGGCGTTCGGCCTGGAGAGGCGTAAAGAAACCTTTTTGTTTTTTCCTTCGCGCGTGAGGTGCGTTCTATTGGCAGCGACATTATTGAAAACTGATACCCCTCCTATTTTTTTAATATAAATATTCGTTCTCTATTTATGAAAATAAATAAATGTAATTTGAATTTTATGAACATTTGGAAAAGAATAAATTTCCAACTTAAAGTCCTAAACCAAACCAAAAGAAGGAAAGTCAAGTCTCTAGAATGCGCCGCACGCGCCTAGAGAGAACCAAAACCTTGATTGGTTGGCATCGCTTATTGGGCTGCAAGGCGACGTTAGCACAAGCCTCAGTTCTTACTGACGCTTGTCAAATGCGGTCGAACAACTGTGATTGTAGGAGCATGCTTAGAGGATGGGCTGGGGCTGAGTAGGCTTTTAGTTCATGGATCTCATGTTATGGCGATGACAGCTCAGGCGGAGGGTTCGTGGAGGATGATTCGATCGAAACTCGTTGCAATCAACTAGGATGTCCGATCTAGGGTGTGGTTTTATGACTAGATCTTCTCGGATCTAGCCGCAAACCCATATGCAATGGTTTCGTGTCGTGTCTCGATGATTGTAGCAAAGAGTGGTGGACGAATTTTTTGTGGTGCTTTGGGGTTAAGGGTTGTGGTGGTGGGTTTGTTATGAATGGGCTCGAATAAAGGCGGTATCTCGATAGTGGTCGGGATCCGAATGCGACGGCGACGATGTGACTGGGTGGTTGGTCTGATGTTTGTTGGGTTGCCTGGGCTGAGGTTGATGTGGGCCAAGATCTGTGGCTGAACCGAATGGGCCTTAGCCTAGTTGTGGGTTCGTTCTTATTTTATTGTGAGTTGGGCCTGGGGTCTCACTTTGGGTCCATTTCATTTTATAATTATGCATGTTTATTTTGCTTTAGTCAAGCTTTCTTGCATTTTGATTTTAGTACTAAGTGGTTTTTGGACGCTAATAATACCTTATCACTATATGATAAGGCAAAATGGGCTTCGTATCGGTCTATGTAGCTTGTGTGCCATATTTGCCTTAGGTAGGAGGCTAGTGTTTTGCTTGATTAAATGGTCGCAACCTCCTAGCAGTAAGATGAAACTGAGTGTCGTCGGGTTATTTTTCGACAGCAACATAGTAGGAAAACTATTTTATTGGATATTAAGATATGTAATCGTGTTACATATCCACAAGTCTTTCTATTATGTCACCACTATCTCAAAGCAAATGAAGTCGCAATTGGTGTAGTACTATTTGCTAGTAAATGTTTATTTGAGTACATATACTTTGTAGACATTCTCTATATTATTTTGGAACTTCATTGTAATAAGAGGTTTATGTTTTATGTAGATGTGGGATTGGTATGGTACGGTAAGAGATTTGACCTATCCCGATATCGATCCAGATTTTTTTTTTCGGTATCGGTACGGAACGTGATATGTGATTTTAAGACTTGGTACCGAACCGTCCTGATATTGAAAAATTCAGGACAAGTTTGGGACAAATCGGGACATAAGGTTTTAAGTTAAGATTTTATATCTATAAATTAAACAATCACTTTTGTACTATATTTATGCAATATTTAACACTTTTTCTTACCATAAATTAACAAACTAATATAATTAGACGACTTCATCACTTTAAGATGATTAATTCTTCATTATAAATGCATACTTTTTTCTTTAAAACTAGTAAAATTATAAATTTTAGAGGATTCAGGATGGTTCGAAACATTCGGTATCTATTTGGTTCATACCAATTATTAAATTCGATACGGTTCGGGATAACATTTTTTTCACTTTGTGTCCTGACCTGACCGAGTTCGGTACGAGACGGTCAGGATCGATATAAAAATTTCGACATTAAACTCTCACCCCTAATTTTATGTCACCTCTTGTATTCGATAATTTCATTGAAAAAGATTTAA
The DNA here is from genome assembly GCA_951800085.1 of Comarum palustre. Classification (NCBI taxonomy): domain Eukaryota; kingdom Viridiplantae; phylum Streptophyta; class Magnoliopsida; order Rosales; family Rosaceae; genus Comarum; species Comarum palustre. The sequence goes on from OX637589.1 coordinate 12,781,944, forward strand.
GGCGGAACCAACCTTTTATTAAAAAAACCAAACCAAACCAACTTCCTTCTACTTTTCCTCCGTCTCTTATTCCATGTTTCCCCATTTTCTCCTTTTTGCTCCAAAAGACCCCAAAACTTTATAAAAAGTGAAAGGAAAATTAACCCAACAAATAAACTAAAAGCATAACGCACACCAAAATAAAAACTATTTTGATTGATATAGCTTGGTATCTCCTTCAATCATTTCATTCCTGCTCCTCTCTCTTCTCTCTCTGCCTCTCTGCACCCAATACAACACCTTGTTTGGATCAGAGACGAAGAAGAAGACCACCACCACCACCATGGTTGAGACCAGACGGAGCTCCTCTTCCAAACGCGCCCTATCCGCCTCTCCTCCCCCCAATCCCAAACGCTCAAAGGTACACACTTGGATAATTCCCAATCCCAATTAGCCCTGAAATTCGTGTCTTTCTATCTCTTTTCTCATCTGGGTTTTCAATTTTCTTCATTGCATGCGTTTTGTATCCAAAGATTTGATCTTTATGGGTTTCTGATTTGTGGGTTGTTTTTCTTTGATGGGTGAAACCAAACCCTTTAGGCCTCTGATGCTTCGTCGTCCAACAACGGTGTCCGGAGCGGGACTCCGGTGGAGCCTCTGGGTCCAATAAAGGAATCTGAGTCGCAATCGCCGGACCTTGAGCTGCGATCCCCTGATCCGCAGACAGCTGATTCCTTGAAGACCGTTAACGGCTCTGATGCGGCTGAGAGGGCCCCTGATGACGTGGCGGAAGCGGAGGCCGCCGCCGCCTTGGGGTCGCCGCAGCCTTTGAGTAAGAATCTTGCTTTTTCGAATCTGGGATTTTTATTTTGGGGTCAATTTGGATTGGAAGTTTGAATTTTTGAATTTCAGGTGACATTCCAGTGCGTTCTGGGCTGAAGAGGAATAAGAAGGTTCCGAAGAGGAGTGCCAAATCAAATCAGAAACTGGCGTGGGGACAGCTTCTTTCGCAGTACTCTAAGGTGGGGTTTCTTGCTTGTTACTCCACCCTCATAGTGGGGTGTTTAGGTATACAACCTGATAGAAATGTTTGCATACATTGCCTCTCCATGACTTATCACATTACAATGTCTAAAGATATGTTTCATTTGCTAACTGTGGAGTGCTTTCTTCCCAGCATTTGAACATAGTTGTAGGTTCTGAATTTATGAGTTTGTTCTGGTATAGTTTATTCCATGCTGAACATATTAGTTCTTATGTTTCTGTTATTACAGAACAAAGTTTTCACTCTATACATGCACTCTCTAGAGTTAGAAGTTCAGAACAGTAGCATGCTTCAAGTTTGTTGCATAGGGTGAGTTGAGAAATTTTATATGCCTAGACAAGAGTACCTGTTTGGTTGATGGAAGAGCTGTCAGGGTTTAAGTGTTTTACAGACTATCTTACTAGAGAGAGTGGATTGCATGAGTGTTTGAGGTGGCTTGTGATGTACCCATCATATCTCTGTCTATGCCTGCACATACATACAAGATTTAAACTTTAAATGCTTAAGAGTTTTGCATCATAAACTTGTATGTATGAAATGCTTATGTTATCCATATTTTCTCATCAAAGGAAATTTATTTTTGTTATTGATTTTTCTGTGTTTCTTCATTATGAGAGATTAACATGTGTGGAATGGCATGATGCCATCTGAGGAGATTTTTTAATGAATTCTAAAGTGATTGATATAGGGTGTTCGTATTCTAGTTCGTACTACTAAGCATTTAAGGTCATATTTAAAAATGTATTTAATATCTAAGCACCAATTAAGTGAACTGTTTGTGTTACATTCATGTTATTTATTTGCCACTAATGTGATTAAGACTGACCAAATTATTGATATTATGATGCAGTATAATGCTTGCTCCCTCATTTGATTTACTGAGGCATATATCATTTTTGACTAATTCTCTTAATCATTTGCCAGAATCCGCATCAGTTTCTTTGTGATACTTTCACTGTTGGTCAAGGTCGTGAGTGCAATTTATGTCTTAAAGATCCATCTGTTAGTGCTACACTCTGTAAGCTTAAGGTAATGCCTCTTATACCACTTTTACATAAAATCTTAATGGTTTCTTTTTATACTGTCCAGTTCTGCTTAGAAAGCTGTTTTCTCTGATATTATCGACTATATTTAATGATTTTTGTTTATTTCATAGCCAGGTGAAGGTTCGTCAACTGCAGAAATGGAAATTACAGGGGCAAAAGGTTATGTTCTGGTCAATGGCAAGATTTATCAACAAGATTCGAAGGTTATTCTAATTGGAGGAGATGAGGTTGTTTTTGGTTCATCCGGGAAACATGCATATGTATCCTTTTTGTTGAAGTATCTAGCATTTATGATCATACTTATTAGTTATTACATCTATGGTGGACCAGAGCCTCGATTTTCCTGTGTAATTTCATCTTGTTTATTGTTGTTTCGACCAACCTACCTTCTTTTATGTTCTATGGATTCCTTGACAGTGGATCAGATTTTCATGCAGCTGACTAATGGTAACATAGGTAATCAAGGAATTTCTTCAATTAGCATATTAGAAACCCAGAGTGCTCCAATTAATGGATTACATATTGAGGCCAGATCAAGGGACCCCTCGGTTGATGGGGCATCTATATTAGCATCTATGTCAAATTTGCCAAATAACCTGTCACTACTTCCAGCATCTGCTAAAGCTGGTGGCGATTTGCATCAAGATGCCGATATGCCTTCTACTCCTGGTTGTGGAGGGTCAGATGATCGTACTCTGGACATTGAGATGAAGGATAGTACTAACATTAATGATGGTGACAAAGATGTTTCATTCCCTGACACTGCCAATGAAAGCCCCAATCTTGATTGCCTTGCAGTGGACATGGATGCTGAAACGGGAAAGTCCTCTGAGGCTAGGTGGCCTCTGCTCCGAATGTTGGGTTCTGGTGCCAACAAATTTGATTTCAGTGGCGACCTTTCAAAGATTCTTAATGAGCCAAGGGCAATTAGAGAACTCCTCCAGGATTTTGATCCTCCAATTTTGCTGTCAACTAGGCGACAAGCATTTAGAGATAAACTGCAACAAGGAATTCTAAATCCTAATGATATTGAAGTCACATTTGAAAGTTTCCCATACTACCTAAGGTGCACCCTTTTGCTATAATTGATGTTTACTGCTTGACTTGATTGAATGTCTTCTGTTTCCCTTTCCAATTTGATATTTCTCTGTCCATCACATGTAGAGAAGTGGAATAGTTGCTTTATCTATTTATCATTCATGTAGTATATCTTTTGCAATACAGTGACACAACCAAAAATGTTCTTATCGCTTCCATCCACATTCATTTGAAGTGTAATAAGTTTGCGAAGTATGCCTCAGACCTCCCAACTGGAAGCCCAAGGATACTGCTATCTGGTCCTGCAGGTTGTTTTGCAGTCTTTCTATTATTTTTTTTGAAATTCTATTATTTGGTTTGTTGATTTGATAGTTTGACTACTTTCCTTCTTGTTTTCTTATGTAGCCCTAATAATGCATGTTTTTTGCAGGATCGGAGATATATCAGGAAACTTTGGCAAAGGCACTTGCAAAACATTTTGGTGCTAGACTGCTAATTGTCGAATCTCTCGTTATGCCTGGTGTATGCTCTTTGACATCTCCATTTGATTACTCAATTTTCTGGCTGTCTTTGCTTTATCGTATTAGTAATGTTTTTGTTTTGGCTATCATCTTAAAATAAATTCAGGGACCAGCATCCCAGAATACGGAGTCTGCCAAAGAAGCAGCTAGGGCTGAAAGAGTAAACATGCTCAGTAAACGATCTGCACAGGCTGCTGGATTAAGGAAGAAACCGACCTCCAGTGTTGATGCTGAAATGACAGGAGGATCCACCCTAAGTGCGCAAGCTCTGCCAAAGCAGGAAACATCCACTGCATCCTCCAAAGGCATTACATTTAAACAAGGCATGCTAATTTTCCTTAATATAGCTATCCTGTTATGGCTTTCTTTTCTGTAGTACACTTATATTGATCTATAGCTATCTATGATTTGTGCAGGTGATAAGGTGAAATTTATCGGTACTCCTGGGTATTCTTATGCAGCAATTCCTATGCCTACTCTAAGGTAGGCATGATGATAAACTTTTATGTTTCTTTGATGATATAAAATTTTATTTATTTTGTATCATTTAGAGTGCTGATATATATATATGTATATATTATTATTATTATTATTATTATTATATATATATATATGTACATGTATGTATGTGTGTGTGCAACTTTTCAGATGCCATAATTTTTTGTTCTTTGCGCTAAATATGTATTTATTTTTGCAGGGGACCACTATTTGGCTACAAAGGCAAAGTTGTTCTTCCTTTCGAAGAAAATGGGTTGTCTAAAATTGGTGTTAGATTTGAGAAAGCTATACCAGATGGCAATGATCTTGGTGGTCTTTGCGAAGAAGATCGTGGTTTTTTCTGTCCCTGTAATTCTCTGATATGATCTTATATGTCATACCTTTCCTTTATTTTGTTGCCCTATCATGTCTATGGCCGAAAATATATGCATTTGTTTTAATTTTGGGTTTATTATGCAGCACATCATTTAATGCGCATGGATGTTTCGGGAGGTGATGATATTGACAAGCTTGCCATTAATGAACTTCTTGAGGTACTTGTTGCATTGTTCTCGACCATGATAGCTGTTGGTTTCTTGGTATTGAAATGTAACCAATCTTGCGCAGGTTGCATCAAACGAGAGTAAAAGCATGCCTCTAATATTGTTCATGAAAGATGTGGAGAAGGCAATGGTAGGTAATTCAGATGCATTTATTCACTTAAAGAGTAAGCTTGAAAGTTTGCCAGAGAGTGTCGTCATAATTGGCTCCCATACCCAGTTGGACAATCGTAAGGAAAAGGTAGGAAGTTAAGGATTTCCGTTTTACCTGTTTTCTGGGTTTATACTGTACATCTATACGCTATTAAATGCACTCTTTCGTTAACTATATTACATTTATCCAGTCCCATCCTGGTGGTCTTCTGTTTACAAAGTTCGGTTTCAGCCAAACAGCTTTGCTCGATCTTGCTTTTCCGGTATGCTGGTCTATTATCTTTTCCCTTTTCTTATTTGTTGGCTTGTATGGCATGAAGGATTTAATCTCTTCCCTCTTCGTCTTTGTTGGCTTATATGGCATGGAGGATTGATTTTGGTCATGTGATATCAATCTCTCATCATGTCGATTTAGATTTTGACTGTAGACTGAAATCTGTGCCTAGTGCTGTGATGTGCCCAAGAGATTTTCATGATTATAATTTGATATCTAATTTTTTTTCTTACTCACTCCCTTTGTCCCTCTCTCAAATTCTTTTGACCGAATGTGAGGTTCATCTCTGATTACCTTGAAAAGTTGAAATGTGTGATGGTTCCAGCAGAGTACAGAATTCGAACTGGGAATTTTGAGATTTCTTGGCAAGATGTACTTGCTGCTCGCGTATTTTTGAATGGTTTGCTGGTGCTTCAAGAATCAAAATGAAACATTGACTTTTGGTGATCAGGATAACCTTGGTAGACTGCAAGATAGGAGCAAAGAAACCCCTAAATCATTGAAAAATCTTACTCGAATTTTCCCCAACAAGGTGACAATACAGCTGCCTCAGGTAACTAGCCGCTTTCTTATGTGCTTAGTATGCTGGTTATACTTTGTCATTGGTTAAGTAGCATCTTTTCATGTTTCCTGGTAGGATGAAGCTTTACTTTCGGACTGGAAGCAGCAGTTGGATCGTGATGTTGAAACTCTGAAAGCGCAGTCAAATATTGTTAGCATTCGTGCAGTGAGTATATCTAAGCTCAGTTCCTAATTATGTCTATGCTGGTGGTGGTTCTCTTGTGAAAAAATTGTTTCTCTTCTGAATTTACTTGATAAAACTACAAGTTGTTGATGCTATCGTACATGAAATCTATAAGTGTGTACATACCCTTTTGTGCATTAAAACGCATAACCTGTTAAGATTCTGGCCATGCAATTTCTGATATGCATTGGTGTGAAGATGATATGTAATTTATGGTTCTCGTTGTTCTAATCCTTTACGTCATTTGTGTTAGGTTTAGTCCATGATTTTGTTCTAGTTTTTTGAGCTGGCCTTGATATTTTCAATGACATAATGCTTTCAGGTTCTTAACCGAATTAATCTGGATTGCCCCGACCTTGAAAGTCTGTGCGTTATGGATCCTGCCCTTACAACTGAAAGTGCGTAATCTTGACTCAGATTTTTGTAGTGCTGGACATTTTGCAGATTATCATGGCTGGAATATTCTCTTAAATGTCTACTTTCCACCTTATGTTTTTTGTACGTAGGTGTTGAGAAAGTAATAGGCTGGGCTTTGAGTTATCACTCTATGCATTGTTCTGAGGCTGAAGTTAAAGATGGAAAACTTGTCATTTCTACTGAAAGGTTGTATTTTTTTTCATGTTGTGTATAGGCTCTGTGGATTATCTATTCGCTTCTGCTAATGAATCTTTTGATATTTCAGTCTTAAATATGGACTGAACATCCTACAGGGCATTCAGAGTGAGAACAAAAGCACAAAGAAGTCACTGAAGGTTTGTGTTTGCTTCCCAATTGTTGATTTTTTTTCTTTCACTGTAACCTGCATTGGACCTGACCTTTTGAGTTTGTAGGATGTGGTCACTGGAAACGAGTTTGAGAAAAAGCTTCTTGCTGATGTCATTCCACCAAACGACATTGGGGTCACTTTTGATGACATCGGGGCCTTGGAAAATGTGAAGGACACACTGAAGGAGTTGGTGATGCTTCCGCTTCAGAGGCCTGAACTGTTTAGCAAAGGACAGCTGACTAAGGTCACAACATCTCTTTTTTTATTAGTATAACTTTTTTATATCTGCTCATCTTTTCTCCATTGCATAGTACATACTCTGGTGCATACTTGTTTACTGATAATTGTTCTTACTCTACAGCCTTGCAAAGGAATCTTGCTGTTTGGTCCTCCTGGTACTGGGAAAACTATGCTTGCAAAGGCTGTTGCAACTGAAGCTGGTGCAAACTTTATTAACATATCAATGTCAAGTATTACATCAAAGGTCAATTTGCATGTTACTGGCTACCGAGGTTGGACATTTATTTCATAAGATCCTAAACTCATTATGACACCTCCTATTTGTGTTGCAGTGGTTTGGAGAAGGAGAGAAATATGTTAAGGCAGTGTTCTCTTTAGCTAGTAAAATTGCTCCTAGTGTTGTGTTTGTTGACGAGGTTAGTTTTTGCCATGTCTTAGTAACTTTTTACTTATTCCCCATTTTCTCAATTAGAAAAAATACCCTCATTTGCAATGGCGTATACCCATTTATTTGGAAGACTTGTTAAATTTGAAGCCCCTACTGCCATGCAAGATTACTATCTCAATTTCTAAGGGATTTTTTAATGTTTTTATTTTTAATTTTTTATCCCTTTGTATGGTTGGAACCACACAACTATCTTCCTGTAAAAGTTCCCCCCCTTTCTGGTGGTGATGGTTTGTAAACTTGTACTCACGGTTATTGTTGCAGGTTGATAGCATGTTAGGAAGACGTGAAAATCCTGGGGAACATGAGGCTATGCGTAAAATGAAAAATGAATTCATGGTGAATTGGGATGGTCTACGTACAAAGGACAAAGAACGAGTATTGGTACTCGCTGCTACTAACAGGCCTTTTGACCTTGATGAGGCTGTTATTAGGAGGCTTCCAAGGAGGTAACATAATGATTTCATTGTTTACTTCAGTTCTTGTGTCATAAAGTTTTAGTAATCGTCTTCTTACAATATTGACTTAAATTCAAAATCATGTGCAGGTTGATGGTTAACTTGCCAGATGCTCCAAACAGAGAAAAGATACTGGGAGTTATATTAGCCAAAGAAGATTTAGAACCGGACGTTGATTTGGAAGGAGTTGCAAGCATGACGGATGGGTATTCTGGAAGTGACCTAAAGGTTGCCTATCTAGTTTCTGAGTCTTCCATCGCTTTCTATATCTTTTTTTTCTTCTACTTTTCGAATGTAATGAAGTGGTTTCTCTTTTTTTTGGGCAGAACCTTTGTGTTACCGCAGCTCACCTTCCCATCAGGGAAATCTTAGAAAAAGAAAAGAAGGTTGGTTTTGTTTATCTTGTGTTCTTTATTTTATAAGTTTTTGTCAAATAATGTGTTCTTTATTACTTGTGTTCTTTCTTCTCACTCTTTCTTAAGTTGGGACTGGTAGTGTTGTATAATATAATATGTTAACCCCGCTTGCAAGTAATGATACACGGTCACTTGCCTTCGTATCTTAGGAGAGAAGTTTAGCTATGGAGGAGAACAGACCTGTACCGTCCTTGTATTGTAGTGCTGACATTCGCCCTTTAAAGATGGAGGATTTTAAACATGCGCATGAACAGGTATGTTGTGACTAATGCTGACTGAAAATTTCCTTCACAAATGTGACTAATGTTGTGAACAGGTATGTTGTTAAAATCTTGAATTCTTGATTGTTGCTGTGGGCATTATGTATCCAATTCTTTTTGGCTCTTAAATCACATGTCATGTTGCAATCATTGGGATGCATATGTGGTTGCATTATGGTGTTTTCTGTATGTTGAGTACTGTTTCATTTTGGTTTAAACATTGAAACTGAATTCAGGTCTGTGCAAGTGTGTCATCCGAGTCGACAAATATGAATGAGCTTCTCCAATGGAATGACTTGTACGGAGAGGGTGGATCAAGAAAGAAGAAAGCGCTGAGCTATTTTATGTAGAGTAGGTATTTATTTTTTGTATAGAAGTCCTTGTTTTGTTCATTCTTCCTTATCCAGCTAAAAGGCGCGGCGATACATGTAATCCATGGCAATCCCTTAGAAGGTTTCTGTCCCCCATTTGTATGATAGATATAGGTTTTTCTCTTCCCCCTTTGTTTACATTGATTTACATACTTTATATAGGAAATTTCATAATCAGATTATCTGACTAGCCTTTGTCAAACTAATATGATCTTAGAAGTAATGGCGCTGTGTTGATGCAACTCACTCATCAACTCATTAATCATTCATACAGTAATTTAAATTGCCTAGACATTTATGACGGATAACATTACTTTTTTTCATTCTCTTTTTTAATTGAATTGTGGATAGAAAGAATTCAGTTTACGGAGCACATCTACACATGTAATATTCAAAAAATCGGTTTAGTCGGTGGTATGTCAAGCTGATGATTTTAGGGAAATAGGTGTTTATTGTCGGTCGAGAGAAAATCGGCTGATTAGGCGGGCTAGTTAGATAAAAGTTATGATTTTAGGAAAATAGGTGTTTATTGTCGGTCGAGAGAAAATCGGCTGATTAGGCGGGTTAGTTAGATAAAAGTCAGTCCAGTCAGTCGGCCTAACTTCGACTGGACAAAAAAAGACGTCGTTTTGACTCTTAGGTAAAAACATAATTACATCTATCGGTCTAACGCTTCTCTCAGTCTCTCCTCTTGCTCTCTTAGTCTCCCCTCTCGTTTTCTCAGTCTCTCATCTAGTCAAAAGAAACAGAGGCTATGAATTGTGTGTTGTGTATTAAACTCCTTCAACAATGGGGTATTTATACAAGATACATATATTCCTAATAGGAAACTAATTAGTAGAGAATATTATAATAATCCTAATACTACTCACAATCCTAATAACACATAGAGTGACTCATTCCAACACTCCCCCTCAAGTTGGTGCATACAGATCACAAATGCCCAACTTGCTAAGTGAGTCATGAAAAGCTTTACTTGAGAGAACTTTTGTAAGGATATCAGCCAACTGCTCCTCAGTAGGGACAAAGGGAAAGTAAATAAATAGACCATCCAACTTCTCTTTAATGAAATGCCGATCTACTTCAACGTGCTTCGTGCGATCATGTTGAACAGGATTATGAGCAATCTCAATGGCAGCCTTATTATCACAATAAAGCGGCATAGCCTTCTTTTGCCGAAACCCCAAATCCCTCAACAGGTGTCTCAACCATAACATTTCACAAAGTCCTCGAGCCATGCCTCTATACTCTGCTTCTGCGCTAGACCGAGCAACCACATTCTGCTTTTTACTTTTCCAAGTGACTAAGTTACCACCGACAAAAGTGAAGTAACCTGAAGTAGACCTGCGGTCTGTAATATTACCAGCCCAGTCTACATCTGTGTATCCAGAAACATCTAAATGCCAATGTCTGGAGAAAACCAATCCCTTACCAGGAGCCGACTTCAAATATCGTAGAATACGAAACACAGCTTCCATATGAGCTTCACTGGGATTATGCATAAATTGACTCACCACACTAACTGCATATGCCAAATCAGATCTAGTGTGTGACAAATAAATTAACCGCCCAACCAACCTTTGATATCTCGCTTTATTCGTGGGTACCTGATCCAAATACTCCGCCAACCGATGATTTTGCTCAATAGGAGTATCAGCAGGTTTACAATCAAGCATACATGTTTCTGCTAACAAGTCTAAAACATACTTTCTCTGACTTAACACAATACAATATTTCCCACGAGCAATTTCGATTCCCAAAAAATATTTCAAGCTACCCAAATCTTTCATCTCAAATTCAGAAGACAACTGACCTTGCAACCTTTTAATCTCCTTAAGGTCATCACCTGTCACAACCATGTCATCTACATAAATGATCAAAGCAGTCACCTTGCCACACCGATGTTTCGGAAACAAAGTATGATCAGAATTACTCTGCCGGTAACCAATTTCCTTCATAAACTTGGTGAATCGACCAAACCACGCTCTCGGAGACTGTTTCAAGCCGTAGAGACTCTTCTTCAATTTACAGACCACCTGCTCTCCTGTAGATGTTACATATCCTGGAGGCAAATCCATATAAACTTCTTCATTCAAATCACCATGCAAGAATGCATTCTTAACATCAAATTGTTGCAAAAGCCAGTCAAGGTTAGCGGCTAACGAAAGAAGTACCCGAATGGTGTTAATCTTGGCTACCGGCGCAAACGTCATCATAATCCACCCCATACTTCTGAGTGTAGCCTTTAGCTACTAACCTTGCTTTATACCTGTCTACCGATCCATCCAAGTTATGTTTCACAGTGTACACCCATCTACAACCAACTGTTTTCTTTCCAAACGGTAACGGTACCAGCTCCCATGTACAATTTTTCTCGAGTGCATCCATCTCAACTTTCATTGCTTGCATCCACCTCTCATCGCGCATTGCATCATGTACTTTACTAGGAAGTGATACAGAAGATAATTGATTCACAAATGCAGCATACGGTTTAGACAATCTATGAGTGGACACATAATTAGCAACAGGATACTTGGCTTTTGCATTTAGTGTAGGTTCATAATGTTTGGGAGGCTGTCCACGAGTTGTACGAGTGGGTAACTGTTTAGTAGATACAGGACTAGACAACGAAGAAGATTCAGAAATTACCTCGGGTAATTCACGAGCTGGAGAGACCTGTGAGGGAGTGGGGAAACTGTTCACAATGTGTCCTTGATCAAACAACGGTCGATCTGGATGGAAGCTCTGGGAATTGCTCAACAGATCAACCTCAAACTGTTCTTAACTAGAAACCGGATTTATGCTCTCACCAGTGACTCCCCGTGCTCTACCTTCACCAGAATGAGACAAATCGGTGCCCAGTTCTCTACCTTCACTGGAATCCGTGCTCTCTGACCGGTCGCTGTGGGTCGAACAGTTGCCGAGACGAGGGCGTCCGGTCGCCTGAGTTTATGCCCGATCCAATTGCTCGGCCGTGCGTCTATGGGTCGCCGGAATCTCTGCCCGATCTAGCTGCTCAGCCGCGGGTCTATGGGTCAGTCGTCTCGGGTCACCGGACGTCGGTGCATCGACGGACGCGTCATCGGAAGGGGATCGGCCTGTCTGTCGTGGAGGGGCGGGTGCAGATGCTGACCAGTCCATAGAGGCAGAGTCAGTCGTGTTCAACTCAGTGTCTTTGTTTAACTCAGTGTTTACCAATTCTGACCTTGTTTTCTCGACCGTGGGCTTTTCAGAGGACCCACTGAACAAATCTTCGTAATAGCATGTTTTCTCCCCCTGACAAGGAGTTGAGGGAGGTAGAAAATAACATATATCTTCGCTAAACGTGACATCCATGGTAGTATAGAACCTTTGAGATGGAGGGTGGTAACATTTGTAACCTTTCTGTTGAGAGCCATACCCGACAAAGACACACTTAAGAGCTCTAGCATCTAACTTTGTCGTCTGATTCTTATATAGATGAACATAAGCCACACAACCAAAGACACGAGCTGAGAGAGTATTTGATGATGGAATGGAGACATATTCAGACAAAACATCAAACGGAACACGACCTTGAAGAGGAACGGATGGAAGACGATTAATTAGATGTGACGCACACAACACTGCCTCTCCCCAAAGATACTTAGGCATGTTAGCACTTAAGAGGAGAGACCGAGCAATGTCCAAGAGATGCCGATTTTTCCGTTCAGACACCCCATTTTGTTCAGGGGTTTGTGGACATGAAGTCTGATGAACTATGCCATGATTTTGGAAATACTCATGAAAACGATGATTGACAAACTCCCCCCCATTATCAGAACGAAAGATTTTGACACGGGCTTCATACTGAGTACGTATAAGATTATGAAATGCTGTAAAGGCTGAAAAAACACAATCTTTGGATTTAAGTAGCACCACCCAAGTTAATCGAGTAAAATCATCAATGAATAACACAAAGTATCGCATTCCAGAAAGAGTAGAGTATTTGGAAGGACCCCATACATCCGAATGAATTAACTCAAATGGCATAGTACTAGAATGAAAACTCAAAGGATAACTAGACCTATGACTCTTAGCCAAAGCACAAGTCTCACAATGTAAGCTAGACTCACGGATTCCAAGAAACAAAGATGGCATAGACTTCTTCATAACTCCAAAAAACGGGTGACCCAAACGTTTGTGCCACAACCATAATTCACTTAAGCGGTCAGAATTCAATGTCAGGGCTAAAGGCTGTGCTTGTCACATCCCGATCCCGGAATTATTTTACGGTTGGTTACTTTGGTCTTTTACCATTTAAAGTAACCGTTTAACCGTACATTGATGGTAAAGTTGACTTTTTGGTAAGTCAAGAATTTGGGAAAACTTCCTTCTTGAAAGTTGTAGAGGGCGTCGTTACGAGTTCGTGGACACGTAGCACGCTCAAATCGGAGTTCGTATGAGAAAGTTATGAACAAAAGTATAAAGTTACTATGCGGTAAAACGGCTATATATAGGAGTTACCGGGGTGAAAAATCAGATTTTCACCCGGCTCTCTCCCCCGACGGAAAACTGCGCCGAGCTTCCGGCTGCCCTAGCGCCGCCGTCCGGCCACCAACCGCCGGCGCACCGGTCCCAAAAGCTCGGCCTCCGAGTCTACTTCAATCCTAGGTAAGCTTTCCGACCTAACTCGCCGTAAATCGGGAGAAATTCCGATTTGTTCTTGGTGTGTACAGTAGATTTTCGGGATTGAATTTCTCCCTCCCTAGATCACCAATTGTTGAGTTCTTTATATGTTTAGGATGGGTTTTAGGTGTACTACAATCCCCTAGAATTTGGTAGCTTGATTTGAAGTGTGTAGGGAGAATTGAGGATTTGAAGTTTGGTAGTGTAATTTTCGGGGTCTACTGTTCATCGAGTTTTTGACCTAGTTAGAGGCCGAATTGGCCTTCGAGTTGAACTAGAAAGTTGTTCCAATTGATGAGACGAAGCTACTGGTAAAATTTGGTGGCGATCGGAGGTCGCCTGAATTTTAGCCGGAATTTCTGCCGGCGGCCGCCGTCGGCGGCGGAGCTGGCGGCGGTGCCGCCACTTTTTGGGCAGTTTTTCATGCCCATTAATTAGTACATATTGTGAGGAGTCTATGGTTAAAATTTGGTAATTTTTGGAGGAGTTTTGGTTAGGTTTTGGAATTGTTCTAGTTTAGTATTATTGGCGGATAATTAAATATTATTCCGACCATCGATTATTGCCGGATAAGTTCTAAGAAGTATTTTAAGGACTCCTAAGGTATTAGTGAAGTGGTTGAATGGGTGTCCATAGTAATTTCACAAATTACCATGTGTGAACCCTGTCAAGTGAATTATTAAAGGAAGTCAAAAAGGTTAAAGTGCTTTAAGAAAGGAACTTGGTCAACATGTGGTCAAATAGGATTTCCTGGTCAAACTAGGAAAAGACCAAGACAACTGTGGTATGACTAATTTGATGATTTGTTGTACAGTCTCTGGTCGGATGTGAGACGGGCTCGACTACGCGGGTAGTTCGAGGGTTTTGCTCGAGGAGCTTTCCGAGCGGAAATGTCGCAATAGTACTGTGAGTGGACATGTTATTTTAAATAAATGCATGCCTTAATTATTGAGTTAATTGCATGGTGTTTATGATTGTTTCCGAAAATTATATCCTTCTCGGGTTCTTGAACGTATTTACATTATTACTCAATTTTCTATTTCTTCCGAAAATGGTTATAGACGGTGAGGGCCGTCCTTCGAATGGAATTGAACCCGAGACTTCGTTGGAAATTGGTTTTATGCATATATGACAAGGAATTGTTTTAATTAATTGTTTTGGGAAGAGAATTTGATTAATGTATTGTTATGAATGTTTATTTTAAGGGTTGACCAATAAATATGCTAGCTAGAGTAGCGTGAGGGCGCTACTAGAGCTCTTAGCTCCGACCCTAGCCTGAGAGGTCAGGCAAACTACGTAGTGCACTATGAGGGTTGACCGTATCACTTTATTTAGAGCTCTTAGCTCCGACCCTGGTCTGAGTGGACAGACAAGCCTGAGAGGTCAGGTTGATATTATAAGGGTTGACCGTTATCACATATTCTAGAGCTCTTAGCTCCGACCCTGGTCTGAGAGGACAGACAAGCCTGAGAGGTCAGGTTGATATTATAAGGGTTGACCGTATTATTTTATTTAGCTAGCATATCGTAGCGTGAGGGCGCTACTAGAGCTCTTAGCTCCGACCCTAGTCTGAGAGGTCAGACTTATTATGTTTGGTGAACATTTCTCTTCCCATATTCCTTGCTGGTTTATCTTATCATGCATTTGCGAAAATTTAGTCATTATGGGCATGCATAAATGATTTTTAAATTGATATACTTTTGGGAGAGCATTACAGGAAATGGAGCTCTTATATTTGATTTTCGTCCACTCACTCTAACAGTTTTTAAATGTTTCTCCCCTGGGCCTTTCGTTTTTAAATGCCCAGTGATGCAGGGTTCTTGAGAGGAGGTCGAGCGCGTACAAGAGTCGAGGCATAGTCGATCATTCCGTTGCTGCTCGAAATTCTTTGGGGTAATCATCTTTGTAGACTGCTCTGACTAACCTGGTTTAGTTAGTTTTGTAGGAAGGGTTGGCCATTTCAAGGGGGTTTCGGTAAGAAGTTCCCTTGAGGTGGTCCCCGCAGGATTTACTTCGGGTTAAAGGGGTTTAACCCGGGGTGGGTCCTGTCAATGGTATCAGAGCATTAGGTTATCGTTTCCAGTTACTACCTCATATACTTGGTATCACTTAGTGTCTATAGAGTGATGGTCCGACCGCGGCGGATCCATCGGCATTTTATGCTTGGACGCTTAGTGTTTATTGAGGATATGAGTTAGTACTTCCTGATTGAGATATGCACCGAGTGGTCCTATAAACGATCGAATCTTCAAGACTATGCCTCAGTACGCCGACCTCACTATGAACTCCTGTAAGGAACAAGGTAAGCTCGTTACGTATATATGTTTATGTGTTCCCCATTGATTTATTGAGATTTGAGTTGGGGATCGAGCGGAAACTCACGTTGTTTAACGTTTGAGCTTTATGTGTAAGTACTCGGTGGTGAAACAGTTAATTCACACCTGGGAGGCTGTCATAGTTGTTGACAGGGATGCTGTAGAAGCCTAAGACAAGGCTTGAGTGTTCGTGTATGAGGCTCTTAAAAGTGAAGAGTCGTACGAGTTACTGCAAGAGGTTGCATCCTGCCATGGAAAAAGGAGCTGAAGTCGCCTAGCGCGATTATTCAGTGAGGAGATAAATATTAAGATTTGACGATTGCCACGACTTTGTTGAGGTTCGTCATTAGTGTGGTTTCAGAGAAACCAACGGACACTTGAAAGTGGAATGACTCAAGGAAGTTGAGTGTTGTTATTTTTGTGGTTTGGATCTAGTGACTAGTCCATGATGTGGCACTATTGAAGAATGTTAAGGAAGTAAAGGCTAGTTTGGTCACTTGATGCTTTATGGGACAACCACTGAGACTAATGGCGTGGGTCAGTCTTGGTGCTGACATCGTTGTCATCAGCTACGACCAGATTCTCTTCGCTCCAGCCACCCATGATTGGGGTACTAGAAAGATTTGGATTGTTAGTGAGTCCAAGCGTGATTTGAATTGTTGGTGACAGTGGTCATTAGGCCATTTATCGTGGAGGCAGGAATTAAATTGTATCACCAGATATTTGGACTCATGTCAACCATAAGGTGAGATATCCACCTGCGGTCAAAGTATTTTATTAGTACACCTGTGGAGGGGTCACCAGGTTGGCTGTGTTAGAGATCGATTTTCAGATCGTGAAAGCGTTACTAGTGGTAATTAAAGGTAATTGGTTTCGGAATCTAAAGGAATTGTTGGAAGTGGCAACAAGCCACCGGGTCGTGGACCAAGAGTGCTCGGGGTACCGGAGTTAGTGATACGGGTCTTGACTGACTTTGTATTAATGTGATGTAGAAACCCGTCGTTGTGCAGACGACATTGTTTCGACGGTTGAAGAAGTACATAGGTATATCCCACAGGAGTACGTGTACCCTCATTTATTGGGAAGTGGTAAGTTGAAATATGGGTAGCACAGGCTGGTAAAACATAATTATGGTGTACAGCTGTGTGTGGTCAAAAAATGACATCAGGTAAGTGACTAAGGCTGATGATGACATCATCTTAAGAATGTGTCATGAGAGTTCCATTTATTGAAAACGGAGATTAAAGACGTTTGGTTAGAAGTTTCTGTGTAAAACGTCAATTAAATGGTTTAATGTCGTTAGTAGATGGAAGGATGTTTTCTGAGATAAATGCACGGAAAAGGTGAAGGGACAGCAGTGAGGCAAGGTTTACTGAATTGTTGAGTAGGAGAGAATGTGTTGTAGTTGCTCAAGCTTCAACCTGCAACCAAAGTCGTCCGTTATGACACTTGGTTTCGTTGAAGGTGATTAACTGAGCTTAATGGCAGGGGAATTTGTGCACTCACTGGCTGTGGTCTAATCAAGTATTGTAATCGAAGGTGTACTTAGTCGTGTTTGGGGGTTCATAAGTTACACTCACTGCAGTGACAGGAAATATTCTCAATTTGATTGTGGAAAGAGGATTAAGATCTGGGAGATCAATTATTGGTGTTAATTTAAGGAAATCCTGAGAGGATTAAAGTTTTGTTGGCGTTGCTCTGGTCATTGGTCATTTGAGTAGTGACCCTACTTGTTAGGAATTTCTGACCTAGCGGCAGTTCTTGGCGCCACGAGTGTAGAGTAGTAGCAAGAAAGATCATTGGAGGTGACTCTCGAAATTGTCAACATTTCGGTGAGTATGAAATGCGGTGGAACTAGGAAAAGTTTCCTTTGATGACTCAAAGAGTGTTACGAGCCTGAGTTTGGTAGAAATTGTTACTGAGATTGGTAAGGTATGTCGTTTAGTTGTGCAACACTCCATCGGAAACCGTGGAGTGATTAAGCCACGTTCAGATTAAGTTATGATCTGAGAGGATGTTAACGTGTGGCAGTGGATCCTGTAATTTAGGATCTGGAGTGGTAAGTGATTGAGAATTTTGAATCGTACCGATTAGAGGTTGCGGTGGATGGTAAACTGGCAGAGCATGGGGGACAGTTTTGTTAGAGACTGTCTAGTAGTACGAGTTGACTCTGTGGTGTGTACTCGCCCAGTGCGGTGATGGGATTCGATGAATTGTGCCTTAATAACTGGATGCTCGGTGATCAATATGGCTAAGTTCGGTGTGAAATTAATTCCCGATGCTTTGATCAGATGTTCCTTTGGGCGTGCACCAGTGGCACTAAATTTCATGTAGATGTCTGATCTGGTTAAATGTCCAAGTTGCTGGTTATTACCGGACGATGTGGTAATGGAGGCATCTGGGAATGGAATATACTTGTTGAGCGGGTAAGGCTCTGGAATTCTTTTAATGGTAAATCTATCCCAGATTGTAATGCGGATAACGTTTATTAGACGCACGGTTGGTTGAAGTGCAAGCTCTGCACTATGCGTCATTCCAGGTTAAGGTAAGAGTTAGGGAGGTCAGAGGCACCTCACCTATGAGTAGTACGGGTATGTGTTACCAGTTGCAAAGTATGCAGTATCCCCACAAGTGATATTTGAGCTAGCGACTCTAATGTTCGACTTGTGGGTAAAAGTCAAGATTTATCCGGTCAGAATAGCTTGGTAGGCAGTGTGAAGCCTGACAATATTGTTTTCATGCGAGGAGTCAGTATTGCTGGATCTCGATGTCAGGAGCTTTTGGATCTCCCCGATTTAAAGGCTATGGTTTTGGATTTACGCTAATATTCACGGCAGTTCATGTCCTGTGTGTACAAGTGGTTTGAGTAATGATAGAGTCAGGGAAGACAATTACTCTACAACATGACAGAATAGTTTCTAGAAAGCGTAAACCAGATCAGGGAGCCTGGTTCAAATGAGGTGATGGTTCGTGTAACACGAGTCGCCATGGTTTTCTCGTGGACTTGTTGTCAGTAGATTTGGCTCCACGTGGTATTGTGTTACCAGAGGATTTAAATCCATTAGTGACATCGAACCCTACTCCTCAGGCGTGATAATCATTACCTGCATAGGGAATGGGTGAGCTGATATTTAAGGTTCCACGAAAGTATACGAGTATTCTTGAAGAATTTATACTCACGACAAGCGAGTGGTTATTGGAATCAGAATGATTGATAGCGGTATTGTGACGACGTCACATGCGGTTGGTAAGGACGATTATTGGATTTTCAAGGATATGGTTATAATCCGGTTTAGGCAACAGGGAATTGTTGCCAAATGATGTTTTCAGCGTGTGACAGAATTTATCATCTTTTGGTGAAAAAACAATAGTGATTCTCGCGAGGATTACAGATGGTGGATCAGCATAGGCGGTGTCGTATTCCACCTCATAAATGAGACGAAGTACAGTAAGAATTCGGTGAATCAGTTTTCAGTGATACAAGAGAAAATCATTGTGATCCACGGTAAGACTTCAGATGGTTTAGTTTTGACCCGAGAAAAGTGGTCGGGTGTCAGAAAAAGAGTAAGTATTAGAGGTTATCATCCACGTAAGAAGGACTGTTACGTTGGTTAAATGTGACATGTGACAAGGTTACATGAGTTTGAGGAATGTGTTGGGTATCCTTGGGGCTATAATGGATGCCTAGTGTCACGTATGTCCATGTTACGTAAATAAATTTATTTCCTTACACTCTATATGAATAGCCTTCTGGCTAGTACTGGAAATTGGCTTATAAGGAGGATCAGTAAGGATGTTGATTGTAAAGGGCAGGTGTTTAGGGTTTTGACAATGCTTTTCGTGAGGCGTCTCTGAAGAGTTCTCAGAAAGGAGTTGATATTGGATAACAATATTATTATTTTAAGTGGTACTATCCCCCACTGTGTTGGACTTCTAGTATAGAAATTTCGAGGACGAAATTTTTATAAGGTGGGGAGAATTGTCACATCCCGATCCCGGAATTATTTTACGGTTGGTTACTTTGGTCTTTTACCATTTAAAGTAACCGTTTAACCGTACATTGATGGTAAAGTTGACTTTTTGGTAAGTCAAGAATTTGGGAAAACTTCCTTCTTGAAAGTTGTAGAGGGCGTCGTTACGAGTTCGTGGACACGTAGCACGCTCAAATCGGAGTTCGTATGAGAAAGTTATGAACAAAAGTATAAAGTTACTATGCGGTAAAACGGCTATATATAGGAGTTACCGGGGTGAAAAATCAGATTTTCACCCGGCTCTCTCCCCCGACGGAAAACTGCGCCGAGCTTCCGGCTGCCCTAGCGCCGCCGTCCGGCCACCAACCGCCGGCGCACCGGTCCCAAAAGCTCGGCCTCCGAGTCTACTTCAATCCTAGGTAAGCTTTCCGACCTAACTCGTCGTAAATCGGGAGAAATTCCGATTTGTTCTTGGTGTGTACAGTAGATTTTCGGGATTGAATTTCTCCCTCCCTAGATCACCAATTGTTGAGTTCTTTATATGTTTAGGATGGGTTTTAGGTGTACTACAATCCCCTAGAATTTGGTAGCTTGATTTGAAGTGTGTAGGGAGAATTGAGGATTTGAAGTTTGGTAGTGTAATTTTCGGGGTCTACTGTTCATCGAGTTTTTGACCTAGTTAGAGGCCGAATTGGCCTTCGAGTTGAACTAGAAAGTTGTTCCAATTGATGAGACGAAGCTACTGGTAAAATTTGGTGGCGATCGGAGGTCGCCTGAATTTTAGCCGGAATTTCTGCCGGCGGCCGCCGTCGGCGGCGGAGCTGGCGGCGGTGCCGCCACTTTTTGGGCAGTTTTTCATGCCCATTAATTAGTACATATTGTGAGGAGTCTATGGTTAAAATTTGGTAATTTTTGGAGGAGTTTTGGTTAGGTTTTGGAATTGTTCTAGTTTAGTATTATTGGCGGATAATTAAATATTATTCCGACCATCGATTATTGCCGGATAAGTTCTAAGAAGTATTTTAAGGACTCCTAAGGTATTAGTGAAGTGGTTGAATGGGTGTCCATAGTAATTTCACAAATTACCATGTGTGAACCCTGTCAAGTGAATTATTAAAGGAAGTCAAAAAGGTTAAAGTGCTTTAAGAAAGGAACTTGGTCAACATGTGGTCAAATAGGATTTCCTGGTCAAACTAGGAAAAGACCAAGACAACTGTGGTATGACTAATTTGATGATTTGTTGTACAGTCTCTGGTCGGATGTGAGACGGGCTCGACTACGCGGGTAGTTCGAGGGTTTTGCTCGAGGAGCTTTCCGAGCGGAAATGTCGCAATAGTACTGTGAGTGGACATGTTATTTTAAATAAATGCATGCCTTAATTATTGAGTTAATTGCATGGTGTTTATGATTGTTTCCGAAAATTATATCCTTCTCGGGTTCTTGAACGTATTTACATTATTACTCAATTTTCTATTTCTTCCGAAAATGGTTATAGACGGTGAGGGCCGTCCTTCGAATGGAATTGAACCCGAGACTTCGTTGGAAATTGGTTTTATGCATATATGACAAGGAATTGTTTTAATTAATTGTTTTGGGAAGAGAATTTGATTAATGTATTGTTATGAATGTTTATTTTAAGGGTTGACCAATAAATATGCTAGCTAGAGTAGCGTGAGGGCGCTACTAGAGCTCTTAGCTCCGACCCTAGCCTGAGAGGTCAGGCAAACTACGTAGTGCACTATGAGGGTTGACCGTATCACTTTATTTAGAGCTCTTAGCTCCGACCCTGGTCTGAGTGGACAGACAAGCCTGAGAGGTCAGGTTGATATTATAAGGGTTGACCGTTATCACATATTCTAGAGCTCTTAGCTCCGACCCTGGTCTGAGAGGACAGACAAGCCTGAGAGGTCAGGTTGATATTATAAGGGTTGACCGTATTATTTTATTTAGCTAGCATATCGTAGCGTGAGGGCGCTACTAGAGCTCTTAGCTCCGACCCTAGTCTGAGAGGTCAGACTTATTATGTTTGGTGAACATTTCTCTTCCCATATTCCTTGCTGGTTTATCTTATCATGCATTTGCGAAAATTTAGTCATTATGGGCATGCATAAATGATTTTTAAATTGATATACTTTTGGGAGAGCATTACAGGAAATGGAGCTCTTATATTTGATTTTCGTCCACTCACTCTAACAGTTTTTAAATGTTTCTCCCCTGGGCCTTTCGTTTTTAAATGCCCAGTGATGCAGGGTTCTTGAGAGGAGGTCGAGCGCGTACATGAGTCGAGGCATAGTCGATCATTCCGTTGCTGCTCGAAATTCTTTGGGGTAATCATCTTTGTAGACTGCTCTGACTAACCTGGTTTAGTTAGTTTTGTAGGAAGGGTTGGCCATTTCAAGGGGGTTTCGGTAAGAAGTTCCCTTGAGGTGGTCCCCGCAGGATTTACTTCGGGTTAAAGGGGTTTAACCCGGGGTGGGTCCTGTCAGTGCTGGTGCTGGTGTTGGTTATGCGCATGCAATCCAAGTGAAACAGTCTCCCCCTCAGGTCTCCCTTGCCAATGATTACCCTGGTGCATAGATTCTGGAAAACAACATACATTGGGTAAAAGGTTACAGAGCACTTATTTTGAGCACATAACTGTGATACAGACAAAAGATGATGAGATAAGGAAGGCACATAAAACACATCATGCAAAACAATGGACGATGTAACTTGAACAGACCCAATACCTAAGACTGGGAACGACGCACCATTAGCATTAGAAACATGGGATATCCGAGGGAAGACATAGACACAAAAAGTGATTTATCATAGGTCATATGGTCGGATACTCCAGAATCAATTATCCATGTATCACTACCCATAAAGTCAGAAACATGTAAAGCAATACCAATTTTACCTCGAATTTCTTTACCTTCGACCATCTTTTCTCCCTTTTTTTTCCTTCCTTCAAATATTCAAACTACAAAAACAAGCAGCAACCTTCTTGAGGCAATACACGGCTCCACACAACCTTGATCAATATAATCAAGATCAAGGCTCCTTCACATACACTACAAAACACCAAAGAATATAGCAAACCCCAAACAACAACAAGAACTTCAACGGATCAAACAAATCCCAACTACCAAAGAATCAACTAAACAAACAAATTTTTTCCAGCCGAAAAACAAACAACCGAGTCCCGAATGGATCTCGGCTCTGATACCAAGTCAAAAGAAACATAGGCTATGAATTGTGTGTTGTGTATTAAACTCCTCCAACAATGGGGTATTTATACATGATACATATATTCCTAATAGGAAACTAATTAGTAGAGAATATTACAATAATCCTAATACTACTCACAATCCTAATAACACATAGAGTGGCTCATTCCAACACATCTCACTTTGACGCTCTCCCTCCTCGCCCTCGCCCTCATCAGCATCGTCGCCGCCTTTCCCGTCCTCGTTGATTCGGAAGGAGTATTAGATGGATATGGAGAAGAAGAATTTGAGGCATAGTTATATATGTTTGAGATTGTTTGCAAGAATCAAATTTGGTATTTACTATTATTAATTACTTAGAACTTATTGAGTTATTGTGATAGTTGTTTTTCGACATTATTATCTCATTGTTATTAAATATTATAATGTTTTATTAACTATTTTTATTATTTTAGATATTATATTATTATTATTTTAAAACTATATATTTAATTATATATTAAAAAATAAAAATAAATCAAAAAATTAAAAACCGACTACACTCGACTACTCATCTTCTCGTTAGTGACGGATCGAACAATCAACTAGCGCCGGTGACTTTTATCACCTTCACTACTACATGTCTAAGATGATAATAATACAGATACACATGATGATCATATATAAATCGTTAGAAGTGGTTGAAATTAATAGTTGAAGATTAGAGAAAAATGCACTAATAATGTCTGAAGATTTGGTGGACTTTCAATATGATACCCAGACTTTTAAATGTATCAGAAAGGTACCTGAACTTGTATTTTTGTATTGACGTCGTACCTATGGATGTTTTCCGTCACCTCTCCGTCAGTTCATGTCACAAGTGAAGCACGTGACCAAGAGAGGGACTTGTTCATGAACAAGTATCCTATCCGGCCGACCAGTGATGGCCTTATTAGCCTCAAGGCCAGGGATACTTTCGATCTTGTGATAGTATGCTTTGGCATTATGTCAACCGAGGACAGAACTGCTGTGCTCGTCTACTTGAAAGAACTCTTGGAACTGCACCATACAAATCTTACAAGACTCATCTCAGATGCTCTGCACAGATTTTGCAATAACCCATCATTACCGGATGTTCCTCTCGAATTGTTGCTCGAGCTATTATGCTCAGTATGTCTTTCTGTCTCCCAACACAAGACCAAGTGCATCCTAGAAACTCTAGCTGGTTTGCTCAAATCTGGAGTGCCAAAAATCTATTCCCTCAACAATCAAATCTGCAAAACCAAACTCCCTATTGTGTTTGATGCCCTCATTGGTATAGACTCTTGTCTTCATTAAACTCTGCTCATGATATCTAACTTTTATTGCATATAACATCCGAGTACATTATATTCAGTCTTATCTGATCAAGTGACCTACTGTATTTGCAATTGACAGTTATGATCGAACAGTCTGAAGAAGTAAAGGATGTCATTCAAGCAGGAAATGCCTTTAAGTTTTTCATTGCTTATATTGATGACAGCTTGATTAAACAGGGAGTTGACAGTACTCTGATGAATGCAAATATGAACAATGGGAGCCCGTCTCAGCCAACTCTTCATATTGTCATTAGCGTAGCTGAGCAAGAACCTAAAGGTCTCGGAAACTTGCGACCATCTGTAATCGTTGACGCCATTGGTGACAACAGTGACGAGCAATTGAGCAATGCATTTGATTCCGGCGCAGGCGACAGCATCATGCCACATCAAATCAGCAACCCGAAGAGCTGGGAGTAAGGAATTGCAGACCATCTGTAGATTATTGACGAGATATGCGGCGGGGACTTTGGGGATGACGATGGAGAGGATTGTGAAGCGGGCGTCGAGCTCCTCAGCGGAAGGTCGGGGCTTCGCGGCGGCGATCAGGTCCAGGGAGGAGCACGTGCCGCGCAAGTAGGACACCGGCGTCGGAGGAGCCTTGTGCTCTCGGAGTACGTGGCAGATTACGACTATGAGCTTGCGGACTTCGAGGTCGATTTCGCTCGTGGCGTCGGTGAACCGCATCAGGATTGAGAAGCCACTGTGGCGCAAGATATCGGTAGCCACAGTGTTGGCAACATGCCAGTGAGGAGGAGAAAAGATGGGCCCATAAGCCATATTGGCCATTTGAGGACCTGAAGCTCTGTTCCTGTCAGATTACTTGCGCCATTAAGCGTTTGAGTGTTGGTACCTGGTGCTTCAGCAGTGCTAGCAGAGGAAAGGTTTTCAAATATGTTGGAGGCTTCGCTAGTCGATATCGTCAGCAACCTCCCTCTCTTGGTCACGTGCTTCACTTGTGACATGAACTGACGGAGAGGTGACGGAAAACATCCATAGGTACGACGTCAATACAAAAATACAAGTTCAGGTACCTTTCTGATACATCTAAAAGTCTGGGTATCATATTGAAAGTCCACCAAGTCTTCAGACACTATTAGTGCATTTTTCTCTTGAAGATTAAACATCAAAGTCAAAGTTTGACACCAGATATTTATATTTTCTTCTATTCCCATTAAGCCCCTCCTTCCTTTTTCTCTTCAGAATTTCCATCTTCGCCTTCAGTACACAAAAACTCGGACTCCGATACACACTGCAGCAGTAGCCCCCCCAAATCTTAATCGGCAGTAGCCCCCAAACGGCACGTCGCGTTTTAGAGTTCGCATGGATCTCATGTCTCATTCTTCTACGTTTCTCCTTCCGCCTCCTACGTCGTTCAATCAAACGACGACGACGCCGTCGCCGACATATGCGCTTGTGGTGCTTAACCAGAGCCTCCTGAGGTTCTGTCCGTTGCTGTGGAGCCACGGTAGTTATCCGTTTTGCTCACTCGGTTATTCTTTTCTTCCGATTTTGATTGACTTGTGTGTTTGGAGCAGCACAGCTGCGATTGTGTGCGGACGGCGGAGCGAATCGACTTTATGATGACATGCCTCTGCTCTTTCCTCATGAAGACGCGTCGGTTGTTCGCCAGAGGTTCGATTAGTTTTGAAGCTATTCATGCTTGTTTACTCAGATTTTGATATTATATAATTAAGCTGTTGAGATCCTTCTTGGAGTTTTGTTTATGGATCATTGTTCAGTGGAGCGGATTCGGTTTATTTTTTATTTGATTATTGCAGTAAATAATGTATATAATTTTATGACTTTCTGGAATTAAAATATGCTTTTGAATTTATATTTTGTGCTGGTAATTGTGACAGGTACAAGCCTGACGTTATTAAAGGTGACTTGGATTCAATCAGAAAGGAAGTCTTGGAGTTTTATGCTAATATGGTTAGTGGATCCCTTTTGAGCTTCTGCATACATATATTTCACTTGTATTGGTTGATGATGTCGATGTAGTTGTTGATTCATTCTGGATTTTACTTTGTCGTTGTGTGTACTTATGGTGGTATGATGTTTTATGAAGTTTTCTCAGTTTGGTATTTCGCTGAGTTTATCAATGTAGGGAACGCAGGTAGTCGATGAGTCCGAGGATCAGGACACAACCGATCTTCACAAGTGTGTGGCATACATATGTGACTGGGCACGGAACCTGGACAAGTCTGATGTAAGTTATACTCTTTCGGTTTCATCTGCCTTGAAGTTTACATTGTCCTGGCATGAAGTGGAAATGTTGGCAGATATTGATGTTTGCTAAGTTGGCTGCTAGTATGTTTCTCGTATTTTTGTGGTTATTGATTCACTTTGTGTACATCAGCTGTGCATTCTGGTCGCTGGAGCACTCGGTGGAAGGTTTGACCATGAGATAGGAAACATCAATGTGCTGTGTCGATTCTCATCTGTTCGAATAATTCTTCTTTCTGACGATTGCCTCATCCACCTACTTCCACGTACACACCGTCATGAGATACATATCCAGTCTTCAGTTGAAGGTCGTCATTGTGGACTCATACCCATCGGGACTCCATCTGGAAGTACAACAACTACTGGGCTTCAATGGGATCTAAGTGAGCACTTCTCAATGGCATAAGCCTAATTCATGGTCGTCTTTGTTAGTTGTTATGCGAGTGACCCGCCCTTTCTTTTCAGATGAAACAGAGATGAGGTTTGGTGGTTTGATAAGCACTTCAAATCTTGTCAAAGAAGACAAAATAACAGTGCAATCTGATGCAGATCTTCTCTGGACTATAACCATAAAAAAGCTGTAGTGCAGTGCATTTAGAGATGAGTTGCAAAAGCCTCGAATGCCACAATCCTCTCCTGCATTGTCATGGTTCCTAGACTGAACTTCGTATTCTTTTAGCATCTCCATTCGGTTCAAAATGTCTAGAAATGTTGCATTATCCGCTTAGATTTTACTCACCATTTTTATGGTTAAGAGTACTTGCATTTGTTTGTTTTAGTAGTTTTACAACTCACTCAATTCGTAGATGTTAAAACGTTCCAAGTTCCTCCTTTAGGAGATTAAAAATCAGTGAAGCAGATAAATTTTCATAGGAAATGTGAAGATGGATTGTAGTTTTATAACCATGGAGCTCTAAATTGAAGTAAACTCACAACTAATTATTTGAAACTGTAAAAACCATTCCTGCAGTCACTTTTCCCGTCTGAAGTAAAGTTAAATGTTTAGGGTTGCTCTTCCGTTTTGGCGGCAAAATTACAAGCTAGGGATTTGGGATTTAGGGCTATCTCTCTCTTTCTCAATTCATGAACCAGCTCCACTCTCATCTAATCCAAATTAGGGTTCCGATGGAGGCCACAACTCCTCCGTCTGATTCACCGTCAATAAAACCCATAAACAAGTCCGTGGTCCACAGAATCTGCGCCGGCCAAGTGATCCCGGATATCTCTGCCGCCGTCAAAGAGTTGGTCGAGAACAGCCTCGACGCCGGCGCCACCACCATCGAAATCTCCCTCAAAGACTACGGCAAAGAGTGGTTCCAGGTCATCGACAACGGCTGCGGCATTTCGCCGAGCAACTGCAAGGTCCTTGGTCTGAAGCACCACACTTCCAAGCTCGCCGGATTCCCTGACCTCCAGTCTCTCACGACGTTCGGCTTTCGCGGCTGTGTGTGTGCTTTGGGGAACTTTACGGTGGAAACCAGGACCAAGTACGAGCAGGTCGCGACGCATTTGACTTTTAACCACTGGTGTGTTGGTGAAGGAGAAGAAGACGGCGCGGCACGTCGGCACCACCGTGACGGTGAAGAATCTGTTTGTGAATTTACCGTGAGGTGCAAGGAGTTCAGTCGCAACATTCGGAAGGAGTATGGGAAGCTTGTTTCTCTACTGAATGTATGTCTGTTCTTGCAGATTTTCTCTTTGTTTTCGTCGTAATTTTAATGCCACGAGTGAGATTATTTAGTGTGATTTGTGGATTTTAGGCCTATGCTCTTATGGCGTAAGGAGTTTGGTTAGTTTGCACGAATGCTATAGGTAGAAATGCAAAGTCTGTGGTGCTTAAAACGCAGGGAAGTGGTTCACTTAAGGATAATATTGTGACATTGTTTGGGATGAGCACTTTTGGTTGTTTAGAGCCTGTGAGTATATCTGTATCCGATAGTTGCATGGTTGATGTGTTTCTTTCAAAGACAGGACAAGGTAGTGGTCGGAACATGGGAGATAGGCAGTTCTTTTTTTTGTGAATGGTCGACCTGTGGATATGCCTAAAATTACAAAGCTTGTGAATGAGTTGTATAGAGGGGCAAACTCCCAGAAGCATCCAATTGCCATATTAGATTTCATTATTCCGACAAGAGCATGTGATGTCAATAAAGGAAAGTTTTCTTTTCTGGTGAGAGCTCCTTACCGGTTGCCTTAAGGGAGGGTCTGCAGCAGATATATTCCTCTAGTAATGCTCGTTACTCTGTTAATAAACTGGATGAGCCGGTGCTAAAGAAGTAGGGAGGTCTCAATTATGTTCACCTGATCAAAGGTCCCGTAAACAATTAACTAGAGATGATGGGGATGTTCCTGAAGAATTTCTTGTTGTTGAGAAAGCCGAGGAGTCTACTGAGAAAGGAGGCAGGTCTGAATTCTATTTTCCAGGTCACAGGTCACATATGTTTCTCAAACAATCATCTATAGGTTATGTACCTAAAGAAATTAGTCCTGAGGTTCACTCTCCAGAAGGTGATGCTTCTCTGAAAGTTGTGGAAACTGATTCTAAACCTACTCATGATGAAGGGTTTAGCCATGAAAATTCAATGGGGAAGGATAGCCATCGAAATTCAATGGGGAAGGATTTCGCTTGAAGAGTACACAACATTAAAAAGACCCATGGAACTAGTCAATTGACAATGAATCTCAGTAGTATGAAAGCTGATCGAATTGCAGCAAAAGAAGATTCATATAGTAGCCCAAGCTCTGTACAAGCATCAATTAATGAGTTTGTAACTGTAACTAAAAGAAAGCATGATAGTATTAGCTCAGTCCTGTGCTGAGGAACCATGGTCAATCCAAGACTGATTTACCTGATGCTGTTTCAAGACCCCGATTTAGTCATGACAGGATCGATGCTTCTACTGAAGTTGATAATTCTTCTAAAGTTCGTGAGGATGTGCCATCCAAGTATTTTAGAGCAGATAGGATCCTCAATAAATTTAGAGTTCCAGTTTCCCTGGAGGCAAGACTGAGGGTGAAAAACTCGGAGAAGTGGTTTTCTACCTTTTTGTTTTCTCTTTTTCTCTTCTTCTGATTGGTTGATTTGAGCTTAACCATTGACATAGTTCTTAGTTTCTTATAATTGAAAATTAAGGAATTCAGGTCTGATGTTTTAAAGCTCGAAGTTGTTGAATTATATGGCCTTTTTCCTGATATTATCATTATTATACAATATACATCATTACAGAAAAGGTTTTATTTTGTAGATATGATAGAACAGAAGCACTAATTTTGTGTATATATATATCAGTTCTTCTCTGCTAAGGACGTCTTTACCATAACTTTGGTGTAGATTTCTTTAATTTGACCCACTTTTCGATCAAATATTCTCATCTTAACCATTCAGAATCTAGATATATGTGTATAGATTATCTCTGCAAAATTTCAGCTGATTTGGTAATAGTTAAGGCCTCGAAAACGTATAAATACAATGAACGAACTGAATCTGTTTAACCTGAACCTTTGTGTTCATAGTTATAAATCACTGTTTTGAATGCCTTACAATCACCAAATTAGTTGAAATTTTGCAGAGATTATCTACTCATATATATCTAGATACTGAACAGTTAAGATGAGAAAATATGATCTAAAAGTTGGCCAATTAAAAAAATCCGCACCAAAGCTAAGGTAAGGACATCCTTACCTGAGAAAAATCCTATATATATCGTAAAAAAGTGGCATTAGTAGAACATAACTAAAAGTCTAATTAAATAAACTACGGAAGAAAGAAGACTAAGAGCTGCTCATGGAACATCTCTTACAAAAGAGTTTCTTTACTTGTTCTGTGCTGAAAGAGCATCTCTTATTTATACTGTTACATTTCTGTTCTGCTGTGAAGGAGCAATGTTCTAGGCATGTATTTTGAAATTACTAACACCATGAACACTGCAGATTAATTGCTTTTGGTTTCACTTTTTTAAGGTGGAACAAGTTGTTTAGTATCATCGTCAGGGCACTGTTGTGTATTACATCTCTTGAAACTTGGATGATGAAATTTTGTGCCCAAGTTGACTATCTCGTTACTTGATATACAGGCTCAATAGGAAACAGTGCCTCTTGCTGTTATGACACCAACTGCTTCACCTAGCAGGGATATAAATCTGTCTGAAGATCTTCCAGCTGCATCACCTTCCTCATGTGTATTGTCGAATACTCCAAAGCCTGCTTCTGATCTTATGATGTGTTCAACCTTAAGATTTAGTTTCCAAGACCTAAAAACAAGGAGGCAGCAAATATTTTCTAGATTGCAATCAAGCATGCCCGGAGTAAAAGCACAAAGGTTTTAGAGCCGTAACTTCTTCTGTAGTGTAGCACTACAATCTGTTTCTATGGAATTGATTTTTCTGGTAGCTAGCAGGTGCTATACAGCTGCAACACTGGAGCTTTCCCAACCAGAAAATGAGTGTAAAGCAAGGGCCTTAGCTGCAGCTACCGGATAGTTGGAAAGACTTTTCAGAAAGGAAGATTTTGGTAAAAAAAGAAAAGGCTGATGTTGTTAGGTGATGAGAAAAATTAAGGCTGGTGCGCATTAGCTCATTAGTTTGCAGTGCTTTTGGTTTCTTAAACCATTTGGTGTAATGGTTTTATATATAGTGTTTAATATATTTATTATTATTTTAATTTATTTATTTATCTTAATTCTTTTATTAAATTTCCTAAACTCTATCCATTCCTAACACACTTATCGACTCTCTGATGTTGTTAGGTGATTGGGCAATTCAATCTTGGCTTCATCATTGGAAAGTTAGATCAAGATTTATTTATTGTAGATCAGGTACTTTTGTAGCCATGCTTCTCTAGTTATCATTAAGTTCTCTTTTGGTTGATGTCAATTCTTTCTTTTTATATCCTCTGCATTTACATATATTAACTTAATTGAAAAGTGGTACCGTCTTGATACAAGTCTGTTCTGTTTCCAGCATGCAGCTGATGAGAAGTACAACTTTGAGCGTCTGTCACAATCTACCATCTTAAACCAACAGCCTTTGCATAGGTGAGTTAAGGTTTTCAGTTACTGTATTAGACGTATCCATATTAATTAAAATGTAGGATTATCCTTGCAGTGCGCTAAATTTGTAACAAGTAACTAGTAGAGGACCCTTTATACCTCATCTCTGCTAAAACCATGCTAGAAACTTCTTGTACATCACCTATTTTATAGCATAAGACATTTAAGTTCTGGTTGTTTAGCCGCATCACATTATCACTTCCATATTGTAAGTTCTTTGGATTCCTTGGATAGTCCCAGTTTGTTTCTTTTTTAAATTCACCCTGTTGTTATTGGTAATGCCAGTTTTAGAAAAAAGGAAAGTCTTTTTTCTTGTGTGGCTAGTAGAGAACCATGTCCAGCTGTAAAATTCACATGGAGAAATTCCATCTTCTGCTGCAGTAAAGGCAGATTCAGATGTCTTTGCATTGTATTATTTGGGAACTGATAGTGCTTTAACAATTCAAAGTAGGTTAAGTTGAAGTCTCAGTTAAACTAGGTTGTCAGTAAAAGACCTGTGGGAAAAGAAAGGGCAGCTTAGGTGTTTGAAAATTAGCTTTAAACTTGATGGTCTTCTCCATACAGACTTTTTTTGTAACACCCCGTCCTGAAATTTACTTTTTTATCGGGATTAGGCGGGTTACAGAGGGTTGTAACTGCGCTGTCAATTTCCCCGAAGTATTAATGAGTGTAAAATTTGGAAATTTTAGTGGTATTGGAACGTATTCGTACCTTCGGGAAGAGTGCCGAAGTGTTCGGAGTTAACGGACGCGTGGAAACGACTTATTTAGAGGGGTCAAGGGTTGACTTTTTACTTCGTCGAGTTTCTCAGAAAATTTCCTTCACGTGAGTTGGAGTGCTTGACGATACGAGTCCGTGGACACGCGGCATGTGTGAATCGGATACCGTGTGAAGAAGTCATGGTCAACGAAAGTTGGATTTCCGTCTTTAGAAAGTATATAAATAGAAATGATGGGTTTCCAAAAAGGGAAATAACCCATTTCCTTTCTCTTTCCACACGCGCGCGTTCCCCTCACTATGCGAAAATTTGAACTGACCTAACCTGACCCGACTTTTGCGGCGAGCTCCGGCCACCGGAGACGTCGAGGTCGGTCGGGATCTCTTCCTCTCCTTCGTGCGAGCCTCCCTGTGGTGGTGGCGTGGTCCAGTTCGGCCTGGATCAACGCATCCGAGCTTGCACAGTACGGTGTCGAGACCCGGTTCTCGACCTGATTGGTTCTCCGGCGTATGTTGAACAGTATGTTGCTTCAATGCACATAGACATAATCAGGTAAGAACTGAGTTTGACTATTTTCATTTGACAGATCTATTCACTAACAGCTAATTTTGTTTCTGGTGATTCTCAGGAAAAATAGATTTTCTTTGGAAGAGGATCCGTATGCCCCACCTGGTCACCATTTTAAACTGAAAGGTGTTCCCTTCAGCAAAAAAGATAACTTTTGAAGTTGAAGGTATGATGTATCCCTTGTTTGTAAATATTGCATGTTGTTAATTGAAGAGCAATAAGCACTCCTTGAGTTCAGACTATAAATGGATCTGAATGTCCGTGTTCATAAGACATTCCTTATTCTGCCTAATCAAGTTATACTAATGTAAAAGGTCAGCATGCTCTTTCCTCAGACAGTAGTTTACTGTTGTTTGAACAGTTGTTAAGGACTTGATTTCTACTCTTGCTGATAGTCTTGGGGAATGTTCAATCATTGGTAGTTATAAGATGGACACTATTGATTCTGTTTACCCTTGTAGAGTTCGAGCAATGCTGGCATCATGCGCATGCAGATCATCTGTTATGATCGGAGATGCCCTTGGTAGAAATGAGATGCGGAAGGTAACCACATGTCATAACCCTAAACCTGATACACAACCACTCCTAGCCCCTACCATCCCGACCCTTCTTAGTAACCAGAATCTTTGATTATCAAAAATGAACTTCAAGTTTGTGCATGTGTTTTTTTTGTTGCGTAGTGAACCTTGTTTCTAAGATGCTTAAATTCTAATGAATGGTGTTTCCAGTTCTAATATCTGGTCCTCACTCTCTTGGGGGAAGTTGTCTTTGTGAATACACATGAAAATGCTGACTTGATAATCGGCTGTTTCAGATTCTTGAGCATATGGCAGTGCTGAAGTCTCCTTGGAATTGTCCTCATGGCAGGCCAACCATGCGACATTTGATCCACTTGAAAACCATACGCAGGTCTGAAGATGAATCTTCCCAAACCTTTCGAGGCGCCAAACTTATCCTGTATTGGCCTCACAAGTTTATGGTAAGAGCCCTGTGCCAAGCCTGGCACCACTTCCGTACATATTATTTATGGGGCTTGGGTTGGTGTTGGAATTTGTATGGTTACTGGTAGAATTTACAACCCCCGTTAGTATCACGAAATTGTTAGTGTCCAACCAGTGTTTGTCGCTGTGCGCAATCAAAACATTCCACGTGCGTCGAGTGATGGCTACGAGTTGCAATTCTCAATTGTAGCATTTGATATTGTTGGGGAGAAAGTTACGCATCACAAAAAGATAAAAAAAGTATAACATATATATATGGGTAGAACATATTTAATTGTATTTAAATTTTTTATAGTTAAAACTCAACACCTTAAAGGTGTTTAAGTTGAGACAATATTGATACAACGGGGATTCACGGGTGACATTTGTCTTAGTTTAAGTTGGTATCAGAGCCGGTCTCTTTTCAATTACGCCTCTTAGCATAATAAGCTCAAATTTGAGTTTATTGAATTGCCATAAAAAAATTTTAATTGGTCCAAATCATACTAAAAACCAAATCTGAATTCTGTTTAAATCTCGAATCACACCATAAATAAAAAAACTTGAATCCTGTCTGAATCTTGGATTACACCATAAACAAATCGTAACCTCACACCATCTGATTTTTGAAGTGGGAATTTGACTGAATGAATTTCATATGTCAACCTAAAAAGTTAGGTTGCACGTGAGAGAGAGCGTTGGAGAGGAAAGATCCTATATCAGAAAAAGGAATAAATAAAATACAACATATATGTAGGTAAAACATACCTAATTATACCGAGACCTTTTGTAGTTAAAATCTAACACTTTAAAATGTGGTTAAGTTGAGACAGTATAAGTACAATGAGGATCCACAGATCACGTTTATCCTAGTTTAAGTAATGATTAAGAGCCTAATAAGCAATCTTGTCATCCTACTTTCTAAAAGAATAAAAGTAAAACATATATCACCCTATTAACTTTTTCACTCAATTTGTTGATTATATATAACACCAGCTTTTGGCCATTCCACCAAATAGATTGATGGATTTTAAACATTTTTCTATTCGAAAAACATATTGTTAGATTTAAATGTGTTGGTTTTCACAATTTTTAAAAGTGGAAAACGAAACTATAAAAAATAAAAATAAGAGAAAAAGAACTATTTAAACCTCAATAATTGTCCAAGAGTCGAAACAGGGCTGACGGGTCTATTTTTCAACTAGAAGCAGAAGAACCCGCTCGTAGAAACGAAGAGAGAAGAAGAAGAAGAAGAAGAAGAAGAAGAAGAAGAAGAGAGGGCTGAGCTAAGCAAAGCTCCTTTCGCGATCCGATCCCAATTTCCGGTAAAATCCCTCAGCTAAACTACCACAATACTTTCTCAAACTCCAAAATCATCTAGGGTTTTATATTCTCTAATTCCTCCTCCGTCTTCGTTTCAGGTCACTCGTGCTTTTCGCGGCGAGCTCCAAACCCTAAACAATGGTACGTTCCTCTTCTCTCAGATATTTTTTTACCGTTGTCTCTTGTTTACGAGAATTTAGGAAACTGAACCGGAACACCTCTCCGATTTTTGTTTAGGAGAGGGTTTGGATTTTGTTTTATTTTGACTGTGTAATTTTCACAATTGCAGCTTCCGCTTTCTCTGCTCAAGACTGCCCAAGGGCACCCCATGGTAAGATCCCTGGTCCTCTGTTGTGATTTTTAATAGTTGAAGTTTGCTAGTCAATGCGCCATCATGGTTTGGTTTTGGTGTTGTTCTATCAGATTTATGATTTGCGTGTTGTGGCCTGGTGTAACAGTTGGTGGAGCTCAAGAATGGGGAGACTTACAATGGGCATTTGGTGAACTGTGATACTTGGATGAACATCCATCTTCGAGAGGTCATCTGCACTTCCAAAGTGAGTTTTTGTTTGTGTTTTTATAGATGGATTTGAGAAAAGAGAGATGAAGCTTTTGTATGTGTACTCATTGAGTGTGTTTTACGGACTGTGTAGGATGGAGACAGGTTTTGGAGGATGCCTGAGTGCTACATCCGTGGAAATACGATTAAGTATCTGCGAGTGCCTGATGAGGTATGCTTTGAGATTGTTATTTTAGTTTGTTCTTTCCATGGTTATGCCATGTTGTAGTTTCCATAAGCAGGTTTTTAACGTGGTTCATGTTGTCTGGTCATGATAGTAAAGCCTTGATAGATTTCCATCATGTGTTCTGGGGAAGCCATGTGTACCTTTATAATGTTAATGATGTATTTCTCGTAATTACTTCTCAATGCAACATCATCAGTTTGGCTTCTTTAATACATGAGTTCCATAGTCTTGAGTTGTAATAAAAGTTGTCATTTAAGCATTCTTTTATAATTTTATTTCTTGTGATTTCAATACCAGTACTTTACAATAGGGTCTGATCTAGGTGCTGTTGTCTTTGTTTATCAGGTGATTGACAAGGTTCAGGAAGAAACCAAGAGAACAGGTATTTTGAACTCTTTGAAGTGTGATTGGCATATTGTCATCTTGATAATTATTTGTGGGCTGGGAAGTAGATCTTTAGTGTCTTTGTCGTTCTTTATATGTCTACTGACATCTGACTTGGGCTTTTTGTTCATTGAGATGAGTAGAAATAGCTCTAACATTGTGTGCTTTGATAAACGTATCCAGATAGGAAACCACCTGGAGTAGGGCGTGGAAGAGGAAGAGGAGGTAGGGAGGACGCTCCTGGTGGACGACTGCCAAAAGGCATTGGACGTGGCCTTGATGATGGTGCTAAGGGTGCTGGTGGAGGTCGAGGCAGAGGTGGAAGAGGTAAATTTGTTCACCCACTTAGTTTCATCAAGTACCTTAAGTTAGCTGTCTGATAAGAGAAAATGTGTCTTTGTAGAAGTTTGATCAATACCTCAGGTTTCCAAACTAACAATGGTAATATCTGGTTGCTTTCAGGTGGAGGCCGAGGCAGGGCTTGATTCTCTTACATTGTGGAACTATGTAGATGGGCAAGTTTGCTACTTTTAAGGGCATTTGTGGCCCGATGCTTTTGTGGAACCTTGGGGTTTTCTAGTTGTGACAGTATTTCTTATGTATGGTAATGGCTGCAGTTGGAATGGTTCTTTTCACCATTGTTGGCCTGATGTTTCTCTCAAGGAAATGGTTTCTCTTTTGAATTTGAAAGTTTTATGCCAACATTATATACTTATTTCCGCGGTCTTGGTATCACAATCTCAGTTGGTGAGAATATATTGCTTGAGATACGTGTGTTTTTCTCCTCCTTTTTCTTAAGCAAGTGTTATAGCAATTTCCTTCTTCTGGTGATACTTGTCAACCTTGTTCGTCAACTATAAAGAGTGCTTTGTACTAGTTTGAACTCTAAATATGAGTACTGATGCGAGAAGTTCACAAGCTGGGAGTGCTTTGGTCAAATAGAGAATTATATCCTGGATCCTAACAAAACAAAAGTTACGTGGATAGAACATTACAAAAATTCCCCAGGAATCAACTACCATACAAAAAAAGATTAATATTACAAGGTGATACCAAGAAACTTAGTCGAGATATCTTCACTACAGCCTGCTCTGCTGGTAGGCCTTTTTGACTTGCGGATCTTTGGTGATTTCGAAACGAGGTCGCTTGAAATCCATGAATGGTTTATGGCGGCCAGGGAACCATCAGATGACCAGCAACATAAACGGCCATCTTCACCACCAGTCCATCCAAAAATGCTCTGGCCTTGGGGACCTGGCATGGTTGACATAGGCAACACACTTCGAACAACACCTGTATGGCCACCTTCAAGAATTGCTTCAGCAGTGCCTATGGCATGTGTTCTTTTATATCTTACAGGGAAGTAGCCTAAAGCACCAGTGTTAGTGCCACCAATAAGCCATAATCGTTCTGCTTCTCTTGAGTAGTGGCAATCAACAAGTAATCAACCTGTACAAACTTTACCTGGTCAGTGGCCTGTCTAACAGTAGAATAACGCTTAATAAAACATCGATATGCCTCAACCAAGCCTCCGAATTATTTGCAGTATTACCAAGATCTCTAGTGCTCTTTTAAATCACTACTCCGGACACAATTTGGTTTCGGAGTGCTAATTCTACAACAGGAAATTATCCCCCACCATAATTATCACACTCACTTTCAATATAAGAGTATGAAAACTTTGACAAGTCCCATTATGTGACTAAATAATCTGTTAGAGAACGCACATCACCTAGACTCCAACTTTTAGAAGCCAAAGAACGAGCGTCCTGGAAATTTGTTTCAGTTGCATCCTTCCAGTCCCAGATACTACATCAGGAGCGTCAAATAACAGTTAGGCCAAAAACTAGAGCAAAATATAAGCCTCACTTTCAGTAGTCTCTAACCACACATTTAAATGTAAGGGTCAGTCGTTCAGAGCCCACAACTTTTAACCTATGCAAATCACTCAATGGTCCACCATGATTATAAGGCTAACAAACAGCAGTTGTGCAAAAACGAATACGAGTAAAATCATGATTAGTAGATGGAAAGATGTACCTTAAGGTTTCAATATGGGTCAGACACCAGAGCTTTTGATATGTCTCACCAAAAACCCCACCTTCCCGATGGAGGTCCTCACATTTAGGACCTAGAATATTGAAAACTGAAAGGTAAATACTCAGAAAGCTTTCAAGAAAGTTCAATAGAATGTTCAAACATGAACTTACTGACTCAAGATGATCATCTTTGTTGATATCTCCATCTGTGTCAAATATACATATCAATCCATCAACAGAAGCCGAAAGGAGCTTGCTTTTATGGTCAGGAATGAAGTGAACCTATCAAAATACACAACATAAGTCAAATTTAATATCCGCCCACCTATATCCACATCTATTGATCACACACACACACAATCTTTTTAAAGTTGAAGAAAGAACAAAGTGCTACACCACTACAGCTAAATTAGCAATTCCATGATCGCAAATGCATAAGAGCCTGCCTGAGTAACATCTTCCACATGAGAGTCCTCCAAGCATGCTACTTGTTTGTCGTTCCTCCAATCCCACAATAGTATCTGAGTATAGATAAAACAAAACGAATCAGTTTTAGCAATCCAAAGGGTGAACCTAATACACTAGTGATCGTTGATGTCATTATCAATGTGCTAAAAATGTTGAAAATTCCTTCAAGCAACAAGTAACAACCAATTCGATTAAGCCCTTATAAGAGAATTACATCCTGCAGCTAGAAGATTATTAGATGATCCTCCAAACGAAAACTGAATATCTGGCCACTCAAACCAGAATGAAAAGACGACACCTGCAGCACAAACAAGCCATCAAAATCAAATCAAGAAACACAATGCCTAGAAGCACTCTGCCATATGCGAATGCCAATTGCAAATCGAACCTGTTGGAATGTGCGTGTGTCCCAAAGTCTAATGGTTCCATCAGAAGAGCAAGAATGCAGAACATGTGGGGATGATGCGTCTGCAAATGAGATGTGATTGTTAGTTGCAGAGTGGCCTTTGCACTCTCCATAGTACTGACCCGTCACCGGTGAGTATAGCTTCACTGCGTTCGTTGACAATGACACAGTCATTCCTGTCCAGTCATCTCCCACGACAAGACCAAATTACAAAACCACTTGCAGTATAAATTATTTGGTCTCCATAAGTAAGAACAGCAAAACCCAGTTAAAATTAGTGTTTTTCAGCAGTGGGATTCATGTTTTGGGTCTCTATTTCAGAGGGAAGCTCAAAAGGCACTTGGGGCAATTGGAAAACGTAATCGTCTCCAAAGTTGGTTTGGATGGAGATTTTGAGGCCGAAACGTTTGAAGGAGTTTGGATTGGATGAAGACTGAGGCTGAGGTTTTGGCTCCATATCCAAGTCCATGGCTTCCATCTCTCTCCCTCCCTTTCTTTCTTTCTTTCTTTCTTTCTTTCTTTCTTTCTTTCTTTCTTTCTTTCGCGCTTAGTTTGAGTCGGCTAACCAGAAATCTGGGTTTTAGGAACGTTAACTAATTAAAAAAAGTTAAAAAGACGGTAAATGGCATGGCTGTTTGATTTGAGACTGAAATTGTAAAACTGGGTCGATAACAAAGAAATGTCATACATTCTCGACATTTCTTCAGGTCGGATAGTAGATGAGATGATGGTGTCAAAGACATGGTCTCTCTCTTGTCCGGACCACTCTTGTAATTGTGTTCATCCCATGCTCTTGTGAGTCTAGTCTTGTATGAATTTGTTAGTTTGAGACGAGCAAAGAGAAGAAAATTGAGCCACAGCCGATCAACGACTAATAGCAGGGCATGGTGACATTTACCCGGAAGATGAACAGGTCGTTTCGAGAAAAGCCCGAAAGCTTTCCTGGCTCAACCATTGCCATTTTTGCGCGCCCTCACCCAATGCTTCATCGGTTTTCTCTCATGCTCCAATGCCGCCTCTCCCCCTGCCACAACAATCTCTTCCACAAACCTGTCACATCTGCGGGATCTTTCAGAGACATCCGGGGTCTAGGTCAAATCTGAAGCAAACAGAATATAACAACTTTTGGGCCAGTCTCTTCTGGATTTTATCAACAAACCAATAACAATTGTCTGAATCATATTTTCAACACAATCTCTTAAGAGCCAAAAAAGGGAACAAAGGAGACTTGATAAAAACCATAAAAATCCATAGCTCAACTCCACGAAAACTGAAACACACAAGTAAAATACATCTGTCAGAAGGCTGAGCATGAACTAGCTACTAAGGCAGGAAAGTCAACTCCCTAACCAAAAAGCTGAAATGCCATTGTTTGTTGACTGCATCAGTAATGCTAACCAATACGAAATCATGTGCTTGATGCAGCTTCCACTTTCTCTCCTGAGGGAACACCTTCACTCTTTGCAGCATCTGATTCTCCTGGCTTCGGAACTTCTTGCTCTATAATAAAAGAACAAACCAAATTTCAGCAACTTCTCTATTCCAGCGTTACAATATTTTATAAGACCCTCAACTTAAGATAATTTATAAGACCCAAGATAAGAAATTATGTATAGCACTTGTATGATCACACATGGGAATTCCATTTATAGTATAAAATATTGTGAAGGTCAAATACAACTTTCCTAGACACAACTAAAGCAATGCCCAAGTACAAATCATTCCTGCTTAACATTTGATGCTTTTGACGATGTAAGAACTTTTGAATAACAATGAGGATGCTGATCTGATCAACACATCATTTGAATGATAAAAAGCTCACGATGCTTTGTCTTTTAGGCTTGAGAAGTTGCCGAAGACATAGCACCCATACAGGCTTTCTCCCATAGTGATGCATAAATTGGACACTGTTGGTTGCCTCAAAGAAGCCAATAGAGAACCAGGATATAGACTCACTATTAAGTACTCAACTAATCATTAAGCTAATAGTGTTCTTACCATCATCACTATCATCCAAGTCACCCGGTGCACCATCACCTCCCATGCCAGCAAATTTCTACAGTACAAGTGAGTTAGAAGAATTGAACAGGTAGTTGAACTTATTCAGATAGTGCAAAATACAACATGTCAAAACAATGAATATATACTAACCGAGAAATCCATCCCACCCATTCCACCTCCCATGCCAGCGAGTTTCTGTAGAATGCAGTTAAGAGTCGGAATAATGATTGAGAATAAAAAAATAAAAAAATGTAAAGCTCATGAGATGATATAAATGCTATTACTCACAGAGAAATCCATCCCGCCCATTCCACCTCCACCTCCCATGCCAGCAAGTTTCTGTAGATTAACGTGACAGTTAGAACTGAACTGAAAAAGGAAACTGCTTCAAATTAAGAAATATCTCACAAGCAGATATATACTCACCGAGAAATCCATGCCGCCCATGCCTCCCATTGCATCATCACCTCCCATGCCCCCAAATTTCTGCACACCACAGTTACATTTAGAACAGCACACCAATGCATAGTACAAACTAATTTAGAAGTTCAAATGCCTGAAAGCTAGTGTGGGTGTTACTAACCGAGAAATCCATGCCTCCCATACCCATGTCATCAGCACCAGCTGCTGCTGAGAAACCAGTGTTAAAACAAATCAATTACACAAATCAACCTATCTTATTCAAAACTAAAAATTACGAATAAAGAACATACGAGGATCCTCATCTTCGTCAACCCATTTGTCCCAATCTATCTTGACATAATGCGGCGTCCTTCCCTGTTCTTTCATTAGCCTACTCCACCAAACCTTCTCCACCTTCTCCACAATACAGACGATACTCCTCACTCCGGTACTTATTTTGCTCTCCTACAACACAAACAACAACCCGGTCAATTTCAAAACCAACATCTCAGTCACTAAATTCATCACACAAGCTATAACTAACTCATACCTCCACATCAACCTTGTCGAAAAGGTCGAGCTTCAGCTCATACTGGTGATTCTCCGTGCCGGCGCTAGCGGAGAAGATGAAAGTACCTTCAGGCTCGAGCTTGACCTTGGCGTCCTTGGCGTCAGGCAGAAGCACAGTAAGGAAGACCTTGTCCTCCCTCTGGGCCCACTTAATCTCAGGATGACGACTGCAAACAAATTCGAAGCATTCAATACAGAGAAATTCATAATCGAACCAAAATCCACATTTCGAATTAAACAACATTCAATATGAAATAGCAAAATTGAATACGGAAAGGAAGAGAATCGAGATCGGAGATATAGGCAGAGGAAAAGAGAAGAGATGTACCTCATGATGAATTAGGGTTGGAAAGAGAGACAGAGAGTGAAAAACCCTAGAGAGAGGTAGGAGCTGGAAATAAAAACCCCTCTTTGATCGTTGTGACCCTTGCACTTGGGCCAAATATTTAAATAGAAGGGCAAGGCAATGCGTCACCGTGACCTTTTATGATGTCTTTATTACCCGGAATTGGAGTTAGTTCTACTCATTCCCCACTATTATTCTCTTTTTTGTTATTACTGCCAAGATTTTGAGGAATTAGATTCTTTTCCATTCTTCCTTATAAATAGTTGCAGTGTACTACCATTCTCATTCTCAAACAATCGTAATATGCAGATCATCTTGTTAAACATTAGTTGATGACTTTTAAATTAATCGTTTATTACATCTATTTTTCAATCAAATTTACATCTTAACTGTTGACATTTTAGGTCTATATAAGATCACTTATATAAATTTTCAGCCAAAATGATGATTGTTAACATATCAAACTAAATTAAATTAATGGACGATCCAAATCCCTCAAACAAAAATCATTCAAGTTTATAATCAATAAATTACTTTCATAAATGTCTTAACAATTTTCAATTTGAATGAAAATTTATAGAGATGATCTACTCATATATATATATAAGTCTGATGGTTAAAATTCGGATATAAGATCGAAAAGTAAGATAAGACAAAAAGTTCTCAACTTAAGGGTCATCATTAGAACCACTTCCATGCTTTGGATAAAACTCTTTTGTTTATCACGGAAATGTGTGACTGAACGTTGAACCTTTTTTGAGTGTCTAGTTCACATTCACCCATTACCAGTCAAGTTTCTGTTAGAACAAACCTTTATTACACCTTTTGTTTTACTTTGATAAAACAAAAATTATAATAAACTATTTCATATGCGTGGATTACATGATGATATTGGTTACTCATAATATTTCAAAATTAATATTCTGTGATACCCTATATAAAAAGTCTCATATCAATAAATACGAGGATAATTATCTTCCTATCTTCTAACACCTATTTTCCTTGTCTAATAAGAATTATATAGGACTAAAAATTGTTCATAAAAATATAGGACTAATAACGGATGATTTTTGAGTGATGGTAAGGGATACAAATCGTTTACTCAATTACTACATTTTTACGAGACCATAGGCTCATCGATAAGAAAATACGAAGTGCTCATCGATATGAACTTACGAAGGATTGGTAATTTGATTGGCCGTTGCCAACCAAAGATCATCGTTACAAAGGTGATACTGAGAGATTTGGTCCTGAGCCTTGAACAAACAGTGATGATCATTTTACGTTCTTTCGGATTCGTTATGCCTTTCAAACTACGTATTGACAGAGCATGATAGAGGCAGACGGATCTCCATCAATCTAACAAGACGAAGAACAAAGGACTGTAAAAATACATAAGCATGTCAGTCTATAAGCATGAGCTTGCAGAATAGCTTCACATACAGTAGTTAGATCAAACATACGCAGTAACTAATGCTGGTAATTATACTGGCTTCAGCCACCCATGAAGCCGGCATCAGTGAAAAACAGTAGTTAAATCATGAGCTCGATGTAGCTTCCTTTTTCTCTCCTGCAGAATCGGCTTCACTCTTGCCAGCATCTGATTCACCTGGCTTAGACACTAGGTCTACAAAGGGACAATCAAAATTTCAGTAACTGTTTAATTCACATCTCTGTAAATAAGTGAGATAACTTCAAGCAATTTATGATTCCCTTATAGAAAACTGTATAGCATCAACTTGACCACTGGCAAGGACTAGTATAAGACCTTCCAAGAAAAC
Organism: Comarum palustre; assembly: GCA_951800085.1. Taxonomy (NCBI): domain Eukaryota; kingdom Viridiplantae; phylum Streptophyta; class Magnoliopsida; order Rosales; family Rosaceae; genus Comarum; species Comarum palustre. The sequence goes on from OX637589.1 coordinate 12,826,221, forward strand.
CAATATGGCACAAATAATTCTAACCCAAGTCCACCTTTCTAGACACTCAAACATTTAAACCTGAGGCACGTAGGAGTCACCTCCTTTGCCCAGCAGCACACTTAAATTTCTTGACAACTTATTAACAACTTTTGACAAACAAAGCTCCAGTGCTGGTCAACAGTCCTTCACTGAACCTTCATCAAGTAAAAAGCAAGCAACACATTACACATACTTGCAACCAAACAAGAAACTAACCACCTACATATCATGGTAGGAGTATCAGATCCTGTCAACTAATCCCAATTTTCCATATTTAAGTTTTCTTTTACCGATCTACTGCCAAAGCAAAATTCATTGGTGCAGCTCTAGTTATGCTAATGCATTTTATTCTAACAGAAAAACTGACAACCAGCTTGTTGCAAAATTTGATGTCAGATTATAGGAATCCTACTTTACTAGAACAAACCATACACACTTGGGAGTATACCTTTGTTGAATTGGTTATGGATGATAGTGAATTTTGGAAGATCTCAGGCTTGTTCCCAAGTGATGCACCAGAAAAATACAGTTTACGTCCTATTATGTTCTCAATTTGCCACAAAGAAATTTATGATTAAGCCGACTCGTCTTACCATCATCACTATCATCAAGGTCGCCCATTCCACTATCACCTCCCATGCCAGCAAATTTCTGCAGAGTAAGCGAGTTAAAACAATTGAACTGGTAATCGAACAATAATTCAGATAGTGGAAAATAAAACCAGACAAAATAGACTAACCGAGAAATCCATCCCACCCATTCCATCTTCACCTCCCATGCCAGCAAGTTTCTGCAGCACACAGTTTAAGAGTTAGAACAATAATCTGATGATTGAAACTACTTCAGAAATTGCAAACTCAGCTTATATACAGACCGAGAAATCCATCCCGCCCATTCCACCCATCCCTCCCATTGCATCATCACCACCCATACCACCAGATTTCTGCAAAGAATGCGTGATGAGTTAGGTACAATGAACCAACCAATTCAGAAGTTGAAATCTCTCTCAACTTAACATATACTGTTACTAACCGAGAAATCCATGCCTCCCATGTCATCAGCACCTGCTGCTGCTAAGAAACAACAAGTGATAAAAGTTAATCACATGATTTAAAATAAAAATGCCAATAAACAGAACAGGTTAGTATGTTGCGTACGCGGATCCTCGTCTTCGTCCACCCATTTGTCCCAATCTACTTTGACATAATGTGGTGTCTTCCCAACTCCTTTCAGTAGCTTACTCCACCAAACCTTCTCTGCCTTCTCCACGATACAGACTATACTCCTTGCTCCCGTACTTATTTTGCTTTCCTATAACAAGAAACGAGTAAAGTTTCATGGAAAAGAAGGCCTCAAATCCATCGGTCATACTCTTACATTGATCATGTAAACGACTTCTCACCTCTACATTAACCTTGTCGAAAAGGTCCAGTTTCAGCTCATACAGGTGATTCTCTGCGCCGCCTTTCGCAGAGAAGATGAAAACACCTTCAGGCTCAAGCTTCACCTTGGCGTCCTTAGCGTCCGGCAGAAGCACAGTAAGGAAAACCTTGTCCTCCCTCTGGGCCCACTTCACATCAGGATGACGACTGCAAACAAATTTGAAGCATTCATCACAAACAAAATAGCCAAATTTAGTGAAAGAACACAAAACAACCAAAGCTTCCTGATCGAAATCAAAATCCATATTTCTTTTAATCAGAACCAGCCCAGCACAGATTGAGAACATCCCTTGAAAACAAGCAACTATACGATGCATATAGAACACTGAGGATCATGCAGAGTAGTGAAATTGAATACGGAAATACGAAATTGGATACATTTAAGCAATCGGATGGATGAATCAGAAGAGGAGAAGAGAGAAGTGATCACCTCATGATTTAGGATGACACGGAAAGAGATTGAGAGTATCAGCTTAAATTATATTTTCAGATTATTGGACAGCGTACCAATAACTTGTAGTTCAAAAGTTGGTACAGATTCTGAATAAGAGATCGTTTGAGAAATCAGCTAGTAAAATATCTTGTCCGAATCATTGAGGAAAATCTAATTGTCTTAGATAAGAACGGTTTGTGAAAATCTAGAATTTTTCGAGACTTGTTTATGATATCTATATTTATTAATATAACAATAAATTTTTTATCATTCCAATAAATGTAGTTATTAATTAGTTAATATTTGTTTTCTTAGAGATAATTACTTAACTTAAGACAATTTACAAGTTTATATACAATTTGTTGTCATTGTAGTAACTTGGTACAATTATATGTAAATGTATAAAATAAATGTAGTAATTTTGTTGTGAATGTTGTAAATTTTGTTGTGAATATTGTAAATTTTACTCATTTAACTACTTATTTTTGTTTAATTAATGATAAATGGATGTATGATATATTTCACAGTACCGTAGACACCCCCCGTGAATCCTAACAGTAGTTTCTCTTATATATAAATATAAAGAGAGGGATCGGCAAATGAAGGAGATACAACCAATTCAATACAAACTTGCATACTATGCAGTTAAAAGTCTCTCCCAAGAGCACCCAATTCAAACAACAAACCTTAGCAGAGAACAACCTTCTCTAAAAGCACCACCAAAAGCCTGTCAGTCGGCAAAAGTCCATCTCTAGTTCATAAAGTCTCAATCACGAGCACATGCCTGCCAACCCAATATTAAGGAGTAATCCCTAATATAATATATATATATATATATATATATATCTTTGATTTTCATTATTTAAGCATCATAAGGTTAATCCTAGGTTTGGAGGAAGATACCAGCATTCGCTTAAGACAGAAGTTAAGAAGGAAAGCACGTGAAGCAAGTCAAGCAAAGGTTACGCTAGACCCAAAAACGTTTGCGCGCTAGCACTCAAAACACACTCGAAGTGATTAGTGGCACGCCCTAGCGGGACCCACTAGTAGCGAAAATTATGTCAAACAACCCTTATAACAAATAATATGCAACATGTTCCTTACCAGAACATTCGCACGTCAAGGTTCATAACCCTTCGAAGTGTAAGAATTTAGATATTAAGATAGTTGAGGAGTGTTTCAGGATAGAAACGATGACTGAAGGATCTGGAACTGACAAACCAGTCTCAATGGCGCAGTTCAATGAGTTGTGAGCTGCAATCCAGTCACTACAGAAGGATGCAAAAGACTTGTCCGTGCAAATGGATGCGATGCAAAAAATAGTGGACCAACTTTTGCGTACAATGATGGAATTCATGGGCAAAGCGCAAGAAGGATCAAGAACTCAGCAAGAAACAGAGAATTACATTGAGAAAAGTTTTGGAGCACTAAACTATAATGAGTTAGACTTGAAGCTACCAAGAAAAGGAACGATCACAGTTTATGTACTAGGGAAAAATTTAAGAAATACCACAAGGACTCAGGAACATGTTAATGAGGTTCGCAAAGAGGAAAAAGTTGCGCCAAGGCAGGAAGCGCAGGCGAATCCACCAGTGACAAGCGTGGATGTTATAGAAGAGAGAGTACGAGAGATGCTGAGAATAGACGCCGCCTTACCCGTGACAAACCTGATCTTTATGAATCTCTACCCAGACAATGTCGTGAATGATGATTGGCCAAAGGGGTATAAGCATATACGCTTTACCACTTTCTTGGAGGAAGGATCAGAGGATGGTGCGACTCATATCTCGAGATTCTAGGGAGACTGTGGTCCTTATTAGAACAATGGCAACCTAAAGTTAAGGGTTTTGGCTCTTCTCTTTTTGGATTAGCCTTAACATGGTACACCAAGCTAGAGCCTCATTCCATTCTTGATTAGTTTACTATGGAAACTCTGTGGAGCCGGAAGTTGATTTATCATCTCTTACTTCCATGTACCAACAACCTACAGAAACTACTGTGGAGTTTCTATGAGGTTTAAAATTCAACATGCAAAATGCATGTCATTATTGGATGAATATGATGATGTCCACCTAGCGGTCAAAGGTTTAGAGCATATATCCACATGCAAGGTTTGCTCAGCTGCGATTCGAAATTGAGATGAAGAGGTTGCATCAGGTTTCATTGATTTGAGGACAAGACATCTATTGGGCAGATCCGGTCGTCAGAGAGCACAGAATAACGACGAGAATCACAAGCAACCTGAGGGGATGTAGAGATGACCAAATCGGAGATAGTCAATGACATAGACGATGATTTCCAACCGGTCATCGCGCCGACTAGGCATCAACAATCACTGACCCAATGTATTGGGTGTGGAGAAGATTGAAAAATTGGGGTTAGGGTTTTAAGATTTGAAAAAATAGAATTGGGTGTTAGAAAAAGGATAAATCGAATCTACTGAAACTAATAATAGCAGAAGCAATTACGCATGAAGATGTCCACTAGATCAAGAGCCGTAACTTTGATACCATGATAATATTCATGGATTATTGAAAAAGGAATACAAAGGAAAAATATGATTGGAAGTAAAAGAACACAGAGCCTAGAATGGACTACATTGTGAACAATCTGATTAATCCAACTATACAGCAAGTCCTACATTTATAGGAGAGTTAAACTAAATGGCAGTTTGAACACACCGCATTATCACGTAGATAAATCTACTCGGGAATCCCATAACTTCATCTTCGTCAAAAAATTCCATTCCACTTTGTCGTGAGCTTTTGCCATATCCAATTTCACAAGAATCTTCTGCTTACTCTTCTCTCGTCTTTTTAGGTTGTGAATAACTTCAAGGGAAAATTAGATAAAAACCTAAAATATCAAGCCTATTTTAATAGACACTCGTCTATATGTTTATTTTCATTCCACACCTAAGACATTTAATTATTATCTTTTGCTCTATTTTTCTATATGTCTAATTTGCCCTTTCAAACATATAAATAAATATATTCAATCATGTATTTTACCTAACCCTTAAAAGTCAAGTATATTATATTTGATTTCTACAACTCAGGTATATTACATCTAACTCTTACAAGTCAGGTATTCATGAGTTTGGGTAGAGGTGGCAAACGGGCCGTAAAGCACAAGCACAGCACGAGCACGGCACATTTGAAAGTGGTCCAGCACGGCACGAACACGCTACCGGCCCGACACGGCCCAAACTCGTTATCTTAATGAGCCGGGCAGGGCTAGAAAAATGAGCCCACGGGCCCGACACGGCCCGACCCGGCCCAAACACGATAAGTTAAGGCCCACTTTAAAAAATATATTTTTTTTCTTTATAATATGAAGATTATATATTTATAAATAATATAAAATTTGTTTTAAGTGTGAACAATAACTTATAAATACTAATAATTATTCATTTTGATTCTCTTAGACCCATAAAAAGTTTTGTTAAAATATTACCAAGTATAAATAATGATGATTCATATATCATATATTTCTTTAGTTTATTGACAAAGAAAACAAATGATCGATAGAAAATGTGGGTTGGGCTAGGGATTCAGGTTTCTTGGAAACACTTGGAGCCTTAAGCGTTCCATCAATAAAGCCAAGCTTGTTCTTGGCACTGAGAGAAACGTTGAATGCACGGCTCCATGAATGATAATTTTGTGCATTCAGACGAATGGACACAAGTTGGAGGCCAGGATGATCCGATTGATGAAGGTAGTAAGGGTCAGAGAATGTATCTCTGCCCGCAGACTTGTTGGATGGTTCTTCACCGCCCATATTTTGAGGTTGCGGTAAAGAGAAAAAGATGGAAATAGGATTAGGGTAAAACCTGCTCTGAGAGCATGTAGAAAATTATGATTCACTGGAATGAATATTTTCATTGATACAAACGGGATATATATACAAGAGTGTCCTTGTGAAACAAGGTATCCTAGAAAGTAAGGGATTACAATAAAGGTAACTAACTAAATACAAATCCAATTACAATCTACTTTCCTAAATATATTCGAAGACTTTTAACAAAGCTTGATGCTGGGACAGTGTTTACTACCACAACCATTTTCAAAATCCTGCAGGAGTCTATTAGGACTTTCCCACAATCTATGATTTCGATTTCTCAAGCTAGGATCTCACTTGGGAGGTTGGACAGGTATATGAGTAGTAGGGAGCTGGTGGAGGGTTCGGTTGAGAGAGAAGAAGGTTGTGACAGTAGAGTTGCTGTGGAGGTTAAGGATGGTGCATTTAGCTGGGATGATGAAAGCAATGAAGCAGTTTTGAAGAATATAAACTTAACTGTCAACAAGGGCAAGCTAACTGCGATTGTTGGGACAGTAGGATCTGGAAAGTCTTCCCTGCTGGCCTCAATCCTTGGTGAGATGCACAAATTGTCTGAAAAGGTATGCATCTTTGGATAGTTTTAGAATGTCTTCAAAATTGAACTTAAATTTAATCAAGTTTTTGTTGAACAAAGAAGCATTCACCATGACAGGTAAAAGTTTGCGGGACAACTGCCTATGTGTCTCAAACATCATGGATTCAGAATGGGACAATTGAAGAAAACATCCTCTTTGGTTCGCCAATGGACAGGGCGAGATATCAGGAAGTTATGAGAGTCTGTTGCTTGGAGAAAGACATGGAAATGATGGAGTATATATGGAGATCAAACCGAGATAGGAGAGCGTGGCATCAACCTAAGTGGTGGACAGAAACAACGGATACAGCTTGCCAGGGCAGTCTTCTTGATGATGTCTTCAGTGCTGTTGATGCTCATTCCGGATCAGAAATATTCAAGGTAACATCATTAGAGATATTCATCTACATTTGTTCTGATAACTGGTTCTTTGATCTCATCATTATCATGTATATGCTTCTTTTGCAGGAATGTGTGCGGGGAGCGCTTAAGAACTGTTGTAACGAGTGCAAGAAAGAACACAGATTTACGTGGTTCACTAACGATATGTTAGCTACGTCCACGGGCAGAGGAGAACAATTTTATTATATTGAGGAAAAAACACAGAATACGGAATACAATTAGGTTTAGGACATTTATATACTAAACCCTAAACTCTATATACTAAGCCCAACAGGAAACCATAACCCAGCATAACAGGTTTCGTGGGCGTTGCCCCCGAACCCCCATCGGGGGCCACGTTGCGCCCCGGAACCCCCAAACCAGGGCGCGTTGCCTCTGGACCCCAACTCGCTGACCGGGCAGCGAGATCCCCGAATAGCTGGTACCCCCAGATGGCTGGTTCAAGACATATATTAACAGGAACAAAACCATTTTACTAGTTACCCACCAAGTTGACTTCTTGCATAATGCAGATCTTATTGTGGTAAGTAGTCAGAGCATTCTTTCTCATTTCTTTGCCTGTTTACTGCTTGAAGAAACTATAATGTGAATCTAGCCTGTATGATCTATCAGGTCATGAGAGAGGGAATGATAGTACAAGCAGGAAAGTACAACGATTTGCTAAGCCTTGATTTCAAAGCACTTGTAGTTGCGCATAAAAGCTCCATGGAGCTTGTAGAAATGAGCACAGCTATGCCTGGTGAAAGTACTTCTCCTAAACCACAGATATCTCGGCAGTCCTCTTCAAAATATGGAGGAGCGAATGGTGACTCTCAGCTTGATGAACCCAAGTCCAAAGATGGAATATCTAAGCTCATCAAAGAAGAGGAAAAAGAATCAGGCAAAGTCAGCTTGCAGAATTACAAAATCTATTGCACAGAGGCTTTTGGATGGTGGGGTGTGGTGCTAGTGTTGTCTTTATCTCTTGTGTGGCAAGGATCACTTATGGCTGGTGATTATTGGCTGGCCTATGAAACTTCAGCAAAGCGAGCAGTGTCATTCGACCCTTCTGTGTTCATTACTGTCTATGCTATTATCGCAGTTGTTTCATTCTTCCTGGTATTGGTGAGAGCATTTACCGTGACAATTGTGGGACTTACAACTGCTCAAGTTTTCTTCAAGCAAATTCTTCACAGCATCCTTCATGCCCCCATGTCATTTTTTGACACTACACCTTCTGGAAGAATCCTGAGTAGGGTAAGAACTCATGCATATTCTCTTTTTAATCTATATTCATGATTTATTGTCTTACTAATTTATGGATTTATTCTACACCAGGCATCAACTGATCAGACAAATATCGACTTATTCCTTCCCTTCATGTTGAGCATTACCATTGCCATGTATATCACTGTGCTCAGTATCTTCATCGTCGTATGTCAAAACTCGTGGCCAACAATCTTCTTACTGATACCACTTCTTTGGCTTAATATATGGTACCGGGTATGTTCATTCATCTTATCCTTTTGTTAGCATTATCAGTGTATGAACAACACAATGCAGATGTAAGTGGATGTAAAAATGTTAAACTAGATGGCAGAACTTTTTATACTAACAGAGACATCTGTCAGTTGTGTATGGTCTCAAATATCTACTGAGTACCTTTGTGCTGTTCTGATTTTAGAAGAGTGAATGCCAATTTGCGTATGGATTTCCACAATAATGGCTCCAATGAGTGGTTGGGATTCCGTCTAGAACTTCTTGGGAGCTTAATTCTCTGCATGTCCACTTTGTTCATGATCTTGCTGCCAAGCAGTATAGTAAAGCCAGGTACCTAAATCTTCCTTTTGTTTTTCTTGTGCCAAAACTTGATAAGAATTGCCAAATGAAGTACTTGTTTTGACATAGGTTCTTATTTCCATATGATGTAGAGAATATTGGCTTATCACTCTCCTATGACTTGTCCCTCAACGTTGTACTGTTTTGGGCCATATATATGAGCTGCTTCGTCGAAAATAGGATGGTCTCAGTTGAGAGGATAAAGCAGTTCTGTAGCATTCCATCAGAAGCAGCATGGAAGATAGTAGATCGTGTCCCTCCTACCAATTGGCCAACTCATGGAAACGTTGAGCTGAAAGACGTGCAGGTAAAAGAACATTCACTTCTTTAAATAGGCAAATAAGTGGTTTGGACAAATGCGTTACTTTGTCTCATGCTAAACTGGATTTCTAGAGTAGTTTGTTCCATTGAGATGTTTCAATTTTGTGGTGAGCAGGTCAGATATCGTCCGAATACTCCCTTTGTTCTGAAAGGCATTAGTCTGAGCATTAATGGGGGTGAGAAGGTCGGTGTTGTTGGTCCACTTTAATCCAGGTGTTCTTTAGGCTGGTGGAAACTACAGCAGGAAAAATTATCATTGATGGCATTGACATATGCACGATAGGGCTTCATGATCTCAAGCTTTGGGATCATTCCTCAAGAACCTGTCCTTTTCGAAGGAACTGTGAGAAGCAACATTGATCCAATCGGGGTGTATTCAGATGAAGAGATTTGGAAGGTAACTTGAAGAATGCTGTGTGCTTATTATTTCATACTTCATAGTTCACTCTTGTATGTAAAACATTGTATGGTTATTTGGCATCAATGTTATGTTTCCTCGTAGAGCTTGGAGCGGTGCCAACTTAAAGATGTTGCGGCAAAAACCGAAAAACACAATGCTTTAGGTTTGTGACTCCCACCTAACAAATTATTCTAGCAATGTTGGTATTAGGTACTGAGCATTACCATTAAATTGAACTCAACAGTGGCTGATGATGGAGATAACTGGAGCGTGGGGCAAAAACAGCTTCTCTGTCTGGGACGAGTTATGTTAAAGCGCAGCAGGCTGTTGTTCATGGATGAGGCCACGGCTTCTGTTGATACACAGACGGATGCTGCAATACAAAAGATCATCAGAGAGGACTTTGCTGCATGTACAATCATCAGCATTGCTCACAGAATACCAACAGTGATGGACTGCAATAGAGTGTTAGTAGTAGATGCAGGTGAGTTTGATAATCAGTGTCATGCTTGCCTTTGCTTTACAATGAAGTTTCTAAGTTCAAAGTTCCTAACTGATTCATATGTTTCTGTTCTTCTAACAGGGAGGGCTAAAGAGTTTGACTCTCCATCACACCTGCTCGAGAGGCCATCGCTGTTTGGGGCATTGGTTCAGGAGTATGCCAACCGCTCTGCAGGAATTTAAGCAACAACAAACTATGCATTTCTTGGTTTTTCTGTCGCTGATTCAGGCGGTTGCATTGATGCTAATCTTTGGCAAGTTTTCAAAATCCCTGCCTGCCTGCATTGCTGGAAGAATAACTTCATTCGTTGACATATCAACAAGAGAAGAAAGTTCAAGTGAAGCCTACCTTAGACTTGTTACAAGCCAAGTGAAATTCAGTAGCGTATTTCGAGTAGAATGCATTGAGATTAGAAAAAACATAATCATGTCCTGGAACTATGAATCAAATGCTTCAAAGGAATGAAAGGAATATTTTGTTAAAAGAGTTGGCCTTAAACGCTGCGTTTGGGAGCAGTAAAATAGTCATCATCACCTCATAGTTTCACTTGGATTATTGGCAAGTATTAACAAAACTGAATGCGGACTGTAATGTAAAGCTAGATTCTTCTGTGAAATTGCTTTCGTTTTAGCTTCTGATCCATTTCTGTAGCTACGGGGTGAGGACATATTTGATTTAGGACAAATTTGAGTGGTAAATTTCTGTTAGGTGAGGGTGCTCCTCGACTGATGCATTTGTTTAGTCAAAGTTATCTGCATTGTGCCCTTATAGACTGCTGCATTTGTTTTATACTACGTTGCACCGACACGGCGACACGATAGGACACGACACGGTGACACGGCAAAACCTAAAAACTGCATATCCGACATGGCTTAGACACGACAAATAGAATAATATATTTATATATTTTTAATACATCAAAAAAATACTAAAATATAAAATAAATCCATTATATTATCAAAATAATGTTCCGAATCTATTCCATTGCATAATCCTGACAAATAACATCAAAGAGAATTGACAAATGTGCCCAAAGCTGGGCAGCCCTCTAACACAAAAACTGGGCATAAACTAGTTTAAGTCCAAATATGCATAACATAGGCAGTAGGTGGGTTGGTCGCCGGAGCTAGGCGTCAGAGCGCGGAGGTCGAAGCTGGGCATCGAAATTCGCCTCCCACTTTGTGTTTTAGGTGAGGTGCAGGTACTGGCTTACTGTCGAAGGTCTAGTCTGGCCGTCGGAAGTCGAAGGTTGGCAGTCAGGGCTGGGCGTCGGAGCGCGCAGATCGAAGCTAGAAGTCGGAACTCGCCTCCCTTTTCGCGTTTCTCTATTTATGTTTTAGCCTTTTAGGTGAGATGTCACTTACTTCCCGCTTTAGGTTTTGATTTTTTTTGTGAAAATTCTCAAATCGACGATAGGACGTGTCGGGGGCGTTTCGACAATGATGTGGCGTGTCGTCAACGTGTCGGAGAAGTGTCAAAAAAGTCAAATTTTCCAGACACGTCACGTGGCATGTCGAACACCGTGTTGGCGTGTCGGGGAGTGTCTGACACTCCTTCAATAGACGTGTCCGTGCTTCAGAGGTTTTATAAGGGCTTACCATTACTCTAAAGTCTCTGCACATGTTTGGAACTTGGCCTTTTCTATGCTTCTCTTCCCAAGGTGCGAAACTGATTGTTGGTAACTTGGTATTTTTGTTACTACATTCAGATATGAAAACTACTCTGGGAAAGAAACGGAGAGATGGGAGACCTGCTTGGCCTTTACTACCGTTAACCGCCATCCAACGTGTTCATGTCACTCTGCTTATTGAGAAATATGGAGATGACTATCAGGTGAAATACATGATTTCATTTTGTTTGAGAAGCTTAAGTTGTGAAATAGTTGATTTTCTCATTAACTTTGACTTGTGCATTTGCAGAGAATGCTCATGTATACAAAACTAAATGCAATGCAGCATTCTGTTGCAACTTTGGAGAAGTTATGCAGAAGGTATCATATGTATAAAGATAGAAACCCCTTGATATTGACCCGTTGAGAAAGGTTCTGTTTTGTATGGTGATGTTGGTAGTCATTTTTTGCATGATGATGTTGGTAGTCATGCGAACCCAAGATTGCTACTCACTTATATAAAGACTGGTTAATTATTGATGTTCTCTTTGTTTATTTAAAGTTAAATAAAGTATGTTGGGGTAGACATAATATGCCTACACCGTCAAGCATAAATAACACTTTTCATGTGGGTTCATAAATCATAACAATACTCAGTAGCAACATATATCACGAAGTCTGTCATACGTTGCCCGAAAGCCGCCGATCCGATATCAGAAAGTCACATTGCCGGCCTTATCAACATACTTTCACGAAAAACATTTTGGACATGTCCCATACTAAAGAATATGTAAAAGATGAAGTCTCCTCCTATAAAAGGAGACTCCCCTCTCTTAGTATAGCTCTCGGATCATTGATGAGTGTTGTTACTTCTGTAATTTGTTATTTCAGTACCGACACGTACATATTAAATAGATGTAGCCTTATCCATCGAAGGTGAGGTGATCCATTTTAAATCTTGCCTTCATCACTATTAAACACATGCTACACATCGCTATCTAAAAACAATATCACACAAATGATCACTAACATCTAACAGAGTGCCACAGTGCGTGTAGTTCATGTAAGAACTGAATAGAACTTAAATATGGTTATAATGCAAATAGTAAAAAATTGAGGGGTGTCATGGCCATTGCAGGCCCTAACATGGCTCCGTCCCCATGTTTTCTTTCTTGTCAAAGACGGTAACCATGGTTAAGGAAACAGACACTTCACATGAGTACCTGGTGACCACCGGTGCCAGAGCTCACGATGATATGAAGATCCAAAAGAAGACCAGTGTTTTTCGTGGCCTGGATAACTCTTACGAGCTCATCGACCTCTCCCCTGTTAACTGCAACATCCAAGTTCATGCCTTGAGCATCGAGAACCATCCATTCACCATCGCAGCCAACTTCACAATCGGCCATCGAGCCGACGACGTGGACGCCCTCAGGAGGTACGCCTTGCTCCTCGCTTCTCTCGACAAAAACCAGTACCCTGTAAGGGAGTTGGTCGAGTCTATCATCGAGCGGTGGACTCTTGCCTCCCCCTAATGACCATGGAGCAGGTTTTGACCCCAGAGTTCATGCAGTGTTCGAAACAACGTTGAGCTGCATATGAATCACTTCTACGGGTTTCAGGTTTACAATGCCGACGATTTCCTACGGGTTTCAGGTTTACAATGCCGACGATTTTGGGGACGTCGAGGGACATGAGCAGCCAGGGGAAGAGGTTCCTGCTTTGAATGAGGATGTGCAACCCTACGATGAAGTGTTTCTTGTGTTTATTAGTCCTCATGCATCTTAATTTGTCTCTGATTTGTTCCGATCGGCATCTTTCAAAACAATCTAATCTAGTTCTTAACAGTACAGTTGAAGATCATAAAAATCGATCACAAAAATTACTCAAGTTAACAAATCAATCTCACCTCGAAACTCAATTTGGCGAAATTCGATCTCATACCTCCGAGAATGACAGCTTCTTTTGCAAGTTACATAGAAATCAATGGACATCCATTGATTGGGGTTTGGGGACACTAGTGCACCATAGACTAGACTAAGTATGAGGATGACTGGATGCGAGCAACAAAAGCAACCACTGTTGCAGCTTAAACAACCACAACATTACAAGGTTGAAAGATTTCAATCAGTAGCCTTGAAACTTGTAGATGATCACCACAGAGCTTAAAATTAACATAGCAGTAAAACCAATATGAAGATGAAAGAAGCTTAAAATCTAAGCAACCATTTCATGCATGATGTATGCGCTAAGGGAAGCTTGGATCAGAATAGCTAGCTTCCTTCTGCATCATGCATGCTTGTAAGCATTTTGAATTAACACACGGCCTATTGAAGTGTTAAATCTTACAGAAATGCTGATGACCTATCAAACTCCATTTACAGGCTTCAGTATCATTCAAGAGAAAGGGTGAGCAATTGACAGAAAACCTTACCAGAAGTTCTCTAGTAACGGATGCATGATGCATCTACCAGAGCCACTTCAAAGTAAACCTACAGAAAACTGAACACTGAAGCTGCCCATCAAGAACTGCAACAGTAAGAAGCTTCAATAAAATCAAGCTTCTTGATAGTATGTTCCTATAAAGCAAGCCAGTATGTTGTGTTATTCCAAGTTTCGAACACATGAACAATCCAATTCCACATGTTGGGAACATAAAATTAGCAAAAATTTTATTTTGATTTATCTAGGCCAGCAACAGCCAACAAAAGCCATCAAGTACCATCAACTATCAAGAAAACAAAAACCAAATAAAGTAAACACTGAATCAATTCTTATGTAATTGCCAGAGGCAGGGCACAATCAATCCAAAATCATTTGAAATTAGAAAGCATTATCATATTATGTATGTTTTACTTTTATACTACCATGTTAAACGAGCGACTTTTGGTATATGCTGCTGTTGACAAAAACTGAGTTCCTGCTATTTCATCAAGTGTGTAGAGGCGTCTCGTTCTTATGCAACTCAAGTAGCCTCTCAAGGGACACACGAGACCAAGTCTTCCGTTTGAGCATATATCTTTTCTTTTCGAAAGTCGACCATTATGCTTACCTTACCAAACCCATATACCTGGTGACCATCATACATTCGCCCAGGTTTAGGTCTAAATAGCAAGCCATGTCCCTGAGCCTCAGCTTCAATAACATCTTTCAGGGTCATTTAATGACTAATGTCATCCACATCAGTTGAGCTGCCTAATTTTGCAGTGGCTAAAAAAGCTGCTGCTCTCTTCTTTGCATCAAATTCCACTTGATCAATCTTACCATTCTCTTTCAAATTCATATCATGATCAATTTCATCCGTGTTGGTTTGGCCCTCCTAGTTTGCTTGGGTTGCTGGTACTGCTTTCTCCTGTCTTTTTCCAGCTACCGTAGACTTTTCTTCCAAACCAAGTTGGGCAACCTCCATCTCCTCAACAGCCTAGTTCATCATACTAAGACCACACTCAAGCTGACGACGAATACTTTGGTGCCAACTGGTCGACAGTAGACAGATATATGATGATGAAGATGCAATTCAAAATACACCTGGTTCTGATCAAGATATTTGAGTAGTGGATGATGCAAAAATTAGATAACTCAGAGGGAGGTTAAGAACTTTATTGCAACTATGTTTATCTGAGTTGTTACAAACTCATATGGTAAACAATAACCAGAATTACGCAGTACAATTGCACAATCAAAAGGGCACTGAAACGAGGACTACTGAGAACGACAATAAGCTTCCATGGCAGCTTCAGAAGCTGCTTTACTTGCAAGAAGCTAGGTTCTTTTGTTGCCATTATTCGAGAGATAAAAGTATAGATGATGAGTAATGCAAATGGGATTAACCTAAAGCACCTCAGAAACAATTGAGTTAAAACAATATCAATAAGACGACAGCCTACAGGAGAAGAAGTATGCAGAACATTTTTTAAAACAAGAAGTTTGTGGACTTTCACAACCTAAGCCTAGCTCTAAAATGAATTAACTAGTTAATCATATCAAACCCCCATGAAGGCCCGGCACTGTGCTTCCCAGTGCTGCTTTGCTTGCTGAACCCTCTCCACCTTTTCTGTCTGAATGCGCTGCTCCCAGTATTCGCGGCAGCTGTTGAAAATTGAACATTTAGGATGAGACTCTCACATTATGCAATTAGGCATACGCTGAAACTGCAATGCCATTGATCATATTTATGTAGAATATTGCACATAATGGACTCTGGACATAAACATACCTTCTGCTTATTAAAATGCTAAGCTCTTCCAGGTGTACAGCACCTTGGTAAACTTTTGCCTGAAATGGAATACACAATCACATTACAAACCGATATGTGATTATAATTCAAGGCTGTAAACTTTCTAGGAAACATATATTGAAAAATTGAGGATATCCATTACTGACCTCTCGACATAAAGGGCATTTTTCTTTAGGCTCAGCAACTTTTAACCCATCTACAATGGTCACTGATGCAGCCGAGCAAGCACACATATAGCAGAATATATGACCGCAAGTGAGAGCAACTGGATCAAAAACTGTGTCCTGCAAATTGACCACATCAATTACTACGACTTTACAACAGAGCACAATTCCGAGATATTCAACAAAATGACACAAAGAGATTGCAAAAGGGACAAATAAACGAGATAAATATGCAGTCAAAAATGCATGATATGCAGGACATTCTTAAAACAAATGAAACCTTGGATACTCACCAGGCATATTGAACATGTCAAATCAATATCAACCTTGACAGAATCAAAGAGTTCACAGGTGAGAGTCGGCTTCTCATCATTCATTGTAAGAGAACATCCCTCAAACAAGGCTGGTCTCTTCCTTGACTTGATATTCGATTGCCTTAAATTGATGTGGAAAGCCATAAGTTCACAGAGCCAAGGACTTTGAAGAATTTCAATGTGCAAACTTTGTGCTTGTGACTTAAAGGCCTGCCCTTGTTTCGAGTAATGAATCTGTTACCAAAAATTCATTCAAACACGTTAAGCACAACAACAACGAAGCATGCGTTCATCGAGACTTGGATGCTGAATTTACCTTATCGTATTTTTTGAGTATTTTTCGGATGGCAATGGCGTTGATGAGTGCATAAGTAACAAGGTCCTTGCCTTCTTGGATTAAAGCAACATGGTTTCCTTGAGGCTTGCCTTTGAACAAAAGCAAGTACTTGCGAAACCCAGAAGCCAAATGGTACTCGAGCAATTTCTGTGCTTTCTGATTGAAAAAGCCTACCACATCAGACATTTCATTGAGCAGCGAAGGGAAAAACGACCCATCACATACTGCACGACACAAATTTTCAAATCAAAATCACCACTTAATTTCATAACCTTGAAATCAAATATCATTTATCGATCAAAGTTAAGGACTTTGATATGAGAAACAGAGTTTATATTAGATTGGGGACCTGGGCAATGGTCAGGGCATGTTCTGGGGTCATGTACAGCAAGATTATTAATGTCGTCTTCGGAATGAAAATCTGTGCGGCATTTTTTCAAGATCTTCTTAAGCTTCTTGAAGCCAACCTCAGGTAGCTTCTTCTCTTGGCCTTGCATGTACTCCTCATATTTCTTGCAGAACTTCATTTTCTGATCATCAGATATCTCCTTCAATTCCTTCTCTTTTTTCAAAACCTCACACAGAATTCAAACTATGCTGACAAAAGCTGAGATGGGTGTGTGTGACAGAAACACAAGAACTCCTCGACAGCTTTCTGAAACCTAAACAACTCAGTAAAATTGTCTCTGGTTTTGTTTTGGTGTCGCTCAAAGCTTAATCGGGATGAGGTGTGAATATATAATTAAAATAGAAATAAAAGTCTTAAGATTTTCTCGGAAAAGCTTAACCAACTTCGAAAACCAAATTGAATCGGCCCAGATTTCGCTATCGATTCCTTTTCTTTTTGGGTAAAGATAAACAAGTAGGATTCATATTTCTTAATGAAGATAATTATTTATTTTTGGCAGGGTCCAAAATAAGATTGTACTAAATATCCTACGGTATACCGTATACGTCTCTGTAACCAATTAAAAATGACATGTGTTGTGCCACATCATCCTCCTTAACTGCCGCTTAACAGAGTTAGTGTTAAAATAGAACTATCAAAAAAAATTATGTTATTAATTCATTAGAGCCTCACTAACCTGTTCATCTTCTTATTTCCTCTTCTTCTAAATTGATCAATTACCCGGCGACTGTTTTAATTAAATTGATCAAATATCTGGAGGTTGGAGATCTTATCCAAAAACACTTTCTAAGAATCTAATTTCTATTAGACAGGCTTCTCTGTTTTACAGCACTACATATTATATAAATTAAAAATTAACTTTATCAATATATAACTCTATAAGGATAGACTTAAAATGATCAAATATATAATCTCTTCAATTAACTTCTATAATTAATTACAACCAGACATTTCAGTAGTATGTAATATAGAACTTTATTGATTAGACATGGAATTGAAGTATTCAACGATATAGGAGTTAAGTTGGTGATGTGGCACATGTCAGAATTTCTGTGGGTAACAGGGAGGGATACAGGAAAAAAATGACACAAGATTTGCGGCCACTTCATTTTTAGAACAAATCTGACCCTTCTTTACCAGCTGGAAAATAGTAGTATGTGTTGTTGCCCCTCTGCTGGTTTATCTTGAACTCAAACTGTGTGTTTCAATGGTAAAAGGGCACTTTAAAAACCAATCTTGTTGGAAGAGTTCTATATCTTGAAAGTAGTTTAGAGATATACTAAACTAGTGTAATATTTTAAGAAAGGAGAAAGAGGATAAGCATCACATGTGTCAGTTGTCTGGAAAAAACCCAGGATACATGTAAATGCTGCTACCAATGGGAAGTTGTGGTTGGACCAACAATGTTTGGTTGACAAGCATTATGGTACCATAATCATGAAACTTATACGACGAACTCGATCGACAGTGTTTATGACTGCGCAAAATATTTACGAAAATTATTGGATGTATTTTTATCGTTTGTGACTCATTTAATTCGTCATGTCTGATTTTAATTTCAACGTTAGATCTATATACTGTTTATTTTTATTTTTTTATTTTTTAACGATTAATAAAATACTCAATATCTATAATTGTTTTAGCTTGATCATCCATCATCCAAAGTCAACAAAATAGAATATTGATTGAATGAGACGTCCCTAACGAGTGGTACGTATCAAAGTTTGTAGAGTGAAGAATTAAAATATCGATAATATCAATGATATTACTTTGTTTTTTATCGATCTTCAAATATCTTGAAATTTCCGGTTTTTACCGGTCGTCATCTCTAGACCATCCTGATAAGAGTTGGTTTCTTCTCAGAAAAAAAAGACGATAGATCTTAAAAGAAGAGGACCATATATTCATAAGATTTGAACATGTCTGATTTGAATCTAATGTAATGGAAACATGCACATACAATGAAGCCAAATCTTAAAACTTAATGAAACGAAAACAACAAAGGACCCAAAATGAATTGGATTATGCGTACAAAGGTAGGTGGGTCCAGGCCCCGGAAACATGACCATTGTCGCACACATAAGCCCTCACAACGGGCTCACCATCATCATGGTAGCCGAAGCGGCGTCGCAAACAGAAGGCGGAATGCAGATCCCAAGTGTGGTCGCAGCTGCAATAAGCGCAACCGAGCTCCACTCTGCTCCTCTTGCCGTCCTTGATGCTCCGCCAAACATGAGACCCCTTCAAGTCCTTGAACACCCCTCTGAAGAGCATGTAGTTGCGCTTCTCTTCCACGTGGACGCAGCCCGGCCAGTCTGAAACGTAGAGGTAGTCGCCGCGGAACCGGCTGCTGAGGAGCTTGTTACCCTGCTCCCGGCTCAGTTTCCAGACCCCGGAGGCCAGATGTGACCTCATCGATCTGCATATTTTCCGCCTTTTCACCACCGGCAACTCACCGGTAGCGGCATCGGCCAGATAGAGATCGTCGTTCGGCGGTCGGTGGATGATTTGGGTGGAGGAGGATTGGTAGTCGGGACCGAGCTCGCGTTCGAGGCCGAAATCGGAGTGGTCGAAGAGGACGCCGGAGTGGAGGAGACCGGGGCAGCAGACGGCGAGCTTGTGGAGGGAGGACCAGACGGCGGGGGGGCCGTCGGCAGAGAAGACGGAAGGGAGGACGGCGAGGCACTTGGTCTTCCAGCAGACGTTGCGAATGAGGGAGGAGAATTTGGTGCAGGCGCAGGCGAGGCGGGCCCAGTGGCGAGGGTCGTCTTCCAGCTTGTAGAACACGTTCAGAACGAGGTCGTCCGGGAGTGTCGAGAACATCATTATCACTGCTTCTTCTTCGATACGATCTAGTACTGCTGCTGCTACGTTTTGCTTAGTTGTATTTGTTTTTATGGGATTTTGTTGGTCTTGGAAAAACAAGTGGCGCTCGTCTTTTTTCTTCACGAACCACTCGCCTCGCCCATTGATAATGCAGAGAATTATCTGGAATTCAATCAAAGGAATTCAATCTTTCAGAAATCTTGTCTCTTTCTCCGGATGAAGACTATCCTAAACAAAATTACATATACATCCTCTAAAAAGAATTAAAACATAAATAAATCAGTTTGTGTTGTTAAACAATTAAAGACAATTTTTAACAAATAAAAACTTGTTATAAACTGAAAAACAAGATGAAGATAATATAGAAGAATCAAATATATGAGAAGGAAGAAATATCTTATTATGTTATATATATGTCTCATTTATATAGAGGTAGAAATTACATGATAAGTCTCTATACTATTGTGACATTACATTACGTCCTTAAATATGAATGGACATACAGTTGATTGTAGATATTTACAACACTCCCCCTTAGATGTACATCAGGAATATGATGTTGGACGCGTTTAGTGTTACCTCGTTAAAAACCTTATCAGGTAATAAAAACCATGTGAGAAAAAACGGCCCGGGTCGAAGAAGAAAAAGAGTGCAACATGCATATATATGTTTTGGTAGCATATTTCTGGATGCTCCCCTGATGAGAATCTCTCTCTGATTGTTGCAAGCTTCATATACTGTAAACAATTGCTTTGTTTATCACTGAAGTGAGATTTTGTGTGTTTAACATACAGGGGTTCATCATAAGATTATCATACCTGTAAAGTTAAAGCAATATAAACAAAGTTATATAATTTTAATAGGGCTTACCTTATTTAGTAATGTTACAAATAACTTCACATGTTCAAATCCATACATTATGTAATAGCTAAACAATAGAAGCTAATTAACACATAACTATGTATGGTTCAAAACATTGAAAAATCAGCATGGCATACCTAGCCATTCATATCTCGGTTTATTAATATGTCTCATATTGCTCTTCAGGAGCTTATTCATAACTTCGTGAAAATTTAAATATGAGCAACATAATATGAATTCGGTTTTGTAGTCCAATCATAATACTCATTGAGACAATTTTGATCACTTTAATTATAACAGAATGGGTATCTATGAGCTAGCTTTAGACTATTGATTCCATGAGTTATCTTCAGTGTAACAGCCCAACATAACAAGATATTCAGCTTGGGCATTTCCCTCATGGTTTTCTTTTTGGGTTCCAAACCAAGACACGTCTCACTAATGAAATGTGTATTTGCATGTATAAGGCACATTTCGTCATTACCTTTAGTCGAAGATGAATCTCACATTTAGACTCTTTCTCAAGAATCCATGGATCAATTTACAATCAAATCACTCATGTACTGGATCCTTTAAGGATTTGATAAACGATACGCTTATAATGACTTTTTTCTTTTGAAAAATTGCTTTTAGCAAAATATTTTAAGATCCTTATGATGACAACTGCAGTAAGTCACACGTCAATAACAAGTATATGCAATATTGACTTGCTCTCTTCTAAATCCCTACCCATGAGCCTCTCCCGCTACTCAAACTCCTTCCCACATCCTAGATCGCTGCCTCTCCCCCAAACCTGGACCTCGACTCTGATCCCTCCACGGTGGCGGCAACCTCTTGTCAGGCTTGAGGTTTGTTGGTCTGTCGGCGGAGACGCTGTTCCGGGCGAACCAAGAAGGGATAGCTTAGTAATGGAAGGTGTGAAGTTCTAAGGAGACGCTGTTCCGGGCGAACCAAGAAGGGATAGCTTAGTAATGGAAGGTGTGAAGTTCTAAAGAGAATGTGTATCAGATCTCAAATCGAATGGGTCAGAGATGAATACATAATGACTGTTTGTAATTTTAGTTTTAAAACTTCACATTTTGGTCATTACATAGTCAATCCATTACGATTTGATTTGATTTGATTTGATTTGTAGTTATATCTCCATTACGATTCAGGTGACCCTCAAACAAGGAGGTCGACGTAAATACAATCGCAACAAAAACTTAGCCGATGACTCCCAATCATTGAATCTAAACTCAAAGATTCTTCTGGTCAGTTATTGCCAGGTGAACATGGCTGAAGATGAAACATCTATCCTGCAATGTAGATCAAAATTTGAAGGAACAAGCAGCTAATGGCTCGAGTGAGTGGAAGTGAATGACAAAATATTTTGGCCACAACCCCTGGTTCAAAATAACATTCAAATAATGAGGGCACCAACTCATTCTGTCAGGTAACTCAGGTTTCAAATCACTGCATCTCAGGTGCATAACTCATCACCATGTCATTAGTCATAAGATGAGAACTAGAGTCTTGTCAACACATCTTCATGTGATACCAGCTACCATATCAGATACCACTCAACACAACTCATTTTGATACCCCGAAAATAAGTGCAGTTTCTAGGGTATGTGTGTCACAATGCAATGAAACGACAAATAGTATATTACCAAGACTTGAGGTTCACGAAATTGAGATTATAAATTAACGCTTTAGAACCAGAAATAGAATATAACATACCAGCAGCAATGTTAGTCCAATGCAAAGATGATAAAGTTATTTGTTTCTGACAAACAAGAATACCAAAAAAAGAGTAAACATTATCCATTCATAAAATCAAAGTCTGCTAGCAAGTCTTGTAATAAAAACATGCTCGAACAACAAAAGTTGAATTCACTTCCACTTCTCGCTTCAATTATGAGATAAAATTATCACCTGCAGAAAAGACTTGCAGTAGGTTATAATCTAGAAGCAAAATGCTCATCAAAATACACAAAGATAGACAACAAAATTACAAGAAAAAAAATATGCGGCACACAGATAACTACCGTGACAAACTCTTGCTCCTGCTACGGCTTGGACTTCGGCTGCCACTGCGCTTCTTTGGACTTTTACTTGCCTCTTTCTTTGGGCTTTTACTAATGCGCTTCTGATGATGACAGACATAAATTTTGATATAAAAAACGGCAAAGTCCGTATCCAACAACATTTTTCCAAAGAAACCATCCCTTAGCAGATAAATTAAATAAACTTCCATGTCAACTATATAACCATTAGACTCTTATTACAATCAAGGGGAAAAAAGACAAGTAGATTCCACATATTTCAACTGCTAAGAACCTACCAAGTAGAGTGAATTCTCATTCTTAGGAGTCACTAAAGGGAATTCCACCTCACAAGCATTTTGAGCCCCCAAATGGGAGGAACCAAATAATCACACAAATTAAGACTTAATTATTCCAATGGTTAATGTTTTTAGTTTGGCCCAAAATAACTGAAATTAAACAATATATTGCAACACCTCAATAATGAGAGGAAGAAAAGGCTTACCGAAGGCAATGGAGATCTGCTTCTCGATCTTGATCTGCAAAAGTTCCAGAAACAACCCAATTTAATACCATGTTCCTTTACCAATTTGATCCAAGGACCTTGATGCCTCTTCCACGCGAGTTACATATCCAATACGATACAAGAAAGAGAATAAAACATTTGACACTTCAATGATATGGAAAATAAGAAAGCTTTCCCCACCAAAACACAACACAAATTCAGAAACAAATTTGGAAGCAGCAAAATTATTTTCAAGACACCAGTGGAAAGAAGAGGAATGTTCTTCCCTACTGTAACATAAGAATACCCAGAATCCAGACAGTGCGCCCTATTAGCTTGGCAAAATGTTGGAGCAGGACATGAAAATCAAATTGTCTCTACTCATTGTTGATGACATCCAATCCAATGGCACTTAGTTCACAGATATCCAGCTTTAATATTGCAATCCAAGACCTCCATAGTTCCCAATCTAGCACCCATGGACATTTACAATGCTAAAAGCATTAGAACAACGGCACCATGAAGGTTTCCAAAGCTGCCTATCTAAATAACAGCATACCTTCCACATAAAAAGTTGTAAGCAATTCACCATATCCAATCAAGATCCTAATATCCATTCCCCAGTTTGCCGCACATATCCGTATCTAAAAGACAAACAAAGATAACTTTCACGCAAGCAAAAGGGAAAGATAGTGAAAAGTAGGCAGATATCTACTTCCTCGGTAACACCTCTTGCTTAGCTTAAGCAATTTACAAGAAAATAATGGAACGAGGCAATAAGAAAATAAATGAAAATCAAAGTGCACGGCTAAATTTACAATTTCAAGATTTTTTTTTACTTTTTATTTCAAGACAATTGAATCTAGCCAAAACAGCAGATAACCATTAAAAGTATTGTCAAAACCAAAACCCTCGTTAATCTGGTGAGGACAGGACAATCCCCCAGTCAGGCAGTTTCCATTTACAGCCTGACGCTCAAACAATACAAGAAAGTCGCGCAGATTATATATCAATGAAACGATTGGCCAATTCGATGAAAGATCCAAGAGCATACTGAGGTAACTCATTGACTTCCATTATATAATTATCATAATGCAAGTTCTACACTTAAGGAACAACGAAGACCCAAACAACAACAGGAATATCAAGAAATTCATTAAAACCATCTAAGACAGGAAATATATGCTTACCCCGACGGAGAGCGAGACTTTGAGCGAGGTGGAGACCTGGACCTCGATCGAGATCTACCAGGAGAGCGGCGCGAAGATTTGGGTTTAGGAGACTTGCTGCAATTAAGGTTTAAAGTAAGAATGTGAGAAAAAGAATGATTACACACATTTTACTATGTTGTGTACTTTTAAATGGCCAAACCTCCTGCTTTTGCTCCGGCTATAACTTCTACTACGACTGCGACTGTAGCTTCTACCTCTTGAAGGAGATCGACCACGACTGGGGCTCATAGAAGAATCCCTCTTCGCATCATACTCCCTCACCTATAACAATCAAAATTGATCAAAAAGATTTGCAAGCACAAATGAGGAAGGAGACTGCAATCTTAAAATGGTAAGATGTACCCGAACAGCGGACCGGGAAAAAGCATTCCTAAAGTCAGAGCCATCAAGTTTCTTTATCTGTAGCAATAGTTTCATCAAAATTTGAGTTCAATTGCTTCTTACTCTAAAATTTTCAGACACATCACATGATTAACAAAAATCAAATTCAGCATCAAGCACTCATGAGGTTTACTCATAAGGTATAGAATGACTTACAGCATACTTCATGTCTTCATAGTTAGTGTAGTCCACTACTCCTGTTGTGCCTACAAAAAGGATTGTGGTACAGAAGATTAACAGGACAACATTTCTGATGCCGAATTAACTAGGCCCTTAAGAGTATAAACATCGGAACAGTGAGAACAAACTCAGCCCAAACAAATCAGAATCATACAAGGGTATTATTATTATTATTATTATTATTAAGAAATCAGAGAACTGTCTACAGCTGCTTAAGATATGACACCAAATACTTTCACCATATTGCAGAAGTCATGAATATCATTCTATATTCTGATGCTAAAGTCGTGACATAATACACCATGAAAAAACTATCATTAAGTATAAGAATCTTACCACTACCATCACGGAAAACTTGGGAGAAACAAACATCCCCAGCCCGTCGCATGTGATCCTGATTAAATGCCGAGTATGTTGTCATTCAGCACACAAACAGACTGTAATATTGAAGCATCTACAACTGAAATATGTAAAGCTCACCTTAAGATCTTGCCATGAAGCTGAAGAAGGTAGTCCACTGACCAACACTGTACAGAAACAAACAGGTTTAGTACATAAAACAACGGCATTCCACTATTAAAAACAAAACTGTATGAATCAAGTAAGGTACCACGAAAGTCGGAGCGCCTAGACATTCCACGTCCACCTCGACCACCCCCACCCCCACTATCTCTATGACGATCTCCACCAGAAGAATGCCCACGCCCACCGTGTGCAAGTTCGACCTACAGAGACGTTCAATTTTGTCATTATTATTATTTTAATTTCCGATATGAAAGTGACAAAGTAAGAACAGCCACAAACCCTCAAGCGATGGCCATCAAAATCATAGCCATCACGGCCGCGGATTGCATCTTCAGCATCACGAGCATCTTCAAACTGTAAAATTAAAATTTGATTAAACAAATCCACTAAAACAGAAAGAACAAAAAGAAAAAGCCTAAGACCTCACTCACCTCGACAAACGCATAGCCGGGAGGCCTCGGCGGCACCTTCAGATCGATATGAGCTATGCGTCCATACTGTAAAAAACAATTCCAACGATATCAAACTGTAGTAATTCTTCAGTAATTTCGAACGGAAATTAGAAAACACGATCGATTGATTACCTTGTAGAACAAATCTTCGACCTCTCTCTCGCGTATGTCACCGGGGAGGTTCCCGACGTAGAGGGTTCTGCTTGCTCGGCTACTCATGGCTCCGACGAGAATGATCGAGAGAGATGGAGATTAATTTGGGATCCGCCTCTAGATTTAGGGTTTTCGATTATAAATGCTCTTTCACCTCTTATCGGCTTTTCAAGTATTTTTGCATCTCTGTCCGTTAAAACTCAACGTATTTGCATCCCGTCCGTTAAAACTCAACCGTGTTGACTCGCACGTGCCGTCATATTTGGTTTTCCATTTTCACCCCTGTCTAATACACTCGTATTTGGTTCTAAAAATCCCGAAAAAAAAAAACCGATTAACAAATTCGATTTTCCTTTCAGAACAGTCATATAATAAGTTTCATGCCTCGTCAACTTCTATTCACCATGAGCACTTCATCTAATAAAGGAAGAAAATTCAGAATGTAAAAGAACTGGAAGTAATGGAGTCATACGTTATGCCAACAACTTCCAGAATGAAAGAAAGAATAATAAACAAAGACACTTGAGAAGAAATGTGTTTATATTCCACAAGTCATAAGAGTCTGGAGAGCAGAAACAGCTTTCTAATACACCAAGCAAGCCGATGTACAAGGACAATGTACAAGGTGCACAGCTACTGCAAATCAAGGCAGAGCAACCACAATCTTATTGCATACACCGAGGGCTACACTCATCATTCCAGGAGCGAACCTAATCAAGTAAAATGCCGGGTCTGGAAGAAAGAAAACAAAATACAACATCTGATCTTCGGAAAATTCTAGCATACAAGTATGTATAACATACATCAAACCGTGAGCCGTCCGATCATCATCTTAAATCTGATCGAACGGTTCACAGACTTGATGTATACCATACATATATGTATAGGAGACAAACCCCTGATCTTCACACATTTTATTAATTCTCAAGTTCAGTAGAGGATTCATTTCTGCTACGAATGATGGTCATTAACAACTCCACCCTCCTTGGCCCGTGCAGCAGCTCTTATTTTGCGCTGTTCTTCCTTGAAAATTCGATTCCTTCATTGAAACTGCAATATAATAAATATGCAACAAAACTACAATGGAAATCAGTATTACAAAGCAGAATAGCAGATGAAATAAATATAAAAAAAACAGTCTACAATGGATATGCAGAATAAATTGCATCAGTTACAACATTTCGGGTTTTTGAATGAGAGAATGTCAATACCAAATGGGTACGTCCCAGAGTCGTGCAGCAATTTGAGCCAAAATTGGTACGGAGTACTTATGTAGCTACAATTTGACATGAATACATGGGTCCAATGAAATAAACCATTGCACATAGTTTTAGTGGGAGAGCTAAATCAGGTGAGAGATGAATTACCATCTTCATTCAATAGTTCCATAAGTCTTTAAAATCAGGCCACACATCACTTTATGGTATGGTGTGATACTTCACTCGAACTACCCATAATTGATAATAATGTTCAAGAACAATACGATATTAAGTAGATTAGAAAGGCAACAATTGATCAAATTCAGTCGTTTCCTAATCCCTTGGACCTTAGTTCACAGTGCAAAACTTTCTAGGAGATACCTTTGCTCAAATTCTATGCTTGCGCCATTAATACCTTCAGTTCACTATCATGTTTGACCTCCTATTCTCCAAATGTTACAGAAAGAAGTACAAGTCATTCAACTCGATTTTATTTAGCATATTATATTGCAGTGGATGAAACTTATAAATAGTGTCATTCACAATAAGGCTACAAAGGGGCAAGCTAAACACACGATAGATAACAAAGTAAACTAATGCAGACACCTCCCAAATCGTTGATACATAGACTGCAACATGCATTTAGTCATGATTACTCCGAAGTGGTTTTACAGTTGTCAGGTTTAAATAAACTGAAGAATAGAAACCAAAAAGGTAGTTCAAAATGCATGGATATCCTCACGGTATTATGTCTGATAATTCAAAGTTAGTTTACTTTGAAACCTAGATACATTATTCCAGCAAAGTGTGAAACTAAACTACAATGAAATTGGCCCTAAAATGTGGCTGTAATCATGGAGAAATGGAAGCACTGCCAATCATGATCCAAGTATACAAAGTTCTTGTCAAGAAGTTAGTGTAATGGGGCAACAAGAACTCCAAATCTCCACAGCTGTTCTTCTTTGTAAGCAACAAGGGAAAAAATTAATGAGGACCATTATTTTCTATAGGCAACACATGCCTGATGGTACTATGATCAAATGAGCATAATGCCTGCCTTCTCTAAGCCGACTACAGCCCGAGCTCATGTACGCCTTATCGGTTATAACCTCTATGGATCAGAGTACACGTCTGGATGCCAGTATCAAAGCTGTTGGTTGCTAGAAGTACAAGTCACCTATACCAATAACTAATCAATCTGGTAACCAAAGCAAAACTTGTTTAAGTTGGACACTTCTGATAGGCGGTAAATTTTCAAAAATCTAAGTAACAATGCAACCTGTCTCCTTAATTTCAGTCCTAATCAGAACAAGCCATAGTTTTCAACTCAAATTTAGATTCAACAAGAAACACCAGATTTACCAAATAAAACAAAACCCTAAATCTTGCATGTTTGGATCAGAGTATCAGATATGTGAAATTCAAAAGAGAAAAAGGAAGTGGACCTCTTTGGAGTGGTGGAGGCACTCAAGGTAGTCCTCGCGGAGGAGAGAACAGTCCTTGGGCTCGCGGCAGCGACTCATGCACTCGCTGAAGTCGACCCAGAAATCGTAGCAACGCCCTTTGTTGCCGGTGATTCCCCAGCCGGAAGCCATTCTCGAATCGGCGGCGATTGATTGATGGGTTAGAACTAACCGGGGCCGATGCCTGGTGCCCTGGTGTATTAGCTGTAGAGACTAATCGAAATTTACGGTTTTTTTACAAAATAATAATATTATTAGATTTTTTCTCAAAATCAATTTCCGAAGATATAATCAAAATTAGGTTAAGTGAGAAGGTATTAACATGCTTAACTAAACGCCTCCAAAATTGGCGTGTGAAGTCATGAGGGGATCACACGTACCCCACGTCCATCTTATGTGTCCTGAACCTTCACACGATTGGTCCAAATTACGCACAACAGAGAAATACCATTGACCCCAAAAGTCTTCATGAGCCCCTAACGCCCTACCTTCTCCGAGCTCACGAGAACCTCGGTACCTCACCATCTCGGATTCTGGCTCCCCCTATAGAAAAATAGAGGCGAACTCCTTTTCGCTTTTTTCCCGGTCATTCCGATCCTCTCTCGCTTTTCGTTGGTTGAGAGAGAGAAAGCATGGCGTCTCCGCCATCCCCAACGTCGTCGTCGTACAGCTATGCGCGCTCGTTGACATTTGTGTAGTACAAATTCTACCACATTCCGGTGACGGCGCTCCGGGAGAAGATCATTGAGAAAATCCTTGATAATCGACACGTAGGAGAGTGATTGTTTATAATGATGAGTAATATTGCATGTACAATGAATTGTGCGTTGTAAACTAGAAATTACTTTCGGCAAGAATAAACTAGCAAATAGATAGAAAGTAGGAGAACGGAGTGAAGTATTTATTGATTCTCATATGCCTCTTTTATTAAGATATTGCATATTAGTCCTAAGAGTATTTAATGGACAGATATTTAATATTTACAACACTCTTCTTAGATGTTCATTAGTTTATACATGATTAGTGCTGTCTCTTTAAAAACTTTATCAGATAACAAAAACTCAATGGAAAAAAATAATCATGTTCGAATGAAAAAAAACAATGCAATGTGCATGTCTTTGGGTAACATGATTTTGAGTGCTCCCCCTCAAAGAAAGCTCCTCTAATCCTTACTGGCCAATTTTAATAGTTATGATAGTTACTTCAATGTGATGTCTTTGCTTAAATTTTGAAAAGTGCACTTTGGTAGAGATTTGGTGAATAGGTCGGTAAAATTTTCATTAGATCGATTTTGTTGAACTGTGACTTCTTCAGTCTCCTGGATAGGGGCGGATTCAGCCCATTAGTAGGGGACTCTCAAGGTCCCCAAGCCCAAAAGGAAAAAAAATTAGGTCGTCTTGTTAGCTGCCATTGAAAAAAAATAGTTTATGCGTTTCTCCCTTGCTTCTCTCTTTGTGCAGCTCTGCTCTCAGTGGTCACTGGTCAGTGCTCTGCCGTCCCGAGTCTAAGCCCTTTCCCTCTCCATGACTCCATAGCTATTTCCGTCTAGTACTACTTGGCTGGCTCGTTCAGATTTGTCGCAAGTCGCGGTCTAGCTTCACAGTTCACACTAAGGAGAGAGTTGAAGAAGACGATCAAGAGGCAAGAGCATCAACGAAGGTTTGAGTTCAAGCTGTGAGACAGTTAATTACTGATTGGAAAATGACGCCATCGAGGTGGATGAGGAAAGTATGAATATATGATCAATCTCGATCAATCTCGTCTCTTTGTTTCTTGGCCTCTTTAATTTTGTTTAATTTATGCAGATTCTGGTTTGCCTTATTGGTGGGCAATGACTTGTCTTGTACAATTGATATTTGATATCATATGCAAATCGTTGATATGCAGATTATGGTGAGTGGTGAGTCTTACTGGATTCATTGATTTCATTCTTGTCTGACATCTGCAAGTGATTTTCTGACACTGGCTAAGTGGGTATGATCTGAGTTTTATTGATTTAATGACAATACTTATCTTTATGTTTTATTTTCTTCTAGGTACCTTCATTGGTGGGGGAAGAGCAAGCAAGGGATTTTGGATTCTTGATTGCTGCATTGCTGGGTTTCTCACTTTGCCAATTTATCAATTTAATTGGTTATTGATGTATGAGCTTATGATTTTTTAGCTTATCTTTTTATATTTTAATTCATAGGTGTGAATAAGACTAATGTCAAATCCTGAGTCAAAATCGAAACGTACAAAAAAGAAATTACTTCATGGTTTTAAAGAAATGTCGAGTCTTCAAGCTCAAATGTGAATTCTAATCCTTCTATAACTTCTCCAAAATTTCTCCAAACTTCGATGATCAACCACAACATCGAGATTCTCCACCAATGGTTAATTCTCAACCTTTAGAGCCACCAAATAGGGCCAATGCACTCAAACATGGTCCTGGATTACGTCGTGCTATATGGGAATTTTCAGTGAATGAGCAGGATGCTGTTCGAAAAGTCTATGCTGTGTTGGGACCATTTCAACCTGATTATGCTCTTGTATAATATTGCATTGTATGTTTATTTTATCATTGAGTATTTCATTATGTACAATAGTTGTAGGCATTTGAGGGTAAGGTTCATTACGTCCCTGCTATTAGGTGTATCATTTTTCTTTCAATCAATAAAATTCTCTCACATCGTCGATGTTGTCCACACTTTTTTTTGCTATAAAATTGAAGGGTCTTCAGTGTTAAAATCCATCACTACTTCTAGAGCTCGTACATGGAAGAATTTAGGTGCGATAGATATGTTTAGTTTTGTATATTAGCTAAAAAGCTATATTACATGAACCGTCCCGTGTGTGTTGCTCCAAAATCTGAAAACTCTGGAACTCCAAGAAGTTCATCTTCATTTCCGTATACAAGACTAATCCCCTAAAACCCTAATTGGATTTTTCCCAAAACCCGAGAATGCCCAAGTCCCACAAAGCCACGGCACTCCTTACTCGTGTACATTTCAACTCCATAGCTGGAGACCTTTCCAGCTCCCGCGGCGGCTACCCGGAAAAGGAACTTGCCGGAGCTACACTTGAGATTCCTTCTCTTAATCTTACGGAAGTTTGAGAAACAAGTTTTGCAATGTATGGCGGCGTTGCTCTTAGAGGGTTATATTTCCCAGACTTCATTTCCTTTTTTCTTTCAGTGTTTTTTTGTTGTGGTTTCGCTTCATTACCTTCACATTGTGCTCTTACTATATCGAACGTGACAGTTTGCCTTGGTTCGACTGTTCACATTTCTAGTTCAAGAGGTGCCAGAAAATAGAGTGAGACATTCATGAATTTGAGGAAGATGCTTGTTTGGAAGAAGAAACCATAATATAAATGAAGACATCATATTGTTCCAACTATTTTCCCAACTTGAACAAATTGGTTTTACGGGTAGTCATTGGTGTTACAAACATAGTTACAGAGGCTGCCCTCACAATCACAAATGCATATCCGATCTCATACAAAAAGGTCAAACTGAGTTGCTAGTTTTACTCCATATCCTGGTCGTCATCTTCCTCATCACTATCCGCTTCCTCATTTTCTTCATCTTCCTCCGCGTCACTATCTTCCTCATTTTCAGCATCTTTGTGCTTGTCTTCATTTTCCTTCCCATCACCTGAAGAAGTGGATAGTAATGTTATTCATGACTCCCTAGCTTATATCATACAGTGCAATCTTTGAGAGAAGAAAGAGGAAACAAAGAATGAGGTCCACTTACCATTCTCACTGAAAAGGACTGCGCCTTGACACAATCCATTCTCAACCGTAATCAGGCGAAGAGTCATCCTGGGTCCTATCTCTTGGAGCTTGATAGCACTTTTTGAAGAAGCCAGATTAACCCTACCTAGATCACTAGCCAAAGTTACCGTTGCTGCTTCTTCATCTCCTTCACTTTCTGATCCATAACCAGCCCTTCAGAAGGAGAAACTGAATCAGAAAAAATAACCACAATACAGAAATCTAACTGTGTATTTAATGGAATTTATTATGATTTTCTATTCTAAAAGACTCATCAAAACAAATATAACCTAATGCAAAATCAGGCTGAACTGATCACATCAAGTCCATTCCTCTGGCTAACGTGGCTAAGGTTTCTAACCACCAACTCTAGCAATTTAGTGTTTTCCAGACCAATCAAACACCTAAAAACTCAAACTCTCCATGCTTTCATTCTCTTCAAAGTGATATAAAATGTCTCCAATTGGTGTAGAGATAAGCAAGAAAGTGCCTTACTTTGTGACAAAGTCACTCACGTCTTGAAGATTACTCAAATCAGGTACTTCATGCTTCTGAACAAATTTTCTTATTCTGCGGGAGACACCTACAGGCACTAATCTTATAGAGTAATGCCGAAAATCAATTAATTTTGTGTCTTCGTTGTAATGAAGCAACAATATTCTCTGGCAGGAAGAAAGCTTCACCTGAAACATTCACATGAAAACCATTATGAGTGGGAAACAAAACTTTTCAACAAAAACAAGTTAATATCTTTTCAGACTCACAGTGTTAACATCAATAGATGGAAAGATATTTCGGAATGCTGCAGATATGAGCTTCAACTGTGGAGGTTCTTGGCCGCGGCCACCGCCACTTCCAAAACCAGAGAGGATACTCTGCCAAAAACAAAAGTTATCATTAGAATCCATATTCTTCCAGGCAACTTGCCTCTGCTAAGTGAAACACATCTGTCAACTATACAATCAAATTTGTGAATGAAATGAGCAGAACAAAAAATAGCATAACAAAAAAAATGTAAAAGTCAGTTTAGCTCCATATTGGCCATAGAGAAATTAAGTTACCATGGGTGGATTCTTGAAAAGATCCTTCGGACATCTAGGAAACTTTTGCGAATGTTTGATGTCAACTGCCAGTGAGTACTCTTCTATCTTAAATGTAAGAGTTGGCCCTTGAGGAGTTGTGGCGACTCTAAGGTAAGGTGCAGTTGGAGTTTTTGACAATATGAGGAAATGTGTAACCCCATAAGGCCCAGCAACATTCAGAAAGTCCTTGAGAGTGTTCCGTCTCTTCTCCTGAAATGCGTTGCCAGAACTTAAGTTAATCCGAGACACAGAGAAAGCATTAACAAATCTGTCTAAAACACAGCTCAAACTTAAAATTTTCTTTCTTCAGTCCATCACAACCTCAAATTATCACGACGAAACCAAAAAGCTAAGCATAACTCTTTTCCCAGTACATTTAGTAACAGCATCATCAAAATTAAGATAAAAAGCAGCATATACCTTAAGATTGAGAGCAGTATGGGGACTCATCAACTGTTTCAAGTCAGCTTTGAGTTGCCTAAGAGGACCAGGCAGCCTCCCTCTACAAAACACAAAGCTCTTTGGGATCTTATCACCTGTGATATGGTCCACAGTAGCCAGCTTCTTTTTTGCAATTGGTCTCACAAATGGCTTCCTCTTCTGTTTTAATTTCATCACAACGAAAATCATCGACACACGTCTAAAACCAAATGAAAGAAAACAAATTATAAGCAAAGAAAAGACTCTTACATTACTGAAACGAGCCATAGATTCCAATAGTATCGAGATTCAAGCTTCGAAGATTTGGGACTGATACTGCAAATAAAAACACAAAATTAGCATAAAACGATGATGATGATTTATAATTATAGGGTTCATCAATCAAATGGGTTTTCAATTTGATTCAGACCCAGTTTACATCGGAGAATTTTGGGTCGGAGGTTTACCTTGGGCGTTAGGGTTTTGGACGAACTGAGGTTTTAGACGACTGGGGGAGAGGAGGCTGGTTTGGGTTCAATGAAACGTTGTCGTTTGCTGGATAGGGCGGGCCTATTGGGCTTTATTCTCCATTGGGCTGTTGTTAGAGGACTAGAAGTCTGCTTCGATTCTCTGATTTCTGATTGGCCAGAAAATATAATTTCTTCTATTTCGGAAAACAAGTATTTGCCCAAGGACCACGACATTGATGATGCAGACTTGATCAGGTGAGGGATAGCCGTGCGGGATGAAACAAGACGAAATGGCGACAACCGTCCGATTTTTAATGAATTGATTTTGTGTGTTTGAGTCCGTTTGCTCCTCTCTGTTTGATCAATTTATTAAAGATCGGATGACTGTTTTCGTTTTGTCCCGTTTCGTCCCGCACGGTTATCACGCGTCTGAGCAGCCATGTCCTTTGATGAGTTTGATCCCTTCCCATGAATCTTAATGAAGTTTAGTGTTCTTGGTGGCTACTTTATGATGAGTCCGTGTTTGATGTTTATGGAGATACAATTTTTTATTTATGATTTAAAATAATAAAGATAAGATGTTTGTTGAAATATTTAAAGTTAATCGAGTATGAAAATAAAATATAAAGCGATGGAAAGTGTTTAGAGAGGTTAAAACGATGTATTTAACTCAGTCGGAAACGTACAACTAGGAAAGTGATGCAAACCTCACGCTTGGGGATTACTAATAAGCAAAGATCAAACTAGTGACCACATAATTCATGTGGTGCTGTGTGACAAGAACAAGCTAAGATGGTCAGCAATGATCCACATCTCAAGAACAAGATAAGACATCCCTGCACCAAAATTGCAAAAATGATAACAGACCAATTGATTCACCTGCCCCTTCACATGTTCTTCACCATTTCAACCTCCACTTTCCCCCAATCTTTTATTAAACTCACCAGCCTCTTGCCTATGTAGCAAACCAAACCAAAGCTTCCAGAAAAAGGTTCTCACCCTTGAACCCTTTATAACACCACCCCTCGTGGCTCTGGACCTTCCCACATCATTCAGATAGAATTTCATGGTTCCCAGTCTCATCGTCCTCTAGGGATCCAACTCCCCCAATACTACATTTTTCGAAAAAAATGGCGTACGCCAACATTTTTGTGACATTCATCTTCTTTGCATTTCTGATCATTCGAACTTCTTTGGCAGCAGGAAATCAGGATCATAGCTATGTCGAAGGCGCCTGCAGCGTGACGAGGTACCAAGACCTCTGCATCCACTCGCTAGCATCATTTTCGAGCACAGCAAAGAATAGTCCCAGCAGGTGGGCTAGAGCCGGGGTTTCAGTGACATTGGGGGAGACCAAAAACGTTACCAGGTACTTGGTCACTCTCAAAAAGCACAACGGCATGAAGGGAAAATTTGGAGTTGCTCTATCGGATTGCATAGAGTGTTTTGACAATGCCATTGATGAGCTTCACAAATCGCTTGGTGTGCTAAGAAAGCTTAGCAGAACCACATTCGTCACGCAAATGGGGGACCTTAATACATGGCTGAGCGCTGCACTTACTGACGAAAACACTTGCTTGGACGGTTTTGAGGACCAAAGAGCAAACCAAATCAAATCGCTTAAAAATCGGGTTTCGAGAGCAACTCGTTTCACCAGTAACGCACTGGCTCTTGCTAACAAACTCGCTGCCACTGGCCTGGAAAGCTTCCCTAATCCATAGCAATGTGACTAGCTACCATGTATTCTTTGTCATAAAAAGTACTGCAATAAGAGCAATGCTATCTCGTCAACGTGGGAGCCACAAACGTAGCTCGTAGATCATCCTTGTACCAATATTGTCTCAACTTAACCACCTATAAGGTGTTCGGTTTTATCTACAAAATACATCGGTACAATTAGGAATGATTCACTCACATATATGTAATATTTTATTTGTCACTTTTCTGAAATGAGATCTCTCATCTCTAACACTATCCCTCACGTGCAACCTAATTTTAGGTCTGCACGTGAAACTGATTAAGAAACTGAACCCGGACCCCATGATTAATCTAAAGAACTCCAAACTCCGAAAAAACTTCAAACCAAACTCTGAAACAACTTCAACCAAACCAAAGTCATAATCTCTGAAAGAAGGCACCCGGGCTCGTAAGAGAAGCAATTGGAGATGGATCCGCTCTGATATCATGTCAAAGTGCGAGCGACAATCGTAGCCTGTAGATTATCCTTGTACTGATATTGTCCCAACTTAACCACCTTTAAGATGTTGGGTTTTATCTACAAAAGGCATCAGTACAATTAAGAATGATTCACCCACAAACACGTTATATTTTATTTGTCATTTTCTGATATGAGATCTCTACTCTCCAACAAGTCAAGAAGAACTAAAGAGATTATGAATTCTACGATATATTAACACCCTCCAAGAATGAAGTATATATACAAGATTACATATATCAATCCTAATAGGAAACTAATTATACTAAATATTCCTAACAATACATAATCCTGATAGTATATAGATTGACTTATGCCAACACTCCCCCTCAAGTTGGGGCATACAGATCAAAAATGTCTAACTTGTCTAGTCAGTCATAAAATGCATTACTAGAGATTGCTTTCGTAAGAATGTCTGCTAGCTACTACTTAGTTGGTACATATAGGAATGCAATAATCTGCTGATCCAACTTCTCCTAAATGAAATGTCTATCGACCTCCACATGTTTCGTTCTGTCATGCTGGACTGGGTTATGAGCAATTTTAACAGCAGTTTTATTATCACAATACAAGAACATCGTCTTCTTTTGCTTGAATCTCAAATCTCTCAACAAGTGTCTCAATCACAACATTTGACATACTCCAAAAGCCATTCCACAATACTCGGCTTCAGCAGTAGAGCGAGCTACCACTTTTTGTTTCTTACTTTACCAAGTAACAAAATTACCACCTACGAAAATGAAGTAGCCAAAAGTAGACCTGCGATCTGTAATATTACATGCCCAGTCTGCATCTGTATACCTAAAAACATCCAAATGTCTGTTTTTTGAAAAGATTAATCCTTTTTTTGAAACGCGGACTTCAAATATCTTAAAATACGAAATACAGTTTTTATATGAGTCATTGTGCTCAGCTCTAACCGCACAGCCTGACATATGTGTCATTCTGCAAAAGGTTAACTTTAGCAATCCTATACTAATACACAAGGTTCAACCACACATGATTTTCCCCAAACATGTGTGGGTGGGTTTTCTAAATCAAATCAATTTGTAAATCAATTTGTAAATCAAATCAATTTGTAAATCAAATCTAGACCCAGAAAACCGGAATTGGGTGGGTTTTCGATATCCACCATCATGGTAACCATGTCATCAGGCGCCCAAAAAGAACTCATTAGAGACGACGAGGTTGAACTAATGATGAAGAGTTCTAAAGCATCGGCGAACGAATGTCTGGTCTCATCTCATGGCAAACTGGGACAAGTTCTTGCAAATCGTCGTCATAGAACCAATTGAAGGCCAAATCGGAGATGGAGTCGGATAATTCACGGATCATCTCCTCTCAATCGATGACAAAGACAAACTGGTTTTCTTCGGACGAAAGACGAGCTAATTTGTCCAATTTGGGCAGATTCTTTTTATCCCTTCTTTTTATAAGGTATTAAGGTTAGTAGGTCTAGTAGTTGTTTAGGTTAATAGTTTTTTTGTCGTTAGTTAGCTGTTTGGGGAAAATCATGTGTGGTTGAACCTTGTGTATTAGTATAGGATTGCTAAAGTTAACCTATTGTAGAATGACACATATGTCAGGCTTTCAGGCCTATATTTCTTATCAAATTTAGGGTCCGGGACCAGCCCAGGTATATCTGAGCCTGACCCGAACTAGTAGCAAATGAACAAAGGACCGTTAGAAAAGCCCGGCCTGATTCGATCTTTTTTACTCCCACTGGCTTTATGCCCAGCACTAAATAAATCAGTCGATCAACTAATTTCTGATATTGTGCCTTATTTGCAGGCACCTGATCCAAATATTCTGCTAACTGATGATTCTATTCAATTAGAGTATTAGTAGGTTTACAATTAAGCATACATGTTTCTGCAAGCAAGTCTAAAACATATTTTCTCTGGCTCAACACAATACAATTCTTAGCACGAGCAACTTCGATTCTTAAAAAAATACTTCAAACTATCTAAATCTTTCATCTCAAATTCAGAAGACAACTGATCTTGTAACTTCTTAATTTCCTCACTGTCATCACTTGTCACAACCATATCATCAACATAAATAATTAAAGTTATCACCTTACCACAACGATGCTTAATGAACAACGTGTGATCTGAGTTGCTCTGTCGATATTCAATCTTCTTCATAAACATGGAGAAACGCCCGAACCACGCTCTTGGTGATTGTTTTAGACCATAGAGAGACTTTTTCAACTTGCACACCAACGGCTCCCCAGTTGAAGTACCATAAGGAGGAAGCAAATCCATATAGACTTCCTCATGAAAATCACCATGCCAGATAGCATTCTTGATGTCAAATTGCTGCAAAGGCCAATCAAGGTTAGCGGCTAACGAAAGAAATACACGTATTATATTAATTTTGACCACAGCAGCAAATGTTTCGTCATAATCCACTCCGTACTTCTGAGTGTAACATTTAGCTACTAACCTTGCCTTGTACCTATCTACCGAACCATCAGGATTATGTTTAACTGTGTACACCACCTACAACCAACTATCTTCTTTCCTGGTGGTAATAAAACTAACTCTTACGTACAATTTTTCTCAAGAGCATCCATCTTAACTGTCATTGCTTTCATCCACTTCATATCCTTCATGGCATCCTGTACTTTACTAGGAAGAGCACAGAAGATAATTGATTCACAAATGATACATATGATTTAGATAACTTATGGGTCGACATATAATTAGCAACATGATATATAGCCTTAGCACTTAAACTTGGTTCATACTTCTTTAAGGGTTGACCACAGGTTAAACGATCTGGTAAAATTTTAGTTTGACCTTGTGTAGAGCCACATAAAGGAGCAACAACACTAGACACAGAAGGATTATCAACACTACTAGATGACGACGGAAGAGAATCAGTACATACCTCAGGCGATTCTTGAACAGGAGAGACCCACTGATGGAGAGGGAGAGATTGGACTAGCAGTAGTAGCAGTAGTAGGTTGTCCACCTTGTAAAATATTGTCCTCTGATAATGTACTGTCGACGGGTTGCTCCCCCTTCGACTGATCGAAGTCCTTTTTAATCGGTCAAACAGACCCAATTAGCTGGTCAAGGGCTTCAGAAACCGTTTGTTACAGTGGTTCAACAGAAAGTCTTTGGGATGAATGAGTAATACTGATTCTCAAAGTAAACACTCTTCCTCTGACAAAGAGTAGCAGATGTCGAAAAATAACATGTATCCTCATTGAAAGTAACATCCATGGTGACATAAAAAAGTTGGGAAGGAGGATGATAACACTTGTACCCTTTCTGTTGAGTCACATACCCAACAAAGACACACTTGAGAGCTCTAGCATCTAACTTTGATCTTTGGTTTTTATAAAGATGGTCATAGGCTACACAACCAAATGCACGGGCAGAAAGTGTATTAAGAGATGGAATTGACACATAACTAGATAACACCTCAAACATAATATGATCTTTATGAGAAGATAATGAGAGACGATTGATGAGATGAGAGGCACACAACACAGCCTCCCCCAAAGATACTTGGGCATATTGGCACTAAACAGGAGGGCACGAGTCATGTCTACCAAGTGACGATTTTTTCTTTCAGAGACCCCATTCTGTTCTGGTGTTTGAGGACAAGTGGTTTGATGAATAATCTCATGAGATTGAAAATAATCACGAAACAAATAGTTAACAAATTCTCCTTCATTATCAGACCGAAATATCTTCATACAAGTATCATATTGGGTATAACACACCGCCCCAAAATTTACCCTTTTACCGGGATCAGGCGGGTTACAAAGGGTTGTAATCGCGCTGTTAGTTTTAATATTCAAGTTTAATATCGAGATATTCTCGATTCTGAGGATAAGATAAAATCAATATCCCGGGGTGGTAGACTTTATTAATACGAGTCATCCGGTATGTCTGAAATATTTTTCGGAGCTACGAGCCGGTTATTATAGATTTATTTAGTTTACGAAAGTAATAGATGTTATTTACTTTACTGTAAAAGGCGACTTTGCGATAAGTCGAGAATTTGGAGAAACTTTCTTCGGAAAAGTTGTAGGGGCGCTAATACGAATCTGTGGGTATGTCATACGTTTTAATCGGAGTTCGTAGGTGGAAGTATAAGTAAAAAGATAGTTATTGTACGATAAAAACTGTAACTTTCTATTAGTTAATCTGGGTCGTTGATTTGATCAACAAATCTCGGCCGATGAAAAGTTTATAAAAAACTCTTTTTCTCTCTCCCTTATCTTTTTCTTTTCTTCTCTTTCTCTTCTCCTTTTTCCCCTCCGGTTTGAACTCTCTCTCTCTCTCTCCTTCGAGCATTTCAGAGACTGCCCGAACTAGACCACCACCGTTAGCGCGCGTCCAGCCACACCGCCGCCACCATCAGCTTCGCCGTGCCCCGACGACCATGCCAGAGTCGCGAGTACAAAAATTAATTATGTTAGCCACGACCGATTGCTGTCGCCAAAAGCCAGTTTGCCGTCACAAAAGGGCAAAACGACGGCTTGACAATGACATTTTTGCCGCCGCTGTTGAGGGTGTGGCCGTTGCTCTAGGCTCCAATAACAAGCCGTCGCCAAATAGTGGCGACGACATTTAGCCACAGCAAAAGCCGTCGTAAAGTTGTATTTTGAATTTTAAAAAAATTATCTGACAAGCATATATTAGTTAGCCAGATTTTTTTTGGACAAATGTTATGCAAAAATAAAGATATTAGAAGAATAATTGTTACACTAAATTAAATGTCTTCAAATTAATGCTAATCTTACATCTGAAATATCAAAGTTAAAGTTAAAGCTTGTTCCCTCTATCAGCCGCTTCTTGAGATATGTCAGCTTTCTTTTCTCTCAGACACTGATGAGCTGCTTCAAAGTCTTTATGCCTCCAACTTTGGCCTACAAAAAATTACTGTATCAGTCTACTTGAGCATTGTAGTTGAAAATTTCACCAGCTATTCAAATTAAAATGTCTTATGGTCTATTAAATTGTACTCACCAGACACCTTGCAGAATCTGGAATGAAATATAAACCTAAAATGTGTACAAGAGATGGAATAACAACAAGTGTAGAGATAACTAGTACTAACAAGTAACAAATATATGTATGAATCATACAAGCGATTAAACAGAACCTAAATAAATAGAGTTGCTTTGTCTATTTCTCTACTAAAACATGTCATTTTAGTGGATAGTCCTACTTAGAGAGAGTTTGTGAATTAATCAGTAAATATTTATTTTAAGGCATCATAGATAGTTTAAAGTTTTATATGCCTTTAGAGAACTATTCTTAGAGCAAGCCTAGCCTATATGCTTTCTCCATAGGAAAATTCTACAATGTGAATATT
The DNA here is from genome assembly GCA_951800085.1 of Comarum palustre. Classification (NCBI taxonomy): domain Eukaryota; kingdom Viridiplantae; phylum Streptophyta; class Magnoliopsida; order Rosales; family Rosaceae; genus Comarum; species Comarum palustre. Next base: position 12,868,134 of record OX637589.1, read on the forward strand.
CATGCACTATTACTAGTTTCAGAGTTTGACATCAGAGTAAAGCTTTCTCAAAATCACTTCAAGATGATGATAAGCAAGGGGTTTGTGCCAAATGCAAAGGCTATGATGGAGGTTCTAAAGGGAAGACCAGCACTAGTTATTCGAAGGGTCTTGAATATTGTCCTTTCCAAGTTGAGAGGCTGATGCTTTACTTCATTGAGGTTATGCTAGAGCTTTATTAGGTGGTTCCATACACGGCAAGAGTACAAAATCATGTAGGACATTGAAGGGCTGATCCTTTGCTTGAGGTTGTGTTGAATAACTAACAAGCTCATAACTTATTGGTATAATTTCCAGATTAGACTAATGATGTAGAAATGCACTACGTTACTAATGTATTCACTCAAACAAGCTCTCCACTTAACTTCAAAAATTTCTATTAGACTAATGATGTAGAAATGCATTACGTTACTAATGTATCAACTCAAACAAGCTCTCCACTTAATATTCACTTCTCAATATAGACATTAGTATTACTTGCCATTTATTTTGTTAGTTTCCTAGTACTCTTATTATATAAAGAGTCGCTGAATACTAGATGTAGTGCCTGAACTATCCCAATTTAATAGAATGATTCAATGCAGCATAAAATCAAACTCTATGTTCAGCTAATGCAACATAGAGATCAACAGTATTGCAGTTGTCCGGTCTCATAGTATTATTCAACTTCCACTTAACTACACAACCTTATTACTGAGAAGAACATAGAGAAAAGAAAATTTCAATACGAGGCACTATTCTGTAAGTGACTTCAACAAAGACAAAACACTCAATAGTATTAGAGTTCTACTTTTTAACACTGTTTGATTATCTTGAATTCTTGTGAGGCTCCAAAATGAGCACTCAAGGAATGTTAACAATCAAAAGGAACACCTTTAACAGATCAACAATCATGTTCGATAAAATTTTGGAAGTTAAAAAGCTTAAAAATGTTCACACAAAACATCTCAAATATAGAAAGGTAGAGGAAGTGTACTAACCATTAGAGATTGAGGAACAGAGGGGAGAATTTATATTCATTCCAGCAGCATGCCCTTCATCTTCTATCAGATTTAAATCTACAATACCTAAAAGATCGACCATATTATAAACATACATCAGAACCCCAAAAGCTTTTCATTACTGATGAAAGCTACAGTACAAACTAAGAATTTCCTTGATTAAATATGTCTATCCCAACGGTGGTGTTAGACCAGCAATTACCATACCTCTGATCTCTACTCTCTTTCAATCATTACACATGTATAGAAACTAAATAGTATTACTGACTTAAGCTATTACTGAGTTGAGCACCATACCTTGATACATATATATATGCATCCCAGAGATCATCGCATTGGGCTACTCTCAGGCTTTAGACATTTCTACAAACACCTAATAGGCATAGCCCAACGTTTCTTCAGATTCCATTTACCCAAGTATTAGCATATATATATTTGATAAGCAATTTATATTTGCAGCAAGCAAAAAGCTCAAGTTGTTAGAACACAAACATTGTCGTCCTTGACGATGAAGAAGTCGTATCAGATTGGGAGCTTGAGGATTTCAGGTCTTCTTCTTTTCTTCCTTTTAAGGCCATTCACGAACAATCAGATTGAACCATCACCATTCCTTTGTGTACGAGACAACCCTTGTGGTTTCACCATCAAAGATTTGGGGTTTGACGGATCGAGAATTCGAGATCGACACAGAGAGTACAACTAGTCGAGAATGATGAGTGATGATAAGAGAGGATGGCAGTTTGAAACCCCACCCAATCAGATCCTGGAAAGCCAAAACCCAAAGATCGAGCATCGACCGTCCTCACATAGGAGAGAGAAAAACATAAACGAGAATTCTAAAGGAGAGAGACAGTGGATCTAGAGGATTCTCTATCACCGATCTCCGACGAGATGATGCAAATGAGCAGAAACGAATCTTTGTAGATTCATGCTCTAGAGATTTATGGAGGGAGAGAGAGTGAGTGAGAGATAGGGTTTCAGACTTTCGGTGAGAGGGATCGGAGAGGGATGCGACTTTGGGGAGAGCGAGAGGGAGAAAGAAACAACTGCAACTTTCACAAATTCTTTTAACTTATGTCGTACCGTGTTTTTACGTTTAGCCACAGCACATGTCGTCGCCATCGATCGAAAAGAATGCGACGGGGTTCGTATGTCGTCGTAATTTTCACATTCGTTTGTCACGGCTTACCAGTTGCTGTCGCAAACTAGAAAAAAAATTAGCGACGACATGTTTGCTGTCGTTGTGCCGTCACAAATTTTGGACCAACGACGACGGCAAAACCAAGCTGTGGCAAACTTCGGTAGCTAACTGAATTTTTTTTGTAGTGCGTCATGACCCCGCCAGCTAGAGGAGAGAGAAAGCCGAAGGACTGTTCTCCCAGCCTAGACATAAAACCAGCCGAGAGGAGGAGCAAGGGACTTCCAGGAAGCTTCCAAGAGCTGCCAGAAGGAAGGAGGAGGTCAGCGGAGCTCCGCTGAAAACCTGAGGATTTACTTCAAGGTATAAAACCTCCATTTTCTCTCGATTTTAGCCTTGTTAGGTTGCTGAGATGTTGTAGGAGATGATTTTACAGGTATATAAGCTTGGTTTGGCTGGAAAATACTTGTTTTCCGGCAAACCAGCCGATCGGGAAACCCAAGGGTAAAAACCCTGGTTTTTACTGCGGCAGATTTACCCTTTTATTGTTTTACCGCAGGTATGAATTGTCCGAAATGCCCCCAACAGTTCTAGTTAATTACAGAAATGTCATTAAGGCTGAAATCCCATAAATGCTCCTGGCAATTTGAGATAATTACAGGGATGTCATTGAGGCTGAAATCCCATAAATGTCCCTGATAGTTTGAGATAATTACAAGGATGCCATTGAGGCTGAAATCACATAAATACCCCTGGCTGTTTTGTATAATTATCGGACTGTCATTGAGGCCAAAAAGACAATATTGTCCCAGACAGTTCAAGTTAACTATAAGGGTGCCCTTTGAGTGGTTTTGACCATGGTGCCCTTGGTAGATTTATTTTTTACGTGGATGCCATTTTATTTATTTATGTGACTATTATGTGTTTGAATGTTGTTTATCGGTTTGAAATTTTTCGTGAATTCATTTGGATAAATAGATGGTTAATGCTACCCTAGCGGAGGGATTGGACTCTGGGTTACTATAGGAATACTTCTAACGAGTTTATTAAAGGGAACACTAAATAGAAAAATAAGAATAATCCGGTTTGACAATTAAAGTAAATAAGTGCTACGTGTGGCTTGATCCCTGAGTACATGATACGTAGGCAGCCTAACTGGGATTCGGGTGCAGTCACAAATAATATTTAGACCCTAGCTAGGTCCTCTAAAGTAGATAGTATGAAACCTAACTCGGTAATCGAGATAACCACAGGTTTTGTAAGGCCCATTTCAGTGTCGTTGGGACTGTTGGAAATGGTTTGGGTTTGTGTTTTTGTAAGGGTTATCTATTCTCAAGAGGGATTACGAGGAAATCTTTATTGGGATGGGTCCTGCACATTCTTTCCTGGGTTTAGGTAGGTAAACTCGGGGCGGAGTGTGACATTGGGTACAGACAAAAATGTGGAAAGCTGTAAAGGCAGAGAAAACTGTGTAAGCATCTTTCTTCTTAAGCAAAATAACCCAATTTAATCTTGTGAAGTCATCAATGAACAGAACGAAGTAATTCATACATGGTAGCGTAGAATTTTTGGAAGGTCCCTATAAATCCGAATGAATTAACTCAAAAGGTCGTGAACTTGAATGAGAACTCAAAGGATAACTAGATCGATGACTCTTAGCAAGGGCACAAGTTTCACAATGTAGGCTAGAATCACATATCCCATAAAACAGAGAAGGCATGAACTTCTTCATAAAACCAAATGACGGATGACCCATACGTCGATGCCACAACCAAACTTCATTCAACCGATCAGAACTCACTTTCAAAGCAACTGGTCCTTGTGGTGTTGATATCTTTCCAGTGTACATGCAATCCAAGTGAAACAGTCCCCCTCTCAGGTCTCCCTTTCTAATTATCGCTCGAGTGCACAGATCTTGAAAAACAACATACATAGAATAAAAACGTGATATAACACTTATTTTGTGAGGTTAACTGAGACATAGACAAGAGATGGTGAGACAAAGATGGTACATATAAGACATTATGAAGAACGATGGATGATGTAACATGAACAGACTCAATACATATAACCAGAAAATAAAAACTCACCATTGATATTAGAAACTTGTTTTATAGACGAAGAGGATAATATGACAAATAATGACTTATCATAAGTCATGTGATCTGAGACACCAGAATCAATAACCCAGTGTCACTTTTAGTAAAGTCAGAAACATGTAAAGCGACATCAATTCTATCTCGATTTTTTTAGTCGTCATTAATCCATTACTATTAGAATCGCAGTGAGTCATATAGTCGTTGAGAGCCAAATTGACTATCTTGTTTCTATTTCCTTCAACAAACCACAAATAGAACGAATGTAAGGAATAACAAAAACAAAACACTATTGCACAACACACGTTTAGTTCTTCTTCTTCTTCTTCTATTTTTTCCTTCCTTCCTTCTCAATTCACCTCCAAAACAAACTTTAGAATGAGCAAAGTTTGTCGCACACCTCTGTTCTCCACTTTATCAATCAACAATCACCTCAACCAATTAAACAAAAAACTTGATGGACACCTCCAAAACAATTGAACAAAGCTTGTTCGATACTCTAAACTGGCAAAGTTATCCTCACAACTAAAAATCACCAAACCCAACAAAAACGAAAAAACCCCAAACGATCAAGAGAACTTCAATGAACAAAAGAATCAAAATTCGCAGCGGAACAAAACCAATCGAGTCCAAATGGACCTTGATTGACTCTAATACCAAGTCAATAAGAACTAAAGAGATTATAAATTCTGCGATATATTAACATCTTAAAAAATGAAGTATATATACAAGATTACATATATCAATCCTAATAGAAAACTAATCATACTAAATATTTCTAACAATATATAATTCTAATAGTATAAGGATGGAGGCTACGTGTTTTTGTTTAGATTTTAAGGTTTGATGGTACAATTCTCAGTGTCGGCAGGTGGTGAATTATAATGTGGAATTAACCACCAAACAATTGCTGTTGTATATCATAGTTTTCTTAGTTGTAAACGTGCAATTATTGAGGTTGGCTGCAGACCTCACACCCTCATAAAATAAAGGGTGGGAGAGGGAAATACTAAATATCTGGGATCTTTCTAAAAGTGTCACACCTAATTTAGTAAAAAAAAATTTCACATCTTTCTTCTTCGATATTTGATATATAAACCCGCCTTCTCTTAATTCTTTCTCTTTTCCGATTGCTTCTCAATTCATTAAAGTTTGCTTATGTTGAAAATTTAGATCTGACAGAACTCTACACGACACGATAACATAACATGAAAATGAACTAAATTATAAAGATTTGGTTTGAGATTTATAGGTTTGGTTTTATATAAGGTTACCACGATAAGAACACGATTATTAGCGGTTTGGTTTAAGGTTAAACGATAATACGATAAACTCATTAATATTAGGATTTTTTTTATAATTTCCTATTTTTATCTACTGTATAAGAAACCATGAAGAAAAAAACAGTGTAAGGAATAGAAAATTCTTCATCCAAATTGAAAAAAAATTATTATGATTAATTATATTAACGGGTTTTCACGGTTAACATGATATTTTATGTTTTGGTTTTAACATTATGCTTACGATAATTTAACGGTTTATTATTATGTGACACGATAAATATAAGAAATAAAGTTAATCCGACATAAACACAACACGACATAGTATTTTACTAGATGAAAATCATATTATATCATTTGCCAGTTATATACGAGAATCTTGCTCTCAAATATTGTAATTAACATATAAACTTTTCGCAATCTGAAACTCGTGATCGTCAGCTGAAGTTTAACTTTCCATTCTCTCGTTTTATCATTACTTTACTACTCACTACTATCACTAGTGTTGTAGACTCGCACATAGTTTTTGCCTATTTCCACCTTGTTCATCGATCTTTGAAGAACCACATTGAAACGTCAGTTCTGTAAAAGGAGCCGGAGTGATTTTGATTGCTCCATCCATTGAGCATCGTCACTGAACTAAGTCCGCAAAAACAGATTGCGTATAGGATTAAGTGATTCAACTTGACCTTGCATCCTTGTTCTTTCTAATTCTTCCATGGAGTCATTTTCAGAGGTATGAGAAATTGACAGAGAGTGATCCAAGCCATCCAACCCTAAACTTCCTTTAGGTACATAACCACTTACGTTTTTGGATTCAGGTCAATTTATTTGCAGACTTAATAGAACTTGGACTGTCTGCTTCTGCATACTCTGTTAACTTGATTTGATTCCATTTCAGGTTAAAACTTACGAAGAACAAGTTAAATCAAACGTTCTAATGGGAAACAACCTGATATGTAATTTCTTTTTTTACCAGAAAGATGCAAGCTTTCTGAAAAATTGAAGATTTTTGGTGCTGTTTGGTAGCTAAGAAAAAGCTTCGAACTTTGACGCAAACTTCTATCCTAAAGGAGCTTTTTAAAAACGGGTAACGTTGTTGTACCGGCCGGTATAACATACCGATTGGTTTTTAGAGAAGGAAGCAAGGAGTCCAGCAGGTAGGAGGAATATGTGTGGTTGGAATTGCTGCGCACCCTAAACCAGCGGCACAGCAAAATTTTCCTTTTGAAACAAGTAATCATCCTTGAAACTATGTCACACTGGGAAATAATTCCAGCTGCACGTCTCCTTTTTAAATAAAAGATTGTGGTTATACTCAAAGTTTTGATTAATGAAACTGTTGAATACAAGAATGAGATATAAAATCTAAATTCTTAATTACAAAGACCTTAAATAATATCAGAAATCTCTATAATACTCATGTACTCAAGCAGACACCAACTAGCAAAGACAGTACTATAATGACTACTCTATTTGCTTTGATATAGTGATGACATCTTACAAAAAATAATAGACATGTAATGTTGGGGAACAATCAAATATGTGATCATAAATATAATATAAAATTTAATAAAGTATATAGAAATCATAATAACTTACATCTAAGATTGAAAGTAGTGAATCAATCCTAATATTTGAGTATAATAGTCTTTGAATCCTATAAATAGAGAATAAGGAAAATGAAGAAATGACTTGACATTTTGATTAAAGCATGCATAAATGCACTTGACTAAAGACAGATTTCACCTCTACCCTTGTGCTTGTAGTTCGATGGGCGTCCGTCTTGTAGAATACAACAATCGATGATCCAAAATAAAAGAACCGTAAATTTTGGATTCTAACGAACCATAAATTGTATTTTGTAATCTCTTGACACTAAAAAGACTTGCAGAAGTATTAAGGAATGTTAATCTTAATCTAATTTTTAATTATCAAGGAGATATGATTGTGTTTATATAGAATATTAAGTGAACCATCATATCCGTTCACTTATGTTCTGGAAAAGTCGCATTATTTCTTAAAGACACATATTGAAAAGGCACATCCTTTGATATGGAAAAGTCATGAGTAATTTTATTTTCATTCATATTGGATATTAAGACATAGTTTCCAACATGTAACACGTTTACACATCCTAATATCTAATTCTAAATCAGCTTTCCAGCTATGTTACCGCTTGAAGATAGATCCGACGACACTCAGTTTCATCATGCCACTAGGCAACACTGACTATTTGACAAAGCAATAAACTCGTTGCCTATCTAAAGTAAACACTAAACACGACTTTTTGAGTGCACAAACGGACGCGTAGCCCGACTTGTCCTACATTTACTATAGTTTGTTATTTCTGACCTTCTGTTGCATCTACTTTGTTATGATAATCGTATTTTTAAAATATTTTTTTTGCCCCCATTATATTCTTACATGACGATATGAAAAATGAAGAAGCATTATATTTTTATCTATCAATAGTTACTTTAGTGATGGATGTGATCGATATGCAATGGAGAATTAAGTTTGTATAGTAACTCAAGTTTCATAATTTTAAGTGAAACGAAGAAATTCATACCCGTTTTACTCTAAATATAATGCTCACGGTACATTACAACATGCAGTCTTCCTTCACCCTCAGGTTGTTATTGTTAAGAGACCATTATTGGTGATGTACCAAATATCTTGATGAATCCCTTCTATAGGCTAAAGGAGTAAGGATCCCGTTCTATTAAGGACTGGGTTGGTGAGGACTCACTGAGGACATTTGATGTCTACCATCAGATTAAATCAATGGTCCTCAATTGAAGAACAAACAAAAACCCAGACCACCCAATCAGACCCCATCTTTCTTTTTTCTTTTTCACGTTCTTCTCTTCTTCTCCCACTCATCTCAACACTCACCCAATCAATCAGACACTATCTTTGTTTTTCTTATCTTCTCCCACTCATCTCAACACTCACCCAATCGGCTTATAAACAAAAACCCAGACTCACCCAAAGGGTGTGTTTATGGAATCAGATAAAGGAGCGTGTGGGAGGAGGAGGAGGAGGGGGGAGGGGGCCGGCCGGCCGGGTGGGGGTGGGGGTGGGGGTATGACGCTGGCGGGGAGATGTCAAATCGATTTACTGAAGAACGAGTTGAGGGTGGAGTAGCTGAAATAGGCGTTTTGTTCATAAGCTTGAAATCGATGCAACCAGATCGCATTCCTTCAAGAGGTAAAAAGTTTTAATCCATTAGAGTATGAGACCATGAGTTGGAGTGTCCCCTAGTTTATATTCATGTTTCTGAGATTTGATTATAACCTCGCTTCGAATTCATGAGTCAGGAATAGATGTTTGCTGAGCTTGTTTCGATTTCATAGCGTTTTTAATGTGCCTGGTAACTCTGGTTTAAATAGAAAGCTGCCTATCCACTTTTCACCGATGTTCGTTCTTTGCAGGAAACTTCTCCATCAGTTGTTTACATTAAAAAGGCTTTGAGATAGACAAAAGCCTCAAAGGAACATAACGCAGTCTCGCAAAGTGAGGAAGATAAGCTGAAAGTTTTGGAGGTTGGTAAGGAAGTTCATGACTGTGTTAGAGGTGAGCTTGAGTTTAGTGCTGTAATTGGGAACTCGGTGTTGGATATGTACGCTAATTGTGGTTGTTTGAGTGAAGCAAGGAAAGTTTTCGATGAAATTAGGGTGAGAAATGTCATGTGTTGGACCAGTATGGTGTGTGGGTATGTGAATTGTGGTTATGTGGTATGCTAGAGAGTTGTTTGATAGGAGTCATACTAAGGATGTTGTTCTATGGACAACTATGATGTATAGACAAAAGATGTTATTGTCAGGAAGGCCGGATGACATTGTTGCTGATCTTCTTACTTCTTGCAAAGGAAGCTGTTCTGAGAATTGAAATGTTGAGGAGGAATAGTAACTGGGGAGGTGAAAAAAAGTCTTAGTTAGGCTTTGGTCGGTGACTCCATCATCGAGTCTGTATGGATTCCCAATCTAAAGTCTAGTGTGATATTACAAGCTGAAGCTAGTGTTTGTCTCTGTAAACTCATTGTAACCGATTCATTATGAATGAAGTTTCTATTTGGTAATCAAAGTTTCAAAGAAGAAGAAAAACCCAGAACAAAACAGAGCAAGAAAAAACCAAAACAGAGCAAGAAAACTACAACACCACAAAGACCACCCGAACCGGCAGAGTTGCAGACATAGATACAGAAACTTAAATTTAAAGCTGTTTGGCATAGCAAAATGAAACTACTGTTATAAACTTGAATAACAGAAACATAGCAATGATCTGACATACACATCCTTACAAGCATGTTCTACCCTTCAACACAAAAAGAATACAATCCAACCACTGAACACTTGCAAGTTACTACTTACTGAGAGTTGGACATTTTTGTTTATTATGTCCAACCTGTTTACAAATGCTGCAGTGTCGTCCTTTCCTCTCCATAGCTTTCTCTTTTCCTCCTTTTAGTCTTTTACCACAACCCTTTGCCCTTACTGGAAGTGGATCATCAAAATGCTGTGGCTGCAAACAAGCAACATTTTGTTCTGTCCCTTCACTGATATCACCATTTACATTTGCATCAAGCCCTCCACAAGAATCACTGCTTACATTTCCCTCGCTGCCATTGTGTCTGACATTAGTAGTACTATCCACCAACAATTTAATCTTCTTCCGAGTGCTTTCAAAATCTTCTTCCAACAGTTTACATGCCTCTATAGAAACCAAGGCACCATCAATCAACTCAGAAGCAATTCTGGACAGTGTTGTTTGCCTCATTAGCAAGGAATCATCACCAAAATCATCTATATTCTTACCATGCTCTTCAAGGGTCAAATTTGATTTAGCTGTCCTCGTCCACCTCTTCAAAATGTAATGATCTGGTAAATGCTCTGTTTGTTTCCACTTCATGTATGCCAATATGTGCCTGCACACGATTCCTTCAAATTCAAATCTTTTGCAACTACAAGAAACATTATCCACTGCCTTGTCAACTGTAACCTCTCGTACCTTCAAACTTCCATCTTTTCTTCTCTCGGTCACCTTGTAAACACACAGATTATCACTATCACTTGAGACTTCAAGTACACATCCCCAAGATAACCATAATTGAACTTGAAACTTCTTGAAAATCTTGCGTGTATAAATCTCAGCCATTTGCCTCTCCATCATCATTGGCGTTTTAAACAGAGGCTTTTGGTTGACATCAACATGAGTAGCAATCAACTCTTCATGACGTTGGTGAGCAAGCCCTCTATTAAACCGAAGTATGAAATCCATTAACGTATTACTTTTTGAGACATAACCTTTGAAAAATGCATGATCTCCTTCAGCTCTTGAGCTAGCTGACATCCCTGCTGAAAATACATGTTTCACATATGCTGGAACCCATCTTGAACGCAGATCATAGATTGAGGAGAACCAGTCATGTGCATTCTCATGAAGTTTAGCTCTGTCAATCACCTCCTTCCACCGTGCATCGAACTCTTCCTTGGTGTCAGAATCCCATACACACTTTTTAAGTTCACTAAGAGTATCTTGATGAGCACAAGCACCTATCTTCTCAGAGAACTTATTCATAATATGCCAAATACAAAATCTATGAAATGTACCAGGAAAAACTTGAGAAATGGCCTTTGCAATTGCAGGATCTTGATCAGTGATGATAATTTTTGGTAGATCACCTTGCATAGCTTCCTTAAATTGCTCGAACAACCAAATGAAAGACTCAGTAGTCTCGTTGTTTAAGAAACCACAGCCAAATACAATGGTTTGACCATGATTATTAACCCCTAATATTGGTGCAAAGATCATACCATACCGGTTAGTGTTGTATGTGGTGTCAAACACAATAGCATCACCATAAAGCTTATAAGAACTTCTTGATCTTGCATCAGCCCAAAAGCAATGTGTAAGTTTATCATCACCATCTGCCTCCATCTTATAAAAAAAGGAGTCATTCTTTGATTTCTCACAAAGAAAATGCTCATTTACCATATCTGCATCATGACCCTTGTACTCACTTCGCAAATCTCTTGCATAGTTGTATAAGTCTCTTTTCGTACAACCAATATTTTGTATCCCTCCTGCTTGCACTTCCAAAATACCAAATTGTTTGTATGTGGGTACATTAACCAGCGCAAGTTGTTTTGTTAGTAACTTCTTAGCATCAGAAACCTTGCGATGTGATGTCAACATATGCACTTCTTCAGGGTTGGCCAAGAGATGATTGTGCTCCTCCACAAAGGTAGAAATTCTGTACATTGTACTTTGTCCGACCTGCAAAACTGCAATTTTAGCCTCACATCCACATCGTACAACCCCTCGACTTCTTATACCTTTACCATCCACTTTTTTTTCATAGTTTCCTTGCTTATAACACACAAACTCTTTTCTGGTGATGTCATTCGAACCTTTGTGCGTTTTTTGAGAATGACGTCGGATGCCAAAACCTCCCATTTTTGCATAGTTGTTATAGAATTCATATACTTCTTCAAGTGAATCAAAAATCTGACCAACTTTTGGTGCATATTCATCTGCTACTTCAGGGGTGTAAACATTGTTGGAGGCATTTCCATTCACGTCTTCCATGAATCCATGATAAGGATTCCAAGTTTCATAATCCTCATCCATTTCACCAACAAATAACAAGGAAGTGTTCAATCTGTATAATTAATAAACAAGAATTAATCAAATTCACTACAACCCATATATATATATACACACATTATTGATCAATGGTATCCAAATACATGATAAGAATTTCAAAGACTAATAAAAGAATGAAAGACACAGACTCAAATTTGAATATGCATGACAGAAACATGAAAGAAACATGTTTTAGAAGTTGGTATCTCCTTTTCTTTTTAATGAACACATCAATTCTGACATATTGGACTGTTTCTAAATCAAAGTCTTCAGAAAAAGAGAAGCAGGGAGTATAACAATACAGCTGCCCTATAGGAAAACTCTTTGGTGGCTACCAAGTTCACAACAATTACAACTAGTCTCAGCTATTGAGCTAATAACCATAGTGTTGGCCGTAAACTGAGCCATAGCCGCCTTGGTGGCCCGGGTGACCTTGGTTGGATGGGGGAGATGCATACACGGAACCATGAGCTGAATAGGAATTATAACTTGATGTATCAAAACATGGATTAATCTCTTACTTGGAGGAGGAGCTATACTGATTTCAGAAGCAGGAGGGAGAGACTGAGAGAGTATGCATGAGAGAAATTCTAATCTATTGAAGCAAGAAAGTGGAGAGTCGGGAGATATAGACGAGAGGGCGGGAATCTGTGGAAGGGTTTATAATTTCAGCGGGAAACAAAAAGAAATTTGAGCGGGAGAAGGGTCTGATTGGGTGGTCTGGGTTTTTGTTTGTTCTTCAATTGAGGACCATTGATTTAATCTGATGGTAGACATCAAGTGTCCTCAGTGAGTCCTCACCAACCCGGTCCTTAATAGAACGGGATCCAAAGGAGTAAAGTTTTGATCCTCTTTTTTTTTTTTTTAAAAATGGAGGCTGCAGGAGTAAAGGTAAGGGAATTGCTCGTACTGTGAAGCGTAGGGTTGTTATGGCCCTTAAAGCTGGCATATTTTGGTGTTATAGCCTTATAGGTCGTTCCAAGTTAGCGGGTTCATGTTGGTTCTAAACACGGCACCAGTATCTTACGCTAATTCAAGATCGATATGCTTTTAATTACTAAATCTTATGAAAAAGGTTGCACATCGCCTTCATGTAAGGACCAGATGTGACAAATTTCAAATAAACAATGAATGAATCATTTGGTTTCTGGTACTTGTTGCTAGCTAGGGTCTCTCCGCTACAAGTCGATGCTAAACTGTGGCGGGCTAGAGTTATTTTGAAGGTACCGCTTGGTGTTTTTAGATCTTATTTCAACATTTTTCACTAGACATAAAGTGACAAATGTCATAAAACAAAACAAAAATATTTCATCTTATTTGTGACATATAACTACACGTGTATTGAATGGTTATAATAATTTGTTCATTCATTTAAAGAATTATTGATTCTATTGATTTTAAACTTTAACAGTAAGTCAAATTTGATAGCTAGATGAGAAATCCTAATACCTATATTGAGCAATATAATAATTTGTTCATTCATTTAAAGAATTATTGATTCTATTGATTTTAAACTTTAACAGTAAGTCAAATTTGATAGCTAGATGAGAAATCCTAATACCTATATTGAGCAAGTCAAGTTTGATATGATGACCATCATAAACAGTCAAGTTAATAAGAGCCTAACTAGCTAGACCATAAATCCCGTATATCCATATTGAGTATAACGATAGTTGTTTTCCTAGTTTTTGTCTACTTCCATAAATGTTTTGCCTTATTGTAGATTATAAAATGAAGAATGTAAATTTCAACAATTCATAATGACGTAGAATTATGAGTTTGTACATTAGTTTTTAATTTAGGGTGAGTTTGGTGCAGCTGGACTTATAAGATATAAGTTGACTTTTAACTTATAAGCAGAAGGTGAGTGTTTGCAGTTTTTTTTTTCTCAAAACACTTTATACTTTTTTAAAAAGTAGCTTATTTTTAGACTTACCAAACACTAAAACTTTTGGTACATAAAAGCAAAGGAGCTTATAAGCTCTCCAAAATCCAACCTTAAAATGACCTAGAATTTAGTGAACGATCAACGAGCAATAAGACCATCCAATTAGTTATGTACACTAATTGTATGTGTGGGGGGAGGGGGCGTCGACTTTCACAAAATTATTGTACGGAACTCGGAATAAGCCATTGTATAGGTTTCCCAACCATTTTTTTGGTGCGTCTTAATCAGCGACTACCTAACTCTAATCCTAATTACCTAACTTGAAAACGAAGCCATGCATGGACTTTTCCGTTTAGCTGATTCATGAAGAAATTGCATGCTCGATCTGAAATGGAATGCAAAGATGCAATGTGTGGCACCATTCTCGACGCACACATCTCATGTGGCTTGGACCGTACTATAGACTGGCGCGTATATTACGTTTTATGGACGATAAAGTATGATGTTAAAGATAACACGTAGTGTCTTTATTCATCAAAGCAAGAGGTAGACTTACGTAAAGGGTGTTTAGCTTTCTTAACAACCCTAACCTTGACGATGAAAAAGAAGTATAACACGAGGACGCATGTTCTAAATTTTTGGTGTTTGGGAGAATTCTTTAAAGTTAGCTGGCTACTCATAACCGAAAATTATGTGCTGGTAAAGCTATACGTTAATCAGTAATTTGATCCATTAATGAACATAAAATTAATAATAATTGATAATATAATACTAATTTGGCTCTCCCTCATTTATATGATTCTAAAAAGGTGTCAATTTGAATATAAAATGTTATTACTTATGTTTAAATGAACAAATATTTTCTTAAAGTATTCACATAGATTATTATTTAAGAACTATTTTGTCCTTACTTTTTTTTTGAAGAATTTTGTCTTCAATTTTGTCGCCAAAAAATCACCGGTTACTGGAAAATTGTCTTTCACCAGAATCTGAAGTATAGTAGGGTTAATAAACTTAAATCTGGACTATACTGGGTTTAATAAACTTTGTTTTAAAATATATTGAGGTTAATAAACTTAGATCTGAAATATACTTAGGTTAATAAACTTCAATCTGGAGTATACTAAGACTAATAAACTTAGATCTAGAATATATTAAGGTTAATAAACTTGGATTTGGGTTAATAAGCCAAGTGGGTTCAATTCTAGATGAGCTAGGAAGCTGCAGTGAGCTCACAGTAGTGGACTTATCCGAAAATTTTTTGTACGTGAAATTGGCCAGAAACCTCCTCGACTCTAAAACCCAACAAAACCTCCTCTGGACCCAAAGTTTGTGTCTTGGAAATCTTAAACCCTCCATTGTTTCTTCATGTCCAACTTACCTATAGAATCCTAGAAACCCTTCATTCTTTAGTGCCTTGTTCAAAGATTGACCCTCCCCCAGAGAACGAAACTCTGCTCTTGTCTATAGAATTCCATATAGATACGCAAGGGCACATATTAGAGAAGCAAAATGCAGGAGTATACACAAACAAACAAATAACAAACAAATATGAAGGGCAATGCACCTAGCATATACACAAGAATCTGACGAGCCATGTAACAAATAGAATCACTCAAATAATCCATCTCAAACCTTACCACAAATAAAATAGCACAGACAAAAGCCTTGTGAATTCGACAAATAATTATCCTCCCTGAAGTTTAAACAAGTCCTTCTCCCAGACTCTGTTTTGGCTCTGTTGAGCAGCCATGGGTTATCAGAAACCCAGATCTCAAGGGTGGTTAAGTCAAACCCAAGAGTCCTTTGTTGCTGATCCTGAGAAGACCCTTGCGCCCAAGACAGTAATGGACGATGATTAACAGAGAGATGGACAGATAGAGTATTAATGCTGAGGGTAAAATAGTCTTTTAATTATAATAAATAGGAATAAGTTTTTAACTTTTTTTTCATTCAATCGGATGCATTACTTCTAAAATAAAATAAAATAACATGTAATTTTTCTTTTAGTTTAAATCATATAAAATGAACAAACAATATTTAAATTACTGACTATAAATCATATATGGTGCATGCACCATAAAAGTTTGAATAGAACGTTTTTCTATCACTTTCTATGAGAATCAAGTCAATGAGTCATTTGCATACGGAGACCTTTTAACGTATCAACTAGTTTAGTCAATTGAACCTTTTTCTTTTCCTATTTTTGTAAGGCTTAAGATGATGTTCTTTTCCCTCGTTGCATAATATTGGTTGTATTGCTCGTTCAATGTTGTAGTCCTGAAAAGCCGAAGAAAACGAAAGCGTTGTCAATATTGTATGTCAATGTCATTAGCTGGAATAGTGTTCCTTCACGTAAACCACAATAAACTGTTACTGAAAATGCCCTAACTAGTGTTAATGGATTGTGACAATATGTATTGGGGAGATATGTCAGCATTGCACCGGGAGCTGGGTGCTGTCCGGCTTACTAGATGGCGCCACTCCTGAACTCGTTACACACAATAGAAAACAAAACGGTTAGAATTTAAACTCCTTAATAAGTTGAAACCCCGAAGATTAAATTTCTAACTAGCGACGTAATCATTACTCTAAAATATTTCATTAACCTACAAGCTAGAAATCAAGGTCTGCAAAATTGATAATATCGTTAAAATTTCAGCGATATTTTCGTTTTCTTATGATATAGATATTACAATGAGGAACCAACCGAAATTTCATGATATTTTTTCGATTTGCTACTGAGATTTTAGATTTTTTGACAACAAGTGGAGCCAAATTTGAAAAATTTAGTCAATGGCTGATGAGAATCGAACCTTGATTCTCAAATAGGTAATGTAATTCCTTAACCATCTGATTAGTTATGTCATTTACTTCTATTAATAAGATTCATATATATTAGAATCTTTCTTTACTTTTCTTCAAAAGTTTGACGATTATTGATAATTTTCGATATGTTCATCGAAATATCTATTTTTTAAACCATCAAAATTTTTAGATAGACAAAATTTTAATCCATGAAGCTGCATAAACTTGGGACTTGATTTTCAGTCAGAAATGGTCTGAAAATGTAATTCATAAAAAGTTGGGAAGCAAATAATGATGAAATGAATGTGGACTATCTTTATACGCATCAAGCTACATTTGATATCGACAGTAATGCAATAATAACAAAAACCAACTCCGTCTGAGGAAATCAATATCTCCCCCAGTTAAAAAACGTGATTAATCACAGATCATAATCAATAAAAAGGAGATTAGTTTTAATTAAATGAGAGATTAATTAACCCCCTAATTCACCAACTAATTGACAATTTCGAACCACACCAAATGACACCCGTTTACTTTTCAAAGCGAGAGAAAGAAAAAACCCAATGGCCTCTCCGTAATTAACCCGAAAACTCCACCTTGTTCCCAACCCCCTCACTGCTTAAATACCACAACCCCAGACCGAGTGAAGAAACCCCCGGATCGCCACAACTGAGTTCCCGGCGAGTTGTTAACTCGTCGTCCTCTCTGATTCTCTCTACATTTTCCTCCAAACCCACCAATCCTTTTCTCGATCAGAGGAGTCTCTCTGATTTGATTTCTGAATCGAAACGGTTGAGAAATGGGGTCGGAGCTGATATTCAGGGGAGGGCACGACGAGGCCCAGCCCGCTTCCGACACCTACTCGCCGAAACGTCCCAAGCCGTGGGCCTCGGTCACCCGCCCGATTGGGTACCTCCTCCGGGAACAGCGCCTGATTTTCATCCTGGTCGGCATTGCCATCGCCACCGTCTGCTTCACCCTCCTGCCGTCGTCTCGCCCCGCCTTCCACGGCCAGAACCCGATCCCCAACGACTTCGTCAAGTTCGACTTCGAGTCCACCCACCTCTCCCACAAACCCGCCTACCAGCGCCGGTTCGGGTTGACCAATTACAATTCCGGCGGGAAGGTACCACTCGGCCTGAAGCGTAAGGGTCTCCGGATCGTCGTCACGGGCGGGGCCGGGTTCGTCGGCTCTCACCTCGTCGACCGGCTCATGGAGCGAGGGGATAGTGTAATTGTGGTAGATAATTTCTTCACCGGAAGGAAAGAAAATTTGCAGCATCATTTCGGAAACCCGAGATTCGAATTAATCCGACACGACGTCGTCGAGCCTCTCCTCGTTGAAGTCGACCAGATCTACCATCTGGCCTGCCCCGCCTCCCCCGTCCATTACAAGTTCAACCCCGTTAAGACTATCATATCCTTTTCCAAAACAATCAAACGGTGTCGTTTTTAGTTTTTGCTTTCGTTTTTTTGTTTCGATTTCGATTTGTTTTGTGAAGCTTTTGTATTCCTTAATTCTCGAATTTTGGAGATCGCACAAGACCAATGTGGTGGGAACTTTGAACATGCTCGGGCTGGCGAAGCGGGTCGGAGCTCGGTTCTTGTTGACCAGCACCAGCGAGGTCTACGGCGATCCTCTGCAGCACCCTCAGGTCGAGACCTACTGGGGAAACGTCAACCCCATCGGTAAGCCTCCTTCTCTCTTCCGCTTTCTATTTCTGAATCGGCGTATTTTAGCGAGGAGGCGTGGGTGGGCTCTAACGTGCGCGGGGACAGTTTTCATTTTCTGAGTTTTGAAACCGAAGTTCGGGGAGGGCTTGTCCTTTTCTCATGGCACGATGGCGCACCAAGTTGGACCACGCTGTTCGTGGGACCCGCCGAGGGCAGTAGTCCTCCAAGATTATGTCGGAAGAGTTCTCCGATATTACCCGTGATTTGCGAGTCCACACATCCGACGGCGGAGATGGCTCTCTGCTCTCGCCGAGTGCGGTAGAAACGGTAAAAGCACAATGAGGGGGAGGACATGGCGGTAATTTTGGCTGGATGGGTTGTTTGAGGGTAGGTAGATCTGACAGCCACTGAGGTTTGGTCTGTAAAACTTGACAAATTATCGTTGGGACAGGTGTCCGAAGTTGCTACGACGAGGGAAAGCGGACGGCTGAGACATTGACCATGGACTACCATAGAGGAGCTGGAGTTGAGGTAAATTACTGTAAATCAATCCAAATTTTACTGAAGGGTGAATTTTTTACGGTTGTTAATCATTCTACTGTTTGCATTTGATATGGGGAGCAATGCAGGTTAGGATTGCTAGGATTTTTAACACATACGGCCCGAGAATGTGCATAGATGACGGTCGTGTCGTTAGTAACTTTGTTGCTCAGGTAAATTTCTCCTAACCAAGCTGTTTAATTTTTCGACTTCTTGTGGTGAGGTAAATTGTTGGGGTGAATAGTTAGTGGTGAATTATAATGCAGGCGTTGAGGAAGGAGCCTATGACTGTTTACGGTGATGGAAAGCAGACAAGGAGTTTCCAATACGTTTCTGATCTGGTAATTTTTCTTTGTTCTACTTTAATCTTATATGTTACGAATTGGCAAACTGGGGTGGGTGTGTAGTCTTTACGTTTTCTATTTCTTGCTGTGCTTGTTAGCAACCTACTTTATTAGTTTAGAATTTGTTGTTGCTTCTTTTGAGTGCATTGAGCCTATTTGTCTTTTAATAATGCGCATGATTTGCTGGCAAGTAGAGTTTGGTCAATACTATGATATCTGCATTGTAGTCAACATTTCTTAATCGCAACTTGTGCTGATGAATCTGAGTAGAGTTGTTTGTAGTTTTCATACCACGTTTTAATTTTATCCAGGATCCTCGGGTCTTTTGCAATGTTTTGGAAAAGTAATGAAGTATAATAGAGGAGGTAAATCGCCTAATTGGGTTTTCTGGGGGAGGTTTGTTCTAGTAGATATACAGAATTACTAATGTTTTTTTTGTTGTTGTTATGTGAGGAAGGGCTTTCTTCTATACATGTGATTTGCTTGTTTACTATCATTTTGCTGTTGCTGAAGAGCCATTTGTGCATTACAACAGGTGGATGGTCTGATGCGGCTGATGGAAGGAGAGCATGTTGGACCTTTCAATCTCGGGAACCCGGGTGAATTCACCATGCTTGAGCTCGCAAAGGTAATTTAAATTGTGAATTCTCCAATCTTAGCGTAATTTTGAGATTTGGCATTTAGTTGATCTCTGTATGATAATGAATAACGGTTGTGCAGGTGGTCCAAGAAACAATTGACAGAGATGCAAGGATTGAGTTCAGGCCAAATACTGAGGATGACCCACACAAGAGGAAGCCTGATATCACAAAGGCCAAAGACCTTCTGGGCTGGCAACCAAAGGTGTCCCTCCGCAAGGGACTACCACTCATGGTCTCAGACTTCAGCAAACGTATCTTTGGTGACCACAAGGAAGCTGCCGGCGCCACCAACACCATGTAATTCTACTGTATCTGTATTGGCATTTATGGTATTTGGGCCATGCATACTTCCTCTCCGGCCAAAGATAATCCCTTTCGTACCCTCCAATTTCCAAACAAGAATATAGCAGCAAGGTCGTGGCAGCAGTAGCAATAGCAGCAACAGTAGTAGCATATAAGTTCCGAAGTTCTTCTGTATTTGGAGTAGGTTTGGAGGTGTCTTCTTTTGGCATTTGTTGTCATGTCCATCCTCTGTTCTTTATGTTTTGTTATCCTCTTAAAAAGCTTAATAGACAGCGAGCTTCGTTTGTACGATCTTCCTCGTATTCTTTTTTATGCAATCGATCTACATTTGAGAACATACTTTATATATATATATATATCATAGTTCCATGATTATTGATAGTTATATGCTATGATGCACGGATACGGCAAAAATTTTAGTATGATGTATCGCATCTGTATTTGATATGGGTACGTACGGGATACGTTATGGATACATATCCAAAGATAGTCAAATATATTCTAGATCATTTAGAGAGGTTTTGATCAAATTAATACTAGATTGTTGGCTTTTTATAGTAAAATCTTATGTAATTTGTAGGAATCACTGTTCTGTTTTAACTCTTTCATGATTATAATTGAATATTCTTCTGTATTTTCCTTAATTAGATAATTTAGATTAGATTTATTTAGAATTATTTATTATTGTAATTTTTTTTGTGTGATAGATCTAGTAAAATTAAACTACTTTAGTGTTATTTCCCATTAAAATTATCTATATATTTTTAAATTATATTAAATATATATGATATCAAAATGTACCCGTATCCTATTTTTTCGATAAAAAACGTATATGCGTATCGAACCCGTATCCGTGTCGCTTAGTGCATCATAGGTTATATATTGATATCTCGATACAATTGAATCATAATATGAGATTGACCAACTCTAGTTATAAGATTCATGAGTTTCAGCCAGAAGTTGATGAACTCTTGTTTTGTTTATCCATGAAATGGCTCTATTGATTTCAGGTAAACAGGACAACTGTTTAATTTGGGAGGAAAATTTGAGAGCAGCTTTCAGGTGATTATGCACAAGTGCTTAATAATAGCTATGATTCCCAGCTTGCCGGATTACATTGCCGAGTGATGTTGTAATCTTCGTCCCTTTAGCCCACAAAAGTAGCGCCCTTGCTGCCGTTTGTTCATGGTTTCAGGCGATGATGCTGGGTGTTCAACTTCACAATGCCGTCATTAAATGTTTGGAGTGGCTTCACAACCATGGCATTGCTATCGGTAGTGTGCTTCTCCAGCCAAACTATGATGTCTGTAAACACGATTTCGACATTCCCATCCGGCTCTCCTGATGTTAAGCCATGCCACATTCCAGGGTACAATTTTATGGTCTTGTCTGGGCTGCTGGCTCTTTTATACAGAGACTTGCTCACTTCAGGGTCTAACTATTGAAAGAAAGAATCAGCCATAGTTAATATGTTTCCTTCTATGACTAGTTTTCTATTGTAACTAGGCTTACGGTTTTGCACTTGTATAAGTAGCCCTTTTTGTATCGACAAGAATTAAGCAATACAAAACTTCAATACACAAAATTTTTCATGGTATCAAGAGCAACCAAGTTCTTGAGGACCTAAACTACCACCACAAAACAAAGCCCTAATCTAATGACAGGAGGCAACAACGACGACAAGGACACCAAGTCCTCAAACCAAACACCAGCATGGGAAAACTCAAATCATGCGCTCTATCTTCATCACTCCGATCAATCAGGCACCGTTCTTGTGCCGCAAGCTCTGAGGAGGACAATTATGTTGAGTGGAAGCAATCCATGGCTTCTGTCTTGACGATCAAGAACAAGATAGGGTTTGTCAATAGAACCCTACCTTGCCCTCAAATCAACGAAGAGAAGATGCAATAGACTCGCTGCAATGCATTGGTGAAAGGTTGGCTGGAGAACTCAATAAGCAAACAAATTCGGAAATCAGTTGTGTACTGCAAGGATGCAAGAAGTGTATGGCTTGAGTTGCAAGAAAGGTTTTCACAAACCAATACTGTGAATCTTTTTCACATCGAGACTGTCATCCATGATTGTGTTCAAGAAGGTAATTCAGTGACTTCATTCTTCACCAACCTAAAAGCTCTTTGGGATGAGAAGGACGTCTTGTGTACCTACACTCCGTGCACATGTGAAGCTGCAGCCGAGGCTACTACCTTCTTTGAAACGCAAAGAACAATGAAATTTCTGATGGGGCTTAATGATGACTATGCTGCGGTGAGAAGCACCATCATTAGAATTGATCCATTGCCCACTCTCAACAAGGCATATGCTATGGTTTTGAGGCAAGAAAAACAAGCAGCAATGTCGACAAATAGAGGAACACCCTCTACCGAAGGAGCTGCTTTCTTCTCAAGCAAGGAAAGCCAAGACACATGGAAAAAGGACTCGAACAAGGATGATGGTTCGAAGTGTGCAAAGTGTGGAAGAACAAATCACACAACCAAGAATTGCAAGGCTCATCTTACGTGCACCTTTTGTAATTGGAAAGGTCACACTCAAGATGAATGTAGAAAGAGAAAAATTGCCCTTCGTGCAGCCACAGAGGGTTCTAGTCAGGCCGCCAACAACTTTGTCTTGGTCAAGGATGATAATGTGAACCTCACCCTCTCAAAGGAGGAATGCGATAGATTGTTCAACCTTTTGAAGGATGCAACCACTGTCTCAGCCAATCAAGTTGGTAGTGAATTATGATGAGCAAATTGACTTACATACATGGATCATTGATAGTGGAGCTACTGACCATATTGTATGCAATGAGAAACTGCTCACTTGCTCTAAGCCGGCAATAAACTACACTGTTCGATTGCCATCTGGTTACAAGGCCTCGGCCACACACATTGTGTTTCCGGGTAAACTCGCGGTCCCTTTAGCGGGTTGCACGGTTCCAGAAATAGCAAACTTCCTTGTACTCCGAGTTTTCCTGTGTAAAGAACAAACACGTCAAAGAGGCGTCCCCGGGTTTACCGAGGGAAGCCACTCCGATGCTTAAGTCAGACACTGTCAGCTAAGCAGAAAACTCAAGAATAGTTAAGAAGTTGCACGTCCTTTTACCGGGAGGTCCGCGCCGGTATTTATAGTAGCATTAAAGGCAGCACTTTGTCCTTTTCCAATGTGGGAATAAACTCCCTTGCTTTTCCTCAACTTTACAATGAACTGGGCCCTGACAAAGGACCCAGAGTGGCTTCTCAAATCTGACTGGGCTTTTACCCTATAAACAGTACTTCAAGCATAATAAACGATGCACATTTAATAATCGACCACACTTACGGGTTATTTCTTGAATTGTAACCCGGTAAAGGAGAAATATTAGGTTCCACCTATAAACACATTGGAACGGTACAGTTTACATCGGATTTCACTCTCCATAATGTTTTATGTGTTCTATCATTCTATCTGAATTTTATTTCTATGAGCAAATTGGCATATGATTTGTTGAACATCACCATCTTTCTGAGACATATTTGTGTTATACAAGACCTACGATCGGGAAAGAAGATTGGGATGGGGCTTGAGAAGAATGGACTTTACTGCCTCAAGCCAGATCAGAAAGGAACATGTAGCATTGCCAACACCATTACCTTAGAATCTGATCCTATCTTGTGGCATAACAGGCTCGGTCATCCCTCTTTAAAAGTTTTGTCTAAATTTTCTTTTCTTGCAAACACAAGTCATGTTCTCAAAGATTGTTTGGTCTTCCTTTTAGCTAAACAGACTTGTCAAGTTTTTCCCTTAAGTGTCAATAAAAGTATTGCATGTTTTGATTTAATCCATATTGATATATGGGGTGGTTATCATGTTCCTTCTCTCTCAGGTGCAAAATACTTTCTCACCATTGTTGATGATTATTCAAGGGGCACATGGGTTTTTCTCATGAAACAAAAATCTGAGGCACGGTCACTCCTCATAGATTTCATTCAATTAGTTGAAACACAATTTGAAAAGCGCGTCAAAACTGTTCGTAGTGACAATGGTCATGAGTTTATCATGCCTAATTTTTATGCTTCTAAAGGCATTGAACATCAAACATCTTGTGTCAACACTCCTCAACAAAATAGAGTTGCTAAACACAAACATCGTCATCTTTTAAACATGTCTCGAGCTCTTCTTTTCCGGGCAAATTTGCCAAAGAAGTTTTGGGGTGATGCGGTTCTTACAGCTTCTTATCTGATCAATCGCACACCTACTCCACTTCTTCAAGGTCAAACACCCTTTAAACGTATTCATGGAAAATCTCGTAATTACTCTCATTTATGAGTTTTTGGATGTTGTTTTATTTCAACTCACCCGTCCAAACCTTCTAAGTTTGATCCACGCTCTACCGAGTGTATTTTCCTTGGTTATCCTCACAAAAAGAAAGGTTACAAGTTTTATGAATTAAAGAGCAAGCAAATCCATGTCTCAAGAGATATCGTTTTCTTTAAAACTCACTTTCCATATCAAACTCACATGTCTGTTCCTAGCCAAGCAGGTCTATTCGTCCAGCCCCAAAGTCCTACCATGTATGATACTCCTATACTGACCTCGCCTCCTCCGAATACTAACACCAGTCCAACTCTTTCTCCTGAACCAGAGAACTATCAAACTCATGTCGCTACTTCATCTCCTATTTCCGCTGCATCACCTTTAGACACCACCTTATCAACCGACCCTAGACATCCTACAGATCCATCACCTTCCAGCTCCACTGAACATACAGAAACAATTGATCCATTACTTCCCCAAAGATCAAGCCGGCCAACCAAAACCTCTTCCATGCTACAAGGCTTTCATATTAAGGCATCCATTCCCTCCTGTACTGTACCGCCAACTTCCCTGGACGTGGTCAACACACAAGGTACTGCTCATTGTCTCTCTATTGTACTCTCTTATGATAGACTTTCTCCTACATGTAAGGCTTTCACTGCTGCACTTACCTTGCATCGAGAACTAGCTTCTTTCTCATAGGTTGTCCTTGATCCAAAATGGCATGATGCCATGCAGACTGAAATTACGGCACTTCAGGCCAACCATACTTGGAGTCTTGTTCTGAAACCTGCCCATAAGCTTCCTATTGGGTGCAAATGGGTGTACAAGATCAAGCACAATCCTGATGGAAGTGTTGAACGATATAAGGCACGGTTTGTTGCCAAAGGTTACAGCCAAGTTGAGGGAATTGATTACCAAGAAACTTTCGCTCTTGTTGCCAAGCTCACCACAATCCGGGTCCTTCTTAGCCTTGCATCTATTAGAGGTTGGCATCTCCATTAGCTTGATGTCAATAATGCTTTTCTTCACTGTGATCTCTATGAAGATGTCTACATGCAACTTCCTCTAGGATTTGAACGAAAGGGGGAGACTAGAGTCTGCAAACTACACAAGTCTTTATATGGCTTGAAGCGAGCATCTAGGCAATGGTTCATTAAACTTTCAAGTGCAGTAAAGGCTGTCGGTTTTACACAGTCATGGTCTGATTATTCACTATTTGTGCGACATCGACAAGGTAACTTTACAACTTTGTTGGTCTATGTTAACGATGTGATTCTAGCAGGAAATAGTCTTGAAGACATCAATGTTGTAAAGGCTTTTCTATCAAACCGGTTCAAGCTCAAAGACATGGGAATTTTGAAATACTTTCTTGGTATTGAAGTAGCTAGGTCGAAACAAGGCCTTGTTCTATGTCAACGAAAGTATGCATTGAAAATCCTAGAAGATTCTGGATTCCTTGGAGCTAAGTCTGCAACATGCCCTATTGAGTACAATGTCTCACTTAGTAAGGAAGATGAAATCTTGCTGACTGAGCCGGGACTTTACAGAAGGTTAGTTGGTAGACTTATATACCTCACTATTACACGTCATGATCTTGTATATGCTGTGCATGTTCTCAGTCAGTTTATGGACAAGCCAAGTGACGTCCATCTTGAAGTAGCTTACAAAGTGCTTCGGTATCTCAAATCTACTCCAGGTCAAGGATTACTACTGTCATCCAATGGTTTACTAATTCTAAAAGCTTTTTGTGATGCTGACTGGGGGCAGTGTAGAGATACTAGGCGATCTGTGACTGGTTATTGCATATTTCTCGGTAATGCACCTGTTTTGTGGAAAACTAAGAAGCAAGGGACGGTTTCGAGGTCGAATGCGGACACAGAATACCGATCCATGGCTTCTGCATGCTGTGAGGTAACTTGGTTACAAAATGTTCTCAAGGATTTGAATGTTCCAGGTACTAGTCCCACTCGGCTTCACTGTGACAATCAAACAGCATTGTACATAGCATCAAATTCGGTCTTTCATGAACACACCAAACATATAGAAATCGATTGTCATGTCGTTCGTGAAAAGATACAACGAGGACTCATCCAGACTGTGCACATTCGAACAGAAGATTAACCAGCTGATCTATTTACTAAGCCGTTGCAATTTGAAGCGATTCACTGAACTCTTGAGCAAGTTGAATGTTCTCAACATACATTCCAACTTGAGTGGGAGTATTGAAAGAAAGAATCAACCCAAGTTAATAGGTTTCCTTCTATGACTAGTTTTCTATTGTAACTAGTCTTAGAGTTTTGCACTTATATAAGTAGCCTCTTTATATCGACAAGAATTAAACAATACAAAACTTCATTACACAAAGTTTTTCAGTAACAGTATCGGCCTCCCCATGTAAAACAAAGAAAGGTAGTTTCACCTGCCCAATATTAACACAGAAAGCAATTCTGATTAAGCGAATGAGTAAAACAATGTTGACTTGTATATTGTGATCCAGTCATTTGGAGCAAAAACCAACCTCATGCAAATTGTCCTCAAGGCTCATGCTAGTTCTGAGCATTTCCAAAGCTGTTTTCAGCCTCGACTTGTCTTGGTAGATAAGTTTGTTGCTTCTTATGGCTAACTAAATGTTGTAATAATTAAGTACCACTTCGCGCTTTACAGGGTCTTTGAAGGCGGAATCAATGACGTCTTTGGTTCACAACCAGTGGATGCGGCTTTACTTTCTCCGATATCTAACAATGTGATATGGTGTCACACTAATACTGGGAATGTGAATTGGATTTAAGTCTTACAGTGGCGTAGCAGAAGAGAAGTATGAGTGTTCTTGAAAATAACAAAAGCTATTTTGTCTGATGTTTTGCAATAAGTTTGGAGTACTTTACCATATTTGCACCTAATTTCATTATATAATTTTGTACTGTTTTAATTTTAGAAAAATTTCTCAAACAGTGTCTGAGAAGCAAAACTTTGATAACTCAATTTAAAACAACTTTAAAACGGTATCTCACTAGAAGTCTTCCGTTCTTCCCCCTTTTCAAATCCCTGATGTTGTGGCTATAATTCTACATCTCAGCCTGAGCATAGGTGGCACTGTAACCGTGAGCTCATAAGAAATGGGTGGTGTTGCTCTTGGGGGTCCATAGTAGGTGTCCACTTTCATAGTCCCGCAGCCACCATAGGACCTTGATCTGTTATAGTCTCCCATTGTCCATCGAAGGACCTTCCAAGAAGAAGAAGAAAGGAACAAGCTATCACTGGAATTTTTTTTGACTCATGTAAATTTCATTGAAGGGAGGGGAAAATTACATCATGTGATGTATGTCATATAGAATGATATCGGAAATACAAAATGGAACTTGATTGAGCCAAGCATTCCCTTGGTTTGTAGATGATCGAGACATTCTGCAGTTGCATCATTGTGTTGACAAAGTCATCAACAATTGCTCCATTAGCTAGGAGAGTGAAGTCCTTGCAATGACCTTCTGCTATAGCTTCAGTGCAATCACTCTCCACTATCACATTTGAGATTTGCAGTGAGTTTAGGAGATCAAGACTATCTCTTAAAGAAAACAGTTCACTTTGCTTTGCAGAGGCTATGTGAGCAATAGGATTTGCAAAAGCTGCAATACAAGTACCATGACTATCTCTAAGGACTCCTCCTGTTCCCCCTTGATGGTGTCCAGGTAGATATGCAGCATCCACATTTAGTTTGAAAGTACCAGATGAAGGAGGCATCCAATGCTTTCTAACCTTTGTTTTAAGAGCTGATGTGTGAATTCTTGCTCTTTGAAAGTCTCCCAACCACACAAAACTGTTGAGAGAAAGGTCAGTGGATGTTTGTTGTGTTCTACACCACAACATATTATTTCTGTTCTTCCATAGAGACCATATAATCATCATTAATTTTTCAAAACTGTCTGCAACCATTGTTGTTGCCCTCTATCGATATTAGGGAGTAGTGTATGTTGAAGATGAAATGGAGCACTAGAAATAATATTGTAAGCTGTAGGACACTTACAGAATAGGTGACATGTATCTTCAAAGGAATGTTTACAGAGCAAGCAACTCATATCACCCTCATAACCTTTTGTTCTCAAACGATCTCTAGTTGCCAACAGGTTTTGACAAGCTCTCCATACAAAAATTTTAGCCTTGTCAGGAACTTTGGCTTTCCAAATGTTAATCCACAAGAGTTTATAAGAATCACCTGTGGATGTAGATGCTAGGACTTCTGGCATCACTTTGCTTCTTGCAATCCAGTATGCAGTTTTAATAGTAAAGAAACCGTTTTTTTTTCTGGAAACCACACATATCTATCTTCTACTGATCTTCTAGAAATTAGGATGCTTAGAATTGCTTCTGCCACCTGTGGAAAAAATAAGGATGCCACTATATTTGTTTTTCACTGATTATTGTCCTTGTCAATCAGATCAACAACTACGTCATAAATAGTAGCTTCTGGTCTAACTAGTAGAGGAGAAGGGTTGAAAGGTATCCATTTGTTCTGCCATATAATAACTTTCTCACCATTTTCCAATTTTCCATTGAATACCTGCTTTCAGAATTGGAATACTTTGCATGATACTTCTCCATGATAAGGAAGGAGCTTCACCAAGTTCTGCATCTAGAATGGATGAGTTTGGGTAGTATTTAGCCTTGTACAAACAGGCTAGAAGAGATTGAGGTGTAGTGAGAAGCCTCCAAGCTTGTTTAGCTAACATGGCTAGGTTGTAAGCATGCGAATTCTTGAAACCTAAGCATCCTTCCTGTTTTGTGAGACACAATCTCTCCCATCTTCTCCAGTGAATTCTCTTCTTGTCATCTATATCACCCCAGAAGAAAGAGGCACATAACTGGTGCATATCATCAGTTAAGGATTTTGGAAGTAGCAATGCATGGCATACAAAGGCATAGTTTGTGCGACTGCTTTGATCAGAACAGACTTTCTTGCAGAACTAAGGATTTTTGTTTTCCATCCCAATAATTTCTTTGATAATTTTTCTTTAATGTATGAAAATTTGGATGTCTTCTTTCTTTCAACTCTGAAAGGTAGGCCAAGGTATTTGACATGTTCTTCCATCTTTTTGACATTCAAAAGGGTTGCTAGATGTTGTTGCACCTCCAACTCCACATTTCTATTGAAACATACATTGCTTTTACTGAAGTTGACCTTTTGTCCAGAGGCTGCTGCATAAATATTCAAGATATTTTTGAACATATTGCATTCTTGTGTAGTTGCCTGCCCAAAAAGAAGACTATCATCTGCAAAGAACAAATGGTACATTTTTGATGCTTGAGGGCACATAGTGAGACCTTTGATGATATTAGTTTCTGCAGCATGGGAGATTAGAGCTGATAAACCTTCAGCACACAAAATGAAAATATATGGAGATAGAGGATCTCCCTGCCTGATGCCTCTTGTGGGATTGATTGGAGGCAGTGATTCTCCATTCAGCAAAATTGAGTAGCTTACAGTAGTAATATTCTACATGATCATATTTATCCATCCTCTGTGCAAACCTAGCTTTTGTAGGATGGATTCTATGTATCTCCATTCTAGTCTATCAAATGCCTTGCTGATGTCCAGTTTGAGAAAGAAAAAACCTTCTACCTGTGTGGTGAGCCTGTGCATGAAGTGAGCCACTTCATTTGAAATAAGTGTGTTGTCTGAGATGATTCTTCCATGGACATATGCACTTTGAAGTGGAGAGACAATTTGAGACAGTAGAAGTTTTAGTCGATTGGCAATGACTTTTGAGCAGATTCGACATATAACATTACTGAGTGCATTAGGCCGAAATTGTGCAGCCTCTTGTGGTGTATTATTCTTGGGAATAAGACATAGATAAGTGTAATTGGTCTTAGGGACCATAAAACGTGATTCTAGAAATTCTCTCACAGCAATACACACTTCCTATTCAACAAGAGACTAGTTTTTTGAAAGAAAAATGAGGACATAACATCAGGACCCGGAAATTTGGAGGGGTGCATTTGAATGAGCGTAGTCTTTATTTCGTCATCTGAGTAAGGGTGCATTAATTCCTCATTCATGTCTTCTGTTACCCTTGTTGGAGTAGCTGCAATGATCATATTCAATGCCTCCTGGATTGTATGTTCATTAGAAAAGACTGAAGTAAAATAAGCCTGCAGCAGTCTCTTAATCTCTTTTGGTTTGTTTTGCCAAACTCCTTGTTCATCAATTAGTCTCCTGATAAGATTACGGTTCTTTGGATTACTGGCCCTCCTGTGAAAGAAAGCAGAGTTTATGTCTCCATCTTTAAGCCAAAGAGTTCTCGACCTTTGTCTCCAATAATGCTCCTGGATAGAGAGGATTTGGCTGTGCCTGATATGAAGATGACGCTGTTCTTCGTACTGCTCAGGTGAGAAGGGTTGTTTCATCAGATCATTCAGCTTTTCTTGGATCACACGTAATTCAACTTTTTGATTTTCAAACTCATTTGCACTCCATGTCATCAGAGTGTTACCAACGCTTTTGATCTTATTGCTCAGTTGTTGCATTGGATTGCCTGAGACAGTTACTGACCATGCATTGGTAATCGTGTCTTTCCAATTTTCACTTTCTTGCCAACCTTCCTCAAAACGATATATTTTTTTCTTCCTCTGGTAGAGAAGTTTCTCAGCACTGAAGATGATAAAAAGGGAAGAATGATCCGATTCAGTTGGATTCAAAGTAAAAACTTTGCTATATGGGAAGAGAGTTCACCATTGAATGGTTTGGAGACTTCTGTCTAGTCTTTCTTTGGTGAACTTGTTAGTCCAAGTGAAGCGACTGCCCATATCGAGCAGATTACAATTGCTTATTGTTCTTCTAAACGTCGCCATAGGTGCAGCTACTCGAGGATGTCCTCCAAATTTATCCTTGTTCGACATGATCTCATTAAAATCTCCAGCCATGAGCCAAGGGAGGGAACTAGGGATGTTATGAGGTTCCATGTGTGTTGTCTACCTGACCTTGCTGCAACGCCATATATGCTTGTAAACCTCCCTTTTCTGTGTTATGGTTTGCCTATAATGACATCAATATGGTTTGGAGATGATGATTTAAACTCAGCATGTGTATCTTCATTCCAGATGAGCGCAAGAACCTCAGAATTTGGTCCTAGAGGCACTACAAAGTTTTCTGTAAATCCAAGTCTTCGCGTAAGAGCATCGATAATTTCCTCTTGTGCTAGGGTTTCAGAAAGAAAGATTAGGCTTGGTTTTCTGAAGAAGACGATATCACAGAGAGCTCTTTGCGTCTCTCCATTAACAATTCTACGACAGTTCCACACTACAATGTTGCCGGAGAGCATGATTGGGCCGCCAAGGAAGACGGTTGCGACACTGACGGCATGGCTGCAGTGCTTAGGGTTTTTTGATCATATTTCTAATAATTTCAATAATTCTCATCCGGTATGTGCAACACATACATCTTTTGGTCATTTAACATATCAATAACATCTGCGCCACTGGAAAATGATTTGAATAGCTAGCCTTAATTATTAGTTCTAATGCTAATTGAGCATTACCTATTATTTTTATGCTCTGTCCAAATGTTAATGCAATATTGAATTAAAATCCAGGGTTTGCTATTGATCTACAAAGAACATGGCTTTGGAAAGCCAGAAGAACTTGAAGCTGTGTTCGTTGTTAAGGAGAAGGAATAAACAGGGAAAAAGGGTCATAAGAAAAAAGAAAATGTGTGTTTTTTCTATATTATTATTATTTGAAAAAGAATTAAAAAAAAGGTAAATCAGTCATTTCCTGTCAAAAAATTCCTGCCATCAGGTTTTTAATGGGCATCATGGTTATAGGTACCAAACTTTGATCGATGTAAGAATGTGAAATACCGTTCTGAAGTTAATTAAGATACCAAAGTTTTGCTTATTTAAAATGTGAAATACTGTTTGGACCATTTTTTCTTTAATTTTTAAATGACTCTTTTATATATACTATTTTGTGTTAAAATTAATTAAGTCACATTACCCAATTACCATTTTTTAAGATTTGCACACCTTCAATTCCATGTTCTTGACAATTTAAAGAGAAAAAAACAGAGATATTTTCGAAATTTCCACAATAAAAGCGAGTCAAAGTGTAAACTGTAGATCACAGTGAAAAGTTCATTTTTCTTTTAATAATAAAGACAACATTAAATAAGATAGTTTC
Source organism: Comarum palustre (assembly GCA_951800085.1). Lineage (NCBI taxonomy): Eukaryota > Viridiplantae > Streptophyta > Magnoliopsida > Rosales > Rosaceae > Comarum > Comarum palustre. Next base: position 12,901,008 of record OX637589.1, read on the forward strand.
ATCAATTGTTTATTTATGTTAAAGTACGTGTCAGTGAACCGTGGTTTAGTTGGTTAAGGTGTTTAACTGACAACTTTAAGATCATACATTCAAATCTCATAGACATATATAACGTGTGTGGATTATTAATAAAAAAATATTTTTTTTTACAAAAAATTATATTAAAGTACGCATTTGAAGTGTCTAGATAGATTGAGCATGTCCTATTATCAAGATTGAAAGCACTATTGTACTCTTGTAGTCCTCTACAATGAAATTTTGAGAACCATGCATATGTTTGTAATTTGTTTCTGACCACGATCAATCGGTTTGTTTGTGCAAATAGAAGAAAGAGGTGAGAAAGCAGTCCCACGTTCCCCACAAAAAAAGCTCCAGATGGGCCTCTGTTTTGTTCTCTTAGCCCAAAACCATCGATCGGGCCCATAAACGCATAATACCGGGAACCCCAAACCCTAGAGCATGTTATTATTGTTGCCGGGGGCAGTAGAAAACCTAAATAGCAGAGGAGACAGAACGCAGCCGTAGCTCTGTAGCAGTATCGCATCTTCGAAAACCCAAAGGTAAGCACTTCCCCTCTCTCTGCGTTTCTAGGGTTTCATCTTTCAGATTTGATTGGTTGAATCACAGAGGCGAAAATGAGCCGCGGAGCTGTTGCGGGAGCCAAGGGCAAGAAGAAGGGAGCTTCGTTCGTGATTGACTGCGGGAAGCCGGTGGAGGATAAGATCATGGACATCGCCTCACTGGAGAAGTTCCTTCAGGAGCGCATCAAGGTCGGCGGCAAGGCCGGTGCTCTCGGTGACTCTGTTTCCGTCACTCGTGAGAAGAACAAGATCACCGTCACTTCTGACTCCACCTTCTCCAAGAGGTACTTGTTTTTGCTTCGCTTATCGTATTGTTTTTACAGATCTGGTAGTATTAGTCTTGTCTTGCGTTTGGATATGAATGTGATTCTCTAGCTGTTTTGTGTGGATATTGATTTGGTTTTGCTCGCTGTTTATGCCGTAACACTATCCCTGTGAGTCTGCTGCTGCATTAGCTCACTTCAAAAATCAAACTGTTGAACTTGGAAGCTTGGGATTGTTTTAGCCAATTGAACTTATAAACTTGCTTATTAAAAGTTGCGGTTTGTTAATGTGAAGAATGCTGTTTTAGCATATACCATTGCTAGGTTTTCATTCGACATCAATGAATGAATCGCTTCATGTGTTTGAAAATTTTGTAAACTGTACCTATTTCTTTGGCTCAAATTGTTTGATGAGGATAAAGAAGGATGCAGATTTGTACTGATTTGGCTAAAATTTTGTAAACTGTACTGATTACGTGGAAAATTCATGAATCTGGTTTTCATGAACTTAATATGCAGATTTTGTGTGCAATGTATCTTTGGCAGTTTTGATTTTCTGTTGGGAATGTAGTCCTGTCCTGAGCTCAGTAATGTCAGTGTATATGACATTGTTCTGCTACTTGATATGTCAGGTATCTCAAGTACTTGACCAAGAAGTACTTGAAGAAGCACAATGTGAGGGATTGGCTCCGTGTGATTGCATCGAACAAGGACCGTAATGTGTATGAATTGAGATACTTCAACATTGCAGAGAACGAGGGCGAGGAAGAAGACTGAGAAATCAGCTTCCCATTTTAAGGCACTCCATTAATCATAGTTCTAGAACTTATTGGCTTGACTGTGAAATTAAGTTTATCCTCGAGTATTTTGTACTGAGATTTAGTTTTTGCTCCACATTTTCTTTCTGGTCGGTAAAAAGCTATTGCTCTGAAGGTTATGGTTATGATTTCAGTTCATTGATAATATGATATTTTCATCACTATGCAAATGACGCATCTCATTTTGCAAATCCGACCCTGGATTTCGTTGAAGGGCTCATTTGCTTACATCTGAAACCAAATGCGGCCATAGATTCTGATGAAAGCTATGAGAAGATTGTATCGGCTGTGCCCTATTTAAAGATTCAACACTGGAAGACACGCGACCTTTCAATCCACAGCCTTTGTAGATGCTTCACTATATGTGAACTCGACTTGTTATTTTCACTCTTACCATGTGTTCTAGGTATCTTATTCCAAACAGACACGAACCAAAGCAGCGGTCTCCAAGAGATATTTTGATGAGCATTCATTACTGCTATTAGGGCTTTCACAGACACAACCACAGGTGGAAGTAGTCTACAAGACCAGTTCACCCTTAACAAGATAAAAATAGCAGTGTCTCAGTCTCACCCTCTCCTCAGTCTCACTCTCTCACAGTCCATAAATCTCACCTCTGCAGTAAAAAGAAGGCTGTATATGCATTGGCAATTTACTGTGACTTATCAGTGTTGCTAAAGCCATGGTTTGCATGAAGAGAGCTTCAAAACTAGATTTCTTCATCCCTAACACAAATATAATGAATTAACAAGCCTGAAGCTTTTAAATTTATCAAAAAAAGTCATATAGGAATTTTAACAAAACAAAATTGGACCAACCTTGTCAAGAAAATCAATGCCAACAGCTTGAGGGATCTTGATTTGGTCTTTTGTACCTGCAATATAGTAGTATACCCTTCTCTTGTTTGATGAAAAATCTGCAGACACATGCTAGAGTTCATGAATTTATATGAATAAATCGAACTTGAGAGCACAGTTTTTAAAATTGACAATGAACAGATGGGGAGTTGGAGCTAGTCCTAAATGTTGACACTCCTCCTTCACCTTCTCCAAATCCTACTCAATCTCTATCAAGCACCATAACCATGATGCTCGATAGAGATTGAGAGGAAAATGAGAAGGAGATGAGGAATGACAACCTTTAGGACTGAGTAATGAGTTTGTGTGTCTCAAGATAGAGGGACTTTGTAGTGCTGGGAAAGTACAACATTCATTTCATCTTTTATGTTTTGCATACCTGCCCAACTTCCCAACCTTTTTGTATGCAACATGCTAGTTCAAACTCAAACCAAAACGTCCTAGTCCTCCAGATGAGCAACATTATTATGCTGACATTGATTCTGCCAAAGTGTACACTCTAAAAATATTTAAGGGAGGCAGCTGAAACCATTGCAGCACTATCTTTGGTAACTTGCACCAAGGGAGAAGCAAGTGGTTTAATGTTCATGGAGTTGCTCAGGCAGGCTTTCTCCTTTGGGTTCTATCTTTATGTGTTACTAATTAATTGACGGTTTCTACCAGCACTAGGCTACCAGCAGGTTCAGACCTACATTACTAAAGCCTGTGCAGACTGAGCTGTGCATTTAGTTTTTAGAATCAGTCCACTCTAGTTTGGACTTTGAGAGAAAATTGGCCAAAAACTTACTTAGCCGACTTGAATTGCAATTTTGATGTGATTTAGGATAAGAGGCCAACATTGAAAACAAAACTATACTATAGACCAGGTAGTGCTTAAATTACAATTGCAAGTTCGGCATCTCAAACGTGTAGTGCTTAAATTATTGTTCAGTGTGAGTGACTGACTGACTGACTGACTTAAACGAAAGTGGATCTTTGCGACTTTGCCTGATGCACCGCAAGATTTGATAATTTTGTCAAATGATAGATAAAGAGATGTGCTTCATATGATCTTTTCAATGAGAGATCTCTTTTTTTGACACATGAGAAATTGGAGACTAAATCAACTTTTCGATCATATATCAACATCTCCACCGTTTAATACTTAGATTCAAATATGTAGATCATTTCTACAAAATTTCATCCAATTTGGTGAATGTTAAGACTTTGAACTAACTGAAATCAATTAACGCATCAAATCTGTCAAACATGAACAGTTCATACGTATAATTTTAATTCGCAGTTTTGAGCACCTTATCGATCACCAAATTGGATGAAATTTTACAGAGATGATCTACATATATAAATCTATATATTAGACGGTGGAGATGTGATTTGATGATCAAAAAGTTAGTGTAATCCTTGATCCCTCATTTATGTCAAGAAACTTGACCCTTCGTTGGAGCTGGGCTGTATATATATTGAATAAAGTAACATAGCAAAATCTGTCAAAAAATGAACCCTTCGTAAAAATCGAGATGACGGAAGCTCAAATGATATCCAAATTAGATGAAACTTTGCATGTATGATTTACACACTATGTTCTAAACACTGAACGGTGAAGATGTGAAAATGTGACCTAAAAGTGGGCTAAATAAGGAGTCTGACACTTTAATTTCAAAGTGGTATCCACTCTAGATAGGAACGGATATATAATGCGGAGTTGTGGGTTAGATTTTCACAACTCTACATTTCAACATCTAGAACACAATGTGTAGACCGTTTCTGCCAAGTTTTATCCAATTTGAGCTTCTGTCATCGTGATTTACACGAACAGTTATGTTTGAACATATTTTATTCTATTGACTTGTTTCATCTAATTCGATACCCAAATGATCTCCAAATTACATGAAACTTTGTAGAAAAATTATACACACTATAATCTAGACATTGTACGTAGAGATGTGGAAATCTGACTCTAAAAGTGAGCCAAATAAAGAGTCACACACTTTAATTTCAGAATTGAGCTCCACTCTGAATAGAAACCGTGTGTGTGTGTATATATATATATATATATCAAAAAACAAAGGGTGTGGTTCATAGATTGACACATCTTGCTAGTTTGAGTGATTTAGATAATTTTTAGGTTGAAGAGACACCAATGGTATTTTTGAAAATATGTGTAATAATGGAAGAGGTTCAGGCCGCCCCCTCTAGATTTTCTTTTGATAATAATATTACCTCAATTGGGGCTCCCGGATAGACCGGGGTCTCAAGTTCTATTAAAAAAAAGAAGCAAAGCTGCATTTGATAAAAGAAAACAAAATCTCTGCTACAATATGGAAATCCAGCAGCATAATTCAAGTAAACAAAATTAGGTCATTCTTTGAGCAGCTTCCTTTGCAAGGAGCCTCTACTTTGCCTTGGTCTTGGCCTGTGATTCGGAACCCATGATGCCACCACCCCACTTCTTCCTGTATTCCTCATACTTGTCATTGAAGTTGGCCTGCGTTGCAAGATGAAATCAAACATGTTAAACAAAGCAATCAGCAAATGTCGTGTTTCATTCTAACACTTCAAGGTACTTGAAACAAATTCAAAGTAAATGTCATTCCAACCAACCTTGATGGCCTCCAAGACCTTGCTGAACTCCATTCTATCTTCATTCTTGACTGTTGTCAAGCACAAAACTGAAGCAGTTTTCTTGTGTACAATCTGTCAGAAGAGAAGATAAAAATTATCTCAGGTAGCGTGGCATGATAACACAAAAAGACATTACATAAATGAGAGGACAATTACCGCTCCCAAACGTGCTTTGCCCTTGACAATGCAGTAAGGGATTTCCATCTTCCTGCACAAAGCAGGGAGCCATACAACCAGCTCAATTGGATCGATATCATGGGCGATAATAACAAACTGGGCCTTGTTCTGCAGATAAAGGCATAATAAAGAATGTCACTCAAACACAACGTCAATTATAAGAAAATACAACAATTGTAGAAGGTACAAAACAATACCTGCTCAATGAGGTAGGTGACACGGTTGAGACCATACTTGACAACAATAGGCTTCTTGTTTTCGACAGTTATCTCTTCAGATTCTTGCTGTGCCCTTTTCAATAGACGCTCCTTCTTCTCCGCTGTCTTTAGGCCTGTACTTGAGAAGCATCTTGAACAGGCTTGTAGCTACAGCCAGGCAAAAAAATGATATATCAAACTGAGCGGTCCATACAAGTCAAACCAACATCAATCACAAAACAAGATGTTAACAGAACATGCAGTCCAGATTAGAAACACTAGCATGTTTAACAGTCACTTTGAATTTATAGAAGCGCATAAAATAGCAAATAGTCATTGGGAAAAAACTATCATCAGAGAGAACATTGAACATTGCGCTCTAAATACAACAATAACCGAAAACTATACTACTATAACAACAACTAGTCATCAACACAAACAAAAGCTCACCCTTCCAACAATGCAAATTAGCGAACAAATCTAATGTACGTATGAAACATAACGGAAAGAAAACAGAAGGGCATGATCGAGGAACACGTACCGAGGTTCTTATCAAGGTTCTTGGTGAACTGGTTAAGAGCCGGTGGGACCTTGAGCCTCTGCTTGAGGATCCTCTGAATCTGAACAGCCATGGGCCATTTGACGAATCGGGTCAGTAAATCAATCTCAACAGTAAATCTCACCGCCAAAACAATATATATATAGACGCAAAAGAAGCAGCAGCAGAGAGTGTTGCCGGAAGAAAATAGGGCATTTCACAGTTTCAGAGTGTACCAGCGTAAATATATTATATACGGAGGAATTTAAAGGAAGAAAATAGAGCATTTCAGTTTCAGTCTCCCGTTTGGGTTGGGCTTCGAGTTGGCCCAAGAACAGTAACGAACAATGAGTCCAAATCAAGATTGCAACAAAAGCCGGCTCAGAAATTTGAACTTACGAACAACTGTGTCACGATTCACCTACCGACTAACTAACAATATGTACGTAGTGGTTTGGCCTAGTTGGGTATGCTCCCCAATCACGACACTCAAAAGTGGCTAGGGGATTGGCTTCAATGCCCTGTTGGACTGTTGGTTGTCCAGTCCAGACCTTAGGCCTAAAAAGCTTTTACTATACCGCGATGTTGAATATAAAAAAAGTTGTGAAATAGATCTTGTTTAGTTACAAAGTTTCACTTAGTAACAGGCAGGTTGCTGGGAATTAGAGATATAAAAGGGGTTTTTGGTGGTACAGTGTGTTACTATGGCGTGTTCTCTCTTGGGAGACTCAAATCTTTAGTGAGGGAAGTTCAGTGCTTGTTCAAGACTCTCTTCTCTGTTTTTGGAATCCTCTTCCTTGCGTTTTTAGAAAAGTTAATTTTGTTGCCAATGTGATTGCTGAAGTGGTAACTCCATCCCAAATACGAAGATTAGGTTCAACTTCATTCCTCCTCAAGAGGCTACATTGGGGAGTAGATTTTTGGTTTGCCTTTACTATTGACACTTCTTTCAAAGGGTAGTTTACTGTTGAGAAGACAAGAGCACATCTCAAGCATGGGGCACAGTACCATATTCAACCATCTTATTTGGCAATGAAAACAAAGTTCAACATGTTCCTTTAGAGGAATCCTACAATATCTAACCACTACATCTTGCAAATTTAAATAGGGTGATGAAAGTAATCGGTATCTCAACATTTTGCCGAGTGAGCTACATTCTTGCTTAGGCAAGGGCACCCGTGCATGCTGTTGCTGGAGCAGATTCGAGCTGTTTCTTTCCAGCACTGTATTTCTTGGTGACAAATCTGCATTTGGGAGTTAAACAAATTATTAGTGCACTGATATTCACATGAACATCTTCAAGTTTTAAGGTTCCTACCTTCAGCACCAAAGGCACCCTTGATAATGTTTAATTCCAAACTAAATTACAGTATATGATGTATATGCAAGAGCCAAGTAATGCTAAATACTGAAAAGGAAGTTAAAAAGTAATCCCTGATCTGTCAATTTACCTGAAGAAATCCCTCCACATTAGCTCAAACATTAACCAGTTTGTTCCACTGCCACCATCATCCGGGTTTGAGGATGCAGAGACAGATCTATCAATCACGATATCAATTTGACAGTGAGAAGAACGTTCTAATATAAAGTTTTGAAGTAATGGATATGCTCACCTGCTAGCAGTTTTCCTTAGCTCATCAAACATACTGCGGGGAGAGAGGCATCCCATGGCCAGCCATGGTGAGATTTTGCATGAAAAGTTTGCACCATAGATGCTATCCCGACTTCCTTCTTTGCTCCCCTTGGGAGGTTGTGCTTGGCACTCAGCTGCAAACTTCTTAAGCTTCTCTAGAGCTTCAGCTTCTCCTCCAACCATAGAAGGCTTCCCATCCTACATAACAGTAGATGACAATATTGTTACTTTATCCCGGGAACAAGTCAAAAAACTCATTTCTCAGAAGTCACAAATTGAAATCTAGCAAATCTATGTCAACACCAATTTCCACGGCAGGAGCATTATTAGCATTGGAACAACCCCATTATCAGTCATTCTTTCAGCTACAAACTTACAAGACAAGCAAAGGAGCCGAGGAATGTACAAATTTCTAAAAGGGAGGACCAGCGCAAAAAGAACAACTTCAGATTTGTATGATAGTAGTCCATTCTTACTTTAATCCAAAATTTTCAAAACTAACTCGATCAAAACAGGTATATATGGGCATAACAAACACATAATGAACAAGTCGAGAATAGGTAGAACCAGATCATGATGACCGAGTACAACTACAACTGCAATGCATATCAACTTGTATCAACTTTTCGTTCATTTCTAATTTAAACTAACAAATCTACTTCCACAGAACAGTCCGTACAATAAACTAACATCGTTGATGAAAACAAAACCAAGACACATAAACACAAGCATACACAAGAGGCGAAAAACACACAAACCTGAGGCATGGAAGCAGAGGGGTTGAGACCCAAGTCCATCAAGGAAGGAACATCCCCAGGCTCAACATCCCCGCGAGACGGCAAGCCTTTCATCTGCTCCAAAGCCTCAATTGTCTTCCTCACCTCCAACCCCTTCACCTTCTCCCTAAACCCTCCATAGTTGGTGGGCATATCCTCCAGCTTAAAGGGCAGGTCATCCGTATGATACAAAGTACTCCCCCAGAAGTACTTGACCTCCACATTCTCCTCTTTCATCGCAGACTCAATCTTCTCCTCGGACTTCACCTCATCATGACTCACCTCCCTGTGGGCATAGACTGCGTCAGCTCCAATAGCCTTGGCCAGCTCAGCCAGGACCGTCTCGGGCTTCCCGATCCTCACGACAAGATCAGAGCCTCTGGCCTGGAGATTCCTCCTCAAATCGGAGACGGACTCGACAAGGAACTGGGCCCGGTATGGGCCGGTCTTGTCGAACCCGGAAGAGGACTTGCCGAAATCTCGGGGGTCGAAGCAGAAGACAGGGAGGACGGAGACGGACTCGTTGTGGGCGGAGTTGAGGCATTCGTTGTCGTGGACGCGGAGGTCGTTGCGGAACCAGACGATGGAAGCTCGACGGAGGCCGGCGCCGTTGTTGGGGTCGAGGGGGCGGCGGGGGCCGAGGGTGAGGGGGCTTTGGAGGGGGTTGGCGGAGATGGAGGAGTTGAAGGAGAGCTTGGAGGGAGTGGGTGCGGTGGCGGAGAGGGAGAGGGAGAGGGAGAGGGAGGAGGCTTGGCTTGGGATTTTGGCCCTGCTGGGTTGGTGGGAGGAGGAGAAGAGGGTGGAGAGTTTGGGTTGTTGGAACAAGTGGGTGGGTAGGATTGAGGCTAAAGAGAGTGAGAGTGAGGCAGTAGCAAATGGAGAAGAACAATGGATGAGCTGCTGTTGCTCCTCTGGTGATTCTGGGTTCTCTGAGATTTGGGAATTGGAGTGGTCCATTTTTGCTAGGGTTGAAGATGAGCTGATGGAGTGTGTGTGTGTGTGTGTCTTCTTCTGGTTCTTACTCTTGGTTTGGTGATGGAGTGTGTTTTATGGTGTCTGGTGGGCTTTGAAATTGGTTTTAAGTGCTACCTAACATTTGTTGTACTAACATTTCAACTTCCTGTAGCCACCTTCAGTCTGAATTAGATGGGTTTTTTTCATAATTTCTTTGCCATGGGGGTTGGTAGAGCTCCAATTCAAGATCTTTTCTTTTCTCCAATTCAACATTCCAACAAAGTTTTCCTAACACTGTTGTTGGAATGTTGAGTTAGTTTCCCTATTACATTGTAGATAAAGTTAGCCAATGAGGACTGATTCATGTCACGGTTTTATTTTAAACTGAAAAAAAAATATATCAATTTGATGTTACTTATTTGAAGGTAAGTATTTCTTCACAATAAGACTATGTTTGCCACTCATTGTGCTAACATTAACAATTTTAGACATTGGTCTTATCTCCAACATGGACTATGTAGTGAAAACAGATGGAGACTAGAGTAGTAACATACGTTGAAGCTCCTATACGAGTCCTTCATATTGGTCATCATCACATGACACTGATGACATACATTATAGGTCTACCGCTAGTCTCTTAAGCCAATATATGTCCCAATTGCATATCATTTTCATTGTGAGTTGTGAAAAAAAATGGCTCCATGTACTTGGTTAGGGAGAAGAAATGGACGGTAAGAAATGACTGACATTAATTTTGGATCTACATTTTCATCATATCATATATATATGAGATTCTAACGAGAATATTATAATAATAATTAAGAACCAGCTGACGGGTTTTTAATCATATAAACGGAGAAGATGTAAGATTTTTTTTAAATGATGAATTTATGAATAATGTTCGAATGATATTAGGAATGAAGGATATAAATTTTTAGATATGGTAAAATGCTCATAATTGTTGAACTTGTAGTAAAATATCACAATATATTTGTAGTCAAAGTTGTAAAATTAAGTTATTTTGTTTGTAATATTATTCTAGTAATTGTAATTACAAAATATATAACTATTTTACAAAATTTTGAAATTGTTCTCAATTTTGTAATTTAGTTTAACTTTATGTAAATAGTGTAAACAAATTTGATAAATTTGTTCTTAATATTGTAATTTGATTCATGAAGTTGTAATATTTGTTCAACTTCTCATAAAATAAAAATATGAAATATATCTCAATATCATGACTTGTCTCAAGATTATTTTACCCATAATTTGGCATTTACAAACCAGGATGGGAATCAAATTGGTGTGGGTCTCATAACTAATTCTGGAATGACTCCTCCCTCTTCCATGAGAGGGGTTAGGTAATCATTTTGATTCCATTGAATGAACTTTTAATTCTAAAACTGTTCCTCATCATTTTATGAAATTCCATAATTATATATCCACTTGAAGTTTTTTTCCTTTATGCAAGTGTAATTTTGTAATTGATGTATTTTTGTGAATACATTAATAAATAGTAATTCTGTTTTCATAAAGCAAGTAAACAAATAAATAATAATGATTTATGGTCTCTCACAATCCTTTCCATTCAAGTTTGATAAACGCCCCTTAAAAGTGCTTACCCTGGAAAGGGAGGGTGTATTGGGGGTATTAGGGCTTCATTCTGTTTCAGTTGTATAGGTTTGAGTACTATTTAAAACGACTCTTTTTAACGACCTTATTGAAATGTTGTTTTTGTACCGTTCATTGATTCATCGTATTGGCATTTTTGATAAAAAAGAAGTTAAAATAAGATAAAATATGACAAACAAGAACCCACTTTCATTATACATTTTGCAAACGTAAACTCAATTTGGTACTACATACAATTAGCAAAAAAATATAAGACATAATTAGCAGATATAAACGGGGTGTCGTTGAGAATGAGTATAATCCAACGCAGGTCGTTTAGCATGAAGATAAAGACTAGGCGCTCTGCGGAGATAATAGCCGTCTCTGACTAGCAGACACACCTTGATGAATCCTCAAAATCTCACTCCTACGCCTTAACGTCGGAATTGTATATGGGCTACTTCGCACGCTACTGCTACCTTGCGCCGTCCATTAACCTCCGCTCAGAAATGGTGAGCTGAGCTTCCGAGCAAAACCCAACGACGAAGTTGACCCATTACTCCAAGACGCCATTAATTCAGCTTCTCTTCGTTTCAGAGAGACCCGTCCACCAGGCAATTTTATTTCCACTATATTGTGATTTACTGGATAGTTTATAAGCAATTCTGTTTCACACATACATTACATTTCTGCTTGTTCTTATAGTGCAATCATATATCTTACAGGTGTTGGGGCTAAAATCCCAAGAAGTTGCTTATTCCTTCATGTTCCATTGGAGTCCTCCGACTTGCAGCACACTACGTGCCAAAAGCTTTAATTAGTTATCACTGTGTTGTACATTTTGGTGAATTAGGGATGTCATGTTATATGTTATTGTAGGGACTGCCTGTGATGACCTTGGCAAATTTTGAGGATATTTTGTTCACTGTAAGTGGTTTGTCCATGAATGGATTGGCAGAGACTGAAATAGTGACCAAGGTCAGTTCGCTTATTTAAAGTGTCCTTGAGCTTAGATAATTGTTTGTCCTTGGGCTTATGTAGACTAGTGCAAGGGAATGGATGGAGAAGTTATTCATGAACAACGGCTTTAGGGTGGACGTGATCCGCTATGAAGAAGTTGCAAAGAGTTTAGGCAAAGAACTAGCAGCAGGACCTTACAAGAATGTACAGAGCATCTGCGGTTTTCTGATGGTCAGGTATGGTGCGCTTCAGTATACAGATAATCTTGTCCACTCGAAACTTTGAGGCCTTTCTGTCTCACCTTGTCATTCCTGGAAGTTGCTGCCTTGAACTCTGGTTATTTTGCTGCTTCAGAGGAATTATGATTTTTTCAGTGTGATATTATTCTTCAGTCCAGTAATTACAGCTTCAACTTTTTAAATCCATCTTTTATTGTTGACAGATGGAAACTTGGAGAAGGGAATTTCAACGAGTTGAGGAACAAGGGGATGAAGAAGGTTTTTGAAGAGCTCTGATAGAAATTTGGTAGCTGCGGCCATAATAACAAATTGGGAAATTCTTGTATGTACGGTCATGTATGTGTACAACACAATCTTAACTGTTCATAACAATTTATATGTTTGACCACCCATGTACTAATCTCAACCGTTCACAAGTGTCGTGTACATACACGGTTGCGTATTGAAGATACTTTGTCTTTTGATGGTCTTGTTTCACTAGCCTCCTCATCGTACATTCTTGTAATAAAAGGTATAGGAATCTGGTTGTTCTCTCTCATCAAGTGTAAGATATCAATGGTCCATGTTAATGTCTGCTCCTTGCCCTATCTCATACCCCCGTGAATGTCAAGAGCTAGGTAAGATCTGGGAGCCTTTTGTTTTTCAATTTGAATAGTCGCTGTTACTGAAAGTCTGTTGATAACGGATTCTCCTAGAATACCACATGTTTTGAATCTATGAATTGGACACGTATGCTTGCAAGCAACATCAAGGCACAAAATAAAGTACTCGTATGAAAAGTTGGAGTTGATTCTTCACTTCAGAAAGATGGTGATAAATTGGATGAATAAACAAGCACTCTTTTCATCACCAGCAGAAAGAAGTATCTCCTGAATCTAATAGAGCAGACTCGGATTCATTATCAGACATGTCATTTGTATATACAAACATTCTGAACTATCAAATTCAACCGAATACAAACCCAACCAAAAACCCCCAACTCATAAAATCAACTGACTCGTCAATGGCACGCTGCACAGTGACAAGTCCACCCACAAGTCCAAGCTACCAAATAAAATCGCTAACTGATCTTCATGGATTTCTCAGCTAGGAGAGATTTGACCAGAAATCTCACAGCCCCCACCAAATCTGGATATTTGACTGGGAAAACATAACATTAATCAGGGGCACCACCAAACTATCAAGTAAGGCCAGAAAAAATCTGTTTCAGACCAAAATGAAGTTCCCTGTCTCCTTTTATTAAATATTAAGGATAAAAAATGAAGTTTACCAGTTCTCACATGGTATAGTACAGATGATAATGTGGAATTGTGGATCATTCTAAACCCCTTTAGTAAAACAGATGCTACTGTTGATTTTAACAACATTCAGCACACCTCTAGCCGTCGCCTATTGATAGAGGAACAATCAACTGTTAGGACATTGCAGTGCAGAAAGTGAAGTATCTAGACCATAAATCATGTATGGGATTTACCTCAAAGAAGGAATTGAAGTTCAGACGCATCAGAAAATGCCGCTAGCTGACTCCCAACAAGCCTACTACTGCACAATATTGTGTACAGAGAGTTCGATTTCTTGTTGAATTTCTGAACAAAGAAAAAGAAAGCCAACTTGAAATAGGAAGTACAGACAAGAACTTAAAAGAGAGCTCGTTAGGTGATTTTCTGAAACTTTGTAGAATCCAGCACCTCTATAATATGTTCCAATTCAGATGTATTTGCACTGCTTTCTTGGTTCTCAATGTTCCAGCAGAAACGAATGCAAAGCTTCATTATGCTGTCAAGTATCCTTGATAAAGAGCCAATGTCCAAGAAAGATTGTGAAATTAGAGCGTTTAAGTAGCTGCAGGCAATATTAGAACTACATCAATTTTACTCTGAATCTTGACAATTTAACATCTTCAGAATCATACAAGGAAGTAGGAACTACACTGTGGAAACAAGAAACAGTAGTGATTCCATGGCATATTAGGCAGTCTCGAACAAGTAAAATAATCAATTGATAGATGACTAAACCTGAATTGCCCTATTGTTAAAAGGGATAGCCCAAAAATATAGTGGGGAAAGATGTCACAAAGACCATTTCTACCTTAACAAATTCGTCTGCTTGTGGAGCTCTTCTGCTCTATGGCTTCAGAAAAATAAATTGAACTGAGGAACTTTAAGCATATAAAGCAAAACTAGACTGTATAAGTGGGTTCTACAATGGCTTTCCAGTGGTTACCGCCAATTACCTAATTTAACATTGATAATAACATGCCTCAACTGTTTTCATCAAGGCATCTCATTGATCGTGATGCCATGCATAAAGAATATTGTTAACAAATGACAGCTGTTCATAAGTAAAATTACTGGAAAACATTACAAAGAAGACAATAGAAGTATACTCAATCAGAAACCAGTTACAGAACTCAGTCCAGATAGATGCCTACAAGTCCATTAAAGTCAAGAGAATCTTGGATATGAGCTTGCAAAACATTCCATTGGGATTCTATGACGTCCACCTAATTAGAATAAGTAGATTTACGATAGAAGTAATCAGAGTCAAGAAAGTACAGAAAACTTCTATTAATCGTGTTCATCTAAAAATTATGAAAACATATAAGTGAAAGTTTATGGAATAATCATAACCTATATATAAAATGGAAGATTTCTAATCAAGAAAACCATATGCTCTCGAATTCGCCACATTGGTCAGCTTTGCTGCCTTCACTGTTGTGATAACGAGCATTTTACACGATCATTCCGATGCGTGGCAAAATCTGTGTGATCCTGATGCATTACAGAGGCCTACGATTTCTCCAATTCCATTTGTGTTCGCTTGAGCCTCAGCAAATATTGGAAAACCCGACAGTACCTGGGTACATTCAAAGCATTTGTAAGTTAGACAAGGTCAACAATTCAGGACTAATTCAAGTACTTGAAATTCTACAATTTTATCTGAAATTCAAAGAATAGAATATACTAAGGACCGTTCCAACTTCAACAGACAAAACCAAAGGATAGAACCAATGACATGCACTAGTAGAACTAGCAGCGGACTCTTACTTAGAGAGCACTTCTGGGGTAAAGAACAACTGTAAGGGAATCAACTCAGTATTCAAGAGCAATCCCATCCCAACCATCAAGGGTTATATCTGAAGAAGCACTTGATTGTGCAGTGCCTGAATTCCTATCTGTCTTTGGCACATGTGTTTGGGAAGATTTAATAGTCATCCCAAATGAAGGCATCCTATTAGGTACAGAGAGACAGTTAGGTGATCATTGTACATGAAATCTCAAGCGAACTGACAATAAGAAAATTGGCTAGTAAAATCAAACCTCAAGGATACTCTAAAGAAATGCTTGGCAGCCTGCATTGGAAATTTCGAAACCACTAGAATTCAATCAGAAAATAAAGGATACTGACGCAACTAAGTGAATAATACATCTATGAAGAATCATACTCATCTTACCAGCTGGAAAGGGGCCATGAGATCAGCCTCAGCAGTTGCCTGGCGAGGAGGTAGCCGCATCAATTAGCTACTCTCTTCAAGAAAACACTGGAACGATCAATCATGCTTAGTTAGGACATATCACATTGGGAACTCTATTTAACTACAGTCAGTACCTCCTGGACATCTATCTTAATAAAACTTTCTAATTTATAAGTGAAGGATTATATTCCCACTGTCATCTGAATAATTGTTTAAGAAGTTACAGGAAACACAGAAGGAAGCAATATTTAGATATTTTTACAACCAACCAAATAAACCACTTGAATTGAGTATAACTTGAAATGAAGACCTTACTACCTCCTAATGAAAAACTCTACATGACCTGCTGTGCATGCCAAAGAAGCCTAAACTGGGTTTTACGAAACTATTTTGCAAACAAAAAAAATATTGTATTTGGTGACAACCATGACTTTTTGAAAAAACAAATTCACAACCTAAATATTGTTCATATCATTTTACAGAATCACAACGTAATAGCACCATGTGTTAGCAACACAATATATCAAAGCATGCACAAAGCCAGCAATGAGAATGGGTACTCAATTTTACCCAAAATATCTCTTCACAGTTCTCACGTGTGCGTTCTCTCTCTCAAACTCATCTTCTCCGAGCTTCTGAATTACCCAAGTCGTGTCGTCCTTCATTGCCCAAGATTTCCAGCTTTCCCATCAATTCGAAATCAAAGGAGAAAGAAGATGTTGTCCATCAACTACGAAGATGGGAACCGATTGAATTTAGGGTGATATTTGAGAAGAAGAAGATCTGGGATTGAAATCAATGGAGGAAGGAAGAAACAATTTGAGAAGAAGAAGATCTAATATTGAAAATCTAAATTGAGAGGATGAAGGCCTAGGATTGATACTCAAACGTGAAGAAGTTCAAACGTGAATACTTGGTAGTTCAACTCTTTCCTTTTACCCTCTTTTTTTACTTGGTAGTTCTTCAACTTTTTTCTTTTTATCTAAAAAATACTACTTCGTAGTTCTTCAAAAAAAAACACATGAATACTTATTTTTTTTGGCAAAAATGAATACTTTTTTGTTTGTTAGAAAATTGTGGTCGAGTGGGCTAGGCCGAGAGCAATTTTAGGTATGACCTATTCCCAAGAGATATTTTTCACAAGCTAAGGTTTAAATCAATAACCTCCTATTACCAGAAGAATTCTTGTAACGTCTGTCTCATTTGCATCCTAACATGTTTACACTAGACTAAACTCATTGGGTGAAATAAATACTTTCTTTTTTAGAAAATGAAAATGAATACTTGGAATTTGGAGGAAAAAAATTATAAATGAGTAACATTAGAATAAAAACAAAAATAAAAGTTGTAACAAAAAACTAAAAATAATAAGTAAAAAACTCAAAATAGGTAAATGGGTAGGTATGAGTATTACCCATGGTTCTAAAACACCTTGCCTAGGCTCTAAGCTGCAACAAGCAGCCTCGTTTTTTTCAAGGCTTTTGTGCCAGACTGTGGACAATTAGACGGCCGCCTAGCCCGCTTAATCACCGCCTAGATGCCACCTAGGGTTCATAGCTCTCCGGCTAATTTTATTTAAATTCGGTGGTGTGGTTGTTACATTATGGGGGACATGAGAGTATAAGAGTAAATGATGTTTTTAGAATTAGAAGTCTGTGTTTATTGTTGTTGTTGCTCACTTGTACATGAAGTTATGCTAAATTTTGGCTATAATCTATTTTATAAATATATCTAACAAGATTTATGTTGAATAATTTATCTAAATTTGATTGTTTTCGAATATTGGAGTACATAAAATATATATTTTTAATTAATAAATATGAAAAAAGTAAATCGTATAATTCCCGCCTAGTCCTCGTCTAGACTGTCCAGACGCTAGACTATATGTCGCCGCCCGCCTAGCGTCTTTTAGACCATTGGTATTACCCGTTAGAAATGGATGGGTAATTATCCATATCCAGCAATTACACAATGAGTATTTACCTATGAAGCATTATGGATGGGAATTAACCAATGGCTACAAATGCCAACTTTATAAAAGTGGGCTTACCCATTTAGCGGTTTTGTCTCAATTTAACTACTATGACACCATAAATATTTTGTTAATGAAAAGTAGAAAACGAACTATAGTTATCATTCACAAAACCAATCTATGTATACCTTACAAACACAAATGTCATGGAATATTGTGTTAAGAGTATTGGAGAGTAATAGATCCCGCATCAGAAAGTGACAAATAAAATATGACTAATAAATGGGTGGAACATTCATAATTATACCGAGACTTTTTGTGGTTAAAACCCAACAACTTAAAGATGGTTAAGTTAAGACAAATATCGGTACACGGATGATCCATGAGCCACGCTTGTCACCGTTTAACATGGTATCAGAGCAGGTCGCTCTCCAATTACTTCTCTGATTCTCCTGGGCTATATATTTCGCTCAATTCTCTTATGGGCCGGCCCGATGTGAGTTCCTTATCTTCGCACGGTATAGGCTTATATCGCCATCAAAAAGTTCATATTGGATTGTCACCAAGTGTCCCTTGGTTTGTTCCGTCTCATTTCATCACGTGCAAGCCTTGAGTCAAGTTGCACGTGAGGGGACGTGTTGAGAGTATTAGACAGCAATATATCCCACATCAGAATAGTGACAAATAAAATATAACTAATAAGTGAGTAGATCATTCATAATTGTACCGAGACCCTTTGTGGTTAAAACCCAACATCAGATGGTTAAGTTGAGACAGTATCGGTACACGGATGATCCACGAGCCACGCTTGTCACCGTTTAACATATTGGGTTCAGGTTTGGGCATGAACACTCCTTCTGGGCCCTGCTAGGTTTATTTTCATTATTTTTATTTTAAGTTCAGTTATTTGGTTTTTTAATAACAAGTTGTGGGTTTTGTTTCGATTTACGGTTCTTGCATATCATGTTTGTTGTAGGTGGGCAGCGAGTTTTTTACTTTGTCAAATAGTCGTAATCTCCTAGAGGCAGAATAAAATTTAGTGTCACTAATACTATCTTTCAGTGACAACATGATATGAAATTTGTTTAAACATGGTAACCTATGGCTCTGCTTGAGCATTGTCTTTCCAAAATTTAGTCAAACTTGTAAAGCAAATGAAGTAATCGATGATACACTCTTTGCTAAAAAATGGTGATTGTTAGAATGCACAGGATTGAGAACTTCTGATATTATCTCGAGATGTTCAGGTAATATGGGATTTAGGCTTTATATCCTCACTCATCTATCTTTTCCTTATATTCTGCGGTTTTATTAATGGTTAAAGCATGAGTACGACCGATTTAACCCATATTCAATAAAAATGAACCAAGATGTGATGACAAATTGACAATAATGGTTACAAGTTACAATTCTAATAACTGTGATATCATTATAACTTGTTTAGTTGATTTACGAGAACTTGATCTTACTATCGTAATGTTACTTATGCTTTTATGGCTCTCAGAGAGTTGATATTACATCAACTTGTTGATTCAAATTAAAGAGAAGAGAAAGACACAACTCTCGAGATATGGGTCGTCAAAAAGCCCGGTCTGACCCTGCCTAAGCCCTATGGGCTCAGGTCGGGCCAGACCTTAACTATGTTTTGCAAATTTTAAGGCCGGACCGGACGGGCTTTCTAAAAAAATCAAAGCCCATGGGCCGCCCACGAGCCCGGGCCTTACGGGCTTTTAAGGGCCGGGCTTTTTGGATGGGTCGGGCTCATTATATGCATATATCTAATAAAATTTCATCAAAATAAAACAAAAGAATATGAAAAAGTTAAGATTTGTTAATGAATGAACTAATAAAAATCTAAGAAAAATATGACTTAATGTCTTAATTAGTTTATATATTTAATTAATAACTCTATAAAAAAATATTAAAAAAACAATTGAAATGACTTTAGACGGGTTTAGACGGACATGTAACGGGCCGGGCCAAGACTTTGAACCCTCCGCCCTAGCCCGACCTCATGACCTATGGGCCATACCGAGATAAGCCTTTCTACAGGTCAGGCCAGGCTTTGGCCCTTTAGGCTGACGGGCCCCCCACGGGCTTTAGGCCCTCGGGTAGAATGACCTCGAGACTACAATGGTTGAGCGCACTGATATGCGTCTTTGGATCATGGATCTATATAGAGCCTTCAGCCATGGGTTCTCAATTGGAGCTAGGCTGCTAGATCATGAACTTAAATACTTCACAAGGCATTTGCAGTTCCATGTTCGATTGGAAATGTTGTATGGGTGGTGATCGAGTTTGAATGAAGCCATGAAGGCATATATAGGAAGCTATATATGAGAGAAAGATGGAATATGCATGTAATAGTGGACTTGGGACTATGCCTGTTGCGTTCAAGCGCTCGAGTATGGTAAACACACGTCTTTCACATTTTGCAATATGATCACGAAGTAAACACTTCAATTAAATGTAATATAACGTTTCAAAAATATTTTCTTAGCGTCAAATGCTAGTGTTATACAAAGAAAACTGGATCATTTTTTTAAGTGAAAAAAAAAACTTTTTATTAATAAACTCACACACTACATATATCAATGATGTTTGAACTCGTGACCTTAAAATTGTTAGTTAACACTTTAACCAATAACCAGACACGGTTCACCGACAACATACAAATAACTCAATGACTTGATTAAAAAGCCAACAAGTTTCAAAAGAAGAACATAACAATTAACTTTCTTATCAATTAATTTACCATAAATGACCCTTCAATTTAAATGTAACCAATGGCGGAGTTTCGGACCATTAGAAACGTAACAGTCTTCTCGGGTTCGTGAAATAAAATTCCATATAAATTGTCTGTGGCCCGTCATTGATATAGTCGTGGTGGAAGTAATGTTACGAGCCAGTATTTCATAGAATGTACTCTTAATGCCGTGAAACCAATAATATGCCTTCCATCCAATATGATCGAGTATCTTTAATATTGAGTTTTGGGTTTGACCTAAGAGCATCTTCATCTATAAACTCAAAAAAATATGTCGTTCTCAATCCGTCAGTCCAGATTTTCTCAGATCGTCGACTTCAACCCAGATCGACTTCGTTTCCGAACTCAGTCACTCACGTTCAATCTTGATTCAAAACCGTTCTTGTGAATCTTGCTAGGTGGTGAAATTTTAGATATTTGCAGTTGGGTGTTGGTATGCATTGCCCAGAATAGATCTGGGCATGAAGGAAGAGAGAAGCAAAAGGGAAGAGAAAGAGAAACGAAAGCATTGAGGTATTAAACAATCAAAGAAACAAATTTGACATTTTTGAGAGCAATGTGAAATTTGACACAGAAAATGAGATTGTCAAATCCATGTAGGATTTAGCCGTTCCATTGGAGTGAAGTTTTGTGTCAAGTGTAGTCGTTGGAGCTCCACGGTGGACTTTGACACCACCGTTGGAAATGCTCTAAGTATCTATCACAACCAATGGAACAGACTGAAAAATTTCACTACAAAGTTGGAATTGTTGCAAGTTAAAACGGTACAGGTTTTCACCAACATCTCATTGATAATGCTAATAATATGCAGTCTTTTCCAATGTATATTCCTCATTGACATATGCGTATCCAAAAACAAACCTATACCACTCCCAACAAGACAAGAAAATTGACGCTGTATGACACTATGATTGTATACCCATCTTGTAATCACACAGCTTTTTCGACATGTATTTGCGTATCAAAAAACAAATTTACAAACCACTCCCGACTAGAAAATTGACGCATCTCCACATCTTGTTATTTATCATTTGAATGTCACACAAATTTAAATGCAAAATCTGCAATTTTAACGATTCATTCATGATAATGTCTAATGTAAGATGACTAGTCACAAAAGTTGAATTCATGAAATTCGATAGGAAGATAGAAACACGAATCCGATTATATTTCGTTCAGGCTAAAAATCACATGTAAATTTCGTACCCAATACAATTATCGGTCATTAGTTTCGTGATACATACACTCATTTCCTTCCAACATTCATAAATATGGAAATCTGTTATTTGAAGAGAAATACCAGGTCCTTCATGAGACTCGTTTTTGGATTCTTCATTCATAAAATCAGCATGAAAGTCACATTATTGTGTATTTGTTACTGGCTTCACTACCATTTAGGGTACCGTAGTATACAAGTATATATACACGTACACATTGGAGCATGGTTTCGGTTTCCTCCAATATTGGACAAAGTTGGTTATTGGTAAAAGAAACTAGCATTCATGAATCAAATCCATGACTTCTTGTTGTTCATCAAGTTGGTTCCCCAGAACATATTGTCCTATTTTGTTACCCTACAAATATAATATGGTTAGTACTTAGTACTAATAGTGAAGAACAGAGATGGAATAATGAACTTAAATACTTAATATGGAGCTAGGCTACTCGTGAACTTAAATACTTCACCAATTAATACAATCATATTTCATGTTCAATTGGAAATGTTGTATATGGTGATCGAGTTCAATGTGGTAATATGGGGAAGATATAAGACTATAAGAGATGGAATAATGTAACAGAGGACTAAATCTAATTCTCTTCCCGCTACTTAGAGGAAAACAGTTATTTGTACGTAGTTTCAATCAATAAAATACTAAACCAAAATCAAATACCAAATTGGCAAAATGCATTTCATCAAAATCTTCACATTATTTGTCAACCCAGTTGTTCATCACGTTGGTTCCCATTGTCCTATTTTAGTACCCTGCAAATACAATATGTCAGTACAAATGTAGCGAAGGACAGTAGAAGTTACCAACTTACTGTAAGCTAATTTCACCAAGTATATAGATAATAACATAGCACCAATGTAGATACAATACTCACCTAGATAGAATGGGAAGCGAGTTTCAGTATGATTGCAATACCTTCTAGATCCTGGGAAAGTTAATTGCATGAAACGTTGAAAGAGAAGCCCCGAGGCAGCAGAGACGACATGCACTCTTAGATGAGGAACCCATGTTGGAGAAGGGGAGCACGTGCAGAGAGTTTTTGGCTAAGTATTAGCCAAAAAGTTTTGCACGTGCCCTGCTTCTCCAACGAGGAACCCTCACCCTCTACAACCTTGCATGGCTTCAAACACTTCATAACAGAGAAAGAAATGGTTTGAGTTGTGAGTTTGGAGAAGGAAGAAGCCCTCGTATTTATAGTGCAAACAGAGAGACGTCGAAGAAGAGAGAGAAAGAGGAGAGAGGTTCTCAGTGTGTGTTAATTAGATGTCATGGTGAGACGAAGCAGAGGAGTAAATTCAAGGTCTTGTCCAAAGAGGCCATGCCATGCCATCATGATTATTCGTGAAGAAATAATCCAAAGTAGTGAATACATATATTTCTGAGGAGACTCAAAAAAGGAGTCATGTCTGCCTTATTATCACACTTTGTTTCTTCAAAGGATTCAATGCACAAAGAGAAGAGACAAACACTACCCTCAACCATTTCAGTGTTTGCAATGCAATGTGCTATGCATCGTCGGATCAAGAATATACGGCCATGATGTTCTATTCAGTAGGGCCTCAGTTGGGTGAACCTTTAAATAGTTCAGAGAAGAAAGCAATATACGAATAATTTCAGTGTGGGATTGGATTGGATATGATATGTTGTGTATATTACTGAGTGGAATGCAAGCATGGGAAGGTAGAGATGGGAATAATGTAAGTGTACGTAGGGCTTTGCGTGTTGGGAACAAGTTTTTGAGTGCGGTATTTAATTTTCGAGTTCTTCATGATTCACCCTACATATCTATATGAATATTTCATAGGCACAGGTTCCCCCCAGAATTTATGGTGATATCATAAATATTAAGGACTCGAGCAAGAAACTCATGCCCTCCCTCTCCTGGTCTTTTCAAATTATCATCATCAAGATTATGTCATGGGTACTTGTGATAATGCATGTGGGAGCAGAAGCATTAGCTCACTAGGTTATGGAAAACGAAACCCTTGTGCTGCATTGTGCAGAAACTTGCTTGTGCACTTGGCTTTGGAAACTAGCCTCGGCACAATGTTAATGCCATCTCGTGACGTTTTAGGTTATTTCACTTAGTTTTTCTCAAGCTCCAAAAATTGCACCAATGCTCCTTATTCTTAGTGTATGATCATTGTGATGTCGAGCATACATCGGTTTTCTAAAGATCTTCGGCACATGTAAACAACCTAATGAAGTAAGCAGTAAGTATGCCAGTGAAATTTCCAAAACCCAAACGAGCCAAGTGAAGTGCACTAAAACTTCAATGGAGATTTGATGCGCAACCCCATTTTACCTTCAATATCATCAAGCTACAATAGATTTGACATGGAACTTGCAAAAAGATCTATAACCCATTATCAAAATTGCATGTAGGCTAGTCCCTTTGCTATGTTCTCCTTCGTTTCAGTGTTGTAGGGTAAACCAAACTGACATAAAGTTGAAAGTAAGATTCATAGATCTCATGGGGTGACAGGCTGACAGCAAATACTAGTACTGCATAAACCTCCAGTTTCCCCATAGTCATGATGCTTTCTCATTTTCCTCCTGGGTTTACCAGACCTCAAAATTAAAGCCATAGCTAATTTTCTCAAGGAACTTAACCCGGGTAAACCATGCTTTGCTCCAGCCAGCTTACTTTGACCATCAACTCATCAAGCATCAGCCTCACTTAATTAATGTCAGATTCTGTCGCCCTAAGCTGAAACCCAAAATTATAATCCTTCTGGAAAATTGATGCACTATGAGTGAAGCAAAGGGAAAATGGGAGTCACCCTTAGGTCACAAGACTGAACTGAGGGAGAAGACGAACGTAGATTCTGGGTGAGGTCATTATGAAAATCTTAGTCTGGGAGGAACATAAATACTGGCGTGTGAGCACAGCACTTGAAAAGGGTGTGCATCTTGTAGTAGTAAATGCTTTATTTGGTCAAACACATAAATCATTCATCTAAGTTTTGCAGAGTTTAGGGTTCTTCAATCATGCTATTGCTTCCCACAAGTTAAAATTTTCTTACATGATGGATGTGTTTGACTTGAGTTTGCTTCAAACACTGGAAAAGAACGACAATACAAAAGGTACTTGTGGTATGGCTCTCTTGGTTGGGTGCATATTAATTGTGAATTTGTTTCTACATCTCTATAACTCTATTCCATCTTCTTTAACCGTAATAACCGATATTTCTACGATTATGAAAGCAAGAAAAAAAACAAGCTCTAATAGACCATTATTTTCACTTAAAACTGGAGATCATAGCACACATTGTTTTTACGATTATAACAGTAACCGTCATAACCGTAATAACCTATATTTCTACGATTATGAAAGCACGAAACAAAAACAAGCTCTAATAGACCATTATTTTCACTTAAAACTGGAGATCATAGCACACATTGTTGCTAGAAATCATGTTCTTTTTTCTTATGAAATGTTTTCCACCTAAAAATATAACTTTGAAACACTTCTCGAACAAATGTAATTCAAACATATACAAGTTTCACAAATACAGAAAAATTATAAGGTTCCAATATCCCATTAATTAGAACATATTATCATAACATGGCACCTCCCAACTAGCCAAACCATGTGAATCCTCATTCTTGTTTAAATTGTCATGTTTCAATCTGACCCTCGGTAATTAAAGCAATACTGAAATATAGCAATTCGTTTAAATGGAACTGAAAAACAAGCCAAAGAAGAACAGATGGATATTTTCATACTTGGTACCTATTCTAACTCTTGCATACCAAGGATAGCATATCCTCATTATCAATGTTATTTTCTTCGAGAAACATCAAAGTGAAAAGCACATTAGATATTGGTGAAATTATAACTTGATTACCAGTTTACCACGGATAGGTACACTGTTTCCTCATTATATCATCTTCTACACCTTACCTTTCCCTTCCCCTACCACCAAAGAAACTAAAAGTAATATACATGATGAAAGCATTAACGATGGATGCCCAGTATATAACAGAGATAAAAGCTGAGTTACCAACCAGTAATAGAAAAAGCAACCACGCATCTAGAGGCTATCTCTTGAAATTGAAATTCACTTGAACAACATAGCGCATCCGTATCTGGTCGACATTGTAAACTATGTACTCGTTGTACATTAAAGCACCCTGCAAGAAGAGCATAAAGGAAATGAGCTACAGAAGAACAATAAAAATGAAGCAGTGGTATAAGAGTCCAAATAATATTGACAGTCAACACAATTCTTAGAAATGATCTATTCAACCTTGCGTGGATTCTCTTTTGGCTTTCCTAGGGGAACCATAACACCATCCTCTAGTAACTGAGCTACGGAAAAATCTGGTTCAGTTCCACCAACTCCCTTTGTGCTGCAAAATTAGGTTTAAGAAGCGTCCATAATGACAATTAGTCTTAGCCAATCGTTTAATGAATGGAACACATGACTTAGCTTAGTAAAAAGGGAGATAACCGAAATAATGTGACCAGATGAAAGTGTCACAAATGGTATTTTAGTGTCTAATAAGAAAACAACCTTAGCTTTCCTTCTGGTAACTTGTCAGCATCATATTTGGCAGTTAAAAGCTCAGCCATGTCACCCAGTGCAACCTAAAGCAAACACAGTTGAAGAACTTGGTTAGAACACATCAACATCAGTGCAAAAAAGCGAATGATATACATGCTATGCAGTCTCCTTCTGTGGGAAAAAAATATAGATGAGATGTTGGGATATTTAAAGTTTTTAACTAGTCTCCCACACAATTTGTTATCTTAATCACACGTAAAACAGCAGGACAAATTAATCCCAGATGCTTTTGGCATGAACGTTCTATTTGCTAATGGCAGAAGCTTGAAATATACCTCACACAGCAGCAGCACACCAGCTGTTGAAGAATTGTGAGCATAGCAATAATTTGCACTTTTGGAGAACATGTCGGCGAAGTAGATCCCTTTCCCAAACATGTAACCAGTTACGGGAGCTTCAGGTGGAGCTATGCGCAAACCTGGGAAGCCATGACACACACATTTAACTCAATCCATATGCAGTTATCTCTGAATTATTCACAGCAAGTGGCCACAAAAGCGCACAGCCACCAAATATTGAGCAGAAATAATAAATAGATAAAACAGAATCACCTTGAGATAAAATGCCAGCCCAATTTGTGAGACGAGAGCCATGCCATAGAAGCATTCTATTTTTCATACTTAAAAACTGCTCATAGGAGTAACAACGTAGTTAGACTGCAGTTCAAATGCTAAACTTTTAAAATATTCAAGATTAATAGGATTTTTTATAGTTGCTAAGTTTGCCAAACTGGAACCTATAGATCATCCCATCCTAACCTTTCTGTAACGTTCAGCTTCACCCTCTCTCGATGCACGAAAGATCTGAACGATATCAACAGTATAATTTGAATGTGTTTTAGCATGGGTATTATGCAAATACTTTGAAACCTGAGACACAGAGGAAAAAACAAAGAAACAAAGTCAAAAGTTAGAACTAAAGATCAAAGTGAGCAGTTCATAAATCATTAACTAAATACTTCATTATAGTGAAACTTCTGAACCCTTTTTTATAAACTTCTGATACAACTTATACATACCATATCAAATTCATCTGAATCTGCACCCAGCGGTATCAGATCACAGCAGAGGCTCTGGTAATTAGAGTACAAGGGATCTTCCTACAAAAAACAAGATACATGCAGTTGTTGGTAAGATTACTATATCTCAGCCAAAATATAAAGATAGAGCTACATGCAGTTGTTGGTAAGATTACTATATCTCAGCCAAAATATAAAGATAGAGAGGTTGTCTCATACTGGCATCACCAATGAAGATATATAATGGGAAGAATATGAGTTAAAAAAAGGCTTGGATTTAACGTGGAGAACTTTGAATGGAGAAGGCATACATGTAGCACACACATATCCATAGACCTGCATTTTATCTCTAGAGTTTATCCAGGAACTTTCTGAACAATACCCAAAAACTCCAGTAATAGCAAAGTTGCAAGTGAATTTATAGGAATAACCATATAAGAAGAAATACCTGTGTCCCAGTATCATCGTTCAACAGTTTTGTTGCAACTTCAATTTCACCGAGTGCTTCAACCTTCAAGTAGTTAGGAGTTAAACATATTCCTTATCATCAAAAGCAACAGAATTATTGTCACACAAATAGCATCCTGCTGATAAAGCTACATGAGTTGTGTCCAAGGACAATAACCTTAAATATCAAATTCTGGAAGTTGCAAGAGAACTATGAGAAAATATAAAAAAGGATTACCATTTCCAACTTTTGCTTCAACTTCTGAGGAGTATCAATCACAAAATTGCCTGCATTATTCAGATATCCAAATCAAATGACTTCTTAAAGTAAAATAAAATAAAATGAAGAGTGATCATGTGTATGTCTTATGCTCAATCAACTGAGAGAGAGAGAGAGAGCACTTACTCATCTTTTTAAATCCAAAATCATGAGGAATGACAGTGTAGAACTCTCTGCAAGAGATTATCCGTCAAAAATTAGAATTCTACTTTTTATAGCTAGCTTTACATTACTTTCTATTCAAAGGATAAAATCACTTTCTGTGTGTGTGAGAGAGAGAGAGAGAGAACTTACCCACTTAATTGTTCAAGCTTTTGTCTATCAGACTGGTCAATCACATCAGCGATACTCTTCAGAATGTTATAACCCTGGATTGTATGAGAGAAAATATCAGTGCACTTTTATGGAGAAGCTGACTAAAAAAAGGTGAGGCACAATTCATGAAGCTTAACATTTAGTAGCGAAACAATCCCAGTAACAATATTGTTCTCAATTGATATGTGTTAATTTAAAGAAGGTGCAGACAGTCACGTTAGGATATACCCTTTTTCAGTAGTCACCTTATTAATTGAAACCCAATTATCCTTGAACAACCAGATGATTAGCATACACCAAAGTTAAAGAGACTTCAGTGCATAAGCTGGAAGCTTACCTTTAGAATTGTTGATTTGCTCAGCTTCCCCAGTGGCAACTTATCAGCATTGTATCCTACTCAAAGAAGAAGACGCTCAAGAAAGTATCCAAATAAGGGAACCAATACACAGAACAATAAACTGGATAGACTTAACAAATCAACTGAAGTTGTCAAATATAAATATATATATATATATATATATGTATATATATTATAAGGATGTGAGTCCTAAATGACACAAACAAATCTTAGACTTGCCAACCAATGCCTGATAACCGTACTGACCTATTTCCATCATATACTGCTTCATCATGGCAACATTGCAGATAAGAGATACGAACTTTGCGATACGGGGATCAAGTTTTGTTTCCAAAGGTTGAGCTACTAAAGCTGAGCCATTCTTTTCTGTCACCTGTTAATCAATGTGTGCTATTAGGGAGTATGCAGATTAATTTTCTTTACCACCTGTCCCGTTTCCCCCAACACTTATTCACTGAGGCAACGCACTATATCAGTCTTTAATCTGAGACAAACATAACATGAACGGGTATACAGCTCAAATTCCTCATTAGATTACCAACAGTTAGCACTAGGCCACAAAAAGTATTTCCATTGCCAACAGTGTAGAACTAGGACACAAAAAGTATCTCCATTCAGAAGATTTTGCAACAGGAAAAAATGACAGTAGGTACTCACAGCTGATTGGTCTTCGTTTTTGCAGTAATCCATTTCCAACCACACATAGCACTTTGGGAATGACTGAAATGTTTTTCGGTCAGACCAAACATTCCTGGTTTTTTCAGAGAATTTCTTTTCAAAATCATTGATTGCTTTGTCTCGGGTGTAAGGGCCTAGTAACTTGTTTTGACCTTTGACACCTACTCTCCCCCATCTATAGTAAACCATGAAACCACTACCATCATCGGATTCTGCATATAAATTCAGCAAGAAAGATAAGTACATGTTTACTTCTGTACAGGCAAATGCCACAAGTCATAGGAGCAGATGATAGCTTATCTTAGTTACCCATGTCATTTCAAATGATAAATCTTACAGTAAAATAGTAAAATCAACTTCAGTTAATGTATAACTTGGTGAACATGATTGCTTGAACTAATAAAGTGCTCGATCAACTATCCCAACCCCATATGCATTGGCATGCTACAAATCACACAATCTAATAACCTAGAATGTCTAAACATCTCAAGGATTACATAAATCCAATTTGCCAAACGAAACCAAAACAAAAAACAAAGCAAAACTCACGAAAAACTTGGAGCACATAGAACTTGTTATTGTTATGGCCAACATTGGTCTGGTTCAACATGGCATCATACACATCATCACCCTGCACCAAAACCATAACCTAAACATTCACCAACAGCAAAATACATTCAATTCATTAAGTCCAATATTCAACTTTAAATAAGTCACCAGTTGCAAAACATGATAATGTGTCTTAATATGATCCGGCAGCCACTGATCCAACACCGCCGCACCTTTCTTGGTAGCAGTAACCATCTTCTCCTTGCTCTCACTCCCTTCTTCTTTCACTACAAAACCACCGCAACATAACCTAGCATTGCGCATTATTAAACTATCATCCAAATCACACACAAAAATCAAAATATATTTCCAAAACTCATACCTGTTGTTGCATCAATGTCATCGGAATCTTCACAGAGCCGCTCCAGCAACTCCTTCTTGGAGCCGGTAGCCGGAATTCCGCGGAGATTTGCTTCTTCGCGGAGTTGCTTGATATTCATACACCGGAATTTCTCAGTCGCTTTGATTTTCTCCGACGCGGCGGAATCCTCGTCTTCATTGGATTTCCGTCCCCTCTTTCTAGTCACCGAACCATCGACGGAGCCGGCGTCCGCCGGTTTGTTTTTGTCTTGGAGAAGAGCGGACTCGAGCCTCGAAACCTGCAGGGAAGTGAGAATCAGTGGCGGAGAGAATTGTGAGATGTTAGAGAAAACGGAGAGGTGAACGGACCAGGACGGGCTTGGTTCCGGCGGTGCTGAGGCCGCGCTGGGCCAATTGGTCGCGGAGCTCTCCTCCTTTGAGCTTGTTCGCCATTTGTGAAGCGGTTGATGATTTTCCGACTGGGGTTTTATTTTGGAGCGGGAGTTGGGAGGTTTTTAATTTTCTTTTCCACAAAAGAGTCCACAGCAAGCCTTTGTTTTGTTTTTAGCGAAAAGCTTCTAAGACAGTGTATTTTATATATATTTTTTCACAATTATAAAAGACTTGGAATATTGAGATTTTGTCCAACCTAATGAACCCATTCTTATGAAGAGTTGAGAATTGTCCTTCAATCAACTATACAAAATCATTTATTCCAATCTAATCTAATACAAGAGTAAATTTGGGGATTAGAAATGTAATTTTGTAACTTGTAAGAGCGGAATCCATAGTTTTTTTAAAAAAAATTGGCTCATATATTTTCTTTATTTCGTACGTTTCCTTTTATTGAGTCAATTTTTTTTTACAATAATTGACCAGATAGTATTGATTATAGAGATTAATTGCTTATCCCAATGAAAACATATTTGACCTACCCATAACAATTAATCTTATTAAGATTACCTTTTTACCTCTAACCTATTATATATACTCCTCTTTCTTCTTTCCCACCCTCTCACCTCTCCTGGTCTGCTCTCACTCACTCTCTCCACATCATAATCGTCGGTGACTCAACCTTCTTCTAAACATTTTAGATCTACTCTCTCTCTCTTCCTGATCTCCAACACTGCATCGTCGCCTGTCATGGCAGTTCATCTGAATCTCGAGGATAAGATCCGATTGCAAGCATTCTGATTTTGATCTCTAAGCTGAGTTAAGTTGATCTTTCTTCGATGTCGTCTGCACGATCCAGATCCAACGTCATTCTCAACCGTCCCTCCTCCCACAGCCAGCGTCGACTAGCCACACCGACCGAGATTGACAATCTCTGCCTCCGCCTTTGGATTCCGACGTCGTCGCTCGAGTTTTTTCATCTTCTCGAGTTTATTAGGGGTAGTAAACTTATGATTTACTACCAATGCATCGAGTTTGTTCATCTGCTCGAGTTTACTACCTCATTAAAAGTTTACTAAGGGTAGTAAACTTTATTAATCATATCTAAGTTAATTTTTCTCTTCTGATATACTCTCTCCCTAACTGTCACTCACAGATCCTTCGTCTCCTCCATCTCCGATGACCTCATCCTCGCCTCCACAATCTCCGACGAGCTCATCATCCCCTCCACCTAATTTTCGCCTCCTCCTCGCCGGTCGCTGCAACACTGAGTTCGAAGAGCAACGTAAAATCCAGATCTGGTCATGTCGTCTACACGCCAGGGTTAGAAAACGTCAATACTGGGGTTAGTAGACTTGATTTTGAAGTTTACTGGGGTTAGTAAACTTGGTTTTAATGTATACAGTGTGTTATTAGACTTGGTTTGGAGTATACTGGGGTTAGTAGATTTGGTTCTGTAGTATTCCAGGGTTATTAGACTTAAATGTGAAGTATATTGGGGTTAGTAAACTTGGATTTGATGTAGATGTAGCCCTAGTAAACTTTCTGTAAAATTTTATTGCTCATCGTAGAAAAAAAATCAGGCGAAATTCCAGATACCAGTAATTTTTCAATGTCCGGTGACCAGAGTCCGGCCGTTGGTGACCGGAGACCGGAGCCCGACCTTGGTGACCGGGGTCCGACGACCGAATAGGCTCCGGCAAAATATTCTCTCTCTTATTTTCTTTCTACAAGTGCGTATAAGGGTAAAATTGTTTTAAAAATATTATTTTAATATGAATTTAATAAAGATTTGTGTATTTGAGCATTAGCAAGTACACATTGTATTGGAATTGGCATTTGACTTTTTAATTCATTGGTTTGAGATTTGAAGTTTGAGGTTTGTCTTTTTTATTTTGTGCAAATGGACATTCTCTTTTTTTATAATCTCTTGGTGCAACAAAATAGAGACTAAGTATGCTACCATTCTTTGAACGGGAGCAAATTTAGGTATGGCCTCTCCTTAAAAGATGTTTTTCACAAGCTAGAGAGCAAGCCAAAGACCTCTTATTACCATGGAGTTCTTGCTAACGTCCGCTCCACTTTAACATGCTTCCAATAGACCAACCCTATTGTCTTACTAAATTGTTTCATCATAGCTATGCTAAGGTGGAGATTTATCAACTCGTGCACGACATAATAGATTACCAATGTTTACTTAACCCTGGTACCACATTTCAAATCAACCAAGAAGAAGATTACCAAATGTTAATCCTGGTACCACATTCCAATTGAAGAAGATGAAAAGCTATTGCTCTAATCAGAAATCTTCATGGTTGAATATTTCCTAGAAAAAAATGTGGAAAAAGAAAAAAGGACTGACATCCTATGCACCAAAAACATACAAATAAAATCAAGTTGTATGCACGTCTTAATGGGTTCTTACCATTAATTGATTATCAGGAAAGGAACAACAAAACCTGCTTTCAGATACAGGCTACCAGCTACAATTACACGGAACAGAATCCAACTTAAAGGCAAATCAGTGAAACGTTAAACGTTTATCATATCCTTTTTGTAATATATCCTGACAATATTAATATATTGAAGCGTCAACACTAAACCGATATAACGCAAGGATCCATGACTGCGACTTTCCTCCATCTGAATAGCAGACTTAGATCCTACTCCCTATTTCTTTACATATGTAATCAACATTGAGTTATACAGTCTCACCTTAAAACAGAAGGAGAGATAAAGAGTCTAAACTCTTGATTACAAAGATATGAAATAATATTAGAAATTTTTACAATACTCATGTACTCAAACAAGCATCAATTAGCAAAGCGTACTACTCTAATGACGACTCTATTTGCTTTGATCTGACGGTGACAACCAAGAAAGAACAGTTGATATGTAATACGTTTACATATCCTAATATCCAATTCTAAAACGGTTTCCCAGCTATGTTGCCGCTGGGAGATAAATCCGGCGACAGTCAGCTTCACCCAGCCACTAGACGACAACGACCATTTAACGAAGCAAGAAACTCGCCGCATACCTAGAGCAGACAAGACAGTAAAAGTGCATCCACAGACACGAAACCTGACTCTCCCTACATAACTAATATAGAGACTTATTTGTAGAATCCGGAAACAACTAACAACACAAACATAACAGTATTGTAGTAAAATAAAATACCAGGCCCAAAAATAGGCCCTAAACAAAGCCCAGATGGGCCACTCTAGCCATGACCAAGCCCACAAGGTCAGGAAACAGAGCCCAAGCTTTTCAGCCCAATTTGATACCTGCATCCAAGCCACCGTCCGACGACTATCTCTGTCGTCCTGCCATTGACGTCAGATATCCAGCAACCAGCTGTGTCTCCCACCGTTACTCGTCACTTTACACTTGATCCACCCAACTTGCCACCACAGAATTGCTCCATGATTAGACCCAAGCGTCATAAAGTCGTCGACATCGCTTCCTTGAAAGCACTGTTTTGATCTGAAAAATCAGCGATTGCATCCCGCCTCACAACGACCTCACTAGTGGATTTGCACTCTTAGCCGACGAAATCTATACTGTTCCGTCGGTTATGATTTTCTTAGCCGACGGAAACACTTCTGTCGGCTAGGAGAAAAAGTTTGTCGACTAAGAACCTCTTAACCGACGGAATACGTTCATCGGAAATTTCCGTCGACTAAGCCCTTCTTAGCTGACAGATTTGTGATCCTCGCTATTTCCGTCACCTAAGAAAGCTCTTAGTCGACGGAAAATCTCGTATTCCGTCGGCTATGAAACAAATAATATTTACTTATAAAATTGCACTACGGATATTTTGGTGTCCGATTGACTATTGTGATACCAATCTGAAAGCAGAACGGGCGTACGAGTCAAACTCATAGTCAACACCATGATATATGGCCTTTTTTGGCTATCCGAGTTCGTTTAAGACTTCAAAATGAAGCTTTTCTAAACACTTAACACACGAAAACACCCATATCTACATCTATATGAGGTATTTTGGTCGAACATTCAACACAACAAACTCTCACCATGATGAGACGCAACTGCCTATCTAAATTTTTTGAGACATTTACCCCTCAATGATAGGGCTCTTCGTATGGATAAATAATAGTAAATAGTATGCATGTTGTGATTCCGGTCATCAAAATTCACATACAAAAATACGACCGTTAGATATCATCAATATGTTGAAATATGTCTATGGTAAAAAATTCAACTTGATCCGATAAATTTAACAGTTTCATCCGGACGGTCAATCCCGTAAGTCAAACCCCTAAATTGCATTGACCACAACTATCGGCACCGAGACTTTACCGGAATTACGTGATTTTCAACTTTAGATGCATTTCACCATTCCCGTCATATCTTATTTCACGATTTTTTTTTCGTTTGAAGCTTCTACGTATAGTTTGTTTTTGAAACGAAACATTTACTTAAAACTTAGTAAAAAAGTTATACAACATTAGTAGACATGTTGTGATTTTGATGATCAAACTTGAGAAACAAAAATCCGACCGTCTGATATGATCATTATGTCGAAATATGTCTATTGCAAAAATTCAACTTGATCTGACAAAATTAAGGGCTTGATCCTTACGATCAATCTTGTAAGTCAAACTTCTTTACGCACGAAAACGGTCATTTGACCATCTAAATTACGTATTTTGCCTAGACCTTCAACTGAAAATAGTTTCAAATCGATGATACGCAACCAGTGGTATAAAAATTTTATGAAAAAAAACCACTGGAGATAGGGCTACATCTAGAGAGAAAAAATGGAAAATTGCATTGACAACAACTATCAGCACCGAGACTTTACCGAAATTACGTGATTATTCAAATGTAAACGTATTTCACCATTCCAGTTATATCTTATTTCACGATTTTTTTCGTTTGAAGCTTCTACGTATAGTTTGTTTTTTAAACGGGACATTTACTTAACACTTAGTAACACAAGTTATGCAACATTAGTAGACATGTTGTGATTTCAATCATCAAAATTCAAAAAAAATCCGACTGTCATATAACATCATTATGTTGAAATATGTGTATGGAAAACAATAATTCCGTTAGAATTAAATAAAAAAAACAAAAAATAATTGTTAACATCTTAGCCGACGGAATTAAATAATTTCGTTTCCTAAGGTATTGCTTAGTCGACGGAATTATTTAATTCCGTCGGCTAAGGGGTTAAAAAATCAGAACAATTTACCCGCGTAAAATAGTAGACCAAAATTTCAAAAAAAAATTCAAACACTTAGCCGACAAAATTATTGAATTCCGTCGGCTAAGAGCTAAAAAATTTAAAAATTTTGAATCCCCGCTCTAAATTTATGAAAAAAAATTTTAAAAAAAAATCAAATTTTTTTCTTTAAATCTTCTCTTCTCTTTTCTCCTCTCTTTACTTCTCCAAAATCTCTCCTCTCCCTCTCCCTCTCCTCTCCTCTTGTGTGTGGTGGTGGTGTGGTGTGGTGGTGGTGTGTGGTGTTTTTGGTTATGGTGATGTGTGGAATCGGAATGGCCGATTTCTTGCCGGAGATCGATCGACGGCGGTGGATTTCCGGTGATCGATCTCCGTTTTTATTTTTTTAGGTTTACTGACGGAATATTCCATCGACTAAGAGTTTTTATTTTTTTATTTTTTAAAAAATTCCGTCGGCTAAGATGATTATTATTTTTTTTATATTTTAAAATATGTCCGTCTCCTAGGAACTTAACAAACATAATTATTCCGTCGGCTAAGATCTTAGTCGACGAAAGTTCCGTCGACTAGGTTGTCTCTTAGTTGACGGAATAAAATTTTCCGTCGGCAAGGGTCTTCACCGACGCGTCTTAGCCGACGGATCTTAGAAAATTTTCCATCGGCTAAGAGCTTAGAAGGCGGAAAATTTTCTTAGGAGACGGAAGCCATAATCCACTAGTGCCTTTATTCAGCACTCCGATCTGGAACCGATCCGTCTTCAACCCTATCCCTGGCACAAATGCAACCACCTCCTCAGTCCGAGAAAGAAAACTCGAAGCCCCCTCCAAACCCGACCTCCGAGCCATGGACAAGCCTACATCCGAACTTCCCATCTGACAACATACATCAGGCACCGGCCCGGCTAAAGGCCGACAACCGCGTCGCGGCCCAACCGGATAAGAAGAGCGAAAAAACTTTGACACATGCTCTAGGGTTCAGCGCGGGATAGGCGGAGTTATATTTCAAGAAGAAAGAAACTAAGTGCATTGCTAAATAGTTCTATTTAGCCTTAAAGAAAACAAAGTTGGGACCGATAGAAAATGCAAGTGCATGTACGTTTAAAAACATTTACCATTATCATTTATCAACTACAAAACACTGTGTAAGAGGAGGGTAAGGCTATGATGTGTTAATGCATGTGAATGATATGATGCATCAACTTTGTAAAATGAGTCGTTAAAATAGTAGTCTTCGTCGTTAAAGTTGTAATATACGTCCTTAAAGTTGTAAAAAAACTAGTTACAATATTAGTTATCTTTTGTCCTTAAAAGTGTTAATTGAGTCATCAAAATTGTGATATAATTATTTAAAGTTGTAATTATCATTGAAGTACTCAATTATCACTTTAAACATATATTTTACCACTTTAAAAACATATGATGACAAATGTTGTAACTAGAAAAATTTATATCTATAAAGACTCATATTACAGCGTTAATGACTATTATTACTACTTTAACGATATATTTTATAAAATTAATATACCATATCATTTATATACATTAACACATACTAGAATTTTTGGTAAGATGAAGTTTACTACACCTTTCTTAATTATTTGTTTTATCGTCAAGAAGGTTGCTAAAAACCATTGACTTGGACCGAGTTTGTAATGCAAATTCTTGAAGGATCTAGAGGAGTGATTGATGGCTAATTATCGTTAATTCGCCAAGTCCAACTGTAGATCAAATCAAGTTCGATCTCCTTTTTTGACTACTTGTGGTGTATTTCTAGAAAGACCTCAGAGCAAGGGGCACACGATGAGAAATTAACAGAGGTCCATAGAAAAGACCATGGCGCCGCGTGTGTCATCTGGAACCGGTGGACTACTACTCCGGTCTTAGTCTTTGGATGACGACGATGAAGCCAGAAGAGGCAGGGGTCGACGAGAACCAATGCCACTAGATCAGAGAGGCTGCTATGCGTTAAAACGACCGTCGTATTTGTTGCTTGAGAGACGGAGTGTATCAGTATATAATTGAGTCTCGATCGTAGTACCATGCATGCATTACGTATCACAATATATCTTCACAGCTTCACTGACAACAATGAAAAATATCTAAACTACAAGACTGGACAGTCATCAAAACTTCTCGCCGGAAACGGCGCCGTGGTTTTAAGTACGAACTGCGAAGCAGCAGCAGAGAGCAGCTGGTTTTTTCTGTCACGGTATGGGCAACTGTGCATGCACGTTCATGAGTAATTAAACAAGAAGATCTTTCTGTTGCATGCCATTCTCGTGACGATGGCGCATCCAGAGCTCCAGCCCATCTATTCATGTTCTCCTGGGCGGTGCACACGCTTTACCACAACTTCACGACGTAGTGGCATTATATTTCAATAATGCTTTCGAGTATTGAAACTTAAACGACTTAAATCGCATAATTTATTAGATCAAAAGTTTTTACATAAGTTTGGCCGCAACATGTCCCATTCATAATCGGGATTAGTTGTTGAAGAAGAAATTTTGCGGTTGAAGACACTCTTTAATGATGGCAAGTTTTGTGGCTTCAGTCTATGAACATGATCATCCTATCTTTATGCTGTGAACAGCCTGTGTGCATTGCACCTGAGGTCCTGCGCCTTCGTGTTTACGTCGGTTGCATTGTCCACTCAATTTTAATAAAAATCGATCTAAAAAAGCCCTAATAACAGCTTCACCCAGAGAGAAAAGGAGGATACGTTTCAATTATTTTCATTTTCTATTTCTTGGGAGTTGTTTACTTGTTTTATTTGTTATACACCAGTGTACACAGCTGTTAAAACGCAAAAGAAAGAAACGAAAGAAAGTAATACATAGCACGTAACATAATAATGACAAATTTTTAGTCTAATAATTTGATATGATTAAATATTTTTAACATAAGAGCATTTTTAGCACATTTTTTATTGACTTCTTAGTCATTTAAAAAAACGAGCAAGTTTAATTTTATTAATTTTACAAGCTTCAACAAACTAGATACAACCTTATATAAAGTTCCATAGCAGTTCATGATCTCTCGTGCTTTATATTTTGATTTTTTAAATTTTAGGATGTAAAATAGTAGAAGGGTTAATTTATAGTCGGCGACCGATTGAAAGATTTATTTATGTGGGGTGAACTTGAAGTGTAATATCAATGAAATTGAAAATTTTGAAAATAGGAATTCTTTTGTATGAGAAAATACAAAAATTAATCAGAAACTTATGAAATTTAAGAACTATTTTCCTTTAGCAATATATGTTAAGCTTTATAATGTTTCTTTTGTTATCTAGAGCTCTCTATCATAAATATAGCTTATCAGTTTGATATTAATGCATTATAGTGACTTTTTCCATAAAAATGCATGGGCTCGGTGAACAAAGACTAGGCTTTGTTAATATAAGTGTAAAATAGTTGGTTTGTGGGGGCATCTATGTATATATACCAAAAGTTTGTCTGCTTTGTACTGTAATCAAAAGGGTCAGTGGGCGCGTCAGCCCCATTTGCTCTGGGTCCGCCAGTGTTAATAGTCTTTTTTTTCGGTCGTTGTGTTTATATTGTAGCTACATCTCCTAATTTAATGAATATGCCTCTTTTATTTTTTGTAAAATTATATTTTTCGTATGCCTCTTTTATTTTTTGTTTACCCATCAACGAAAAAATAAATGAATACCATTGTTCCAATTCCTTCTTACATTTGTATGAATGTAACAAAACTTACCCACAGCTATATGCAATCTTAGGAGATTTTCTTCTGAAAAAAAATCAGAATGAATTTGTTTCTCAAATGAAACACGATAAGACTGATCAACTGCGCACGTTTTAATTTTATTTTCATCAATCAACAAAATAATGTATTTTAATAGAGTGATTGATGATTATTTTAGATCTTTTCCACTAAGTTATCAGTTTTATCACCACTGATGAAGAGTTCTCTTATTTGAAGAGAAAGTTCTTGAATCAAAAACTACTCATAACCCATGAATTGGATTCGTCTATCGGCTCTATCCTGCTATAATCTTACAAAAAAAATCTTCAATGAGGTCAGGAAAGACCATTGATTCTGTTTATGCATGTCAGTTCTATATAGTTTAGAGTAATAAAATTTTGAATTTTCTGTTGGAGATTAGAGAAAGTTGAAGTTCCTAGCTAGGTTTTGTTTTTGTTGAAAATAATATTAGTGTAGAACAAGAAATAAATTTGTATAAAAATTGATAGAGTATACTCAATAAATTAAAAGATGTAACTAGAACCCTTTATAATCTTATACGTTCTTTTTCATCGAAAAATAGTTTATGATTCGATGTTCTAGTGTATGGTGAAAAATACTTAAAATAGGTTACGTTAATTGCCGAAGACTTGCTCCTAATTTTTTTGGCAAAAGACTAGCTCCTAATTTGGAGCTTCCCATTTTCATCATCGACACCTTGACTTGGCTAGACCTTCCATCAAACTTCTTCTCAATTTTCACGAGCCAAATTGCCTACTCCACCTTCCAGAACCTAACCAAGAAACCCCGCCACCTTTTCCTCCTCTTTTCACACCCCACCTGTACGCCTCAGATTTCATATCCCCTCCCCATTGACGGCCATTATCCACAGAACCTCTCCTACTGCATCCCCGCCGTTGACCCGGTTCAAGAAAAGTCCCTCCTCAAATCCAAAATCTCAGCCGTCCGATCCCTCACGTTCCTTTCGTAAAAAGAAACGAACCGTCTCCTCTCTCCTCCCTCCACGTGGCGCCCCCACTTGCCCGTCTCTCTGCTTCTCCCTCCCTACATAAACCCCTCTCCTCTCATCCTGCAATCATCTTCGCATTTCCATTACTGAGAGAGAGAGCCATACACGTAGAGATCCCCCTCTGCCTTTGTCTTCGCTGCTGTGGAAGTTTGAAAGCTGAAACAATCTTTCTCCTTCCGCTTTAACTCTCTGCAGTAGCATCTCTCCGGCTCCTGCTTAGTTTTTTTCAGTTTTCCGAATTCCAAAGTAAAAACAAGAAAACAATGGCTCGTTCTTTCTCCAACGCTAAGCTTCTATCCGCTCTCGTGTCCAACACAATCACCAGGTACATATATTTTCCGAGATCAAAAAGATTATTTGTACAGTAAACATGATTACCCTTTTCTTTTGTTGATTGATTTTGATTTTTTGGTTAGCTAATCGTGGTCGTGTTAATTTTTTAATGTCAGGCGTGGATACGCGGCGGGGTCACCAGGACTTGTGGTTAGAGGAGAGGGTGCTGCGGCTTCTCTTACTAGAACCGTAAACCTTGAGAATAAATCAGGTGATAACAACGTCTTCAAGGTCTCGTGGGTCCCCAACCCCAAGACCGGCGTTTACGGACCGGAAAACCGCGCCGACGAGATCGACGTGGCCGAGCTCCGTAACTCTCTCTTGAAGAAGCACTGATTTTCATTTTGAGGATGAAGGTGATGATTTTCTCGTCGTGAAGCACGAGAAGAATGGGCTGTCGGCGGACATGGCCAGATTTTATATGAAATGTTGTAGTAGCTTGTTCTCCTCGTCCTCACCGGTGGTCAGTTTAGGTTTTACACATGTAACGTTTTAGTTTAATTTTTTTTTTCAATAAAACGAAACTTATTCTCGTTATGAATCTGTGTTTGATTGGTCGATTACGTGAACTGTGTTTGATGTCTGGAATTTGAACCAAATCAATCAACAACTGCCTGAAATGAGAAGGTCAAACAAAACTAATTCTGGGTATTAGGATTGGAGCCATTAATTTGGTGCGTGCACGGAAATGAAGTATCAAGCTAGGCATAATTAGGGGATAATTAGGCAAGTTATTTCCATAAACATAGTTTGGGACCTGTAAATCAATTGCTCTGGTCATGACTCATGACCAACTGTCTCTATCTGGTGTCGAGGTATAATGACGATCGAGTATTCGCACCTTTAACTTGTGTAGGATTTTTAGAGATAAAATGTTTGTACGCAAACAAATTGCAAATGGACTCTAATCAGGAGAGACGTCTCTCTTTGTTCGTTTTTGATTGATTGCAAATGGCCAAGGCTCTTTATGCTCAGCAATTCATCCATCAGCTCCGATTATACATTGTGGCATAACTATTGTCCGGCCATTTTGACACCTTCGTAGCTGAGTTTCGCATTGAGAATAACTAGTCCAAGATCCTTTAAAAAAACGAGTCCAATATAAGAGAATTATTAGTTCTAGGCCTATAGATTATACATAAACACGCGCTCCTAACCTAATTTAATCAGGAGCAAATATAGGTATCAATCACTTTGTTTGCCAACCGTATAATCATCCAAAGATAAGAATTAAAATTTCTGAGTAGATCCAAATCCAACCTTGTGATGCAAACTTAAAGCCAGATGTTCTCTCAAAAAAAGCTTAAAGCCAGATGCGGTGAATTGTCGGCACTTTACGTGTTTAAGACTCGGGCCAACGACGAGCATCATCAACAGGGATGTTGACGTGAAAATTCATTGACTCGTTCTGGTTTGACATCAATTGGTTTGTTTTGTATACACTTGGCGTCTAGGAGAAGGAAGGGAGTAAAGCGATGCGACAATTGGAGAGGTCATGGAATAAAACAAGGCTGCATAGCAAAGCAATGATATTTAACCTATATATATTCTTTGAGATGACGTCATGATTGTTCACTGAGTACTGTTAATGTTGAGAATGTTGGGTCTTAATGTTGGGCATGGGTTTGTAATCTGGCATCCTTGGTTTGCTTAACGTGTAAAAACTTTGGTTTCTCCTTAAACTTCTTTAGAATCTGGAGTCTTCTCTCACACTCTCTAAATTCATCTATCTTTTCAGCTCTCTCGCACCCAATGCATCTGCTTCCAAATTCTTATCTGGTCATATTTGACTAAAATTTTGCCATTTTGATTTTTAATTCTCTCCGAGTTCTCTGGATTCCCCAATTGAGCTCTAGGTTGCTCGAGTATGTTCTTGATTCGTTTTTGTTAGATGTTTCCTCAAATTTTATAGTTTAGGAAGAGAACTCTATGGTTTCTAAACTAATTGAGACCCAAAATGACAGTTATTGATTTGGATTTGAATTTCGTTTGGTATAAACAAACTTGATTTATGCCAAGTCATATATATAGCTTCTCCGGTGCAGACGTATTTGACTCGAAACTAAGATCAAACGGTTAAAATCTGAAACTAAGATCGAAAAGTATGACAAAATCACATATCCGCACCAAAAGGTTTGGTGCGGACGTCTGCACATGAGAAACTCTTTATATATATAACCCTTCCACTAAGAGCATATACAGAGGCGAGGCCCTGTAGCACGAGCAGAGGGGAGGGAGGCTGGCCCTGCAGCGGCGACCTCTCGTTGACCGAGCTAAAATGATTTTGCACGAGCAATCTTTGCTAGCTCGAGAGCACGAGCAGAGGGAAGAGCAGCACGAGCAGAGGGAGGAGGCGGGCACCGCTGCAGATGCTCTAAGGGATCCTTTTTTGACATATATAAGGTATTGAAGATTACACAAATTTTCTGATCACATATTAACATTTCCATTATGCAATATTTAGATGCATATATTTAGATAATCTCTGCAAAATTTTATCTAATTTGGTGATCGTTAAGGTTTTGAACTAACTGAAATCAATTAACGGATCAAATCTGAACCGTTCATGTTTTAACTTTTAATTCGTATTTTTGAGCACATTATCGATTACAAATTTAGATGAAATTTTGCAGAAGTGATCTACTCACATAGAACTAGATATTGAACGGTGAAGATGTGATTTTGTGATCAAAAAGTTGGTGTAAACCTCGGTCCCTCATATATGTCAAGAAAAGGGTGATCATTGAGCTGGATATATATATATATACCCAGCTCAGGTGCGGAAGTCAAATGCAGGATAAAACAGGACAAACAGACATGGTCCGTTAGATCTTAAATGAAATGATCTGTTAGATCACATGTATTTTATCCACTCGATCATTTCACTTATGATCTAACGAACCACGTCCGTTTGTCCCGTTTTATTCGGTATTTGACTCATATATATATATATAAATATATATATATATATATATATATTTTTTTTTTTGATGGGTTGGTTTTCATGTGTAGAGCTAATCTGTCTGTGCTTTATGTGATTGGGTGTGACTATTACTGCTATATATATACAATTACTTGCCAAAACTTACTTAGTTATGTGATTGCTAATCGATTTTCACTTGCTGATGAGTAAATAGAATTGGTTATTTTAGTTCTTTTATTAGTTTTTCGGTTAAT
The DNA here is from genome assembly GCA_951800085.1 of Comarum palustre. Taxonomy (NCBI): domain Eukaryota; kingdom Viridiplantae; phylum Streptophyta; class Magnoliopsida; order Rosales; family Rosaceae; genus Comarum; species Comarum palustre. Next base: position 12,945,111 of record OX637589.1, read on the forward strand.
ACTGACATTTGCATCCAATCTACATGTCATTTTCTTTTAATCAATCTTATGTTGATGAACAATAAAAGTACCTTATGAGCAAGCAATTTTTAGAGGAAATTTGCTTACTTATCATCACTCGGTCATCAACATAGCTATAGCTACCGTGAAGTAATAGGCTATTGTTTTGACAGATCTTCCATACTCTACCTACTTTAATCTGTCTTAAACCATTGTGTTTCTGGGTGTTGGTTAGGGACTTGAACTCTGCTGCCAATAGGCGATTGTTTGAATTCAAACGATTAAGTTTTCGAATAATTTTTTTATCAAAAGGAATTCATTTCATTAAAATTGGATAACATACATCACGGAGTTAATAATGGTCTCATTAAACCCAACAAGCATCGGCAAGAGTACCACACGTCCAAAAAAACAAGCATTGGCAAGAGTACCACACTCCATACCAACTAAGACAAAAATAAAATTAAGAGAATTACATAGTAGCACCCGACTAAATTTTAAAACACAAAAAACTCATTTTTAATAATATTTAGACAAATTAGGACAACATCCTAAGACCCAAAACCATTAATAACAAACCTGACTCGAATTCAACTACAAAATGACTAAAATGCCCTATTTTATAACCAAACACAAAAATACACCTTTTATCTTCTACCTCACCCACCACTATCACAAATCCCCACTCTTCTCTCTCAGATAGATCTCTTTCCCTTCTCACTTTGTAACCCTAAAATCTCACATCGCCTTCTTTTGTCTCGATCAGATCCACACACGCCCCCTCTCCAGATTTAGGGTTTCTGCCCCTCTCTATGTCCGATGTGGACGCCACGGCTTCCATCTCCAGAAGTCTAGCTGCTCCGCCCATGCTTACCCCGCCGATCGTCTCAAAAAATATGAAGGTACACAAGCTAAGCCAAGGAGCAAGGGAGCTGCTACTACTTAGGCTTGAGAGGATGAGGATTTCAAGTTTGATTATTTTGTTTTCGCTTTTGGTAGTTCTGGATTTTGTGAAATCGTTTTTGGATCAATGTTGCTTAATGGTTAAGACCGCTTTTGTTTTTTTAAAAGGAATTTGAGTAATTTGATATGTTGTTGTTGTTGTTGGATTGAGGTATTGATTGAATTATTTGAGGGTGTGCTGCTACTGCGTCGTCGTGGTGCTATTGCGCGTTGTGGTGTTGCACACGGTGCTATTGCGCGTTGTGGTGTTGCACACGGTGCTACTACGCGTTGTTGTTGCATGATGCTACTGCTCGGTGGTGTTACGTGGCGCTAATGTGCTATCCGGTCGGCAGTAACACCTTTAAACTCGGCAATAGCAACGCGTCACGTCAGCATCAAAGAATTTCTTGAAAAAAAATTACAATAGCGCCAACAGTAGCACTTTTTAACTCGGTAGTAGCACTTTTCAATTCGGGTAGTAGCACCTTTCAACTCGGCAGTAGAAGCGTGCCACGTTAGCAGAGAATTTAATATGTAGTGAAGGGTAATTTCTTAAAATATATAATGACAGATGACATGTGGACATCAATTTGTCTTAAAATTTCATTAAGGGTAATTTGGTAAAATATAGTGACAAATGACATGTGGACATCAACTTGTCCTAATTTGTTAATTTGTGTCTTTAAAAGTGTAAGATATTGTCTAGATTGTGTATTTGTAAATTAAAATTTGGTTGATAACTAAATTGTAGTTTATTAAATACACTTTGATAGAAATCCTTCTGCATGCCCGAACAGTGTTGGGCCCCTATTAGGCCTCGCTGCAATTCGCCAATTTATTTTTTTAAAATATATATATTTTTTCGGTGGGGTGGGGTTTGACGTTATCTGTTACCCTATTCTAATTCTAATTGACATAATTTAGATATAGAGACAGTTATTACGAGTTGGGTCAGTACATGCTGCATGTTTGGGTAAGTGTTTGAGGATGTGTTAATTTGAGAAGTCATGTTACGTTTTGATATAACTGACCGTGATTGAATTTGAAGTTATGATCCATTTGATTTGTTATTGCCTCAATTTTGAAACTTCATCAAAATTGTATATCTTCAATAGTTACAACATGCGTATACACAAAAGAGGAATACAATAATTTCTTTCCATTGAGTATTTATTATAGCATGAGTACTACAATTCGGATAAGGACTGAAACAGTTTCTTTGTATTATGTTTTACTTTTAAACCATTTATTTTTCTGTTATATCGGATTTTTGTATTTCTCTCTTTCTTTCAGGAAGATTATGTTTTTTATAAGGTTATAAAGAATTTGACATGAGAAATAATGATCTCATCGATCCTAATTCCTATTTTAAGTCTTCAATTATATGTCGGTAAATGTTAATTTTTATCATTGAAGATAAAGATGTTTTATATCATATTATTTTATATATATGAAAAATAATTGAAAAACCCTTTTGCACATGAAAAGCTTGTAAAAAGGCTAGTATAGTATAAAAATTGCAGACTACTTTCTGCTCCGATTTTGAACTTTTGTATTCACCGTCTGTTGGAATCTATTGGAGAAACGATGCGGTCTGGCACGAGAAAACCACCGTATTCATGAAGGAAATAGTATCTCTTCATGTCATCCTCACCACAACAGTATTCGAAATACAAAGATATGACCAAGTATCTTCGTCCCGTCCTGGTTCAAAACATGGTGTGCTCTGCTGTGTACCGAAAATAAGGCGTATCGATATTCTGTGTCCACATGAGGGCTAATCATTCTTTTCCATCAAGCGAGCAAAAAACTGAAAAGCTCTCCAGGTTGTTTCAATTCTGCTTGGCAATTCAACAGGGGATCACATTCTTTGATAGACTACAACTTCTATATAACTATACAATCATATATAAACTCAAATTTAATCATCTAATAACTTATGCTAGAAGAAAAAAATTCTGAACACTGCAGAGGTTCTCATTCTCTCCCACTTGGAAATTATATAGGCTCCAGTGCCATCAATTTCCCCATAGGTTCACTGCCACAGTTGATGAAGACTACAGAGCAAAATATCCCCCAGCAAACCGTTACACCAAAGAAACAAGGAACTGCACATCAATTCTTCATGGACCAATTGATCAATGTGATCCTGTTACTTTTGGTCAGTCTTCACTAATTACTCAGTACACCACAGAGATACTTATCATACTTCCCTTTTCGACTCGAGAGTATCATCTTCAAATCCAAGTGTGAGTCTATAACATGGTGCAGAACCCTCTCACGTCTCAACGTACATTTCTCAACCCAATTACTCAATGCACTATATATTTACTATTACAAGTGCATATACCTTCTAGGTGTACGTTACTCAAGTCATGTTCTATCCAAAACCTATATTGTCATTACAAACTGTAAGTACTTAATCTAAACCCTGAACCTCTCCAAAGACTCAAACTTCCAATAAACAAAGCCATATGTGACAAGCCTTTCCATCGGCACCTAACTCAAACATTTTCATCTATTTGTAGACAGATTAGCACGACAATGAACAGGCATTTCCTACAATAGTTCAGTAAGAGCACACATCCTAATTCAGTTACAAGAAAACTTACTCCTAAATCTATATGACACAAATGAATACTAAACTCGGCGGAGGAAGCAAGTGTATGTGGTCTTTTAGCTCTCATTCCTACTAACCGCTATAAACACATCACTAATTCTCTGCAACTCCCTTCTTAATCAATGCACCGGGCAACTAATGCCCTCAATGCATCCTATACAACGCCAACTGTCCTATACACACATCACAAGTTCTCTGCAACACCCTTCTTCTTAATCGATGCACCGGGCAACTAATGCCCTCAATGCATCCTATACAACACCAACTGTCCTATAAACACATCACTAGTTCTCTGCAACACCCTTCTTCTTAATCGATGCACCGGGCAACTAATGCCCTCAATGCATCCTATACAACACCAACCGTCCTATACACGCATCGCAGCACACATTACTCTATCCTCTAACTCCTCCCCAAGAATCACAATCAATTTTCAACATTTTATTTCCACAATCATAATTATTGCAAAACAACAACACTTATCAAAATCTCAAAATGTAATCAAACAGTAACCACCATTCGAATTGCACAATTAAAAATCTCTACAAATCCAATTCCTTACTCAAATAGAAGAAACCAGAGACTTCTTCATCTTAATCTTCCTCACTTGCGGCGGCGCCGGGCTGCAATTCAATCCACACCCGCACTGCGGACACTCGTAGAAATTATCAATCGGAAACGAGGCCGACGCGATCCCCACCGAGAAGTCCAGGTCGTCGCCGCTGCGTGAAACCTCGACGATATTGAGCCACAGGAACAAGACCTTGACGCTGACTCCGGTCAGGTCCTTGAGCCTGTTGTTGGAGATGGTGCCGGTGATGGTGGACTTGTACTTGAGCTGGTACGAGCCTTCGAGCGAGAAGCTGCACGCGCCGTCGAAGTAGGCGGCGAACTTGCCGTTGCTCCGTTCAAGGTCGTAGCCGGTGACGCCCTTAGGGAGAATTCCCATCGGGAAGTTGAAGTCCTGCATGACGTCGTAGACTGAACGAGTGTCGTCACCGGCGGCGGATAGGGAGAAGGGTGATAGGAGGAGGAGGACGGCCAGAATGGCCGGGAGAGACATGGTTTTTCGTCGACGGAGAAATCTGTTGGGAATTTTCTTAATTTTTTGGGGAATTTTCCGGGAAATACAATTACGAGAGTTGGTTGGAGTTGACTGACAGCGAGGGAGGACAGAACGATGTTAGTCATTGATACGGTGACGTTTTGGGGAATTAGATAGATTACGACGTGGTTTAATCTCAGGAAAACACTTGTGGCCAACCACAATTCGAGGTTTGCCGCAAATTAGGAACAAGACTAGTAATGACGAAATAACTGGTAAAATGTTGTAAAATTCAGTGATTTTTACCTAATTGTCCCTATTTGATCTTAGAGCCATTCTCATTTTATTGGTATTTATTGAGAGAAAAATTGATACAATGAAAACCTTATCTTATTCATTCATGAAAATCCTTTATATAGGGGCAAAGTTATAGTGATACAAGAAAACATATGAAGATATCCTCTTATAATTAGAGAACATAACTTCTGTGTATTCAGTATAGACCAAGACACACACACAAGTCATATATCTTAAGACACTTTCACATGTGTCGCGCGTCATCATGTCGAATGGTGCATGCGATGTTTCCTCATCAAAACTTTGTCAAGTAGCAAAACCATGTAGGAAAAACCAAACATTTGTCAAAGGACAAAAGAGTACAACACACCAACTTATTGAGAATTTCATTATGTGAGGCTCTCACTGATGAATAACTTAGTCACAAAGACTTGACAATTTATACATTCCAATATTTTTCATATGTTTCTTGAGAATGGCTTGAAGTTTCAACAAATGTGGTAGCGGCGATGCCGAGAGCATAGGGGAAGTCGTGCTCCTTGGTTGTGGTGGGTGCAGCTAGGTGCATAAATATGCATAGTATTCAGCAGCTGGTGCACAGTGTTCGGTAGCTGGTGCATAGTGTTCGGTAGCTGGTGCATAACGTTCAGCAGCTCGGTCCCGAGACCGGCTATTGTTAAGATCATTAGGGACAACACACTCATTTGCGGCTATTCTTGAACCTTAAGTGGTGCATGCAATGTTGTCTCGTTAAAAACATTGTTAAACAAAAATCAAGTGGGACAAAAAACTTAGTCTAAGAAAAAAAAGAACACAACATGGTTGACACATTACAGCTGTATCCTTCATATTTAACAATGACATGTATATGTTAGACCCCCCTCAAGTCTGTATGTCCCATTGATTATGACATCAATCATAAGGTAATCACGGAAGTGTCGATAACTTGATATATTAATTCTCTTTAATCATGTCTTCAAATGTGGCATTAGACACTGATTAATTAAATTATGTCACATTATACTCAATTCAGATATTTCACACATTGATCATGAGGAGAAAGTCACCTGAGAACTTAAAACATAAGTTCACGCAGATATTCAGATTCTTGCGCAGCATGAATTTCAAGGACTAAATCAAATCTAACTTCTGAGAATCCGATTTGTCAAAATAGTCAGCCAACTTCAAAAGAGCTTTATGGATATATCTTGATGAACTAGAAAGTGTGTGACCTATTGTTGGAAAGATTCTTACTTTACGAGAATGGTCAGAACTCGCTCAATATGATACGTGTGATCAAATGGTTAGTGTCCCTCTAAAGTAGACACATAAAAATTTAAAAAAGAACCAATTTCACCGTTTTCCCGTGAGTGAGCGTTCATGTAGATCCTGTGGAACTTGACCTAGGAAACTTAGCAGATTTTGTTGATTTTTCTTAGATTCATCTTTACTCATGCATAGCAGCGATGACATACGTAGCATCCATTCTATCATGTCATTGTCTACATAAGGATTAAATAAGCTCAAATACACTTAAGTATTCAAGGGATGTCCTTATGTCATTCCATTGGCATTATGTAAGCGCAAAGCTACACTTTGCTTTTCAACGAATGAGATGTTAAGTCTTTCTTTATCATATCTTTTTAGACGAAACGAATCACTCTCTTTTAGAATAAAAACTTTGACTAATCATGAGAGTATATGTAGGCCTCAATCTCATTAGTGCGCCAAAACCGATTGGTGGAAAAATACCATCAACACACAATTATCGACTTATTACGAGACCGTGTCTTTCCCAAGATCTTTTTCATTCTATCATCGAATATTTAATACATATTGGCACCTCTTTATCATCAAGAGTATGTATATCCGAAATCAACACGCAAGAGCATTATTTACCATATCTCTTCCAAATCAAGAAGTTACTTAGTATGTGTTCCAACCTCTTACAAACACATACTTCACTCGATTTGGGCGAATAAAGTCTCTTCAAGACCTTCATGCATATCTCTGATCTCATACTATGACCACATTCATAGGCTACACGTTCAGTTATTCAGAAACTATCAAACTGACAAAGTAGTGGAGTTTAATGACATCCATTACGAAATAATATCTCATCCTAGTCGATCTCGAAGCGTATTTAGTGAAAGATCTTGTGCCATACGGTGAGCCTAAACTTTTGTTCTCACTACGCTATCTAACAAAGACATATTTGATAGGATTTACACTTGCGATGTCGGCATCACCTACCCAAGAACTTATCTATTTGTTCTGGATCACATCTTTCCATTAGGCCAATCAACTATATTCATCAACAAAGTACAGTTTGATTGACTCATCATTCCACGTCCTCATGTACACTAGTGTAATACTTGTAGAGATCTCTATATAGATTGGATTTGACATTGAGGCGTCCCCAACTATAATCACAATTCAGGCTCCATGAGACGGATATGAGTATCATTGATCAATGGATCATGTTGTGCCAAACTCATTTTCTCTCTTGAGCGAGTAAGTATCGAACCTAAGGGCCCCACTCTAACCTTTGGAGAGCCACAAGGCATGTGACACCATGTTGTCACATTATAACATCACCACCCATGGTGATGGCGTCAAGACCACCCATAGGACATCAATCATTACAGACATATATGCAGCATTGATATAGTCACTTGTAGTACATTAAACATTTGGGATCAAGTTGAAACTTAGTGGTGACAAACTACGACGACTTACGTCGTTCCACTTGAATACTAGTGTTTGAGCCCAATTAATATTGGGTCCGGAGCTAATTAATTAAAAGTTTTTGGCAGTGTTTGGGCCAATACCAATGACCCAAAATATTTTTTTTAGGTTTCGACTTGTGGTAATAGAAGTAGGTGAGACGATGTCCTACGTGGACAATGTTATCTCGCGTGTATCAACAGGACTCTGGTGGACAATGTCGTCTCGCGTGTATCAACATGACTCATGTGATTGAGTCTGCGTCAAAGACTAGTAAGTTTTCGATAAGCGACAGGTCAATACCAATGACCTATGCGAATTCCACTTGTGACTGGAACCGTGTTGTCCAATTGCTTTGTTTCCAAGTCAAAACTAAACATTGTGCAGCTATAGTGATAGAAACCTACTTAGATTTGTTAGTTTGCATCCTTATCGAATTATTATTCGAATCAGTATATAAGAGGGCTCGGGGATCAGACTACACAATCATTCAGCTACAAACAAAATACAAACCCACCTAGTCGAACAAACTTGAAGTTAAAGTCTTACGCCTTAGGAAGATCAAAACGGTTCCCCGGAATCATCCTCGGTGCGCGCCCCTAAGCAGTGTTCCACTCCATTTCCTAATGAAAGTGTTACTCACGTAACGTAAGTATCGATAAGAGTAGTAGACTACTCGTAAATATTTTCTCTAAGGTGACACCGGTGACCTATATTCGTTTGAAGCGAAGTACAGGTGGCGCACACCACTATTATTTCACTAATCTCTACATTTCGCACCCGTGCGGTGCCACACTCGCACATTCTTTAATTTTAGTGTAATTTACTTTCTGCATGTTAATTTTTACATTTGTACTATCTTCTATCTAGCTAGAAGCGAGGCCAAAACATTGGCACGCCCGGTGGGACAAGGAGTAGTCTGTCTTTCTTTACTTGCATCATTGGGAAGTCGGGTGGTTCGACATACAACAAGCCGCGCGACAACTGTTCTAAGCACAAAATTTCGTAGTTCAAGCAACACAATAGTGCGGCTTATTGAGCTTTAAACTTTGAGTGAGTGTTGGAGAAATTTTTCAATCCGCTTTACCAACCTGAGATGACTGGACTGCACGGTAGCCCCGTCTTCAACACAGTTGGTACACACATGAATGCTGAAAGTCTCACTTAGAGGGTGACTGACCTAAGGGCAGCCCATAAGGCCACCCTCTCTAGAGTTGCCGCGCTAGAGAACGTCAGGAGAAATGAGACGCTCAATAACGATGATATCGACATCCTCAACAAAAGAGTCAATGCGTTGGTTGAAACATGAGAGTCTATTGACTCTGTCATCGCGAAAGTCAATAGCCTCGCTGATATTGATGCGAAAATTGACGCCCTCACAAGGAAAGTGGACAGTCCCACAAACCAGTTCAAGACCGAGGTAGATACTCCCGCTGCAGGACAAGTGGCTTTCAAACAACTCCAAAAAGATTTTGGCTCTGCTATTGGTGAACATATCAAAGGTAAATGAATAATCGAAGGAGCACTCGAACGCTTTGAGGAAACCCTTAAAGTTCACCAAACCCGCCTCGATGTGCAGGTTGAGATTTTGAAGAAGCAGCAAGATGCTTCTTTCTTTGGAAGCAAGAACAACCAGGATCGGCTAGCCGAGTTCTAGGACGAGGTCAAGAATAGGCGGGAAACCACAGACTTGAGGCTTCTATATCTTGAAGAGAAGGTTCATGCTCAACCTCAGAAGAATGATGCGATAGACTTTCCGTATGGGCAACGTTGTAGATAGGGCTCCAAAGTATATCCCGCCTAATGCTCGTTCACGGGCTCATCCTAAGATGGGAGCTCAGAAGGCCCCTTAATTTGGCATGATCCCCAATGAAACGAAAAGGCTTTTTTCCACACACCTTCCAGGGGCTCCCACCCAAACACGACATAGAAAGAAACTGTTAGACTCTTCTCTGGTGCTAGGGCACAGGATGACCCAGTTCTAACCTTGACTAGTCCTCCTCCTCAAAATAGGACCTTGGCGAGAAGCTTTCCACATTGGACGACGGTGCAGATTTTTCTCTAGTAACAATGGCAGATTTACGCCATCTCATATCTAGAATAGTAAATGAGCAGACCGAACGAGGCGACGCGAACTTACACTATTGCGCCTCTTACCCAAACAGTGTGGAGCAATACCATTACCCTCAAGGGTTCAAAAATATCATACTTACGACCTTCTCTGGGAAAACCAAGGAGGATGCGGCGACGCATATCGTCTGGTCCAAGGTCCAGTGCGGTTAATATGGGAACAATGACATCCTAAAGTTGAAGCTCTTTAGGACGTCCTTATTTGGAGCAGCTTTCAATGGGTATTCAAGACTAAAACCTGGTTCGGTGGCTGATTGGCCAACCATAGAGAGGTTGTTCCAAGAAACTTATGGTACCATCAAACCTAAAGTAGGCCTGGATTTCCTCACTGAAATGCTCCAACAGTGCATGGAGGCAGGTGTTACTTTCTTGTAGCAATTTAAGATCCAGCAGGCGATGCATGACTATCTCTTGCCTGAGCAGGAGGCCATTAAGCTCGCCATTAGGGGACTTGACCATTGTCAACATATGAAACACCATGGGGAACGCTTCTCCCATCAACAAGATTGGAAGTTATGAGCTGATCTTGAATGAAGTGGACGAGAAGAGTAATGCCTCTAAAGAAACCTACGTCCCTAGAAAAAGCCAAACAGTTGAGGCACTGGCATTGCAAGGTCCGATGTAAAATCACTATTACCAAGGGTATGACGACGCGCTCACCAACCCAGAACAGGGCGACATAGGCGCAGTCGAACTCATAGGCAAGTCGGCTGCTCATAAGTTCAAAAATTTGAAGGCGGTGCGAGAGCCTATCACAGTACAGTCCTTTGCATGGACCAATCCTAAGCATGAGGATTATACATATGATGCCAAGAATGCCCATATGGTCTTAAATGACTTGATCGAGGACAAAACATTGGCTGAACGTTGAACCCTTGCAGAGCCTGCTCCGTTTGGATCATTGGTGGAGATCAGCGAAATTGGTGGAAATAGATTTGGAGCCAAAGGTCCAACACTCACAATGGGCATGCTGGGACCTGAAATGGACATAGGGAGAAAGCCTGAAGAGACCGGTACTCCGACTTCTACGTCGTTATAGAGTGCTTTAGCTAGTTTGTTCCACTTGTCCGTAAGCTTATTGGCTCCACCACAAAAAATAAACTTATTCAACCACTACTCAAGGAAAACAATTCTCCATTCGTGTTGAGATGTATGGTTGATAAAGCATGTTCGCAAAACTTGGAATGAGGACTTCAGTGGCTTGCGTATGTCGGGGTTGCTGTTGTGCTCAAAAGTAGTGCTGACAAAGTCCCTGGGGACATTGGGCCGGCTGTGAATATGTAGACCGGTGATGGCGAGAACGTCCAGGAGCGTGATACTCACCTTCCTAAAAGGGAAGTTAAAGGCGTTGGTGGCGTTGTTCCATAGGCATGCCGCACTTAGGATGCCTGATCTGTTGAAGGGGGCAGCGAGAAGCTCAAAGCAATCGCTTTCGCGAAACCCTTTACTTCTCAACCAAGCCACGACTCACTAAAAACTGTGAATTTGGTTTCCTTTTATCACAAGTATGAATTTGGTGCAATTGATTAGCTTATGATAATTCTCAGATTCACAGAGAAATCAGATAAGCAACACTAGTGATTTAAATAAACCCATTTCACTCATTTAAATCGGTTACAATGCCTACATTAGTTCCCAATGACAGTCGGATCCAACATAATTTGAAAACTAATGCTTAAGCAGAGGACACTAGTGACTGATCATCAGACTTGATCTTCCTTCCATCCACATTGACACAATCAAACCCACATCCGCACGTCGGACTCTCCACAAAATTAGTGACGGCAAAGTCCGCAGAGGCGACACCAACAGAGAACTCGATCTCATCGTTGTCTCGAACCACTGTGACAATGCTCAACCATAGGAACAGCACTTTGACCTTGATACCACTCAAGCTCGAGATCTTGTCTTTGGTGATCACACCCGTTATAGTGGACTTGTACTTGAGCTCGTATGAATCAATTGAAAAGGTACAGGAGCCATTCAAGTAGACTGAGAATTCACCTGTGGAACTGTCTAGTTCGTAGCTTAGCACGCCTTTGGGAAGAATGCCAACTGGGAAGTCATACTCTTCGAGGGCTTCGTACGCTGTCAACTCGTCCTTGACAGAAGCAGATGGTGTTGACATTGAGGAGACCAGAAAGAAGAGTGTTAGGCATAGTACTGTTGCCATTAGAGAGATGAGTTTTGATTGGAAATGAAAACCTGTTTCTGTGCTATTTAGAAGCAGAACTTATTGGTTTGCTGAAGCCCTGACTGTTAGGTACGTTGTTGGTTCTGTGCACACACCCTAATGTTAGATGGGATAAATATAAGATAGAAGAAGCATATTCCATTTTATACGATCGGATGCATACATATTGCATGATATGATCAAAGATAAATATTGCAGAATAGGGAAGTGACATCTGATTAAACAGAAAATTAAGACTCATCACTAAAACTGTTGCAAGGCCGGCCATGAAGGTTGCCGATTGTGGCCACAGCCTCAGGCCAGAGATTCTATACTGCATTACATAAGTGACAAACTATAGCAATATACAGAAATGTAACTTTTTATCGGCAAAACACTCACTGTGGTCAGTAACGACTGGCATGAGGGCAGGACAGCGCACAACTGGTTAAAATCAAATCCACACCCACAGTGAGGACACTCATCGAAGTTGTTGGCTGGAAAATTAGCGGAAGCAATTCCCACAGAGAACTGCAGGTCATTGCCAACATGAACCACTTCGACAATGCTGAGCCAGAAGAACACCTTGACACTGACGCCCTGCAGATCACTGAGCCTGCCTTCGGACAAAACACCAGATATGGTGGACTTGTGGTCAAGCTGGTATGAATTCTCGACGGAGAAGTTGCAAGTTCCATTCGAATAGACCGAGAAATACCCGGTTTCTGTGTTCAAGTCGTAGCCTGTAACACCTATGGGAAGAATACCGATTGGGAAGTCATATTGTTGAATTACTTCATAGGCTGATGGCTCGCCTGCCTCACAGTAGGCAAAGGATGACAGAATGAGGAGGAAGGAAAACATTATCAATGAAGATGTGGAGTTCGCCCAGAAAAGGAACCGATTTCAATCCGGTAGTTCCAGATTTGAGATGGGTAGAACATGGAGACAAAGCAATAGGGAAAGTATGTATTGATCTAAGGGACCTTGATCAGTTGCAGTGATCGAGTACTTATGCATCTCAGGCAGCTAGATTGAAAGGGACAATAACATTTTATCACAATCCTCATCAATGGTTTTAATTGCATTGGAATCTATCTCTTCTCATTTGAGTCTGGACATTCTGAATGATTGGACATATCTCCTCATCAGATGACATTTTAGACTACTGGGCAAAAATTCATGGTTTACCAAATAATGCTTGAAACAGTCACCTAAAAGCTTAACACCATAGTTTGGGCACCCATGGGGATCACAATGGTAACATCTTTGGAGGACGCATGAGTAGAGGACTATATCATGGAAAGGAAAATTGGAACTCAAGATCTTTGAAATGTAAGAGGATCAACATGTAAGTAACCATTAGGAGTTGGGACAACAAAAATTCCAACTACAATGTCATGGCTAGATCAAACTAAGAGAAAGGCTTTCCATGGGATTTTTCAGTTTTCTTGTAAGCTTAGTCCTAGCAGTAATTTTGTGCACAAGGAAAAGAATGTTGAACATAAAAGATTAAAAGAAGAAAAGGAAAAGAAAAATCTAGATTTTTGTAAAATATTAATAGTCAGCATTGCCATACACAGCTGACTCATTAGAAGGCAATTGTGAATCTCTATCCAGAACCTGGCACACCTAATTTGACAAATATTCAATCAGTGTTTGAATATGAATATGCCAAATACAGCTAATTGGGGGTTATTAGGAGAAAACCTGTTGGGAAAATGCTTATTTGTAAAACACTTGTAAATCTCTAAAATCCCAACTTGTATATCACACCAAAGCAGTTTTCCAATACAAACACACCAAAGCAAGTTGGTGATGGTCTTAGAAACAGTGAACTGCAAACAGTGAATCGACCAAAAAAAGAAATCTAAGATAAAGAATAGCATCGACACACTAGTTTCAGTTGCAAAAATGGTAAAATAAATTACTAGCAGGTGAATTCAAGGGAATGAACGCATAGATAAAGACCGATTGGTAAAAACCTTAATAACATTCGGGTATATAAATATTCATCGCGGTCCTAAATATGTTAGCCAGTATAAATAATCACCTATTTCTGGAAACAAAGATTAAAAAAGACAAACCCTTGAAACTTACAAAGACGGTTGGATGCCAATTGTTTTCCTGACTAACTTTTAAAGTTATCACCCTTTGCAGGATCTTCTAAATGGTGAAAACACACGTCCTATGCCCTCTGCAAAGAATAAGTACCAGGAACAAATTTTGACATAAGACAGATGATTCAACAGCAATAACCCTGATTTTTCATCTTATATTTCCAAAGTAAATAATCATGTAACAAAGTAAATAACCCTGACAGTTGAATTAGAAAAGATCCAACGGAAAGGCAAGTAATATGGTTCAGAAAGGAATTGTGTAACAGAAACACCATTGAGCGGCTACAAGATATAGAAGACAACAGACTAGTACTGACACTTATGGCCTTATGGGATACCAGCCTAAAGGCATTCATATAAGAAAGCCAGCAAGCTCTGCTGTTGACTTCTCAGTTCTCAGATGTTGATATGTACAATTAAACTTCCATTCTCTTTCAAGACAAGCTTAGTGGGCGGTTGCAAGAAGTTTATTATGTAAATGAAATTTAAAGAATAAATGCAAAATGCTGAAAAGGCTCAGAGAAACCATCAATACAATAACAAATCAGGAACTATGAAACTGATACATACATAATATTCTATGGAAATCAACATATTCAGTAGGCAAGAATTGGCACAAGGGGAAAACAAGTGAACAGTAAACACACTATGAAGTAATTTCAATCACAATCAACATAGGCATTTGTGGGCAATGATCATACATACAGCTATAAAACATATTAACTCACATCCTTCAGTCTTTTTATCAACGAATCTAGAGATTTTTTCTTCGGGTTCTGCCTGCTTCCCCGGCTCCCAAAAGTTCCAAATAGCCGATCTGAAGAATCTCTCAATTTTTCTGAAATAATCACTACTTTTCTATAATCCAAGTTATTGTAACTCCTTTCCCTGATTACAGGATTGAGAAAAGTCTCTGGATTGTTGCTTAAGAGTAAATTAACTAACTGCCTCGACTCAGCAAGTGCTGATTTCAACTGATTTGCATCTTCCTCTGATAGTAAAGGTGCTTGATTATCTGCAAATGATTCCAATATCCGAATATCCACATCAATGCTCATAATTGCATTTACCGTAAACCTCTTAACAGTGTCCCCAAGTAAAGCCCCAACTATCTTCTCTGATATGTGAGAAAGGACATCTTGTATAACTCGTTTAAGAACCTTTGGTGGCAATATCTGCTGCTCAGTGGAAACCAGAGTTTCCAAATAAATGATCACCTCATTGACATATTCATTCCCATTCTGCAGAGTCTCATCAGCCATCCAGTTCACTTGGTCCATCAGTATCATGAACCCATCAACTTTTTGTTTGAGCAACCCCGAGAGTATGTCTTCGGCAGCATCGCGGGCTTTGCAGAGTGGAAACTGCCTCCTACCCCTCTCCACCATTCTCAAAGGAATGCCAGAAAGCTGAGCAGCATGTCTGAAGAAGAAATCACATGCTCTCTCCATGACAGCCATATTAGCAGCCACCTGCATGGCGTGAGCGACCGCGTTGATAGATGTATTGATAAGCTTCACGAGAGCGCCATCCAAATCCTCGCTTAACAGCCGATCCAAATACTTCTTCACAACCTCAAAGAAATCAAGCTGCCCACCATAGGACATGAAACTCACAGAATCCTCAATAAAAGACCGCACAATGCGGCAACAATCAGGCACCGTAGAGCTAAAGGGTGCAACATAAGGAAAAGCCGGCGTGATATCAGAAGTCTGTATCTGAAACGAAAGCACATTCATGGAATACTCATACTCTTTCTTCATCAACATCTGGTCAAACTTATCCGCAGAAAGCGCCTCCGTAATCTGCTTTCTACAATCCGACAACAACAACTCATGGTACTTATCCCTATGCTTGCTCAACACATCAAGCAAAGGATCAACCAAATATCCATACCTCCGCAAAGTCACACCTAACAAGCTCACATAGTCCTTAATAAACAACAAATGATTAGCAGTCTGCATTCTCGAAAATTGATCCTCTAAAACTGAACACATTTTACTCACAGCAGTCTCCCAAAGATTCTCAACCTCCAATTTCGATATCAAACCCCCTCCGGTCCTCACAACTCTATCTTCCACTATAAAAAATCCGGCAATTTGCGCAAAGAAAGTCTGGTGAGACTCTAGAAACGGTGTCATAGAAGATACCTGAAAATCCGAAGTGAGCTGAAGCTTTCGATTTTCGAAGTAATACTGCTTGAACCGGTCCTCAACTCCCAGAGTCTGGTGTATATGATAAGCTCTATACAATGGAGTCAAATCAACACCTTCGCCATTGCTATTATCATCTCCAACCGGATCTTCATCCTCCTCCTCCAAAGCATACACACAGTCTCGGAGGCTCAGCCTGCTCTGCTCCTCAGCTTGGCGCTGCTTGATCCTCAGATCCTCCTCTCTCTGCCTCGCCGACGAGGCTTGACCGATCGCCAACTGACCTAAATTCCGGCAAACAACTCGGATCTCGACGAGCCAGTCGTTGAAATCCTTCATCACCTTGCGCTCGATGTAGCACCGAATCTCCGGAATCTTCTTCTCCAGCATCCGCTTGATCGAAGACGACGGCGTTTTGTCCAGGAAGACGCACTCGATTGTGTCCACGCACTTGAGCGCCATGTAGAAGTTGCCTCGGGAGAGGTGGTAGTTGGATCGGGAGCAAAGCCCCATGAGCCGGACGCAGCTCCGGACCGACTGCAGCGCCAGGTTGACGTTGCGGCACACGTTTCGAGCCTCCACGAAGGCGTCGAGTGACGTCAGCAGGGGGAGACCGACGGATTGGAGCTTGGCGTTGGATTCGGAGAGGGAGGACTTGAGGGAGTCGACGTCGGAGAGGAGAGATCGGAGGTCGTCGACGGCTTGGATGAAGTCCTGGTAGTGAGCGCGGCAGACTTCTTCGATTTCAGACTCTTTGGAGCGGGAGAAGTGGCGGAGGTGGAGGAGGAGGGTTTCGGGCTTGCCAGAGGCGAAGGCTTTGCGGACGAAGGGGCCGACGTCCTCGCCGTTGGAGATGGCGGAGGAGAGGAGGAGTTGGTCGAGTTTCTCGGCCGAGTCCACGTTATCGGAGGCCGCCGCCGGGGTTATTTTACGGCGGGATTTGGTGGAGCTCATCGTGGGAGTGTAGGCCATATTGGGCGGAGGAGAGGATTTAGGGGAGAGAGGAGAGGGTAGTTATTTGGACAGGTGGGTGAGAACGAGGAGGAGGAGTTATTGTTTGACGTAAATGCCCATGGAAAACTTGCGGAGATGTGTAAGAATGAAGGGATAAGTTCAGCAGCGCGGTGAGAACGGAGATTTGTCTGAGGTCGACGACTTACGGTAGTTTAGCTGGCAAATTTATTTCTTTTCAATATATTGATATATACGGTGGAGAATTTTAATAGAATTATAACCGATACAACCTTAAACTTAAAAGATTAAATGAGAAAAAAGAAAATGAAAAGAGATTCATATTTCATGGATCTGATGAAAATAGTAGATTATAAGATCTTGATCATTACACTAGTAGATGATAGATGAAAATAGGATCACAACGACGATAGATGGTGTAACTTACACTAGTAGATGATAGATAGCAATAGGATCATAATGATACATGATGTAATAGTTGTCTACTTAAGTGGACTGTAGTAGATAATAGATCTAGGGTATGGAGTTGATCTAACAAGTCCTCCCCTTGAGAACAAGCTTGTCCTCAAGCTTGAGAATTTTGAAATTTTCAGTAACTCTGCTGTCTGTGGAGCTCATCTATGGAGGTAGTGGCGGTAGCTACAATATATGTGAGTCCACTTGTCATTGTTGAATTAGGGATTCCAACAACAGGCTTGTCACGATTGTGAAAGACGTTCTCAGGTTCCTTGACTGCTGCTCTGTTGTTGTACAAGTCGTGAGGAAGAAAACTGAACCAGGAGATGGTAGTCCTCTCCGTCAGTGGCCTAAAACGCAGCGAAGGTCTTCCGATAAGTATAAACAGCCTCCTTGTACCCAGACACACATAAGTATGTGTCTCCAATGTTGTTGTCAACAGAAGGTACCTCAAGTGGTTTGTCATTAGAAATATCAGACATGCTTCCTAGAACAAGACTTGGAAGACTAGTTGCCAGGATATAACCATATGTATAGCAGCATGCTAAGAAACTGAGAAGCAATGCCTGGAGACCCTTATGAACACCAACAAGTATCTCTTCAGAGAAATCAGAAGATGAAGGCAAGGCTGAGAGGGCAACATCATCTAATACCAAGGTTCTAAAAGTCGTTAGTCGGTCGGCCGGGGACTAGCGAGTAGAGGAGTAGTCGGAAAGTACTCGGTTTTTAATTTTTAGATTTATTTTTATTTTTAAAACATATAATTAACTATAATTTTTTTAAAAAGTATTATAATGTCTAAAATAATAAAAATAGTCAATAAAATGCCGAGTTAGACCGATTTTTTTTCTTCAAGTTGGACCGACTACTCGACCGATTTTCTTCCGGCCGACTTTGTGCTCTGATTTCCTTAAAATCGTCTCGGATGGACGCCGACTAGCGAGTGCTCACCGAGTACTTGGCCGACTAGGCCTAGTTTTAGAACATTGTCTGATACACAAACACTAAGAGATAGCGCCTGAGACTGTCTTCCAAACACTGAAGCATAACTTCAACCACCCCATCATTCACTTTTTGGGGAGTTTTAGTGATATCAGCACACATCTTTTTCTTTGTAACCAAGCTTCTTCGGGTATCCATAATCCACATAAGCATCCAACAAAACTCACAATGGAAATAAAGTATAGTGGAGGGGCAAGACGAAGTGAGTCTGGCCCAGAAATAGAGGTAGAGAAGAGGTTAACGGGGAGCTGTTTGTAATAGTTGCAACAATCTCCAGAAGCTCCAAGTAGTGTGATTTTAGCTGCAACGATACTCTGCTACTTCCTTGTACGGCAGAGACTGCAAAATCATCATTTCCTAAAGGTTGAAATTCAAATTCTGTGTCTTTATGTGCCACTGTTCTCCAAAATCTATCACCAACTGTAATCTTTAACCAAGTCACAAGAACGTCAGGAAAAATGGTATCACATCTTCTTCGAAATCTGGCAATGTATGAGAGTTACTTACCAACCAGCAATACAAACTCTATGTAGGAGAACAGTCCCTCAGGGCGTCTCTATTGAGACTCCGCAGTAGATGGCTTGAATTCACAAAAGCTGCATTGCAAACAATTTTGAGTGATACAAGGGGGTAAAGAAGAGTTCTTGTTGTATTAAAATATCCAACCTTTAAAAATGCCACTCAACAACCGTGGGCAATGATTGATGACTGAAGTTACCAGAAAACCTCCAGCACTATATCCTAAAGCATCAAGCATTTTGGCATGGACCATGTTAGCTCGTGCTCAAATTTTTGTGACCTCAAACTCTCAAAGCATGCAAGTATGAATACAAGTGAAGCTTAACAATAACAATGGCCTCTGAAGGTGAATCAGAATAATCAATTCTGTGCATAATTGACCATGCATAACTGAAGGTAGTGATGATGGTTGTGTGGGGCGGCAACTGATATATAGTTGTGCCTTCTGTGTAGGTTTCCACAACCTCAAGTGTCACTGCTAGCATGCTAGCAGACTTGTCACCGTGCACTCCAAGATTTGATAATAAAATATCCATCTTTTTAGCCAAATTGTTATCATAGTAGGCACAATGAATGATTGGCACAATGTCAAGTACCAGTTCCATGATCATTTTCAAACATTGATTATGATGTCCAGGGCTCATATATCTGGGCACTACTACAACATGAAATCCGGTTGGAGAGTCACTTAGTTTCACAGAAACGACTCCACTTAAGGGTCCAGATGAGTTGGCTTGGGCAATGAGATCAATGAGTTGAACAAAACAGATAGAGATATGACATAGCAGAGATAGCCCCATCTGTTGCGTAACAAAGCGATGATAAGATCCAAATACTGCAGTCAAACTCTCATAGACTAGAACAATGTCCTCGACAACAGAACATTTGGAAGCAGTCAAATAAGTGGATAGTAAGTTTGGTAATTCAGTTGCACCTAACATCTGTATCACACTCCATTGAATATTCCCAATCCACACAGAAATAGGCCAAGTCACTTAGCACCTTCAACTTCATACTCATAGCCACTGGTTTTTGAGATAAGTGGTCCTCATCCCGCAACAATTGGGGAAAACGAGTTGGAGTCACAACTGCACTGTCTTCATGAACTCCAAGCATTTGGTATGCAGCCTTCATAGTTACCTTTTGCATAAAAGTAGGACACAAACCAAAAGTGGCAATACAGATTGTTGCAAGAACATGAGCCACAAGATTAGGCACTCCACTAGTCAATCCAAATAGAAGTTCCCGACCATGAAGTTCTTCAACTTTCATCACATGTACTGCAAAGTCCCAAGGGTGCACAATTATAGAGAAACTTCTGCATCTTTCAGCTGAATGGACCGTAACACCACATGTGATTGCATAGCCTTAACATACCTCCAATCCAAGTTAACAAAATCATTTCCATGTTGTTCCATCACAATTTCATTCGTCTCCGCAATCACAATAGAATCAAGCAAAGAAGACGTCAAGCTTCATTGGTGTATGGTAGAGGAGTTGGGTATGGTGGAGTAATGGAAGGGATCCATTGGTTTATGGTAGAGGGGTTGAGGGGACTGGGGTAGCTGTCGAAGTGCCTCAATCGTACAACAACTGTGCTGAATTCGGTCCTGAACTTTTTGCATACCCTCTTTGAAACCTTTGAAGAATTCAGCTATACCTTGCTGACAAACGTTGCTGATTTACTCTGCGGCGGGATGAGAAACAAAAGTAGGGATTGCAGGTGGCGACAAAAGTGGGTTAACAAGAGTAGGGGAGGGTGGGACGGAAGTGTTTCCCCTTAAACCGGCTGGGTATGATGGTAGAGGCGAATATGGAACCAGATAAGTTGGCTTGTCGAACTGGGTGTCGTTCGTCTTAGTGTTGCAGTAGTAGAAGCAGCCAGAAACACCACCTCTTACCAACTTCCATGGCGGGGGAGGTGGGATAATCATCCTCCTCGCCCACATGGATCGAAAATCTCTAATATACTTCATACCATCCTAGACTAAAGAGATTATATGAGAAAAAAAATGAAGGGAGATTTATTTTTTATTAATGGAGCTGATTTAAGAAATAAATATAGAATATATAGTGAGCTACTAACAGATAATGAGCTTAGCGTATAGTTGATCCTAACATATTTACATGGAGGTTTATTCCCATCGGGAACCTACATTAGGAAAGTATTTCATTTCTTTGATTAAAAATTGTTATATGCATTGAATGCTTTAGAGAAAATGATATTACGGTGTGTTAAAGAGCATGACTAACACAACACTTTTTGTATTAATTCTTAATTGTATCAAAAAAAATCATAAAATGTGAGAAGATAGAAAGAAATATATCCTCCAATTATGCTCAAGACACTTTACAACCCCCTACAAACAACCAACAACTCAACAACATTAGGCCCTAAACGTCCCTGAGATCTGTCCCCCATAGCTAACACCAGATCTCCCAAATGGTTCTCATGTCAACATTAACGCCATTATTACACACAAATACATCAGTATTCAGAACTAACATACCTAGACCATGAGGCTGCCATACCATACCACCTTGGCACCCCCGTTACTATTTTGCATCTAAGTGTTAGCTTGCACCGCCAAGAGTGTAGCGCCCTGAGAGGGAAAACTATAGTGGCTACGATTTTAAGCCAATAAGAAGTCAACACGTCTAAAAGACGTGCCAACAACTTATTAACCTAAAGTCGTAGGCTTTTTAATAAGTAAAATAAAATTTAAACTTTAAAACTTTGAATGGCACCACATGAAATTCTTAAAACATTCATCAGAGTTTTTTTAATTTCGCGGAAGGTGGTCAAATTAAAGGGGTTAATTAAAAACATTAGTGACAACAATAAAATATAAAACATGGTTAACATTTCAGGGTGACACCTTTATTGTATATGTCAAATGCTTTGGTAAATGACTCGAAAGGTAAAACAGGAAAAATGAGTACAACTTGGACCAAACATCGAGTAGAGAATGAGGCTCCACACACACAGTTCTCCCTATCTATCCCGTCACAGTACATAGTACCTGCAAACAACCTGTTGTAGGGGTGAGCGTCGTCCTCGCGTGCTCACATATAGGCCCATCAATGATAGGTTTGAAAACCATATATATATACATATAGATTTGAGCTCTTAATAAAACCATTTAGAAAATTCTTGGCACACAAAATCATCATTTTATATCTTTCGGGAAAACAGTGCAGTATGCTAAAACAGGGGCCAGAGCGCTCAATGAACAATACAGCCTGCAGGGCTTCACGAATCTCTGTGACCGAATCTCGGGTTTGTCTATACAGCAAACCGGGGCCAACTACCTATGCGTCTGAAGACGAATAGTAGCAAGAGTGTCCATTTACTGCTAATGCCCAACAAATCTCTCGTAACAGCACACCGCACTTACGTCTCGCTTAACTCTGTACGAGACGAGCGTAAGTGAGATAATTAAAATAAACACGGCATTGCCCTCCTGAGGTTCACGGTCATCGACACCGTGAGAGTGCTATATACTAGCTCCCGTCACTCTCAGGTCACGCACTGAAAATCAGAATCATAAACCGTAACTCAAAATCACTTATTCAAGGTCCCAAATTACCATAAATAAATGTCACTTATGATCGTGTTGTTTTTTCTACTACATAAAACACTGTTGAGATATCTATCTCACATCGAGAATATGAGATCTTGCTTGTGGGTTTATAAGAGTTTGAACTACTTTCTCCATTGTTAATTGGTTTTGGAGTTGAACTTCATACTACTTTATCATGGTATCAGAGTGGGTTACCTATGTACACGTGTGAAGCCCAAAGGTCACACGAACTCCACGACCACCCAAGTTGTTGTCCACGTGTTAGACTTAAAGTTCTTAGGTATTTTCCATTGATACACCCTCCGTCCCAAAGTACCATCGTCTTCTTGCAGTCACAGACTTCATTGCCTTTTCAATCTTTTGCATCTGTAAAATTTGTCTATCGATCAATTGAAACAATCAAATGAACACACAATTGAGAGAGAGGGAGGACATATATATGAGATAATTGGTCTGGTTCCTCACTGTCCCATTTTTTTTTCTAATTGGTCTGGTTCACTGGTTGGAATGTTGGATCTCAATGCATATGAGACAATCTCAGAATTCCCAAATGCTTGTAGTGAGTGATGATATTGGATATAATCGGAATATGGGCTTGTGGTTTATGAATCTGGCTTTGTGCATGCCTTGATATATTGTGTTGCTAACTTTGGGAGATAGTGGATGAAAGGCTGACAAGTGCAAAGGAAGAAGACAAAGGCTTGTTGTATTACGTTGCAATTCTGTTAAAATGATATGAACAATATTTAGGTTGTGAATTTGTTTTTCAAAAAGTCATGGTTGTCACCGAACACATTCTCCGGTTAAGAAGATGCAAAATACAATCTATTGTTTTTGTTTGTAAAATCCTTTTTCAAAAATAGTTTTGTAAAAACCCAATCGAACGAGCCCTTATCCAATTCTAACAACTTCTTCATTTTAAAGATTTCGACATTTATTATAACAAAAAAATATGGTATATCATAATTGATTATTACCCATAAAGATTGTATATTTTATTGTAACAATAAAATAATTAATAAAATATTTTATTTTTATAAACTTTTTGTTAGACCTCGTGAAAAATTAAATTTTAGATAAGGAAGGCGCTGCTGTAATTTTGGGAAAGAAATGCTTATTTTTCTTCTCAATCCTCATTTTAGGGAATGAGATGAGAAAGTGGACATAAAAAATGCTCAATATTCTACAAATTTGGTAAAATCAAGAAAATATGGAAGTTGTTAGGGTTGCAATCTATCTTATTTCGCTAAATTCCTTTTTCTTTTTTGGGGTCATTCTATAAAAAAAAGTTTCCAACACATCATAAATTTGAATTGGGCTTGGGTCCATACAATTCTCATACTTCTCTTTATCCAACCCATCAACGATTACAGATGACAAAAACTGAAATGAGTTCAACTGTAACCTAACCTATACTAGAAATCCAGATACATCTTCACAGTTAACCTTAAGAAGAAACCACCATTTTGAACACTACATGCCAAACTTACCAGCATATATATACATGCAAACCTCTATATTACATTGACAACAAGAAATAACCGACCTTATCATAGTTCCTGACAACGACACCATAACCATGACTCATCCTACGACACAACGACACTAAAACCAGAAAACCCTCGCTCAAAA
Source organism: Comarum palustre (assembly GCA_951800085.1). Classification (NCBI taxonomy): domain Eukaryota; kingdom Viridiplantae; phylum Streptophyta; class Magnoliopsida; order Rosales; family Rosaceae; genus Comarum; species Comarum palustre. The sequence continues at coordinate 12,969,486 of OX637589.1, forward strand.
AAGAGGGACAACAAAACACCAACCAAACCCCATACGCCCTCGCCCAAAAAGGGAGGGGGTACCCTCGCCCAAAGGGAGGGACAACAAACAACACCAAGAACAAAAAAACAAAACCAAGAAAAACTAAAACCTAAAATAACTAAATCTGCCACTATCATCCTCAACCGTCGTCGTTCTGCTAATCACCTCTACGGACAACCGCCATCGCCGTCCCTGCAAAGCCTCCCGGACCATCTAATTGTGTCGCCACCACAACATAGCCGCACCATCAAGCCAAGTCCATGAAACCTCAGAGCAAAACACGATCTTGTCGCCATTGATGTGGATAGCCATCAACACCTCCATTCAACACACACCACTAACAACTCAGGCCTTCGTTGAAACTTGAATTAGATCAAACCCAAAGGCTATTACGCTTGAGTGAACTAAGACCCGTCCGGCAGCATCCAAAAGATGCCACCGGACAAGAGTCGAGATCCTAGAGAGGGGTGTGCCATTCTTTGGGAGAGACTAGGGTTTTTTGTGGAGAGGTGTGCCGTTTTTCAGGAGGCTCTTGATTGTAACTTTTTATTTTATCAATAAAGACCAAAATTCTTCTATAAAAAGAATTGGGCTTGAGTCCCTCTATATATATATTTTCTTCCCGACGAAATGAAAACTAAAACACAAAATAACCTAAGCCCAAAAGCGTCCATAGCCCAACCCCTCGCCAACTCACCTCTTGTTTATAGCCTCACTCTCAATAAAACCCTAACAAAACACTTTCTCTGCCGCAAGTGAAGAAAGGAGCATCAAGCCGCAGCCGCTATGGTATCGTCTCCCTCCGAAACCCTAACTCCTCCCCCATATTCCCGTCCTCTCTCCTATAACCTCCTTCTCACCTCTTGTTCACTCATCGCAGGGTATCGATTTGGTCGCCGGCGGCAAGTCCAAGAACACCAGGCGCACATCGCCCAGGTCTCAGGATATCTACCTCAAGCTCACAGTCAAGGTATGCATGCTTCTCCCTTCAACGACGTCGTCTGTTGCTTTTGTTTTGCGACCGTTTCTGGTGTTTTACGATTCTGGATCTGTGTGTTTTTCAGCTTTATGACTTCATTCACCGAAGGACCAAGAGTCGTTTCAGCAAAGTGATTCGTCACAGGCTATGCATGAGCAAGGTCAACAAGGCCCCTCTCTCGCTGTCCCGATTGATTCGGTATATGCAGGGCCATGAGGGCCAGATTGCTGTGCTTGTTGGAACTGTTACCGACGATGTTCGCGTCGCAGATGTCCCAGCTCTCAAGGTCACTGCTCTCAGGTTCACCGAGAGGGCTAGGGCCAGGATTGAGAAGGCCGGTGGAGAGTGCTTGACTTTCGATCAGCTTGCTCTCAGGGCTCCGCTTGGGCAGAACACGGTAATTATGCTCTATCTCAGGCTCAAGTTTACTGCCGATTTTGCTTTTGTTGCTAGTTTTTGCGTTATGTTAACTTGTGCTGAACACTCTATTGAACATAACCGAAACTTAATGCAAAGTAATGTAGGTGTGATATTGGCATTTGTATGATGGAATTGAATGTTGTTGTGGTTTGTCTGGAGGGAGTTGGCTGTGTGATAGTAGTTAATTGTGTAGAACTTACTGTAAATTATGTTGTTGTTCAGTTCTCTGGTGTGTCATGTAAATTGTGTTTATTAGTTTTTTATATTATCTTTTCAAGAAGATGCATGATGATGTAGGATTTCTTTGATTGTTCAACCTCCTATGTTTTATATCTATCTGTGCACAATAAGCCGATGCTCTGGATGATTCAAAGGAAGGAAGCATGGTGATGTGCACATAAATTGGATAACAGGGTCCGCATGTCTGCTCTCTCTGATAATTTACTGATTTGAGGGCCTGGTTGTGACCTATATTTTTCTTCTCGTTTGATTACTCTGATCTTAACTGAATGTCTATCAATATCTGCGTTTGATTTATTTGATGCAATGTGTGTGTTTTTTTGTTTTCTGTTGATTATCTTACAAAGTTGAGGCTAAGTACGAACACTGTTGTCTGCAGATATTGCTCAGAGGCCCTAAGAATGCTCGTGAAGCTGTGAAGCATTTTGGGCCAGCACCTGGTGTCCCACACAGCCACACCAAGCCATATGTGCGATCAAAGGGCAGGAAGTTTGAGAAGGCCAGGGGAAAAAGAAACAGCCGTGGTTTCCGTGTCTAAGCAATGGAATTGGATCGTTCGTACTATCTTTGTTTGTCACTTTTTGTTTTTGCCGGAACTGATTTATCATTTATAGGACTCATCTATGTTCCAATTGTCTGCTATGACTTTCTAGTTTGGAATCAAGGATATTTAGATGTTTGGAGTAAATGTTGAGAGTTTTGATTAATTTGATCTTTTTGAAAATTATATTTACATGCTGATCAATAGTTTTTCTCTCGCCTTTTATGAATCACCTCAACTTGATCAGATTTGATCACGGTAAGTCATAGGGTCACAAAGTAAGCTGAATTAGGATGGCGGCCTACTGCACAGCCATTATGTATGAAAACATGAAAACCGTATGGCTCTTGCTGATATTCACATGGTTGATCAATGTTGTTTTGTCACATTTTCTGTGAAGTAAAATCCTGGTGTCAAATCCTGTCTTGCTGAATTTACTGGCAAATAGTTAATATCTTTCGAGAGCCAAGCAGGCATGGGTTCAGGTTTCAAACTTGCAAATCCAAGTCCTTTACATATTTTAGGAGGTGCTGGATTTCGACCAGTAAGAAACATTTTCATTAGAGTCAGACGACCAAAATATGCTTCGGCCTCTCCAGGTTCCTGTAACGCAATATTCAATAATCTTATTTGTCACGTAGGAAACAGAATGATCCATGGCAATGACTTGTTAACTTAACATCTAGATAAACAAACACTTTGCTCATACAATTGATCTGTGAGCATTTCCAGTGATTCAGGCAAGCAAGGTTATACATTCATTTATCTCCGGCCGAATCAAAAATAGTTGATCACATGCAAACCTTAACAATTTTGTCAACTGTGTACCAAAGAATCATCTCTAAAGAACAAAAATGCTTGTTTTAAGCCAGCATGGAAGCAATAAGCTACTCGATTGAACACTTGAAAACTCAAAAGTTCGTGACCAGAACTCACATACATACAAGAAATTGGTCTCTATGTTACTGTTGTTCAGCTTTGAACAACAGTAAAACCCCTTACTGTATTAGAGGAGGTTGTTGTGCAGGCTAAATTTAACATTAAGAATCGCCTTCGAGTTCGCTCCGAGAGAACCGAAGTGACTCTTTTGGTTAAGGGGAAGACCATTTCGTTAGAGTTGCATGTATCTATATGTACATGCCAGATCTGAAGCAAATGTTCACGCTTTGTTAAAATACGTACGGTTCTCGTGTCCTCATCTGCGCCGTCCGCTTCCTCTTCCCGCTACACGGAGATGGTGACATGTGGTCGTTCATATTTTAATAAAGTGCGCAAAGTGCGCCCTAGATCCGGACTTTCTATATGTATTCACAATTTTACATTTAAAAGAGGAAAATTTATGTTGTGCCGTTGTGTAGCAAGCTGTCAGATCCTACAACAATTCTAAATCAAAAGACAACCAAACCCTATATACTAGATAAAATTTCCCTGTAATTATAAACTTTTATACCACTGTAACTTGCATGGAGGAACGCACAAAACGAGCATGTTTGGTAGTTCCTTACAAATCGCAACATCGAGAGGTTCTCCATTGATGAAAATTCACCACCTCTCATCCAACTCCGGTCAATTTTCATATTTCTCACATATTTATTCACATTGCTCCATCATTGATCACAATTTAAACGAGTCACCAAAGATCAACAACAATGAAGGCAATCAACTCATTCTTCTTCCTCTCAACTCTGTGCCTGCTCCAACATGTTGCCCTCGCTGCAAATAGTATACCAGCAGGCAAACCCGTCGGACGCCAACCGCCGTCCGCTCCCGTCAGTGCAAATCTACTAGAAGAAGCATGCAAACAAGCGACCAACAAGGACATGTGCATCAACAGCCTGAAGAAAGACCCTAACAGCCAAGGAGCCGACCTCACCGGCCTGGCCTTCATTGCGCTGAGGCTGGCCGCCGCGAATGCCGCCGAGGTGGAAACCCACCTGAGGGCGCTGGTAATAAAAAACGACACCGCTCTAGAGCCGGATGTTGAGCAGGGGGTTCAGGATTGTATAGACGGTTATACCGACGCCAACGAGCAGCTGGATGACTCGGTGGCCGAACTGCAGGACAAGAACTTCAAAGACATTGTGACCTGGGTGAGGGTAGCCATTGCCGATTCGAATTATTGTGAGAGCGCCCTCGACGGCCAGCCAACTGTGATGGCTGACAAGAACAAAGTGTTTATACAAATGTGCGAAAATGTCTTGTCCGTGATCAAGGCTTTGGCCCCAAATGCTGTGTGAAATCGCTTAATCATCCTTCAATCAGTTGTATCAAGTATTCATAATTTCTTTTCCTTATTGCATGTAGCTTGAGTTCTTATATCAAAGGATATCAACTTATTTGTACACATGATGTTCCAAGTTCCAGATGACCAATTAACATGCAATTTTCACGTACGATCAAGAATCTATAGATTAGAATTGAGAAGAAGCTAGGGACGGAGCCAAATATTCAAAATATACTGGGCTAAGTTCATCATGTTATTATTTTTAAAACACGTAGCAACAATTTTTTTTTATCATAATCTCTGTATAAATTTATATAATTTAGTGCCTTATTAATGTAGAATTTGTCATGAATATCAATCAAAAATGAAAAAACCTCGTCACCACTTTCAATTTATTTGAGTTTATAATAGTGGACAGTTTAGAAAAAAAAAATCAAAGTAAAAAACAATGTTGATTATTACTGATTAACATGTGAAACTACAAAATGAAAAAAAACAAAGGAAATATACAACTCTATAAAATGAGAGAGAGATTGACTGGGCTATTTACTTAATTTCTTATACAAAACATAATTCATACATGCAATAAGTTGATGGGGATAGAAATTGTTCTCTGGGCTACAGCCCATGTAGATTAACACTAAGATCCGTTTCTGGAAGAAGCAAATACCTCTTTCCACTCTTTTTTGATTTATGATTATAATTATGTATTTATGTGAAAGTTGCGTACAACAACGAAGTGAGTTACGGAGTTAGTATAGATCGAAGAAAAAAATAAAGTAATTTTACTACCATGCTGAACTTCCACATAACGGTTGATGTCATCACAATGTTGCATCATCTAGCTGATGCGATCAAGTGTATAATTAGAGTGAGTAGCCTAGCTCAATTACATGTTCTTGATTTAGTTTAAATAAAGACTTAATTAAGATCCAAAAATGGCTAGGTGGTTACCTTCATGCATATGTTCGTGTTCATCTATCTGATGCATCCTGGCCAAGATATTGAACATAATTTTATCTTAATTTGTTTTATATTTTAGGTCTGAAAGAACAGAAGTAGGCATGAATTTATTAGACTAATGCAGTTGCCCCTAACCTTAATTAGATTCTTATACTCGATCCGAAGTCTTAAAGAATTGAATTAAGAGCAATCTTAATGCATAATACATTATGCGGAAACCAAACAATGTATTTTGACACCCAGCCATGATCATAATGATCCACCGGAATTACATATACTGGGGAGAACACATGTCATTCTACTAGAATGATATCCAAAATATGCGTCTAGACCAAAGTTTAGGTACAGTCAGCGACTTGGACCAAACATTGTTAGGTTAAGAAGACTATAAAAGTATAAATCCAATTTTAAAATGTACGACTGTAAATTTGGCATAGTAATTTATAATGAAGTACAAGCTCTATTTTTAAAAGCTGTTAAAAATTCAGTGTCATATCCCGATAAATATAGATATCTCATCAAAACAGATATATATCTTAGAAAATTTCCACACAGAACACAGATATTCTAAATTTTAAATTTAAACCATAACTCTTTAATTTATGCAGCCTGGTCATCAGACGTAGTCAGCAATACAAAGAGTAATACTAGAAGCTGCTTCACTGTTCTTGATATAGAATCCATGTTTCGTTTAATGGTATTGACATGTTTCGTTTACAAGCAACTAAGCTTGTAATCGTTGAAAGCTTAATTGGGTATTACATCTTTATTACTATACTTAAACAATGGCAAATTGAAAAAATGAGGGAACAAATTAGCTAGCCAAAATGAAGAGCTTAATGAATTTCTCAAAGTAAGCCACCGGTGTAAGGCACCCCTGTTTGAGGCAGCCAGTCATCTCCCAGCAAGAAATTCGTCACAGTAAAATTAGAAGCATCAGTGGAGTCGGTAATGACATGGTATCCTGCCCACGTAACCCTGTTTGTGGTGTCCGATCCAGCTCCTGTGTTATTGTACTCTGCATAATACAATGTGCTAAGAGCAAACTCTCCATTCCAGGCTCTCCACCCAGCTGAGTTAACCACACTGTCAATGTTAGACTGCATGTAAACAGTTCTGGAATACTCCTTCCAAGGTCTACCAAGATAAGTCTGTGTGGTGCCATTGATCGAAGCCAAGTCATCTGCGGCTCGAATAGTGCAGTTGTGGATCGAAGTGCCGGTGTTCTGATTCGGGTCGGTTCGTCCCTGTGCGGTGATGGCATTGAACTGGCCGGTCATGGGAAGCCGAGGGTATATGTTGCAGTTTTGGAAAACAACTGCTGCATTTCCAAAGATGAAATCCACTGTTCCGTAGATGTCACATTCTCGGTAGAATTGCCTTAGGGAATGTGTGTACAATGTGTCTTGGTAAGCCTCAAAGCTGCAACTGTAGAATGTGGATAGGTCTGCACCGTTTCGGACTGCGACTGCTTGGTGCTTGGCAGCTCCGGCGGTGTTGCGGAATGTCATGTTTACTGCTACAAATCCAGGTGCAACCACAGCTGCAATAGAGAGAAAAAATATTACTATACATCAAAAAAATTTAGTAAATAAATTTAGTGACATAATTTCAAGGACTTACCAAATGTTGCAGAGTTGAAAGTTGTCCATCCATCAACAACGCTCCGATTACCGGTGAGAATCGTCTGGTTGATTCCATCTCCGACCAGCATCAAATACCTCTTCTTCTTTGCAATAGAAACATACTCCTCATAAACACCGGCCGTCACATAGATCATGAAGTAGCCATTCGCCGCGGCAGAGTTATTCGGAGCAGCGGCAATGGCGTCAGTAATAGTAGTATAGTCGCCACTACCATCCTGACTCACCGTCACCACCTCACTCACCAATACGCCATTCTCCTCCTCCAACTTCCTCCGGCTCGCTGCCTCATAAACGGCGCGTGATTTGCTCGACATTTTCATCGGCATCCGTCCGTTTTTGAACCCACTCTTCCTCCCGGTCCTCCCGCCACTACCTCTCTTGTTCTTGGGCACCCAACCCTTGATGAAGAGCGCGAGGGAGACACTGTAGAGTTTGGTGTCGTTGCGAAGCGGAACGGAGAGCCCGTTTTTCAGTCCCCAAGACGAAGCCACTGCTTGTATGCCGTCCAAACACGTCTGTTGGTTTGTTAGAACAGCACTCAGAAAGGTCTGAACATCGTCGGCTTTGAGAGTAGAAAGAAGGCGGCTGGTTTGGTTGATGGTTTGAAATGTGGTGAGCAATGAGTCCATGTTGAGGCCTGCTAGGAAGCTACAGTCCTCGAGGGCTCGGACGGCGGGGACGGACAAAGAGGACCGTTTACTGAGGTACTTGTCGATTAAGGTCAGAAACTTCCGGGCTTGAGACAGGGATTTTCGAACGGAGAGTCGTCCGAAATCGTAAACGGTCGAGGATGTTTGGTTAGAAAGGACTGATTTACAGTAAGAAGGGTCCGGGGTACCCTTGCATATTGTCCCTGAAGATACAGGAGTTGTTGGATCGGTGGTGTTAGCAGCAAGAGATAGGGAGGCAAAGAGAGAAAGAAAGATGAGAAATGAAGCTGTAACGAGTAGTAATTTAGAAGAAGCCATGAGGTTTGGATTAGCTAAATTATGAAGAGTGATGTAATATTGTGTTGTGGTGGATTAGCTATATGAGGGTTTGGTTTCTTATATAGGGATGGGGAGGGAGAGGATTTGAGATTTAAAATTAGGTATGGTTGGTGGTAAAGAATTCGATAAAAATTCTTGCGGGTTTTTATCTGTGTATGTGACTGAGTGGTCAACTTCGATGGTTTTGGAAATAACTTCGATGGTAAGGACTAGAGAATACGCGTCTATCGATCTTGGACTTAGATGTTAGGCAATTCTCTGCTTGTCTAATATTCTTAAGTTTCGAGATTAACATAGAAACTGAGTACCAAAAAGACGAGAGTGTTGAACAAAACTAAGAAATCAACTCTTGATGAATCAAATATATCATTCATACTCGAATTAACAGAGACTGCGGCTATATAGCCTTAATCGAAAACTGAAAGCAATAAAAACGGAATGCAAAGGAATCGCTCTTGTCTTCAACAACCCTGAAGATCATGAGCTAATTGCACAAGACTAGGACTAATCTAACAAATCCTAACAGCAAGATCCTAACAAATAGGATAGTTATTGATCGAGATAGACATGAACCCAGGTTTACAGAGTATTGTTCTTGGAGCATTACGGTCATCATCCAACGGTCGAACAATCTCTCCCCTAAACTGAAAAGCTGAGAGCATTTTCAGTTTATCTCCATTACAGAATTCATGCCAAGTGCAGCTCTAAACTTCTCAAACACCTCCAAACACAGAGGTTTTGTCATAATGTTAGCCAATTGCTCACTGGTGCCACAATGCTTGATGTTGAGTGCTTCTTCTCTTGTGAGATTTCGAAGGAAGTGATACCTCACAACTATGTGCTTCGTTCTACCATGAAAGACAGGATTCTTTGCTAGCTTGATTGTGGATGAATTATCACATAACGTAGTGACTGACTTACTTTGAATTCCTCCAATTTGCTTCAGAATTTGTTGCATCCAAATGCATTGACAAGCACACGCAGCTGCTGCCACATACTCAACTTCTGTGGTTGAGAGGGTTACTACTAACTGCTTCTTTGAAGACCATGCTACTGCACCACCGCTTAGCATAAACACATATCCAGATGTGCTCTTCAGCTCATCAATATCTCCTGCGTAATCACTGTCCGTGTAGGCTAGCAACTCATCTTTGTTTCCCTTCTCATAAAAGATTCTAAGCTCAGTTGTCCCTCGTATGTACCGAAGAATTCTCTTGGCTGCAAGCATATAAGATTCCATGGGATTGGACATGAAGCGACTAATCAGGCACACACTGTACATCAGATCTGGTCTGGTGGCTGTCATATACATCAAGCTTCCAACCATTTGTTTAAACAATGTTGGATCAACCTTCTTCCATTTTTCTTCTCTAGACAGTCTACTCCCTGGAACTATTGGATTCTTAACTTCATTACACTCTTGCAGACCAAATCTTTCAAGTATCTCCTCTGCATATTTCTTCTGGCCAATATGAATACCGTTCGAACCTTGATGCACCTCAACTCTCAGGAAATACCTCATCTCACCAAGATCAGTCATCTCAAACTCCTTTTTCATTGAGCTTCTGAACCATTCCAACATAGCTGAGTTATTACTTGTAAAGATAAGATCATTAACATACAGACTTACAATCAGAATGTTGTCTTTTCCTTCTTTCTTCACGAACAATGTGTATTCATGACTGTTTCTTTCAAAGCCTTGCTTAAGAAAGTAGCCTTCAATTCTACTGAACCATGCCCTTGGTGCCTGTTTTAATCCATATAGTGCCTTTTTCAGTTTGTAAACTTTTTCTTCTTCTCCTTTCACTTCATATCCCTGTGGCTGATCAATGTACACTGCCTCCTTCAACTCTCCATGCAGGAACACGCTCTTGACATCCAGTTGGAAGAGTGTCCAACCATTTCTTGCTGCCAAAGCTATTACTGTTCTAATTGTATCCCATATGGCAACTGGTGCAAAGACTTCATTGTAGTCTATCCCCTTCTCCTGTGCATATCCATTTGCTACCAGTCTAGCCTTGCATTTGTCTACTTCGCCATTTTCATCCAGTTTAGTTCGATAGATCCACTTTACACCAATTACTTTAGTGCCTTTTGGTGCATCAACAAGTTCCCATGTCTCAATTTTAACAATTGCACCAATCTCCAAATCCATAGCATCCCTCCACCTTTTATTCCTTATTGCTTCTTCATAACAGGTAGGATCATTAGAAGAGATGAACATTACTAGGTTTTGTACCTCTCCCTCATCAGAGAGTCCTTCACCAGAGACATAGTCTTATAGGTAGGCTAGGGCCCTTGATACTCTTCTTTCAATTAAAGGATGTACTTCTTTCTCCTGAGGAGTTGTTGTTCCACTAGAATTGCTTGAGTTGCTTGGATTGAGGATGAGTTCTTCATTGTCTCCTTCTTCCTCAGCTTCTTCATCACTTGATTCATACAGCTCCCCTTCAGTCTCTCTCCAATCTAGTACAACATTCTTCTTTTCCTCTTCAGTTCTTCCCCAGTCTCAACCTCCCCTTTCTTCAAACACAACGTCTTTGCTTACTGTCACCTTCTTCTCAACTGGATCATACATCTTGTATCCCTTTGATTCATCACTGTAACCAAGTAATACGCATTTTCGACTCCTGACATCCAGATTCAACCTCCTTGCCTCTGGTACATATACATTTCCCACACATCCAAATACTCTGAAATGACTAACATTTGGTTTTACTCCACTCCAATATTCTTCTGGAGTTTTATCTTTCACAGTTGAGGTGGGACTTCGATTGATAACATAACATGACCATTTAACAGCTTCTGGCCAGAATAGCTTAGGCATCATCTTGTCCTCCAGTAAGCACCTCACCATATTTAGAATGGTACGATTCTTGCGCTCTGCCACTCCATTCTGCTGTGGTGTGTAGGCTGTTGTCAATTGACGCTTGATGCCATGCTGCTTACAGAACTCCATGAACTCTTTTGAGGTGAACTCTCCCCCCTATCTGTTCTTAAACCACATATGAACATACCACACTCCTTTTCCACACTATTCTTAAACATTTTGAACACTGTAAATGCTTCACTCTTGGCATTCAACACATATATCCATAGTTTGCGAGTGAAGTCATCTATGAAGGTTAAAATGTACCTCTTGTTGCTGTGTGATATAGGAGTTATAGGTCCGCAGATGTCTGAGTGAATGGGCTGTAATATCTTTGTGGCTCTCCATTTGCTTGTCTTTGGTATGGTCACACGATGCTGCTTTCCCTTTATGCAATTAGAGCATACCTTGCTTGAAATTTTGAAGTTTGGGAGCCCTTGAACCAATTTCTTTTGTTGCAATACTCTCATGCTTTGGTGATTTAAGTGTCCAAACCTCTTGTGCCATAAGTCTCCTATCTCATCAGAATTAACATTGAGACAAGTAGAGGTCTGCCAACTGTTTTAGCCAATACTACAAACATCCTATTTGCAGTCATTCTGCTTTTGAGTATGCAGCATCTGCTGTGATGATAGAGTTTACACACATCATGCTTAATCAGAATGGCTAGTCCCTTGTCTTGCAGCTGACCAATGCTCAAGAGGTTATTTTTTAAATCAGGAACATAATACACATCACTTACAGTTTGAGTTGTGCCTTCAACTTCGATCTTGATGTTTCCTTTTCTAAGTACTTCCATTCGATAATCATTGCCAAGCTTCACAGAGTGCCTGAATTGCTCATCCAGTTTCTCAAACCATATTCTATTGCCAGTCATATGATTTGAACATCCTAAGTCAAGAAACCATATTTCTTCTCTCTTTGCCTTATTTAGCTCTACATGCGCCATTAGTAGCATCTCATCTTCTTCATTCAACTCAGCATAATTTGCCCTCTTCTCCTAGTTAGGGCATTCATACTGAAAGTGTCCAAGGTTGTGGCACTTGTAGCATTCCACCACTGCTTTGTTGAATGATTGTCTGCCTCTGCCTCTTCCTCTACCTCGTCCTCCTCAGAATGTTCCTCTTCCTCTCCCTCTTTCTGTTTTTTCCTCATGGGTCACTTTCAGGACTTGTTCATCTTCAGCCACATTCTTCATTCTTTGCTCATGAATGAGCAAGCTGCTTTGGAGTTCATCCACAGTCAATGTGTCAACATTGTTTGACTCCTCAATTGAACAAACAACGTAATTGAACTTTGGCACCAATGATCTTAGTATTTTCCCTGTAATTTTCCTTTCTTGCACATTCTCTCCACACGCTTTCATGCGTTGGCTATAGAGAGGGTTCGCCCAAAGTAAGTGTTCGCAGACTCTCCTTCCTTCATCCTTAGCACTTCAAACTCAGTCTTTAGTGTTTGAAGTTGAGCTCGTTTCACCCTTGTGGAGCCTTTAAACTTTTGTGCCATCGAATCCCAAATCTGCTTTGATGTATCATCATTAAGAATAGTCTCCATGATCTCTCTATCGATGGCTTGATAGAGATAGTTCTTGATTTTCTTGTCCTTCAGAAGTTGTTCCTCCATCACTTTCAACTGTGCTTCTGTTGGTTGCGTCTTTGCCGGGACTGTATAGATCCCTTCCTCAACCAAACCCCAATACTCTTTGGAGCAGAGGAAATTCTCCATTAGTTTGGCCCAATGCGCATAGTAGCTATCGAATCTTGGGATTGCGGGTTGCGCAAACTTCCCATTGCTACTGCTACTGTCTGTCATCTCTCCTGTTTCGCTCAAGTTCTTTCTTTCTCAGTGTTTTCACTCTCTCTGTTTATTCACAGGCCCCGATGATGGGGCTCTGATACCAAATGTTGAACAAAACTAAGAACTCAACTCTTGGATGAATCAAATATATCATTCATACTCGAATTAACAGAGACTGTGGCTATATATAGCCTTAATCGAAAACTGAAAGCAATAAAAACGGAATGCAAAGGAATCGCTCTTGTCTTCAACAACCCTAAAGATCATGAGCTAATTGCACAACACTAGGACTAATCTAACAAATCCTAACAGCAAAATCCTAACAAATAGGATAGTTATTGATCGAGATAGACATGAACCCAGGTTTACAGAGTATTGTTCTTGGAGCATTACGTCATCATCCAACGGTCGAACAGAGAGAAGTGTCTCGTCCGGTTGCGCCGCCATGCCTGCGTTGGCAAATCGCCTCGCTGGCTTGCGTCGATTGCGGCCGGACGGGTCGTTGGAGTGGGTGTTTTGAGTTTGTGGCTGAGAAGGTCCACCAAGCTTTGGTCTTAACGGACGGCGGAGTATGCACAAGGAGGGTTTTCGGGAGAGGAGGAGGTGAGTTTTCGGATGGCCGGTGCCCTCATTCGTTCAATTTCTCTGCTTTATGGTTCGATCCGCTCGGATCTCACCATGACTCTAGTTTATTTTCGTCGGGGTTGGGCTTCAGAGTGCGAGGTTGAGGGCGGTGTGGAGAGCTACAACATTGCTTTCTCTGTCCATGGCTTCTCAAGGATTAGGGCCATGCTGATGGAGGATGGGGTATGTTAGGGCTCAGCGGGCGACATCTCTCTGATGGCAATGGAGGCTTGACGGCAGTGCGACGGGGTGGGAGGTGAGACAATGGCGGCGGGACTGCTTGGGCATCAAAGGTGTTAGGCTGTGATCATGGTTTAGACCCGATTAGCTTCCATGCGCTGGTAAGCCTTTACTGGGCCTGATGATCTTTGGGCTAGGGTTTTCTCTCTAGGTCCAATGTAACAAGTATCTAATCGTCGAACAAACACGATCAAGACGCATAAGAAAACACAAAAACCCAAACTGGCTGAGTTCGGTAACATAACATATGCTAGATTACTCGGCAGTTTGCACTTCGGGCAAAACCCCAGTCTACCAATTCCTTTTGCAAATAACACGAACAGTCACATTACAAGATTGACAACTGACTACGCTTGACCAAAAAAAACTGACTACGCTAGTATTATGGAGAGGATAGATATACACACATGCCTCTACAACGTACTTCTAAGTCTGACGTCTAGCTAAGAACACATTCTTAAACCGCGTGGATTTGTCATTCTTGCTTAGCCAGCTCCTCCGACACACTGAATATGTATGTAACCCAGTGAAGATTAGCTATCGAAGACGACGGTGGACGCAGGGACCGGTCAATGACAATGTGTTACCCTGATGATCTTTGGGCTAGGGTTTTCTGTCTAGATATATCTTCATCTGTTACCCTTACTACATCTCTACAAGTTGGGTTTTGTTTCAAGCATCGACCAAGTCAAGCACCACTAGTTAGTAGGTCCGACAGAACTGCATACGATGCGATAATACGACACGAAAACGAATAAAATTATAAGAATTTGGATTGAAGTTTATAGATTTGGTTTCATATAATGTCACCACGATAAGAACATGATTTTTAGTGGTTTGGTTTAGGGTTAAAACGGTAACCATAATCAGTAGCGTAGCCATGAATTATTAGCTAGTGGGACATAAATAATAATAATATATTTTCAATGATATTGGTTCTCGACCAGTGTTATGTATTCAAGTTGTTGCATGATAGCTAGACTCATCGACTATATTAGAAAAAATTATCTTTCTCGATATATGAAATCAAACAATCACTCACCGAGAGTTTACAATGTTTATAATATAAAATAAGTGGCTCATAATTTTGGTTTTCACAACTCTAATAAACACATTTAAAGGTAGGTTGAAAAATTAAAGAAATTCTTAAACTGGTTAAGTGAGTTGACCTTGAAGTTCAAATGTGAGTGAGACCCTTGCCTGTTTAATTTTTTTATTTTAAAAAATAATCCCTTTGTAATAAGAAGTATCTGTGAATATATAGAATATTTGTGCAATGTTAACATGTGATTGAGATGGTCTAGTAGATCAACCTTAGATCTTTCATTGAGAGGTTAGAGGTTCAACTCCCCATATAATGCATAATTTTGTATTTTGTTCAGTGGGCATTGGTGAGACATTGATGAACCAAAATTTATGACTCAAAGGTGAATGAGGCACATGCCCTACTTTTTCCTGTGTGCCTCCGCCCCTAATCACAATAAACTCATTAACATTAGGATATTTTTATAATTTCATATTTTCTTGTCTATCATATATAAGAAATGCTATGAAATTATTTTGTTCATCGTACTTTCTTCTTGAAGAAAAAATGTAAGCATTTTCAATTATTCATTAGTATCTATTTTTATCGTTATAGGAAGTGTCAAAAACAAAAAATCAGGTATATTATGATTAATTATTTTAATGAGTTTTAACGATTAATACAGATATTTGATGGTTTTGATTTTAGCATTATGTTTATAATAATTTAACAATTTATTGTGGTGTGAACGATAAATATACAAAATGAACTGAATCCATCACAGGTACGGTGTTTTGCCAGGTGTACTAGCTAGCTACTTCATCTAAGAACTTCCCAATGTTCGATCGCCAGTTAAACTGTTAAACCCTGCGTTTAATCCGGAAACAGGAAATGAAACTAGCTCCATGCCTCCATCCCATGCCAGCATGAACCCTCCTCAAACTACAATCTACTTAATTATTACTTACCGACTTAATTATTATTGTATTCCTAAGTCTAAACTTCATCATATAAAACTATATATAATTAGTACTACTGCTCTTATACCTAAGTATATTCCATATAGACTGACCAATTATGACAGGATTTTTTGTCATGTTATGACTAGATTCAAAAGGATTCAACTTTTTGGCTCCGTAAAAACAGCAAAGCTAGGGTTTCATCAAAAAGTTTTTCTCACATCGTCTGACTACGCCCGTCGCAGTATAGTGGTGGTCTTCGGCCAAGTCAACGACTAACAGCTGTGGTCGGATGAGATTTATTGGCAGATGGCTTTGGTCCGAACTCGGAGGAAGGAAAGGGAAAAACTTTTCTCAGCCTCTAGATTGCCGACGACTGTATCTGCTCTCATGGACGGCCATGGTGTGGTTGTGTTTTACCATGATGGGCTCTTTGAGAGGCCATGGTGAACGACGACGGTCGAAGGATGATTAGAGATGGTGGGTACTTGGATCGAATCAATGGGTTGTCATGAAATATGGCAATGTGTTTTCAGGTTCGACATTACTAGAGGAGATTGTGGCCGTGGATGGTTCGACATTACACTTATTCTTTGCCTCATATTCAAAAGAACCCATAAATTGGAATCCTAAACCCTTGGAAATTTTGTTCATATGCTTCTCGAAAACAATGATCTGAGTCAAGTTCTTAGTATATATGTCACGCCCCGACTTAAGTTTACCTTCCTAAACCTGGGTTAGGACGTGCGGGACCTATCCCAAGAGAGATTTACTCAGAATCCCCCTTGAGAAAGGATAACCCTCTTTCCAAACCAAATTCAAATAGTTCAAACGATACCGGAATAGACCTCACAACCGGAGGTTATCCCGATTTGCATTTAGATCTCAAACCAAACATTTAGAGAACCTAGGGTTCTAATAATATTTATGACTGCACCTGAATCCCGGTCAGGCTGCCTACGTATCCTGTCCTCAGGGATCAAGCCACACGTAGCTCTTATTTTAAATAACACCCTAACCGGGTGAATCCCATTTTTCTATTTATCGATCGATCTATCAAAGGATTGCTAACGCCCAAGGCATATCCGGAGTTCAACCTCTCCGCTGAGGTATTCACTGACCCACTATCTATCGGGATTATCCCGAACATTCACCACAATTATAAACAACATTCCCACAAATAAATAACATAATGACATTCACGTAAATAATCAATCCTCTAAGGGTAGTATTGTCAATTTAGCCTCAAGAGCAGTTTGGTAATTATGGTCAGCCACCAGGGGAATTTCTGGAATTTCACCCTCTAGGGTAGCCATGTAATTAACTAACACTAACATGGACAATATTGTCTTTTTAACATCACAGGTAGTCCTGTAATTAAACATATTGACTCGATTCGGCTGAGCGTCGAACTAAACGATAACCGAAACTGACAAATTATATATCCACGCGCTCGTAACGATGAGTACATGATCCGAGGACAACTCACAGCCCCTAAGGATGTCAGACGCGTCGCCACAGGCGGCTGCGCATGGGCCCCACGCGCCACCACCCTCAAACCGGTTAACTTCACCCAAAAACCACCTACATGCAACTACAACAACCCTAGAAGGCCTATAGGAGCAACCAGAACTCCTAGAACCGTCGGACGCACCTACACACGCAGCCACAGCCGGCGGTGTGTGGGCGTCACGCGCCTCCATCAAAAACACAGAATTTCAACAAACTCAAAACCTGAAGTTGTAGATCGCCACTTGGCCGGAAAGTGGCCCAAAACTGTCCCGAAAGGTCTGCCTCCTCCTCAACCGTTCATGCTGTCGTGTTGAGCTTAAACTCCACCGGAGGTCCGCCCAAAACGCTTTGGGCATCCTTTCTGGGCTGGTTTCATGCCTCGCTGCCGCCCCACGCCGGAGAACCAGTCGGGTCGAGAACCGGGTCTCGACGCCGTACTGTGCAAGCTTCGAGGCGCTGATCCAGGCTGAACTGGACCACGTCACCACCACAGGGAGGCTTGCACGGTGGGGAGAAAGAGATCCCGACCGGCCTCGACGTCTCCGGTGGCCGGAGCTCGTCGCAAAAGTCGGGTCGGGTCAGTTCAAATTTTCGGATAGTGAAGGAGCACTCGTGCCCGTGGAAGGGGAGGAGAAACATGGAATCTTTCCCTTTTTGGAAATCCCCCTTTGTATTTATGTAATTTCTAAAAATAGAAACCAACTTTCGTTGGCCATAACTTTTTCACACGGTATCCGATTCACCCATGTCGCGTGTCCACGGACTCGTATCGTCGAACACTCCATCTTTCGTGAAGGAAGTTTTCCGAGAAACTAGACGGAGTAAAAAGTCAACCTTTGACCCCTCAAACTAAGTCGTTTCCACGCGTCCCTTAACCTCGAACACTTCAGCACTATTTCCGAAGGTACGAATACGTATCAATACCACTAAAATTTCCAAACCTTACACTCGTTAGTATTCGGGAAAATTAACAGCGCAGTTACAACCCTCTGTAACCCGCCTAATCCCGGTAAAAAGGTAAATTTTGAGACGGGGTGTTACAATATAATTGAAGGATATTAAAAAACATCCAAGCTTCCACCACCTTGCTAGCGGGCCGAAAACTTGATTGTTCCTAATATGTGCACATCCTCTCTCTCAATTTTTTTTTCACGTTTAGATAGAATCCCTAGAGATGTGTTTTGTGTGTATATTTGTGTTTGAGAATGTAATGATCTATAAAAGGAAAAGAAAACTAAAAAAGAAAATAAAAACAAAACAAAACATAATGACACATGTGACAGACTGGGATTTGACCACATAAGTGAGTCTGAACGAGTATATCCAATATGAGTTAGACTTAAGTTTTGTTTTCTATATATTCGGAACTTCAGCCCATTTTGTCTTAGAAAACTAACTATGTTGTTACCAGTGGCCCATTTGTTTGGTGATGAAGCCCAACAACTAATCCATCTATTTTTCTGAACTAAATTGCAGCCGTGGTGGGAAGGCATAACCTTCGAGAACTCAGCCGGACCAAGCAAGCACCAAGCCGTCGCCCTCCGCTCCGGCTCCAACCTCTTCGCCTTCTATCAATGCAGATACTCTCTATGTCCACTCCCTCCGTCAGTTCTGTTGGAAAAATGATAGAAATAAAAGTTTTTTTGTAATCATTTTGATAGTTAAAGGTGAATGAAAATAGTCACCAAAGTAATGCATGTAATGGTTGACCTTTCAACTTTCTTGTCTTTTGTTTTTTTGTAACAACATGAATCAATGACATGGTAGTGGTCTAATGAAAGGTTGTAAACTTATTCATGACATTAAGTTTTCCTCCAATCCCACCAATATAAATAGGTGACTCCATCCCTCATTCTAAACACACCAACTCAAAGCATCTCTCCTTACTTGAGTTCTCTCTATCCCTCTCTAAGTTGTGTTCTGGTTATAGACAAGGGTACTTCAAGTTCGTTCAGTGTCCTTAGTAGCAGTGCAGTTTCAAGGGACAAGCAGTCGTTGTATCCTGGGAGACAAGTGACATCAAACCTTTGCACTGAAGGGGAGGCATAATTTGTCTTAAGGAAAGTGTGTGAGACACACGACTCGACTTCCTTTAATATCCTCCTATCCTGAATCTGAGTTGGTAACATTAGTGTTCATCATCATATTTGTATTATGAGTTTTTAGTTATAATTATTTATTTAATTATAATGAATTTATGTTATTGCAATATTTGACATATTTTCTAACAATCTTAAGACAAATTAATATTGCTTTGGTTTATGAATCTTTCCAATTAGGCGTACTCAGTTTGGCATGATGTTTAGGCTAGAACCATTGAGGCAATGTTCTTAAGAGAGCCACGCTCCACTAAAGCTTCATCTTCTTATCTGGTCGTGTCTGACTGGAATTACCGAACGGATTAAGGAGTAGCCAAATTAATATTGATGTTGCCTTTATTTTGTTTTACCAATTACGAATATTGTTGATATGAATCAATATTAACTTGCATTGTTAACATTTTCAGAAAAATGAATTTTAATTCTGTGAAGTCTGTTGACGGGAGTAGCTCTTCAACCCAAGTGTCAATCATTCCTGCTGTTGTTGTTGCTGCTCATGTATCTGTAACGGTGTCTCATGGTGAGAAACCTGAGAAGTTCAACGGGTTGCACTTCAAGAGGTGGCAACAAAAGATGATGTTTTATTTGACTACTCTGAATTTGGCAAGGTTCCTGACTGAGAAAGCTCATGAGCTCAAAGAAGATGAGCAAGATGATGAAGCAAAAATTGCAGCTGTGAATGCATAGAATAGTCGTGACCATCTGTGCCGAAACTATATCATGAATTGCTTGGCTGACTCTTTGTACAATGTGTACATTAGCATGAGAACAACTAAGGAGTTGTGAGAATCCCTTGAGAAGAAATATAAAACTGAGGATGCCGGTGCCAATAAATTTATTGTGGGTCGCTTCCTTGATTATAAGATGGTGGATTCCAAAACTGTGATGAGTCAATTCTCAAAAATCCAGTTGATTCTGCATGAGATTCACACTGAAGGGATGAAGCTTGGAGAAAGCTTTCAAGTGGCATGTGTTATTGAGAAATTACCACTAGCTTGGAAAGACTTCAAGAATTATTTGAAGCACAAGCGAAAGGAAATGAGCTTGGAAGATCTGGAGGTCAGGCTTCGCATTGAAGAAGACAACCGAGGATCTGAAAAGAAGACATGGGTTAGTGGCTACTCTGCTAAGGCAAATGTTATGAAACATGGTCAAAGCTCCAAGACCAAGAAGTTCAAAAATCAAGGGTCCAAGCTTGGACCAAGAGGGTACATTTTCAAGAAGCCTAGATTTGAAAGCAATTGCTTCAATTGTGACAAGACTGGTCACAGAGCTGTTGACTGCAACAAGCCAAAGAAGAAGAATAAGGAAGCCAACATGATTGAAGAAGTCATAAGTGATGTCTCTGACATGAACCTCTCTGATGTGGTGTCTGAGGTGAACATGGTGGGCTCAAACCCAAAGGAATGAAGGCTCGACACTGGAGCAACTCCCATGTATGTGCTGATAAGAATATGTTCTCCAAATTTGAACCCAGCATTGATAGGGAGATAATATACATGGGAAACTCAGCCGCACATGTTGTTGAGGGCAAGAGCAAGCTGGTTCTAAAGATGACCTCTGGAAAGGAGCTAACTTTGAACAATGTTGTATATGTTTCTGATATCCGCAAGAACCTTATCTCTGGTGCACTGCTGAACACACATGGTTTCCGCATTGTGATCAAGTCTGACAAAGTTGTTTTGTGTAAAGGTGAAATGTATGTGGGTAAGGGTTATATGAGTGGTGAAATGTTCAAATTGAATGTAATGACTATTATCAAAATATGAATGAAGCTAGTACTTCCACTTATATACTTGAGTCTTCTAATTTGTGGCATGGTAGACTATGACATGTTAATTATGGTATTTTGTAAAGGTTAATTAACATGAAACACTTACCAAAATTCCAAGTTGATACGAAACATAAGTGTGAGACTTGTGTAGAGGCAAAACTAACGAGATCATCTTTTAAAAGCGTTGAAAGAAACAATGACAGCACAAAATACTGCTATGTGTATTTGTTGAAGAGCAAAGATGAGACAATAGAGAAGTTTGTTCTCTATAAGAGTGAGGTGGAAAACCAACTCGATAAGAAAATAAAAGTATTGAGAAGTGATTGAGGAGATGAATATGAATCACCATTTGCTGAATTTTGTGCTCAGCATGAGATTATTCATGAAAGAACCTCACCTTACTCTCCACAATCAAACGGTGTTGCTGAACGAAAAAACCGTACATTGATTGAAATAATGAATATAATGCTACAAAGTTCTGGTTTACCATCCAACATGTGGGGAGACGCCATTTTGTAGGCTAACTACCTTTTAAATAAGGTTCCTAAAAAGAAACAAGAGAAAACTCCATATGGACTATGGAAAGGAAGAAAGCCATCATATGATTACTTATGAGTGGGGATGTTTGGCTAAGGTGGTAGTCCCTAAACCTAAAAAAGTGAAAAATGGACCTAGAACAGTTGATTGCATTTTCATTGGATATGCATATAACAGTACGGCTTATCGCTTCCTTATGCACAAATCAGAAATTTCTTATATACATGTGGGCACGGTAATGGAATCGAGAAATGCATCATTCTTTGAAAATGTGTTTCCATGTAAGTCTAGAGGGGAATCGAGTTCTTCGAAACGGACATGTGAGGCTGGTACTGGAACTAGCCAAGCTGCTAATGAAAGCAGTCAACATCAAGACACTGAGTCTGAGGTTGAACCCAGATGAAGTAAGAGAGCAAGGATAGAAAAATCCTTTGGGTCAGATTTTTTTACATATATACTTGAAGGTGAACCTCATACCTTTAAAGAGGCTGTGAACTCCACTGATAGTCTTTTGTGGAAAGAAGCTATCAAGAGTGAAATTGACTCTATTTTGCAAAATCACACTTAGGAACTGGTGGATCTTCCACCAAGTTGCAAATTTTTAAGTTCTAAATGGATTTTTAAAAGTAAATTAAAAGCAGATGGGTCAATAGACAAGTATAAGACAAGATTTGTAATTAAAGGCTATAAGCAAAATGAATGTTTTGATTATTTCGACACTTATTCTCTTGGGACGAAAAAAACATCTATCAGAATGATAATTGCAATTGTCGCATTACGAAATCTTGAAGTTCATCAAATGGATATAAAGACCGCTTTCCTTAATGGAGATGTCGAAGAGGAAATTTATATAGAGCAACCTGAGGGTTTCTTTGCTCCTGGTCAAGAAAGGAAAGTGTGTAAATTGGTGAAGTCATTATATGGCTTAAAACAAGCCCCAAAGCAGTGGCATGAGAAATTTGATAACGCTATGATCACCAATGGTTTCAAGATTAATGAATATGATAAATGTATTTATGTCAAAGATACAGAAAATAGATATATCATTCTGTGTCTATATGTTGATGACATGCTTATCGTTGGAAGCAATGAAAAGATAATCAAGTCCACTAAGGATATGTTAAATTCCAGATTTGATATGAAAGATATGGGTCATGCTGATATCATATTGGGGATTAAAATCAAACGAACATCAAATGGGCTTGTATTGAGTCAATCTATTATGTGGACAATATCCTTGGAAAATTTGATAAGGATAATTACGAAATTGTCAGAATTCTGGTGGATATGACTTTACATCTCTAAAGAATAAAGGAGAGAGTGTCTCTCAATTAGAATACTTTAGAGTCATTGGAAGTCTGATGTACCTAACAAGTTGTACAAGACCTAACATAGCTTATACTGTGAACAAGCTGAGCAGGTACACGAGTAATCTTGGAGCTATGCATTGGCAAACAATTCTGAGGGTACTAAAGTACTTAAGGTATACGAGAGACTATGAGCTGCATTATACCAATTATCCTGCTGTCCTAGAAGGATACAGTGATGCAAATTGGATTTCTGACATGAAAGACTCAAAATCCACTAGTGGGTATGTGTTCACATTGGGAGGTGCAGCAGTGTCCTGGAAATCCTCTAAACAGATAATTATAACCAGATTCACGATGGAGTCTGAATTTGTCGCATTAGGCAAATATGGGGAAGAGGCAAAATGGCTACGTCAATTTATAGAGGATATTCCAAGATGGACAAAACATGTGCCTGCAATATACATATATTGTGATAGTCAATCTACAATTGGCAAGACACAGAGCACGATTTACAATGGTAAGTCAAGACATATTCGTCGAAGACATAATACCATTAAACTACTTTCTACTAGAGTTATCTCTATTGACTATGTGAGGTCAAAGGATAATATTGCGGATCTGCTAACCAAAAGATTAAACAAAGAGCTAGTTGATAAATCATCAAGTGGAATGAGACTAAAACCCATGAATTAAAAATCTTTGCAGTGGATACCCAACCTAGTTGACTAGAGATCCCAAGATCTAGGTTCAAAAGGGACAACCAAACTGTAGAGACCATGTTGGATCACTGTGGGGATTTTTCTCATGTCCATTCCTATGATGAAAACAGTGATGCCCGTAAGGAATGAGGTTAAGCGAAAGCTTTTAATGATTCTTATGCGTCGAAGATTCGAGCGGAGCAATGCGGGTTACTCTTAAGAAATCACCTATGTAAGAGAGAAGTGAGGCCGCTTCTAAGGGAATTGTTTAAGGGTTCAATTCCTATCAAACTCTTACAGAACCAGGCACGTGTCCAGGGCCAAAATGGACACAAAAGTGAGAACTGTAAGTACCAGGAAGATTCCTGTGTGAAGTATGTTATCATTTACACAAATGACGAATAGTTCAAAGACATCGCGTCTACTGTTTAGTTAGTAAAGTCAGCATACTTTCACAAGAGAAGGTTCAAAGGGTAAAATCTACCTATCCTAAGCAGGTTTCAACCGTAGATATCTATCACCAAATCTATCGAGTCTCTGGTAGCCTATTTCATTCATGTGGAGAATTGTTAGAAAAATGATATAAATAAAAGATTTTTTGTAATCATTTTGATAGTTAAAGGTGAATGAAAATAGTCACCAAAGTAATGCATGTAATGGTTGATCTTTCAACCTCCTTGTCTTTTGGTTTTTGTAACAACATGAATCAATGACATGGTAGTGGTCTAATGAAAGGTTGTAACTTTATTCATGGCATTCAAGTTTTCCTCTAATCCCACCAATATAAATAGGTGACTCCATCCCTCATTCTAACACACCAACTCAAAGCATCTCTCCTTACTTGAGTTCTCTCTCCATCTCTAAGTTGTGTTCTGGTCATAGACGAATGTACTTCAAGTTCGTTCAGTGTCCTTAGAAGCAGTGCAGTTTTAAGGGACAAACAGTCCTTGTATCCTGGGAGACAAATGTTATCAAACCTTTACACCGAAGAGGAGACATAATTGTCTTAAGGAAAGTGTGTGAGACATACGACGACTTCCTTCAACATCCTCCTATCCGAGTTGGTAACATTGGTGTTCATCAAAATATTTGTATTATGAGTTTTTAGTTATAATTATTAATTTATTTATAATGAATTTATGTTATTAGATATTTACAATATTTGACATATTTTCTAATAAGTTCTACCGCGAATGCGACATCTACGGCACCGTCGCCTTCATCTTCGACAACATCGCCGTCGTCTTCCAAAACTGCAACCTTTACTCCCGGAAGCCCAACGATGGCCAGAAGAACATCTTCACTGCGCAGTGTCGCGAGGACCCTAACCAGAACACCGGAATCTTCATCCTCAACTGGAAGGTCACCGCCGCGTCGGACCTCATTCCGGTGAAGTCAACGTTCAAGTCTTATCTCGAACGTCCCTCGAAGGAGTACTCCTGAACGAGGTCGAATATCGACGACACTGTGGACCCCGCCGGGTGGTTGGAGTGGAATGGGACGTTTGCATTGAGCACGTTGTATTACGGGGAGTATTTGAACCGGAAAAACGGGTCGGGTACGACCGCCATAGTGACGTGGCCGGGTTATCGGGTTATAAATAGCTCCACCGAGGCGAGTTAGTTTAGGGTTGGGGCATTTATACAAAGGAAATGAGTGGCTCAATTTTACCGGAATTCTGTACTTTGCCGGTTTATTTTAATGCCGGTCGCGATACTCACTGATTTTGGGTACGAACTTTGTTATGATGTACCATAACAATTAAGTACATGAATTGCATTATTAATCCAATCCAGGAGAATGTTGTGTTTATTAAGCCCAGAATTAGTTCCCAAAACACATGGCTCCATTGGAATAAGATTGATCGCATTATGCAGGTGTATAAGTAAATGCAGGGTGTCATTGTCTGCCTTAGAAAACTAGTTCCTCTTTTATAGAGGCCTCGTTGAAGGACATGAATCAATGCTTTCGTTGCATGTGGGAGCTGGGCACCACCGCAACCACGTATTCAGAGAAGCACAGGATGATGATGATCTGAATAGGCAATTTTGGATAAGTATTTAGCATCTCCTCGATTTTTATTAGTTGGATAATTTAAAATTATTAAATTAAATATAATGTAGTCTCGTGATGTAACTCTTGTGTCATCTTCATTCAATCAAATAATTTTAAACCATCTAAATAAATCAAACCAATAAAAATCTACACAGAAAAACCAATTCATTTCCATAAACATACTCTAGTATTGAAGGACTATCACTTTCTCCCCACGACTTCTTCAATCCAGGAAATGATTATAATCCTTAGTCTTCTTCCATTATTAATACCTTAGCATCTTTTATCGATTGGGGGTTTAATAATGCAAACTCCCTCCCTTCGATCCCTGTTTTGGGGTGCTGCTTTTGAATCCTAGGCCCCTTCGATTGTATCCTCAATGACTAGTTTCGATTGTATCCTCAATGATTATATTCCAAGGCAAAGCTTTCTTCCATTCCCCACTGAATAATGCAACAATGTATAAGAAATGAGTATAACTTCTACTTGCGTTATATATGTTAGTTGGTAACTTGAGCATTTCCTAGTCCGAAATATTTGCCTCGTATGGCTTACACTCAAGGTCTAATGTGCTAATTATTGAGATCTAAATCGTCAATGCATTTTTCGGTGCATACCAATACAAGATGGAAATGGAACTGGACCAACTAGCACAGTAGTAACCATATTTTTTTTTTGGTTCCAAAAAGTTTAGGCCAGAGTTTGGTTACGCTACACCATTATCGTCAGGAAAAACCTGTAATATCAACTGTGAATGACTTACACTGAACACGTGTCTGTCACACCAACCTTCAGGTATGAATTTTCATAAAAAAATTTATAAATCGCGAACCAATAAAACCTGTTCGTAACAGGGATTAAACTTAAATAAAATTTCCACCACAGACCTTCATTTATCAACTGAGCCAAACCTCGTTGGCCTAGGAACCATAATATTTTGAGTGCATGATTTGAAGTGATATAGGAGTTATTGCAAGTTTAGAACCCAAAAATAATTTGGCTTTATCCAGACTTCTTGATTCAAGTGCTCCATTCCTTTTTGGTCCGAGATTCAAGTTGAGCAATAGTTTTGCGGCAAGCGCTTGTCTATTTTCGATAGTATCGTACCCCAAACGCGAACGTTTTTGGGAAAAAACAATTATTAATGGGCAAAGTGGTCATTTGCATTAATGTCATCATTTATCTTGCATGTGGTTTGACTGTGAGATTTCACTTTTACTTCAGCGTGACATGAACCAAAACAATTTTTTTTGCTACGAATACAGTAACTAAAACAACATTACACCATGACCTCTTTTCCAACTCTAATCATAACTCATATGCTCCTAATTCAATAGCATCAATTCTAAAATTACCAGTACTTTCTCCACAACCTCGATCAGTCTCAATGAATGATTCAATCCTAGGCAAGGGCGGAGCTACATTGCTCGTTGAAGGGGTTCGGGCCCCTGTCAACATTTTCCAAACCTGTCATATTTGCTATAAATTCTCTTACAAATGATGACATTTAGTTCTAATTTAATCACTCATCCCCCCTAATCAATGGCTAAAACAAATAAAAAACAATTAAAGTGGAAAATTTAGAATTAATAATACTTAATATATACTTATTACACCTAATTTATAAAAAGAAATACGTAAATGTTGCTTAGAATTTGCTAATAATCATCATTAACGTCTAATTTATCATAAAATAATTTTTAAATAGACTTAATAATGTATGTAAAACCTGTTAAAATATAATATTACTATCATTTATACTCTCTTGTTCTACATGTCAACCCCCACATTTAAATCATGGTTCCGCCCCTGATCTCAGGTCGTACCAATTCAAACACAACACCATTCCTTTTACCTTTTGCAATCACATCATCTTCAACCGGTAATATTGCATAGCCGATCTATCTAGCCATATATTGCAAAGCTGATTTTACATTCGAGCACTCATTCCAGAAATTCTAGCAGCAAAAAATTGAAAACATAAACCCATCAAGTCAAAATCTCTCTCACCAAGTAATTTGGCTCCATGTTGAGTATGGAACTTATAAAAAAACTTCAACGAGCCCAGATCGCTTGCATATTGCAGCACCATGCTGAAGAAGTAGAAGGTTCTTCAGCGACATTCTAAGGGAAGGATGGCCAGGTTTCAGAGGACGGTTAAGGGTTGCGTTGGGGTGAGAAGAGATCTTAAGTCTTGACTTTAAGGGTCTTTGAGAGACGACAGAAAGAGAAAGAGAGAGTTAGGCTGGGGTTATGTTTTTCTATAATTTAACATAAACGTCCTTAAAGTGTAAATCAGATTATGGGCAAGAGCTCCTCCGGATGCTCGGTAACAAAGTGTAAATCAGCAACCTTAGCCATATGTAAAGAACAATCTAGAGTAGAACCGTCTCATGAACCACCAAATGCATTTTCAGTACAATTTACATATGTACGGTGTGTTAAATAATATCAAGAAATTATTGAAATTCTTGGCTAAATAAGAGATTTTGCAATTAAAACGAAGCAAAGATACTAGTCATTGCACAGTAGTGTTTATCTGACCGGTCACTGTTGAATATAAATTTAAGGGTTAAAAACAAAATAACTCAACTAAAAAATAATTATTTCTATCTTTAAATTTATATCTAACGATGACTGATCATGGTTTATCAATTACTAAGTCATTGCAATAAGCAAAAACATGTAAGAATCAAATTTTCCGATGTAACTACTAAAAATGTTGGTGTGCAAGTAAACCATGCGAGGGCTTTTGGCAAATAAGGGATATGGTAACTCTGAATTGTCATTTCTATGTACTCACTATGATTAGGAAGAGAGATTAAAAGTTCAAAACTACTCATCAGAACAGAAGGGGGAATGGCACAAGGAACCAAAAACAGTGATTACCACAACCCTGTCCAGCGCCACCGCCACCACCCTCGCGTCGCCAGCCACAATTACAAAGATGCCCTCACCAAGTCCATCCTCTTCTTTGAGGGACAGAGGTCTGGGAAGCTCCCTCCTAACCAGAGGCTTAACTGGAGGAGAGACTGGTCTCTCTGATGGCGCAGCCATGCATGTAAGCAAAAACAAACCCACTATAACCCAATAAAGCACTCATTTTGTTTCATTTTGTTTTTGGTGAGTGATTTGTGCAATGCAGGTTGATTTGGTTGGAGGGTACTATGATGCAGGGGACAATGTCAAGTTTGGGTTCCCCATGGCTTTCACCACCACCATGCTTTCATGGAGTGTGATCGAGTTTGGTGGGTTGATGAAGGGTGAGTTGCAGAATGCCAAAGAAGCCATTCGTTGGGCCACTGATTACCTTCTCAAAGCAACCAGAGGACATGGACACCCCAAGAAGTGTTTACAAGATTGACGCAAATACCCCTGGGTCCGAAGTTGCAGGTGAAACTGCTGCTGCTCTTGCAGCTGCTTCATTGGTCTTCAGAAGTGACCCCGTTTACTCCAAGCTTTTGGTCAGGAGGGCTATGAGGGTAAGCAAAGATTACTCACCGGACCAAATCTGTAAAAATTTCAACAAACAGGATTTGATTTCTCACTGTTTTTGCTTCTGGGTTTACTAGGTGTTTGAATTTGCTGATAAGCACAGGGGAGCCTATACAGCAATGGATTGAGGAAAATTGTGTGCCCATTCTATTGTGACTACTCTGGATTTCAGGTATAGCTTTAATCCACTTTTCTAGTGTCCTAATTATAGTTGTTTCTACACAGTGGCTAAAGCTATTATCTTTGTTCTGTTTCAATAATGCTAGGATGAATTATTATGGGGAGCTGCTTGGCTACACAAGGCCACCAAGAACCCAAGGCTACACAAGGCCACCAAGAACCCATCCTACCTGGGTTACATTCAATCTAACGGCCAGATTCTCGGTGCCACGCAGTTTGATAACACATTTGGATGGGATAACAAGCATGTTGGAGCTAGAATTCTTCTCTCCAAGGTCCAAATTGCTCAAAATTTTGACCCTTTCATGTTCAATCCTTCATATTATACCAGCCTCAGACATAAAAATGTGACCAATTTACAGGCCTTCCTAGTCCAGAAGCTACCAGCACTCCATGAGTAGAAAGGGAATTCTGATAGTTTCATCTGCTCCATTCTACCAGGCTCTTCATCAACCCAGTACACCCCATGTCCCGTACCTCTCACTTAGAGAATGTGACATTCTAGTGCTGTTAACAGTCTTGGTGTTTTTGTTTGCAGGTGGTCTTTTGTTCAAAATGAACGATAGCAACATGCAATATGTTACCTCTACTTCCTTTATGATCTTGGCCTATGCCAAGTACTTAACCTCTTCCCGTCAGGTGGTTAACTGCGGTGGCACCGCTGTCACCCCAAAGAAACTCAAAGTCATGGCCAAAAGACAGGTCTTGATTACTATTAACTAATTAAGGACCATTATTCTCTTAATCAACTTGTTTAGTCTTATTAACATTTTAAGTATATTGATCAGGTGGACTATCTACTAGGGGACAACCCCAATAAGATGTCCTACATGGTAGGGTATGGACCAAGGTACCCCCAGAGGATCCACCATTGGCGATCATCACTACCCTGCTTGCCTCACACCCGGCCAAGATCCAGTGCTCCTCAGGCTTCAGTGTCATGAAGTCCCAGTCTCCAAATCCTAACATCTTAGTGGGCGCTGTGACTGGCGGGCCGGACCAGAATGACTGGTTACCCGACGACCGGTCGGATTAGGAGCAGTCAGAACCGGCCACACATATATTA
This sequence comes from Comarum palustre, assembly GCA_951800085.1. Taxonomy (NCBI): domain Eukaryota; kingdom Viridiplantae; phylum Streptophyta; class Magnoliopsida; order Rosales; family Rosaceae; genus Comarum; species Comarum palustre. The sequence goes on from OX637589.1 coordinate 12,999,748, forward strand.
ACGCACCTCTTGTAGGAGCAATATCTTATCTTGCTCACTCATTTGGCCAACTCTAAAGGAGACCCAGAAATTCATATAATGAGTCGGATTCTCTCCAACTTGTTAGGTATTTTGGTTTGAGTATTATTAAGCGCTTCTTTTTAGTATTTGGATGCAAAGTGACGTGGTGATAGGGCCGAGATCAAGAGGGTGTCAAGCCAGGCCCCGAACTACAAAGCACAGTTGGTCAAGGTCTGGATGATGGCCTAGGCTCTATATTGTATTAGGATTAAATATGATTATTAATAGTTTCATCCTTGGCTCTATGAATGGCCATTGGGGTTTGCTTTATCCCCCCGACTATTCTAATTGATGCTTGTTGGTATTATTTGTCCTCCCTGTTTAACTCTCACCCATGACTTGAGGTGGGGTTTATATTAAATTTAGGATGTTCTGCCCTAGAACGAGCTGAAAATGATAGAATCTAAAGGCAAGAGCATCGAGTATATGGTAGAAAATCGACTTTCTAGTGGGTATCCTTAATTATCTCCTCTTTGTCAAGTCCTAGCGCATTTCAAAGCACAAAGATATCATAGGCCGCCTGAGTGTTTGATTAGTTCTAATCTTGGATGCCTGTGGATAATGTTGGGATTAAATAATTTACCGTTGGTGGCTAACTAGATTTTGACCGTTGAAAAAAGCGTGGGAAAGACAGAAGGGAGAGATATCAAGAGAAAAAGAAAGATGGTGTGTTTTGGCGCGAGAGAAGTGGCTACGCTTGGTCTTTCATATCTGACATGAGGGAGATGGTCACATGCTCTGTAGGCCTCTGATGGCTTCCCCATCTGAATCCTAGTGAGGTGGGGAAAGAGTTCGAGTTCAGAAGAAAGGGAACCAGAAAGGACCAAGACATTACAACTATGTATGAAGAGTTTCATTACAAATTTACTGGAAACGATATTGAAAGAGTTCGAGTTCAGAAGAAAGGGAACCAGAAAGGACCAAGACATTACAACTATGTATGAAGAGTTTCATTACAAATTTACTGGAAACGTGTAAAATATCGAAAACGCTTCAGAAGAGCTTGAATGGAGTTTTGCATCGTACACACAGAAGTAACTTTATTTCATTTGTACAACCTATTACCTTGTGGAAGTCATCATAACAGTTGAACAATTGAAGCTTAGTGCCTTAATGGGTCATCTATTGCACGAGGAACAGTCTTAACCTGAAACAATGCATGCATTATTATCATGAGATAATACTAGTTCTTGAGCACAAAGTGACATGCATTAATCTTGTCGAATTGATGTCTTAAACTGTCTAATATGATTAAATCTCATATTACTTACCAAATCACGGAACTGCAGAAAGTAGAACATCTCCAGATATCGCTTGGTCTCAAGCCTTTCAAGCTTTGAGACATGCTTCCAGAAACCGTAAACACCGGCCAGTGTCATTAGCCTTTCAGAATAAATGTTCCATGTGTACCTACGAAGTTACACAGGTTTCGATCAACTGCACGTAACAAAAATCTAATAACTTGATAAGTATACGTACAGAAAATTACCAACCTTTCATAAATTCTTTTCAGGCCTCCATCTGATATTTTCTTCCAGTGACTAGGATCCTCCTTGCAATGTTGAAAGAAATCAGCCATAAGTGCAGCCATCTGTTCAGAGTGATAAGGGTCAATATGAAATCCGGATATACCAGACTCGATAATTTCTGCAGGACCCCCATGGATTGTGGCAAATGTCGGAAGGCCACAAGTCATGGCCTCAACAACTGTGAGTCCAAAGGCTTCATATAGTGCCGGCTGCAATTGCAAATTAAGAAAAGTAATTAGAGAGCCCCAGTGGTTATATATGATGGAAAATTGACAGGCCACATATACCTGAACAAAAGCGCCTCCATTATCTGCAACGTAACGATATAGCTCACCATTACGTGCTCGATTAGTTTGGGAAGATATCCATCGAAACTGACCATTCAACTTGTACTCCTTAATGAGATCATGCATCTTTTCAATCTCTACAATCTCTTCTCTGTCTTTTGACTTCTTCACATCATTATGACCAGCCACCAAAACAAGGTTTACCAGTTCCCTTAATTTGGCATTCTTAGCATAGGATTCAACCAACCCAGTCATGTTTTTCACGTGGTCCAGCCTTGCCATGGAAAATAAGATGGGCTTTGATGGATCGTCCAGAAGACCACTGGACCAATAAAAAAGAAAAATTATGTAATAAAATGACTGCCACAAATTACTTGCATTGCCACACATAAAGCCCTATGAAACTCACATGTGCTCATCATTCTGCTCAGGATCATAAAGCAACTTCTCAATGGAACCATGGAGGGATGTGAGTCTCTTTTCCTTATCGAAGTAAGGGAAATAAATGTTCGCATCCGCTCCAGGAGACACTATATTGAACTTTGGATCAAAAACATCAATACCATGAACAACACGGAACAACCCCGGAAGAGTGAAAGAGCTGTGACTCTCATATTGTCCAACAGTATTCTTCCTGAAAAAAATTGATAAGCAACCACCATATTAGAATCACTAAAACAAGATGCAATACAATTTCCAAATGAACTATCGTTTTCAACTTTATAGTAAAGACGTGAGACTGAATAGCATACAAAATACGTGAACATAAAAATAAAAGGAAACATGCAAATAGACTAGTGTACTAAGCATGGCCAATATAGAAAAATAAACATGGCTGAACATAATCAACAATGGGACAACTAATGTACTGTTTCAGCTCAGAAAAAAGATGACAACTTACGTTCCTGCAATCTCTTGGTATGTGCTGGTGATTATAAAATCTGCATTGTTCATGGCTATAAGGTCAGCAGTGAATTGACAGGAGAAGTGATATTTCTCATCGTATTTTTTCCAGTAGATATCTGAATCTGGATATTTTGTTTTCTCCAAAGCATGCGCAATGGTGCACTGCATATGCCAAAAGTAAAATAGTTAGATAACGTTCTTGTTCGTAACATGATGAACGTTGCAGCTGATAAGAAATATCAAACCTGTGTAACTCCCATTTTATAAGCCAACAAAGAGGCAACGAGATTTCCATCACTATAATTTCCAATAATAAAATCTGGAAGTCCCTGTAACTCGGCAGTAATTTCACCAGCAACATCCTGTTAACATGCAAAACAATGAGAAAGCATGAAACTATTTGATAATAGATTACAATATAGTTCTATATGAATTTAAATACAGATCAACTAAGAAAAATCATGTGCTATCATCATGATAAAGGAAGTGTTGATAGAAAGGAAATGGCTAGTGTCAGCAGCAGCCATGAAATGACATGGAGTATTTTTCTATGATATTAAGGCAGATACAAGATACTTTGCACATAGAAATAGTAGGCTGATTCAAAGATAGAAATACGGAAATTTATTGAACATATGAGATGCCCTTCCTACCATCTGGAGATTAGATCCAATCATTTAGTATCAAAATAAAAGAACCATCCCACATATACTGTTGGAGGAGAAGTATAAATTTGAAAGCAGTCAAAGCACTAGTTGCAATGCATACAAGAACCAGTGTGTGTACATGTTTACCTCAGCAAAGGTCTCCAAATAAGGCCATAAATCAAACCTTGATATCCATTTACGAAGAATTCCATTCTCTGATCTAAAAGGAACTCGCAAAATATGGCAGTGCTCTGTCCCAGTGACTCTTTCTAGCCGCTGGTTGCACGTAGTTCCTTTGGCATCAGGTATTAGCCTGGTTATCTAGGAGGAGCAAAAACATCCATTAACTTCCCAGATATTTTTGCTAACATCTACATTCTTGCATCAAGGATAAAGATACTTTTGGGGGGGTAAGCGTAGAGGGACTAAACCATTGTCCCCCACGAAAATTTATTGATAAAATAAAAAGGTACAAGAAGCTGGATTCTTACAATAAGGATTCTTGGAGTGAAGTTTAATCCTTGCCTCTTAATTCTTTTAATCATTTCATTCTCGAGGGCACGCACTTGGTCCAGTATATAAACAACCTGCACATAGAATAATATAAGTAGTTCTTATTCTGACAATTACAGTGACAACTGACATCTTAATGCTCATATATAGAACATTTTGTTAAACTGGAGTACAGAGGAAGCAAAAAAATCAAGGATAAACCCAAATACAATAAGTATACACATTTTAGAATACTGGAACTTATTTAAAAAGCATTATGAGAAGTAATACCTGTCCACCAGTGTCGGGTAAGCCTAAGACATTTGCTTGCCCAAAGTATCCATGAGGAGATAAAATGACAACATTAAAGACCATAGGTACTCTCCCAAGAAATGTCTCCAATGTAGAAGGATCAGGAGCTTGTAGGATATCTAGGAGAAGATGCATCATCTCCAATACATGTTCTGCAGTGTCTCCCCAACCTCGTTCAAAACCCAATCCTTGTAATCTAAATAAAGAACATAAGATATCAAGTTGGTTACGGCAGTTCCAGAGAATTAAAAAGTACTCATTAATGCATGAACATGTGATATTGTGCGGTTGTGGTCTCTATATATATAAGCTTACACATATTCAAACTCAGAATAGGGTGTCTCAGTTGGAAGTTTGGAAAGTTTATCCTCAGCCTTAACCAAAGCTGACTGAAGCGTGGATATGCTCTGTATCCGATCATTCAACATCAGCCCCTGCAAATATCTGTTTCCATTAAATAAACTAGATCAATGAAGTCCTCACACCAAAACACAAAAAAATAAATTTATCAGTCTTTTATTACATGCATTTTATGTCCAGGGTACATTGTAAAACATTAATTAGTAATGCAAAACTCGTAACAACTAACAAGTACAAGGAAGGCATACAAACTGAAGAAAAACAAGCAAATGATGAATACGATAACTTCACTTCCCAAAAATCACATTTGAAATATAAATCCTGTATACTTCAGCAAAAGTAAACAACTTATCCGGTCATCCTAGTGAAGAGACTGAAATAATAATTCTCTTCTACAAAGACTTGCTCAGCAACTTACATGTCCTTTATATGTGTGTGCTCTAAGGAAATCCACTAATGGCTCCAAAGACTCTTTGTTACGGAACATAATTGAAGAAAGGTGACGGTTGAGGAATTGAACACCATTCCCAATGGATGATGAACGGGTGGGACGAGGAAAATTAGCATTGAATGGCTCAAAATCGAGCTCAAGGACATATCTGTCATTAGACCTAATACATCAAACAGCAAGAACTTTACATTAGAGTACAGTAACTTGCGACAAATACATAGCTATTTCATAAGGCAATTTTTCTTACCTCCCATCTACAAGTTCTTCTTTGAATTCAAGATACTCAGAAACACTTAATTGTTCCACAGTGAGCTCATTTACGTTAACTCGAACAAATTCCCATACACCTGGTCTTGGACGAACTGCTAGAGCCACAAATGGAGGATTGATAATGGCTTCCTGACACCAGAATCTCAGTTAATTCATCCAAACTTAATTTGCATGATAAATGCAAACAATGATAGAACAGACATATTCACTCGCAGTCTTGATCTAATTGATAAATTTACCAAAGATATAACAAGTGTAACTGACACTAACTTCATGCAATTCATCTATATCGTTCTATACAGTTTTAAGCAAATAGTACAACTGCAGTATCACAGTTCCTCTTCGGAATTTCAAGAATCATTAAAAGATCAACTGGAGGACAAATTATATTGCCGTAACTCAAACAAAAACAAATATATTTTCTAATTTTAACCTCAATCGCTACACAGGAGTTGGTTCAATCTTGGCTAAGCAAACCGATTCCAGACTGATCACAACGAAATATATAAACAGAACGTTGTAAACGAAGGATCAATTCATAAAATCAGAATGATCTAGGTCTTCATTAACTTCAAATTAGACATATAAACGGTGCAGAAATTGCAAATGAAAACAGTGTTATCAATTCGAAGCGCGAAAATATGAATCGAAACAAACCTGTGCGGACTTGAGGACTTCACCAAAAGGACCTTCGCTGAGCGCCAGCCTCGCATCGTCATCGGTGATCAGCTTCTCAAGCTCGTCGAGCAGGTCATGCGGTTGCAGTATCCCTTTCCCTTGAGCCACATACCTTCACAACCAAAACAAAAAAAACTCAGTAACGAAACCGCACCGCAGCTCAGTAACCGCTCAGATTTTTCAACCGTGACAAAAAACGAGTAAAGCGAGCCAACCTGGAGAGGAGCGCAACGATTTCGTTGCGGTGAGCGGAGAGAATGTCCTCCACGCGGTCCCTCATGCTCGGTATTCGGGTGAGCTTAGGGCGATTCGCCATGGTTGAATTGCAATTGCAAGCTGCTGCTGCTTCTTCTGTTTTCAAATTTCTAATTTCTAAATTCTACTGTTCTCTAGCCTAATGTGAAAAAAACTGTCTGAAGTGGCGACGTAGTGGCGTAAGAGAGAAGCCACGGAGTTTATATATAGCCGAAGAGACGTGATTGGATTTTGCCTCATATTTCAGAGACGGTTGTGGCTAGTGAATTGTTAATAAAAAACTAAATATAGTTATCAAAATATTTTTCTAATATATCTCGATGCATATAAAAATTTTAAAAAAAAATCGAGTGAATTGGGGGTAGGTTTATGGGGATATTTTTTGGGTTTCTGCTGGATTGAAAGACACCTGGCAGTTCTATAATAAAACCGCGTAACTAATAACTGAAAAAAAAAGAGGACCCATTCAAATGGAACACATTCACAAAAGCCAAAAAGGTCTTTAATGAAGTGATCTGACGGATGAAAACTCACACCCACCGTAGCCTAACTGTAGACTACCCATCAACCGATCCCTTCTCTCTCTTCTTCCTCTGTCTCGATCTCAACCCAGTTTCATCAAAAAAAATCTCAACCCACAAAACTCCCTTCTCCAATTCATCAAGCTCCAGTAGCCGTCACTCCCAATCTTCTTCTATCGCTCTCCCTTTCTCTCCCTCCTTCAAAGGGTTAGGGTTTATCTCTTCTTCGATGGACTTATTCAAGTTGCTCCACAAGAAGTAGTTTCGGACACCGACCCCTCCATCGTCCTCAAACTTGACCTTGAAGACGCCGTCAACAGCTCATCAACGTTTTCCTTGACGCCATCTCCTGCCACTCAAAGCCATCGCATATTGATCTCGAAGAATTGGAGAAGATAACTTTCTGGGTCGAGATTGAGACAGAGGAAGAAAAGAGGGAGAAGGGATCGGCTGATTGGTAGTCTACAATTAGGCTATGGTTGTTGTGAGTTTTAATCCGTCAGATCACATCATTAAAGATCTTTTGGCTCTCGTCCGTAAATGATCCGCATGTGAGCGGTCCTGACTGAGAAATTATCACAATTAAAGTAACTCGGTGTTAATCCATTCAACAGTCGACACTATTTATTAACCAAGCCGTAGTCAAATGGAGTGTCCGGTCGCTCTCACGAGTATGAGTCATCGTCTTCCAAGTTTGAAGATCGACACGTTTCTTTAACGACCAATCATTCTGAAGCATAGTCTAAATATCCTTTATTTTTTTTATTGTAGAACAGTTCTCTCTTTGGCATATATGTATGAAGAGTCATTACACATTTACTGGAAACGTGTAATATCAAAACGCTTCAGAAGAGCTTGGATGAATTTTTGCATCGTACACACAGGAGTAACTTTATTTCATTTGTACAAACTATCACCTTGCAGAAGTCATCGAATTATTGGAGGCCCAACTGGTGAGCAATTGTAGAGTAACGCCTTAATGTGGATCATCTATTGCACGAGGAACAGTTTTAACCTGAAACAATGCATGCATTATTATGAGAAAGATGGAACTGTAGGTTCTTCAGCATTAATCTTGACGAAATTTCTTGCTCAACTCTCGAACATGATTACTTGTTGTATTACTCACCAAATCACGGAACTGCAGAATGTAGAACATCTCAAGATATCGCTTGGTCTCAAGCCTTTCAAGCTTTGAGACATGCTTCCAGAAACCGTAAACACCTGTCAGTGTCATTAGCCTTTCAGAATAAATGTTCCATGTGTACCTGCGAAGTTACAGAGGTTTGCTCAACAGCAAGTAACAAAAGGTTGATAAGTATACGTGCGTAACTTCAGCAAGTTACCAACCTTTCATAAATTCTTTTCAGGCCTCCATCTGATATTCTCTTCCAGTGGCTAGGATCATCCTTGCTACGTTGAAAGAAATCGGCCATAAGAGCAGCCATCTGTTTGGAGTGATAAGGGTCGATATGAAATCCGGATATGCCATGCTCGATAATTTCTGCAGGACCACCATGGATTGTGGCAAATGTCGGAAGGCCACAAGTCATGGCCTCAACAACTGTGAGTCCAAAGGCTTCATATAGTGCCGGCTGCAATTGCAAATTAAGAAAAGTAATTAGAGAGCCCCAGTGGTTATATATGATGGAAAATTGACAGGCCACATATACCTGAACAAAAGCGCCTCCATTATCTGCAACGTAACGATATAGCTCACCATTACGTGCTCGATTAGTTTGGGAAGATATCCATCGAAACTGACCATTCAACTTGTACTCCTTAATGAGATCATGCATCTTTTCAATCTCTACAATCTCTTCTCTGTCTTTTGACTTCTTCACATCATTATGACCAGCCACCAAAACAAGGTTTACCAGTTCCCTTAATTTGGCATTCTTAGCATAGGATTCAACCAACCCAGTCATGTTTTTCACGTGGTCCAGCCTTGCCATGGAAAATAAGATGGGCTTTGATGGATCGTCCAGAAGACCACTGGACCAATAAAAAAGAAAAATTATGTAATAAAATGACTGCCACAAATTACATGCATTGCCACACATAAAGCCCTATGAAACTCACATGTGCTCATCATTCTGCTCAGGATCATAAAGCAACTTCTCAATGGAACCATGGAGGGATGTGAGTCTCTTTTCCTTATCGAAGTAAGGGAAATAAATGTTCGCATCCGCTCCAGGAGACACTATATTGAACTTTGGATCAAAAACATCAATGCCATGAACAACACGGAACAACCCCGGAAGAGTGAAAGAGCTGTGACTCTCATATTGTCCAACAGTATTCTTCCTGAAAGGTTCGGATAAGCAACCAACGATATTAGCATTACTAAAATAAGAAAAAGGCAGAATGAATTTGAAGTAGATGCATTCAGATTTCCAAATGCACTATTAGTGCTCAAGTAAAGATGTGAGACTGAATAGCATACAAAATATGTAAACATAAAAATAAAAAGAAACACACGCATATACTATTGCACGTAGTATGGCCAATATACCAAACTAAACAGGGCTGAACATAACCAACAATGAGACAACTGAGTACTGTTTCAGCTCAACATCAAAAAAAACAAAAACCACATCAACATTATATCACATCCCACATAAAAAAGAATAACAAAAGGAAAAGACTTACGTTCCCGCAATCTCTTGGTATGTGCTGGTGATTATAAAATCTGCACTGTTCATGGCCATAAGATCAGCTGTGAATTGACAGGAGAAGTGATATTTCTCATCGTATTTTTTCCAGTAGATATCTGAATCCGGATATTTTGTTTTCTCCAAAGCATGCGCAATGGTGCACTGCATATGCCAAAAGTAAAATAGTTGGATAACGTTCTTGTTCATAACATGAACCTTGCAGCTGATAAGAAATATCAAACCTGCGTAACTCCCATTTTATAAGCCAACAAAGAGGCAACGAGATTTCCATCACTGTAATTTCCAATAATAAAATCTGGAAGTCCCTGTAACTCTGCAGTAATTTCACCTGCAACATCCTGTTAACATGCAAAACAATGAGAAAGCATGAAACTATATGATTATAGATGACAATATCGTTCTATATGAATTTAAATACAGATCAACTAAGAAAAATCATGTGCTATCATCATGATAAAGGAAAATGGCTAGTGTCAGTGGCAGCCATGAAATAACAGAAAGGAATGTGTACATATTTACCTCAGCAAATGTCTCCAAATAAGGCCATACATCGAACCTTGAGATCCATTTACGAAGAACTCCATTCTCTGATCTAAAAGGAACTCGCAAAATATGGCTATGCTCTGTTCCAGTGACTCTTTCTAGCCGCTGGTTGCATGTAGTTCCTTTGGCATCAGGAATTAGCCTGGTTACCTGGGAGCAAGAGAAACAACATCCATTAACTATACATATACTAGCTAACATATACATTCTTGCATCGAGTATAAAGACACTCACAATAAGGATTCTTGGACTGAAGTTTAATCCTTGCCTCTTAATTCTACGAATCATTTCATTCTCAAGGGCACGCACTTGGTCCAGTATATACACAACCTGCATATAGAATAATATAAGTAGTTCTTATTCTGACAATTACAGTGCCGACTGACATCTTAATGCTCATATATAGAACATTTTGTTAAACAGAATAGGAGTGTACAGAGGAAGCAAAAAAAATCAAGAATAAACACATACAATAAGTATACACATTTTAGAATACTGCAGCTTATTTAAAAAGCATTATGAGGGGTAACCTGTCCACCAGTGTCGGGTAAGCCTAAGACATTTGCTTGCCCAAAGTATCCATGAGGAGATAAAATGACAACATTAAAGACCATAGGTACTCTCCCAAGAAATGTCTCCAATGTAGAAGGATCAGGAGCTTGTAGGATATCTAGGAGAAGATGCATCATCTCCAATACATGTTCCGCAGTGTCTCCCCAACCTCGTTCAAAACCCAATCCTTGTAATCTAAATAAAGAACATAAGATATCAAGTTGGGTACGGCAGTTCCAGAGAATTAAAAAGTACTCATTAATGCATGAACATGTGATATTGTGCGGTTGTGGTCTCTATATATATAAGCTTACACATATTCAAACTCAGAATAGGGTGTCTCAATTGGAAGTTTGGAAAGATTATCGTCAGCCTTAAACAAAGCTGACTGAAGCTTGGATATGCTCTGTATCCGATCATTCAACATTAGCGCCTGCAAACATCTTTGTTTCATTAATTTAACTGAATCAATGATGTCCTCACACCAAAACACAAAATAAATTTATCAGTTTTCTTACATGCAATTTATGTCCAGGGTAAGTAATAAGACATTTATTATGACTGCAAAACTCATAATAACTAACAATTAGAAGGAAGGCATATAAACTGAAGAAAAATAAGCTAATGACATATACGATGACTTTAATTTCCAACAATCACAAAAGAAATGGAAATTATGTAAACTTCAGCAAAAGCAAACTACTTATCCCTAGTAAAGAGACAGAAATAATGGTTCTCTTCTAAAAAACCATGATCAACAAACTTACATGTCCTTTATATGTATGTGCTCTAAGGAAATCCACTAATGGCTCCAAAGAATCTTTGTTACAGAACATAAATGAAGAAAGGTTGCGGTTCAGGAATTGAACACCATTCCCAATGGATGATGACCGGGTTGGACGAGGAAAATTAGCGTTGAATGGCTCAAAATCGAGCTCAAGAACATATCTGTCATTGGACCTAATATATCAAACATGAAGAAATTTCTGTTAAGAGATGTGAGTTGTGACAATAACAAAGATATTTCACATAAGGAAAATTTACTAACCTCCCATCTACAAGTTCTTCTTTAAAGCCAAGATATTCAGAAATACTCAATTGTTCCACACTGAGCTCATTTACGTTAACACGGACAAATTCCCATACACCTGGTCTTGGACGAACTGCAAGAGCCACAAATGGAGGCTGAATAATGGCTTCCTGACACCAGAATAACACCAGAATCTCAGTTAATTCATCCAACCGTAATTTAAATGATAATTGAACACAAGGATAGAAAACAGACGACATTCACTCCCTGTCCCAATCTAAAATCTCAATAATATAGAACTAGTATCCGAAACTAACTTGATACAATTGTTCTCTACAGTTTAGTTTAATTTGAAGCAAATAGTAGAAGTTGGACCGCTCATACAAGTGCAGTATTACAGTTCCTCTTCGAAATTTGGCGAACCATTAAAAGATCAATTGGAGGACGAATTATATTGCCGTCTAGGGCAAAGCAAAGACAAATGTATTTTCTAATTTTAATCTCAATAACTACAGAGGAGTTGGTTCCATATTAGCTAAGAAAACTGATTCCAGACTGATCACAAGGAAACAGATAAACATTGCAAAACGAAGCACCAATTCAAAAAATCACAACAATCAAGTTCTTCACTAACTTCAAAGTAGACACATAATCAGTACAGCATTGGCAAATGAAAACAGTGTGTTATGAATTCGAAGTGCGAAAAGCGAAAAAAAAAACTAATGTGAATCGAAACAAACCTGTGCTGACTTGAGGACTTCACCAAAAGGACCTTCGGTGAGAGCTAGCCTCGCATCGTCATCAGTGATCAGCTTTTCAAGCTCGTCTAGCAGGTTATGCGGTTGCAGTATCCCTTTTCCTTGAGCCACATACCTTCACAACCAAAACAAAATAAATCAGTAACCGCTCAGATTTTTCAACCGAAACGAGTAAAGCGAGCTAACCTGGAGAGGAGCGCAACGATTTCGTTGCGGTGAGCGGAGAGAGTGTCCTCCACGCGGTCCCTCATGCTCGGTATTCGGGTGAGCTTAGGGCGAATCGCCATGGTTGAATTGCAAGCTGCTTCTTCTTCGTCTTCTAGTTTTCTACTGTGAAAATGTGCCGTGTGAAGTGGCGACGTAGATTATATAGAGTGATGACCGAGAGAGGGAAACGTGTTTGGATTTGGCCTTATCAGCTTATCTTATTCATAGACCTTTGTGACTGGTGAATTTGGGGTACAAAGAATATGGATGTTTTCTTCTGCTACCTGGCAGTCCCGGGAAACCGCTTAAATGATTTGACACTTACATGGTATTGATGACGGAAAATGTCTATTTGGTTTTAAAGAACTTATATTATTTTAATAGTATTATATTCTCATATTTTAAACATATTTAGAGAAGGTCGAGACTTGATGGGAACCTTACCATCTCCGATCACCAAACACTGATCACTGACCGTCGGACTCTGGTGACCGGCCGCCGAAACTATGTTCACCGAAATCTTGTCGATCGTCAGAACTCTGGTCGCTGGAATCTCACCGATCGTCGAAACTCCATCACTGAAATCTCGCCGATCGTCGAATGCGGTCACCGAAATCTCTTCGAATTCTTTAAAACATCATCGGACCTTGTCGGAATCATATTTTGGCTTCGGTAGATATTTTATTAGAGACAGTAGTGTTGAAAAATGATTTGCTAGAGATAATAAACTTTTATGATAACTGTATTAGGGACAGTAAACATTACATGAGTATTTTACTAGGGCTAGTGATGTTGAAAAATAATTTATTATGGGATGAAAATCTTAACAAAATATTTGTAAATGATATTTAAAGGGTAATATAAGACATATTGAAACAAATAAAAGAAAAACCACAATAAAAGATAGAATTCTATTACTAGGGGCAATACCCCAGTAAAACACATATATGTATGGTGTTCAATACAATAAGAGTCAAACAGCGACAAGTGTGGCATGTGGATCATCCTTATATTGATATTGTCCCAACTTAGCCACCTTTAAGGTGTTGGGTTTTATTCACAAAAGACCTCGATACAATTAGGAATGATCCACCCACATATAAATTATATTTTATTTATCTTGTTTCTGATGTGAGATCTCTCCTCTCCAACACGCCCCCTCACATACAACCTAACAAGTCTATGTCACCCTCTCCACTCAAACACCAACCCTCACGTGCAACCAGACTCAAGGGTTTAGCACGTGCACAAATGTCTAAACCAATCTGACCGCTAACCCGACTCATCTGGCACTTGGTGACAATCCACACAAACATTAACCCTCACGTGCAACCAGACTCAAGGGTTTAGCATGTGTACATATGTCACACCAATCGAACCCACCAATCAATGAGACGCAATTAGAGAGGAACCCGCTCTGATACCAAGTTGAACTGGGACAAGCGTGGCCTGTGGATTACCATTGTACCGATATTGTCCCAACTTAACCACCTTTAAGGTGTTTCACAAAAGGCCTTGGTAGAATTAGGAATGATCCACCCACATATAAGTTATATTTTTTTTTATCATGTTTCTGATGTGGGATTTCTCATCTCCAACACGCCCCCTCACATGCAACCTGACAGATAAAGTAGTCTTAGGTTCAACTCCAAAACCAATTGACAATAGAGAGAGTAGCCCAAACTCTTATAAACCCACAGGTAAGGTCTCATATTCCTAATGTGGGATATATATCTCAACACATCCCCGCACGTGTGGCGAAACTTCAAGCCTAACACGTGGACAACAACTTGGGTGGTCGTGGAGTTCGTGTGACCTTTGGGCTTCACACGTGTACGTGGGTAACCTGACTCTGATACCATGATAAAGTAGTCTGAGGTTCAACTCCAAAATCAATTGGCAATAGAGAGAGTAGCCCAAACCCTTATAAACTCACAGGCAAGGTCTCATATTCCCAATGTGTGATATATATCTCAACAATAATAAGTAGCTAGCTCGTTTTTTTCTTGGACTTTGAAATCTAATCACCTCCACCATAACAATATGAAACCATACAACAAACCTTTAGCCTCCGAAGCTTGACGACGACCATGATTGCCTCCGCCAAAACAACCAATAGGTTGCATAGAGCCCGAGATGTCACCATCGTCAGTTTACCAATCATAGATCTTGTGCTCCGGCCTGATGACGTCATACTGCTTCTTGAGTCATACCACTTCTTGAGCACGGTCATGGCGTGGAGGTCCAAATCGTAGCGTTCAATGTCAAATCAACGACGTCCAAAGGTCAGATCGTCCCTCTAGTTCTTCATCTCTCGGATCACGAGCTCGTTTAGATCGTCTAAAGCAGTGTTAAAACAGATCAAGATGAGCGATTAGAACTTGATCGATCAAGCAGCGGCAGAGTCGATCGGAGAGGTCAAACTAGCAACGTCGAGGTCGATCAATCGACATCGTGTCGTGGAGAGAGAGAGTTCGCACCGAAGGAGGCGAGCAAGGATGAGGTCGTCGGAGATGGTGGTGGTGAGGGTGAGGTCACCGACGATGACTTGAGAGAGAGAGAGAGAAAGAGAGTTTTATCAGAATCTCATATCGGAGAAGAAAAATAAAACTGAAGGGTAGTTGAATAGAATGGGGTAAACCTGTAATTTTAGTATAAAATGTTAGAATATGTAGTGGAAAATTTTTTTAGATCTAATGGATATTAAGTTTTAGTATTTTGTAGTGAACGATGATTATCTCATTTAAAAAATATCTATGCTTCCCTCCAAATCACTCATGCAATATTTTTCCAAACGTATATATAAATTTTTTACATTTTCTAACAGATTTAGCATTTACAGATTACTTAATTTTTTTTCCAACAAAACTCTGTATAAAAAACTCTGAATTTGTAACCCAGTACTATTTAGTCTAGTCGATATAGTATTTTCAAAATAAAGTCGATATAGTATTTTCAAAATAAACAAGAGGCTGTGAGTTTGATAAAAAAACTCTAAACTTCTAGAAAGAGGCTACTTGCTGGTTTCTTTTGGCTTGTAGCCCATGGTTCTTTCAGGTGATTTCCAATTCCAAGTTGCCATATACTGTGAACCATCAAACACCGGCTGATTTATGGTTTTCTAGTAAACAGATTTAAATGAATCAAAGTCTGTTCTGTCACTAGCTACAACTAAAAAATTAACTAGCAGGATAAGATCGTATTTTATAAACTTTCCAAAATTGAAACCCTTTAGATATACACCTTATCCAAACTTAGTTGGTCAAAACTGTCGTCACCTCCAAAATTGAAACCCTACTACCCCTAGTCACTAAACCGGATCCTTTTGGAAATACCGCTTATTCCGTTTCGTCCATTGTGATAACTCTTGGACAAGTCATATCACAACGTATAAGAAATGCCTTCTAGCTTGGTTAGTACTTATATATATGAAACCGAAATATTCAGTGCATTTATAATTTTAATATATTTATGTCTGATTTTTTTTGAATGAGGCAAAGTGTTTCATTAATCAAACTCACAACCTTTTAATTATTAAAGATGAACTATGATGATATATCAAATGGTACTAGACTATATCAAAATTATTATTATTTTTAAGCCATAAAGACCTGAAATCGATCACAGTCCTCAGAACAGATCAAAGATAGTATCGCGATCTGCAAATTCTGAATACAATATGGAGTCGCGATGGCAAATTCTCAATCTGAGATGGATTTACGACCTGTAAAAAACCCAATTTATGATGGAGTCACCATCTTCAAAACACAATCTGAGATAAATCAAGATTCGATGAGAGAAGAAATTGAAAGAAAGTGATGAGGATGAGGCGAGAAGAAAAGAAAGAAGCGAGAAGTGTCAATTAGAGATGGGGCTTCCACAAACCCAACACCCCTCCCCCGGCCGTTGTGGTAGAAGGTGTGCACGGGATATGGGGACTGCGTAAACTCATTTAATTGAGCACGTGTTATGGCCAAACGTGGGTTTGGTTTTGTTTTAAAACCATATCATGTCCCGTCCCCTGTAGTACGGGCTATCAGATGAAGTAGTCTGAGGTTCAACTTCAAAACCAATAGGCTATGAAGAGTGTAGCTCAAACCCTTATAAGCCCACAAGCAAGGCTTAATTTTCCCGATGTGTGATATATATTTCAACATGCCCCCGCAGGTGTGGCGACCCCTCAAGCCTAACACGTGGACAACATTAGGGATGACGTGGAGTATGTGTGGCCGGTAACGCTAACACACGTGGACGTGGGTAATCTGCTCTGATACCATGATAAAGTTGTTTGAGGTTCAACTCCAAAACCAATTGGATATGAAGAGAGTAGGACAAAACCTTATAAGCTCACATGTAAGGCCCAATTTTCCTGATGTGAGATATATATATATATATATATATATATATATATTGTTTATAGGTGGAACCTAATATTTCATCTTTACCGGGTTACAATTAAATGTGAAGCCACTCTGGGCCCTTTGTCTGGGCCCAATTCGCCATAAAGCTAAGTAAAGCAAGTGAAACTACTCCCACATTGGAAAGGGACAGGAATGCTGCCTTCAATGCTACTACAAATACCGGCACATACATCCCGGTAAGGAGGAGAACTTCTGAACTACGATGAAACTTCTTGACTACTCTTGAGTTTTCTGCTTATCTGACAGTGTCTGACTTAAGCATCGGAGTGGCTTCCCTCGGTAAACCCGGGGACGCCCTTTGACGTGTTTGTTCTTTACACAGGAAAACTCGGGAGTACAAGGAAGTTCGCTATTTCTGGAACCGTGCAACCCGTTAAAGGGGCCACGAGCATCCCCGGAAACAATTGGTGCTTTCACTGAGAGTTGAACTCAGGACCTCCCGCTTAATATTTTGGAAGAACAATGGTGGGAATGCCAATGAGACGTCAGCCAGACTTGCTGACTCTCCGGGTTATGACAGTGCATACATCAAGTACGCTACCCTCCCACCCGCTTGATAATAGGTACCAAGTTATCTATAACTGTCCAAGCTTATTATGTTTTGATGTGATATATATAAAGCCTTTCAGGCCCACATAAATCTCGACCGGGTTATGTCTATCAATCAGTTTGTTGAGTGAATGCAGGCGATCTCCATTTGACATGAAATATTGCAAGCCTTTCACGGCCTTATTTCATTGTCAAAACTCGGCAAGCTCCGATAAATCTCCGATAATCTCCGATAATCTCCATTTGACATGAAATATTGCAAGCCTTTCACGGCCTTATTTCATTGTCAAAACTTAGCAATCTCCGATAATCTCCGATAATCTCCATTTGACATGAAATATTGCAAGCCTTTCACGGCCTTATTTCATTGTCAAAACTCGGCAAGCTCCGATAAATCTCCGATAATCTCCGATAATCTCCATTTGACATGAAATATTGCAAGCCTTTCACGGCCTTATTTCATTGTCAAAACTTAGCAAGCTCCGATAATCTCCGGTAATCTCCATTTGACATGAAATATTGCAAGCCTTTCACGGCCTTATTTCATGGTCAAAACTCGGCAAGCTCCGATAAATCTCTGATAATCTCTGGTAATCTCCATAACTTGAAATATTGCAAGCCTTTCACGGCCTTATTTCAGTCTTTGAAAGTCTTAACGGACCCATACAGCCCTAGCGGCACTATTTTTACTTACATGCCAAACCGGCATTATATGTGTAAATTTTATCACATTTGCATGTTTTGCATCAGATTACCGTGTTATTTGGCAGGAAGCCCTTGGAAGTCCTAACGGACCCGTAAAACCTTACCGGCTCCATTTTCACTTTATAATGTTAACATGCCAAACCGGCAATATGCGTACATTTTGTCAACACTTGTATATTATGCATCACATTACCGTGTTATTTGACAGGAAGCCCTAACGGACCGGTAAAGCCCTACCGGGCCTATTGTTATTTTATGACGATAACATGCCAGACCGGCACCATATGTAAATTTTTTTTTTTTTCTACACTTGCAAGATATGCATCAAGTTAACGTGTTATTTGACAGGAAAAATTATGCCAACAGCTTGAATACTTTTATTCGAAAGTCAGCTACAAGGCAGAAAGCCGCTACAAAAATAAAGGCTAGTCTACAAAAGCAAAGACAAACCCTCCGAGAAGCTCCAGCTCATGACGCTGCAGACCCGCTACCCCCGCCAGTGCTCGACCCGCCACGTCCTCCCCGGGGCCGTATGATAAACTGTCCCCTACGGAGCGGTGGCCGGTTTTGAGGACCACCGACAATCCCACCACGGGAAGTACCTCTCCGGGCTGCTGAAGAATGAACTGGGGGACTCCGAGCCGGGTTTGCAGGAGCCCTAGGGTTTGCGGCCATGGCAGGAGTCGACCGGGAGGTGCCTGCAGCCTCGTCGGGTCTAACGTGACCTTGGTGACCATCATACCCGGCTTTGTCGAGCCACCCTTGGCGAATCCCGGCGCTAACAATTTCGGCACGAGCCTCAGCCCTCGCCGACCGCAGCTTCAGCTCAAACTCTGGACTCGCTAGAAACTCGGAGACAGCAGAGTTCCTGGCCCGGGAAACAGCCTGCACCAACGCTCCTTTCTGCTGCTCCAAAGAAGTCACTTGCTGCTGCAGCGCTTGATTCTGTTGAGTAAGCTGAGCAATAGCAGCATCTTGAGCACACCGGTCCTCCCGGTGACCCTCGATGACTCTCTCGTACTCCGAGTTCTTGGCCACCAAGTCTGCTATTTTTTCTTCTGCCTTGGCCAACTCCGCACACGACGCAATGGCTGATGAGCTTGCCTCTTCCCGGACCCGAGCCAGGCATTCCTCGCTCGCCGTCACTTGATCCCGGGCCGCCCGGAGGTCGTCCCTGAGCACTCTCTCTCTCTCGGGGATGCCTTCGTTGATTAGCCGATCGGTTGCCAAGTATGACATCCTGACCGCCTACAAAAAACAATTCAGCGGGTTAGTATCAAAGAAAAAAGAAACCCCCAACACAAGTCACGAAGGAAACACTAACTCGCATCAGTTTCTCCTGCGTCCTCCGGGCTACGATCAACGGGTCCTGATGCTCCAGGACATAGGAGTCGGCGGCACAATTCTTCAAGTCCGCTACCATCCTTTGGATGGCCACGTCCGCCATTCCCCCGCTCGCCAACTCCTCCATTATCTCGTCAGTATCCCGGTGCTGCTTTCTCTCCCTCCTCTCTTTCCTCTCCTTCCTCCTCTTCTTCCTCTCGGACCTTGCCGAGCTGGATGCCTCCCGGGTACGTTTGTGGGAGGGGACGGGTTCCACTTCATGCACTTCGTCGCTCCCGTTACTCCCCTCAGGGTTCTCACTCGCCACCCCTTCGAAACCGACAACTTCTTCACACCCGTCGTCATCCTCTTCGGTAAACTCTTCCTCACCCGGGAGCACAGACGAGGGAACCGCGCTCATCACCGGTTCTTCAATCTCTTCATCGGCGAAGGTAAATTGAGTCACCGGTTCTTCAATCACCGGGTCTTCCGCCACCTCAGCGGGGCTCCCCACAATCTCTTCATCTAACTCAAGGTACATCTCCGTGCCAAGTACCTCAGCAAGGTACCCGGGGATCTCGTTGAAGTGCAAGGTGTCCACGAGGAATTTCTCAGTATCCCCTTGCTCTGCTTCTGGGCGCAGGAAAGCCGCTTTCGTGGTCAGGTTAATGTCGTATAATTGACCATCCGTTGCTTGTGTCCGGATCCCGGCCCAAACAGCCTTATCTTCAAACCCGTCGTATATTCCCGGGTTCTTCCGCTTTGTAAACTCCATCGGAAGAAGAGCTGCAGAAACACATATAGCCCGTTACACAAGAACATTTGACAACAAAAGTTGGAGGGATACGAGACAAACCTGGGAGCTCCATCAACCGGCACCTGCTGTACACATACAGCCTACAAAGCCGGTATGAACTCCGGTCGTCTTGCCCCCGAAAAGCCCACAGCATCCTCCGGATCCTCTTCTCCATCACCGGCTCCAAAGGAATGTCGGGGACGTCTGCAACACATAACGTATGTAAGTACAACTCGGTACGAAGAAAAGAAAAACCCTAAGGGAGAGGACTTACTCATCAGCGGTTGAAAGTCACCCGGTACTTGAAACGCGTATCCCGCGTCTTGAAAGTTTCTTATCAAGAAACTTTTCTCCCTCCAGGTCCGGCTCACGGAGGTTGGCAGGTCCTCGACGATCTTCTTGAAAACCGCTTTGGACTTCAGTTGGATAGTCCCGCTAAAACCCGCCTTCCGGGAGTACTCGGCCCGGTACATGGCGTGCAACTCGTGGTATGTCGGCATCTGCTGCTTCAGTACTTTGTACATAACGCACAACCCGAGTAGCTGCCTCCACATGTTCGGGCCAATTTGCCCGATCGCGAAGTTGCTCGCAGCCAAGAGATACTGCACCTCTGCCTTTAGCGGGAGAGACAAGCCGCAGCGTAGCTGATACTCGTGGCACAACGTCCACCCATCCCCGGGAGCGAAGAACTGGTCCTCGGGTTCTAAAGGCCGTATTTCTACAGACTCGGGGATCTTCCAGTTGCTCCTTAGCTCCACGATCTCCTCCGCTGTCAATGAGTACCCGGGAGGGTCAAGAGCGGTCCCATCAGTGAAGGTTACGGAGGCAAACTCGGGGACGTGAGTGTCCATTGTTTCGTTGGCCATCTGCAAAACAAAAAAACACGGGGGCGTCAACAAAACCCAGGTAACCCGGTGTCACGAAGCTAAATTCCCAAACGCAGACCCAGAAATCCTTCCTGGGAACCCAGAAGCAGTACACAAATCGTCCCAAAACAATCAAAAAGGAGGGAAGAAGAAACAGTACCTTACTTTTGAGGGCTTGAAGGGGTTTTTCAGATCGATTTGAGATTGAGAACCAAAAGAAACAGCGACAAAAGAAAGCGACAGCAAAAAGCACGAAAAAGTTATCAGGTTTGGAGGTGAGACAAAACTGTCACCTTCAGCCCCTATTTATACAGTTAGAGGCGTGCACTGAGGGGACGTTTCAGTTTCTCGAGGGAAACGACACGTGTCACGCATGCCGCTTCACGAAACCGAAAAACTTTTCAGTTTCCCCCCACTACAACCCGGAGACGTCGTTTTGAATTCTCAACGTAAAGAATGTCTGCGGGTTACGCTTGCGTACGGACTTGGGGGACTGGGTACCCCGGGTTTGGTTGCTACCTTTGTAACCCGGTAAAGAAACGATTTTAAGTCCCCACCCAAGCGTACCCCTTGACTGAGGACTTGGGGGACTTGTTTATAGGTGGAACCTAATATTTCATCTTTACCGGGTTACAATTAAATGTGAAGCCACTCTGGGCCCTTTGTCTGGGCCCAATTCGCCATAAAGCTAAGTAAAGCAAGTGAAACTACTCCCACATTGGAAAGGGACAGGAATGCTGCCTTCAATGCTACTACAAATACCGGCACATACATCCCGGTAAGGAGGAGAACTTCTGAACTACGATGAAACTTCTTGACTACTCTTGAGTTTTCTGCTTATCTGACAGTGTCTGACTTAAGCATCGGAGTGGCTTCCCTCGGTAAACCCGGGGACGCCCTTTGACGTGTTTGTTCTTTACACAGGAAAACTCGGGAGTACAAGGAAGTTCGCTATTTCTGAAACCGTGCAACCCGTTAAAGGGGCCACGAGCATCCCCAGAAACATATATGTATCTCAACACTATCAAATGTGACTAGAAGATCTAAGTGGAGGGAGGATACCAACAATTATATGATCATGAATCGAAAATAATTCAAAATATTAGATCTAGCTCTGAGCAAGTGCAAAGAGTGCAGTAAAATATCAGAACCAACTCTGAGCAGGTGTAAAGAGTGTGACCACATAGGACCATAAAATATGGGATCCTATATATACCCTTAAAAGGGTCCTTGTTCACAGCAGACAGTTGTGTGCAGCTCAATTGTTCCAACTCTTTTGTCTGCATCTAGATGACCCCAATTAGATTCTCAATTGGCCATTTTTTCTTTATTTTCTTCCTTATTTTTAGTCCCTTTTTGAGTTTTTTCGTCCTTCAGTTTTTTTCCTTCCAAGCTCTGTCCTTCTTTTCTTCATTTTAACAGATTTTTTATCTGCTTTATTTGTTTTCTTCCTTCGTTTTTTGTGTGTTTTCATTTATTCTTCTTTCCTTCTTTTCCTTTTTCTCAATTTTCTTTTGTAAATCAATATTGTATATTTGTGTACGTATGTTTATTTCCTTTCGCCAGACATCATCCAGAAACCTAGATACTTTCTTATAGCCAACTTTAAGAAGAAATAACCTCGTCCAACACTATACTGTATATCAAAACCGTCAACATATATGCAGGATCAACTTCCTCATTACACTGAAAACAAAAAACACCGATTGCCTCTAGACATAACAACAATTCTGACCTAACCAGAACCATTAAACAACACCAACCAAAACCAAAATCATAACACCTTTGCCCAAAAAGGAAGGACGAGTAACAAACAAAACCGAAATAAAAAAACAATCGAAAAAAGCTAACCAATAAAAAACCTAAATACAAACCAAACCCAATACCTGGGCCCAAAGAGAGAGAGCCAGGCCCATCAAGACCCATTGGAATTCAAGAGACCAACCAGCAGACCCGACCCAACCCGAAATGGAGATACCGGATCACTGCTCCATCGTAGTCGTCCACCGCCAGTCTGTTGTCGCCAATTTAGAAACCACCGTCCACGACCACCGTAAAGAGACTCTCTGATCCAGCACCAAAGCGAAGCAAGATAGAAGCCCCGACCTGAGCCGATTAAGGAGAACCGTCGCCGCCTCGCTTTACCCATCTCAAACCTCAGCCGCACCATCCACGGCTCGACGACATACCACATCGCTTGGAGAACGCCGCCTCAGCATATACAATCATCCAAGAAACCTCCCGGTTTGAAACCATGTCCAGTCCCTATCTCTCAATCCACCACCGCCTACGTACAGGACCGAGTCACCATCTAACCGCCCTCTAGTGCCCGTCTGACGACAACGCCACCAGACACGCCGTCAAAGATATACCTGGTTTATCGGAGTCCCTTGCGGCTATTAGAGTTCCTCTTCGCAAAATGGCATAGTCGGATCAGAATTGCTAGGATCAACTATTTTGTATAATCGTTATAAACTATCTAACCGTTACATTTCGTGTTGTATGGTTATTAAACGTTATGGGGCACCATCAAATCGTTATTGCTTTCGTTGTTTTGGCCAAACAATCCAATAGACTTTAGCAAATTTAAACCAACCACAATCAAACTAATAGCTTCATGCCTTCATCTTTGTTTACTATTTTGAGAGAAATACATGTCTAAATTGGAGAACATCACGTACTAAACATAGTCTCACTGTTTGAGTATTCAAATTTTTAGTCATCTTTTAGTTGGCGCCTCTAATAATAGACACAGAGGGGAGAGCGTACAAATGCCTAGCTCTTCTTTTAAAATGGCTATCAGATGTTTTCCTACTTAGCCATTCCAGAAAAAATAAAAATAAAAATAAAAAACCAGTACAAAGGAAGATGTCTATGGGAATGGGATCGCCGAACACGGTCATCGCAAGGAGATTAGATGCTATTATACTCGTAGGCTTAGTTTTTCTTGCTTGCTTGTCCGATGGTGCATCCCGTGGACATCTTTTTGGGGCTGGTGCATTACGTCGGAGCCTCACTGATACTACGAACCGAAAAGTATTCGACGTCACAGAATTCGGTGCTAAGCCTGAATCTGGAGCTTCAAAAGGTCGCCAAATGAAAGAGCTTCCCGGCGGTGGAGATCCTACTAAACCACTACCTAGTGACGGTGGCGATGACAGCGGCGATGGCGGCGATGGTGGCGACAATGAAACTGGAATGGTGAGTTTTCTAAAGACAATAGTAGCAAAAATATATCGCATGTCAAAAATATACGTACGTACGTACCTGATCGATCGAAATGTTTCTTACCACTAAGTTAAATTTTTGCAGGCATTCATTAAGACGTGGGTGGCGGCATGCAGAGGAGAGTACAAGGGTCCAGCAAAGGTTGTTATTCCAAAGGGAACATTTTTGATTGGACCTGTGGTATTCCAAGGCCCTTGCACCAGCTCCAAGGAGCCAATCATGGTCGAAATTCAGGGAGAGGTGAAAGCCACCACCGATTTGAGTGATTACACCTCTCCTGAATGGATCATGTTCGAAAATGTTGACGGTTTGATCGTCACCGGCGACGGAGTTGTGAATGGCCAAGGCGAGAAAACCTGGAACGGAGGTGGCTGCGATAAGGAAGACTGCCCCCATGCCCCATCCGTACGATTCATTGCCGTAGCTCCATCCACAGCCAATTTATTTGTTTATTCGGCTTCTTTATTTGGATTAATGTTGTTTGAACTTGTTTGAATAACACAATCTAAAGTTTAGATTGTTATCCAAACAAATTAAAACAACATGAATTTAAACAAATAAACCAAATTCGTTGTTCTAAAATGTATAAAAACCTAGATGAATTTTAATTATATGCATATTTGTTGTGGATGCAGAACATGAAATTCATCAAGGTTCAAAATGCACTTATAGAGAAGATCACATCCTTGAACAGCAAGTACTTCCATTACCACATCACCGACTCCAGCAGCGTTACCCTGGACAACGTGCACATCACTGCTCCTGGCGACAGCCCTAACACCGACGGCTGCCACATCAGTGATTCCAACAATGTGAAAGTGATCAACAGCATCATTGGAACCGGAGACGACTGCGTTTCCATCGGCCAAGGCGCCCGCCAAATCACCGTCAACAACGTTACTTGCGGCCCTGGCCATGGCCTCAGGCACGTAACCAACTAATTAACCCTAATATTGCATGCATTTGATTTGCATGTGTTTAGTACGTTCTTGATATATGGAAGATAATTTGATCGCAGTGTTGGAAGTCTTGGAAAGTACAAAAACGAACAACCCGTGGTCGGTGTTAATATAACCAACTGCAAATTGGTGAACACAACCAACGGCGCCAGAATCAAAACTTGGGCCAACGACTACGAAGGAGACGCTAGCGGAATTGTATTCGATAACCTCGTCATGGAACATGTGAAAGCTCCAATCGTCATCGATCAAAGCTATGGAAACAAGAAAGATCAGGTAATTCATTTAGTAACTCACTCTACTACAATTTTGAGCAATAACAACATATTAGTCATATATCTAGTGTAGTCAATAGAGGTATGGCAATACAAATGAGGATTTTAGTAGATATTGGTGAGGTATGAGAGGAAATTGCCAAACATAAGGGAATTGCAACACCTTTATTGGCTATATTAGATGTGTGGCTAACGTGTTGCTATTGCTCAAAATTGTAGTGGTGTCAATTCTAGTTTCTTCGATTTCATTTATTTTGCTGGTTTCAAATCTGATAACGATGTTTCTTCGATTTGTTACTAGAAAAACCCTAACTCCGGAAAGCAATCCCTATATAAGCTTCGTGATATTCACTTCAAAAACATCAAGGGCACCTCTTCGCAAAACATTGCAATGTCACTGGAGTGCAGCGCTACAAGCCCTTGTGATGGGGTTGAGTTGAACGAAATCGACATTTCCTACGGAGGCCCCAGCACCGCCAAAAAGACAGACATTGCATCAGAATGTTACAACGCAAAGGTTACGACGAAGGGCAAAATCACTCCAGCACCAGCATGCAAATAAGTAACTCGATTGGACCTCCTCTGCGTAAAAGATTTCGATCTACTTATTCTAACAAAAAAAGATGCGTGAAATACATATATTGTGTTAACTAATTCTATATACTTGAAGCTCATTAATAGTATGATATGTCTTAGTAAATAGCAATTTTTTTGTTGACATTGTCAATCACAAATAGTACATATGTAGAATGAGTATAAATACATGGCTTCAACGTTATATTATGCAACAATACTAAGGTGGTCTGACTTGGTGGAATTTAAGGATGTGATAAGGCGAACAAAAAATTCGGGTGCTAGTGAATGTCTTGGTTATTTAGTTTAAAATTACATCCTCATATAACAAATACCCAGATTCATATGAGTTTGTGTCCTTTATATATATATATATATATATATGATATACAACCCTCCAATCAGATTTAAGGAGATAATCAAACAGTTTATATATACTATATATATATATGTACTGAATTTTCCGATTCATAAAAGCACATATACCAACTAGCGCACATATATCAGCTGCCAACTAGCTATTGTATATTCAGACTGCTAATCGTAATCGAAACATTCCAGCACCCATTGGTGCGAACAAGGAATATCAATTAGTTATCAACGTTCTCAGTTTCCATTAGCTAGCTTGTACGTAGCTGGGTGGGAAAGTCATATATATCTAAGGAAAAAATTCAGTTTAGTACCCTTAACTTTAGGGGTAAAATCAGTTCAGTACATCTTTTTCAAAATTCATCTTTTTAGACCCTTAAACTTTTCAATCCTTACACTTTCATCCAACTTTTCATTTTGACCCCAAATGTGATGTCATCTGCTGACTTGGAGCTGACAAAAGGGCCCCACATACTAGTTTTCAAACACTCAAAAAGGGCATAATGGACTATTTGATCTGTTTTCATTCAAATTATTTTTTTTTGTAAGAAGCACGCATTAGTGCATTACAGAGGGAAACATAAATGATGGATCGAAGCAGCCTTACAGAAACAAACAGAAAAAAAAAACAGAAAGAAAAAAAAATTAAGGCCATCCAGCCAAACTAAAAATTGAATAGAACATATCAAGGGGAAGTCCTTACCATTGCAATCGTAATTGTCCATAAAGGCTACTACATACCAAGTTACAAAAAGAATAGATGCATAACTTAAAGTTTACATCCAAACTAACAAAAACCAACAATTTGGATGACTTTTCAGAATATCCTAGCTCTAATCATCTATGCAAAAGATTAGAACCAGCAACCATGAACACATTACATGGTTGCACAAAAATATGCATAATGCATCTATAAATCATAACCTTGGTTGATCTCTATTTTCCAGTATTCCTTCCTCTTTCCCTGTTCCTCACAGATGACCTTGTTGAAGCTTGGGAGGATTGGGAAGCTTGTGGTGCAGAAGAAGCTTTTCCCTTGCTTGAAGCTGCTCCTCCATTGTTTACAGCTACTTTTGGTGGCCTTCCTCTTGTTGGAGCAGCTCTGCTTGCTGCCCTTGCTGCAGCCCTCTGTTCATCCCTCTTTTTCTACATCAGTTGTAAGCAATGGAACGAATGACAAGTTAAAAATTAAGGCACCAATGTTCTCAGAGTTACAAACATTAATACGAATTGATTTCCCTATATTTACCTTTGCATCTTCCCTTATCTTTGCAGCCTTAGCTCTGAGTTCGCTCTTTGTCTTCGGAGGCTGTTTGCTACCCTTTGCCTGCTTCAAAAAATGTTGGTTAGCACGACTATATAAATATTTAAGCTTAATACCGTTACAAAGAGATTACCTTAGCAGAAGATGCATCTCCATCGTTTAGCTTTCTCTTTTTGGTAACTGCTCCTGGCTTAGGTGGAAGGTGCCTATGACAGGTCTTCACATTGTGTCCTATATTTCCACAGTTGCTACACTTCAAAGACCTTTGATTCCTTCGAAGTTTGCCATTAGTTTCCATCTCAAAAGCATGCTTATTCCTTTTGCTCTTAGGCCTTCCAGGTTGCCTATTGTACTGCGGTGGGAGGATAGGAGTTGAATCAGTAGGTATCCAAAGATCCATCCCATTCACTGCCTTCACTGTGTGGGAGTAAATGGCCATGTATGTTGATTTGAGGTAGCAAGCATCCACATAATCTTCAGGTTTTTGCCTCATGAAATTGACAGCAGTTTGCCCACAGTTGGTCCTTCAACACTTTCCCAGGAAAAAGATTGTTGAAATTTGTCCAGAGATGCCTTACACAAAACCTGTGCTCGGCAAGTGGCATTACAGCTTCACATGCTGGTTGGAGTCCCTTTTGCTTGTCGGAAATGAATGTGTAGCCATTCCCTTCACCGCTTATGTTCAGGTCTTTCATCAGTAACCTCAGAAACCAGTCCCAGCTGTCCTTGCTCTCTTGCTCCACCATAGCATATGCAATGACATATGTGCTGTTATTTGCATCAAGCCCCACAGCGCACAACAGTTGCCCACCATAGGCACTCTTTAGATGACATCCATCTAATCCCAAAATGGGCCTGCAGCCTGCCCTGAACCCCATCTTTAGAGCCCCTAAGCAAATATACATTCTCTTGAACACCGGAAGCTTCTCAGGGTTATTGAAGTCACACTTAATGTCCACAGTAGTTTCTGGATCAACTCTTCTTAGCTCATGCGCATAGTCCTGAACCCTTGCGTACTGCTCCCTCATCGACTTCTCAAGTAGTTCTACAGCAGCTTTCTTAGTCCTATAAGCTTGTTGAAACGACACTGTGGCCCTTATCTCAGAAGCCATATACTCCTTCAGTTCCTCTGTTGAAGAAAATTCTTAATCAACAACCAATGCATTCCAAAAGAAATATTAAAAAATCAAGGACAAAATCAAACTCATGAAACCGGAATAAACTATAAAGTTGTACCTGTTTTGATAGATGGATTAAGTTTGATCATATCAGCAAACCTTGCAACTAGATAGGGTACCCTAACAGTGTTGTTATTTTGCACTCTTGCACATGTGTGCACTGGAAGGTACCTCCTGATCTGCAAGGTAGGCTCGAGCGGCATTTCTGAGGCACAAAGCTCAAAGTCACAGTTATCTGCCGCACATAAGCATCTCAATCTCCTTCTTTCACTCCTGACAAAAAGTGGCACCCATCCATCCTGGATTGCCCTCTCTTATTGCAGCTCTTAGAATCCTCGGAGTAGCAAATAACATCCCAACACAAAATGAAGGGTTAATCATATCCACAGCTGGGTTGAACTCAGGATATTTCTGTCTTGCATTTTCCTCATCTGATGATATGTGCTCAGTTTCTATTATCTCTTCATCTGAATAAACAGCTACAAACATGTCTTCATTGTCATCAATAATTTGTTCATTCTCATGTTGTCCTTGTTCAGTTACTCCTTGCGGTATTAACGTTCCTGCTCCTTGTGTAACTCCTCCTTCTGTAAGCCAGTCAAACAAGAAATCATCATCTACACCATAAGCGGCATATTCATCATCATCCTTAGTCGGATCATAATCATCATCAACAGAGTCATCGTCATCAGAAGACTCTTGTCCCACTGCATCCTCTTCAACAGGTTGGTCTATTTCTGGTTCCCAAGCCCAAGCATCGTCTTCACTATCAGATGCAACATCTTGATGAAACTCTAGCTTCTTCTTCCCCTTATCAGTAGGATGTATGCTAGGAGCCTGGCTCGCCTGAGTTGGAACCACATTATCACTAATTACGATTCCAGGTATGCTCCTTATCCTATTTCGAGGTGTTAGGGTTGTCACTGGATTAACATACTTCTTCAGCTCCATATTCAGACCAGACCTTGGCCTTGAAGGAGAATCTAGCAACTCCTCTATAACATTAGATCTCATTTGACTCTCTGCCATATCAGGAACTTGGTTCTCATACACAAACAAATCATCCAGTCCATCATAATCAGGTTCTACTGCACATTAAAAACAGCTGTATTAGAATAGTTCACAACAATAAATACCTGGAAACGGAATTAGACAAGTTTCTGGTTTAACAAGAAGCTGCTGACAAAACATATTTCCCCAGTAAATTTCCCAACTAAAAAAGTACACTTCACAAATACTGCCAGATTAAAAATGCAGCCAACATGGAAGTCTGCAAGATCAGATCCTTTGTCTAACATAGGTCCAAAATCTATTCTATAGCTTCTGTGACTATAGATATACACATGCTAATTAAATAAGTGGAAAACATGCTTTTGAACCAAGTAATACAATACCACAAACAAGTTTTGACAACTATAATAGATCAAATTCATTGTTTATTAGGACCACTACAGCATATAAGGACCACAAACAATGACTTACTTATATCGTGTTTCACCTACCCAACAACAAGCACATGCACCGTGCTATTCAATTTCAGATTTGTATGAGAGAGAAATATAATAACAACAAAAATTGAAAACTCTAGCCATCAATATCTGCCATTTATGAAGCTTCCAAACACTAATCACTTAGGCCACCTAAAAACAATACCCAAATACAAAAACCCAAGTTGGAATCATCATCTAAAACTCACCGCGTTTTGGGTTTCGGTCAACCCCGTTTTCTAGTCGAGGTATCCATTCATCGGGGTCAGCCATGAGTACGATTAATCTCTTTTTTCTTTTTGGGTTTGAAAACTGGGTTTCAAGAGTTTCAGATGGGGGGAGAGAAGGGATACAGCATTTGGGGGTGACGGCTTCTTGTGCTATGTAAGTATATATAGCGATAAGATTAGTTTTTTTTGATTGCCTCGTCGAGGCTGTTAAGCGGGAAAACAGAGAAAGGAAAAACGCGGGAAAAAGGTCATAAGGTTATCTTAGTCATTTCATACAAATTCATAGCCAACCCTTGTACGTGGGGCACTTTTGTCAGCTCCAAGTCAGCAGATGACATCACATTTGGGGCCAAAATGAACAGTTGGACGAAAGTGTAAGGATTGAAAAGTTTAGGGGTCTAAAAAGATGAATTTTGAAAAAGATGTACTGAACTGATTTTACCCCCAAAGTTAAGGGTACTAAACTGAATTTTTTCCTATATCTAATTTGACATGATAAATAAGTTCTCTTGGTTCAGCTGTTAATTTTCCGATACAATCTGATAGATCACCTATATCACTGAGGTCGATCGGATACCCAAACAATGATGTCTGTTCCGCAGGAAGAAATTGTGCAAAGTCATACTGGTTCGTGGAGAAAATTCTCCGAGGCTGAGTTTATGCTAGGGCTACGTACCAATGGAGCTGAGCTCGGAAATGGTGGACGAGCTGACACAGGGGTTCAGGACTAGAATTCCGGCCTACGAGAACGGCGAGCACTTAGCGTACGAGGGATTGCAGCCTGTTAATGGTACTCAAGTGATGGTAAAGAGATACTCCGGTACCGGAGAGTGGCGTACTATGCTTGAAAGAGAGATCGAAGAAAGCAGCCTTGTCTACAAAAATATACTTGGGCTGACTGCTTTTTACGATGGTGGAATTACTATTGTCATGGTATTTCCTTTTACAATAAGAGGGCCTTTACACACAAATCTCTACGGTAATTTTTCCTCGATCATGTTCATCAATGTTAATTTTGTGAGGGCTTGTGATGTGAATGCATTATATAAGCTATATGATCATTTTTCAAAATCTATATGCAGGATCAATGGGGGAACCCTTAAAATATTTGAAATTTCAACAGAAATTGAAGATAGCTATAGATATTGCTCGAGGACTTCGATATATGCATGAAGAATGTCCTCAAGGTCCCATAATCCATGGAAATTTGCACATCACCAACATTTCTTCTGAGAAATGACTTACGTCCAATGGTGAAACTAATCAACAGAAATTACATTAGAAAGTTGAATTAATTACGCAGTGATGTTTTTGTTATTGATCAGTCGATCTGTTTTGTTATAGATCTCTGGTTGTGGGCGAGCTAAATGGCTTCATCTTAAGCAAACAAAGCCAATCTCCAACCAAAAGTATAGTTGGTAAGTTCACTAGTATATATACAAATTAATTAATACTTGGCTTGTTAAATGTAACTAAGCATTTTATATGGTGTTAATGAATTGATGAAGGTGTTCACTTCGGGATCATTTGGACCGCGAAGCAATGGCTCTTGTGAAATCAAGGTAACATATAAACAATTAAAGGTTTATATATAATGAACACAAACAGACCATATAAAAACCAAATCAATTAAAAGTTTTCCGGCCACGACAAAGATCTAAGATCTAGAATGAACAACTACAGAAACGACAACGGTTATTTGAATTGAAACTAGCGGTAGCAGAAACGTCCTCTTCGATCTGGCATGGCTATAGCATCTCTGCACATGTTTTCCTACCTACGCACTTGTGGATGCATGGATCAAAGTCTTAAATATTTAAAATATTCTTGATATTTTCTCAAAATTTTTATTTTTTATAAGTATCGATATTAATTTTCATATTTTTTTGATATTTTATATTTAGTCTATTTTTAGTCAAATATATAATTTTTATATAAATTTTGAAAAAAAATTCATCGATATTCGATAATCTCTCAATATATCTATCGAGATGTCTATTTTCTGAACTACCAAAATTTTAATGATTGTCGATATGTTAGTTTTTGACATGGATGGATTTCTACCTAGTGAAGAGTGATCTATTATTAAGTAATTCTACCTAGCTCTAATGAAAATTAATGCTAATTTACTTAATAAACCATGTGTACTACACTTTACTCCCTCTTTAATTTGATAGTTAGTTTAACTATTAACAACTCTCGTACGTTCTAAGAAAAAATTAGAAAGCAGTTTCCATCAATGTCTTAAATTTCGATGATTACAGAAATATCGGCCTTCTAGAAAACAGATATTTTGATAGAAATTTTGAGAAAATATCAATAACAGTAAAAACATTGAGGAAATTGATGGAAATTTGAAGAAAAACACAGAAATTTTAAATGAAATTATAAGAGATGTTTGTTTACTATATTATGTACTATATATGAAAAGAAAACCTGAATAAATATTGATCTATAGAGAGTTGTAGTAATTTAAAGTGAAAAAGTAAGTGTTGAACCGGTAATAATGCTTAAAAGTTTACTTTAAACATTTTTTATGGCTGCAAATCCAAAGAGAGGCTTGGTTATCAAACCTTATATACATATGGTACATTTCTCATGAAATTAAATGAGTACTTTAAAACCACGTAGAAGATCTATGAGGTACAAAATTTTAGGGTTTGGAATGTGAAAGATATTTCAGAAAATTTCAAAAATTTCAGACGAGAAATATTTGGAATGTGAAAGATATTTCGGAGGTAAAAAACGAAATTTTTGACGAAATTTTGCCAAAAATATCGATTTTTAAGACCTTGGTTTCCACTGGTGGATTTTATGTACAAATCTTATATACTAGTATTGGATAACCTAAAATTGCCATTGGGATTTGGTAGATAATAGGTACTAGCGCAACAATGCTCTGATTTAGCACTCCTCACTTACTCATAGTTGTTGGCGGCAATGACGACGACAATGCTAGGGTGCATGGGTGGTGTGAGTGGTAGTCGTTTTGTTAGTGATGTATTTTTATGTTTTCATATGTATGACATTCGGTCCATTGTTGAGTGGGTTGGTGGTTTCCTTTATTATTTCTATTTTGATCCAATTGGAGACTCATACTCATCCTTATGTTTGAAGCTTTGTAATTTAGGTTCGTCTCTAGATTAATAAAATATTTATTTTTATCCAAAAAACCTTAAAGTTGGCGATGTTGTTTACATTTTTGTTGCAAATATCCAAATGAACCCTCCTACGGAAGTGTCTAAATTTGCTAACATATTCATCAACACGTATTGCATAATTTATTATTTTCTAGTTAACAGACATACATGCATGATTTCATAATGACATACATATATAATTTTATAACATGTATATTTATTAATCAATGAAAGATTATTTTACTTAAGATTTTATCGTTTGTACTCGTAATATGGTTTTTGTTACGCTCAAGAACTTTTCATATGATCAATGTGAATTGACGAAGTGATAAATGCATTCATTATCTATTGACGAAGTCATAGATTCAAGTCACCATAAGATTATAAGTTAAAGCCTTTGAAACCTCTTTAAAATTCAAAAAAAATCAATGTGAATCAGGTTTCATAAAGACCATGATCCCAGATTAAAAATTCTCATCGGGCAATAGTGCATAACCCAGGAAAGTGAAAGGACGTGACCTTCAATAACAAAAGAAAAGTTGATGCCCTTTATACAAAAACAAACTTTTCCTCCTACGTGTCATCATGCGGTCGTGATGGCTCACCAGTCCTAAACATATTCCCTCCACACCATAACACACTCCCTCACGAATCCAACAACAACAAAAACGAAATATCTTTATCAAAAACGGCAATCGTGTGGCCCTCGGCAAAGCTCTCTCTCTCTCTCTCTCTCTCAATTATCTGTGCCAAAATTTTCCCCTTAGTTTTTCAGTCCCGTTCATTAACGTCTAACGGAGCACCGCGTAAACGCCTCTCTCTCTCTACCTTTGGTTTCAAAGATTCTGGCATGGCAATATAGCCTATCTCTGCTCTGAGTTGAAGACATGGACTTTCCTGGAACTCTCCAGATTTCATCCAAGTCAGAATTTCTCAATCCCCACCTCTTCACTTCCCTCCAATTCCAGGTACTCCTCCTCATTTTCCCATTCCGCAGTTTCAGTCACTCAATTGAATCCATTGTTTTTGCAGAGGAATATACTCAAGCTTTCATTGAAGCCCAGAAGAGTCTTCCAACTGGTGGCGAGGAGTCCTCAAAACTCGGACTTTCCCAAGTACTATTCCAAGAGAGAGAAGAAGCCCTTTCCGGTGCCCATTGTAGATTTGAGGCGTGCCGCTAGGGAGAGGCTTAAGCAGAGCAGGGGCAAGCCCAAAAAGCCTGTCCCACCTCCCAAGAACGGCCTGCTCGTCAAGTCTTTTATACCAGTTGCCTATGATGTGTACAATGCCAGACTCACACTGATCAACAACCTCAA
Source organism: Comarum palustre (assembly GCA_951800085.1). NCBI lineage: Eukaryota > Viridiplantae > Streptophyta > Magnoliopsida > Rosales > Rosaceae > Comarum > Comarum palustre. The sequence continues at coordinate 13,034,963 of OX637589.1, forward strand.
GAAGCTTTTAAAGGTGCTGCCTGTTAATGCCTGCAGGTCAGTGGTTTTTTCGGAAAGCTAGAAAGTTGTTAGTAACTGTACAAATGTAAAATTTGGTTAGTTTATGTGGCTGTGTGCAGGTTTTGTAATGAGATTCATGTTGGACCGGTTGGACATCCGTTTAAGTCGTGTAAGGGGCCCGGTAGTGGTAGTCGAAAGGGCGTTCATGATTGGTTAATGAATGCAACTGTTGATGATATTTTCTTGCCTGTTGAGGCTTTCCACTTGTTTGATCGACTTGGGAGGCGGATTCCTCATGAGGAGAGGTTTGCGATTCCAAGGATTCCGGCAGTAGTTGAGCTTTGTATTCAGGCTGGGGTTGATATCCCGGGGTATCCTACTAAGAGGAGGAGAAAGCCAATCATCCGCATTGCGAAAAGTGAATTTGTTGATGCCGATGAGAGTGAGCTGCCGGAGCCCGAGGGTCCCCGGGGAACGTTGTTAGCTGAATTAGATGATTCGGAGATTGTGGCACCATGTAATGAAGAGGAGAGGATCTTGCTTGCTGAGGAAACTCTGCAGGCATGGGAACAGATGAGGAAAGGAGCCAAGAAGCTAATGAAGATGTATTTGGTGAGGGTTTGTGGGTATTGCCCTGAGATTCATGTAGGTCCAAGTGGGCACAAAGCTCAGAACTGTGGTGCATTCAAGCATCAACAGCGAAATGGGCAGCATGGATGGCAGACCGCGGTGCTCAATGACTTGATACCGCCAAGATATGTGTGGCATGTGCCGGATGTGAATGGACCACCAATGCAAAGAGAGCTCAGGAGCTTCTATGGACAAGCCCCAGCGGTGGTTGAAATGTGTGTTCAGGCTGGCGCTGCTGTGCCGGATGAATACAGACCAACTATGCGGTTGGATGTGGGGATTCCCTCAAATGTTAGAGAAGCTGAAATGGTGGTTTGATGAGGTAAGTTGATCCTTACCCCTTCTTCTGCTCTTATCAGTACAGTGAATTGTATGCACAATAAATTGGAATTGAATGCAAAGTGATAGATTTATACACGTTTACCTGCTTATGAAAATTAGTTTCTAAACATTTCTTCATCACTTGATAAGTTACTGGTTATAGAGTTGGTAGTGCCTGAAATCAATGTTCTAAAAATCCCCGCTCGCTTAGAGCTGATTAATCCCTACCTAGGCGTTAGGCGGTGCTTAACCAATTTGATTTAAACCGATTAATCCCCACCAAAAACTGATTAATCCCCGATTAATCCTCTCTCAGGCGCTAGTCACCGGTTGTCCGCCCGATTAGTGCCTAGCGTTTTTCAGAACATTGCCTGAAATCTTCACTTTGGTTACTAATGAAAGAAAAGTTACATGTGCATGAGCATTGACATTGATAATATCCACATTCTTGTGTGTTACAGCCATTTTCTCCCCCTTTATGAAGGGACTTCATCACTCATCTTTTAACTAGAACAAATCTATCTTGGTACATTTGTTCATGGGCTGCTAACTGTAGCAACTCAATTTACTGTTGATATAGCATCTAGTAACCATTATCCACTGGTTTAGATTCTGAAGTGAAAACGAAAGGCCCTACAGTAAATAACTTCATGTTCTTCTCATGGAGGAGCTGATATGAAGTGAGTAGAGCGCCACTGATTCCGTTGTTTGCATCTGTGGGAACGTTGCAAAAATCTAGGGGAGAGAGTTCAAGAAAAGCTTTGCACTGTGTCAGCTTCTTCTTGTTTTGACTTTTGAATCTCAAAAGGAGATATCGTTGCAAGTAAACCCTTTCATCAGTTGCATCACTCAAAATGGTGATTGGTGCAGCTTCAAACCCATATTTATCTACACCCTCATATGTTATCCTAGCCACCGATCCTGTAAGAAAATTTGGATTATGGATTAGAGAAATGCCCAACACCACTATTCATAAAGGTAGCCAGTTTAGCATACCCAGAAATAGAGCCATTTAATACCTTCAAGGGGAGTGACTTTAGGGTCTGATTTGCAGTAAACAAGACCTTGAATGCCCATACTAGTTGATAGTAAGTTCTCCCTTTCTAGTTTGGGTTTCTCATACTCGGGTTTTGCAGAAGCTGCAGCCGCCATTACTTCCAAGATTAACAATGAACTAGCATATGAGATGAAATGATTCAAAGCGATTTTCAAAGTAGTGTTGAAGTTCTCATACTGTGAAAACAAATGTGAAGATTGGATGATGAAATTAGGGGTATCACACGGATGAAATTAGGGGATTAGATTTCCCGTTTAGGTTGATTTTCTTCTATAATCTTTGGGTGAGAAAGTGGATTAGATTTAGATTTCTCCTTAGGTCAGGTTTTACCTTTCAAGTTTTACTTTGCCTTTGGTTCCAAAGTTCCTCTTTTTTGGGCGAATAAGAAAGAACTTTATTAATTTTAAAAAAAGTATTACAAGTTTACAACAGACTTAAACAAACACATAGTTCCAACATTTTGGGTCATTAACAAAAAAAGAAAGACACTTACGCTTAAACCAGACAAGCCCAATAAAATATACAAGGACAAGACAACCAGGAGGCCTAACAGAAGACCAAAAGTGACACCTACATCAACAACATCAATACCGCCGGTCATGAAACTTTTTCGGCAATTTGGCTGGAATCTGAGAAGAGTAAGAGTGACGCTTGCTGCACCTGCATGCTTCGCAACTAGAAAAGCGCCGAACAAACAACGAATCGACTGAAGACCATATCCAAAAGAATGAGAAACATTACTCAAACCTTTTCCAAAGAAAAGGACTTCTGCCCAAATAAAACCTGTTCCAAAGTTCCTCTTTGACGGTCACAAAAATATTTGCCAAATTGGACTTGACTATCTCAAGCGAGCACAAAAATTGACAGTCAATTGTTATTTTGCTAGCTATACCGACGTTGACGTACTTCATTTTGCTAGCTGTCGATTAGTTCAGTCCCACTTCTTTGATTAATATAGTTTATGCCACTCAACCATACAACGTGCTTAATTTACTGGGTTCAAAACAGCTAGTAATATCAGTATTACTTGACTTGAAGTATCTACCAACTTCTTTGATAACTCAGTAAACATTGGTGAACCAATTCAAAGTGTATATATGTTAATCCCCATTTGCTATATTATAATTCCACTTGTAGTGAAACTACTTGCTGAAACCTCTTCTCTTCCTCCGTTAAAACAGATTCTGTCTAGGGGTTCCAAAATTTGCTTTTTCTTGTTTCGTCCGACGAGGCGTCTAATAACACTGTCGTCGGACGGCCATTTAGGGTGGTTAGATGGCGTCTAAGCCTTTCAGGATGGCGGTGGTATGATAGATGGAGGTTGATTATGGGTACAACCCGAGATGGCTTTTGGTTGCTTCTGTATAGATGTGCGTCTTTCGTCCGGTAGGGGAGGTTTATATCGTCGAGGGAGAGCATCAGATCTAGTTGATGAGGGTGACTTGAGCGACGGTGTGTTAAGAGGGAATGCGAGATGGTGGCGACGTTCAGGGGCGGAGGCATGTACATTGCTTGTGGGGCCTTTGTCTCAATTAATATTTAACCAAAAAAACATGTAAATTTATCTTATATTTATAACGGGTGCCTCACTCATGATTTAAAAAAAAATATATATATATATATATACCCACGTTGTTTGAGATCAGAATATATATTATATACATTTTTTTACATGTATGGTCATCCTTTTTTTGGACAATTGGTCCTAGTCAATCATTTTTCTATTTTTTTCGACAACACTTTTTTTTGGACGGGAAACCTTTTTCCTTTGGTTATTTATTGTCTTATTTTTGTTTTATTAATATTAAATAAGTTTTCCATTTCCTTTTACTAATAGATTTACATATTCGATACAATTTCTTGTAGCAAAAGAAATCCATATCCAATGTAGAAATCATTAACAAATATAATGCATCTATATATAATCAATTACGATGGATTAGTGTAGTTTATATCAAAAGAGTTCCAAATCTTCTTCTCATCGCATTCAAAATGTTGAAATACTTCCAAAACTTTAATATTTGTTCCAAATCTAAATCCAGAAGGACATTTTTACTAGTATAAAATATAAGAGTATTATATAACAATTTTAAAATATGAAATATCGTTGAAGACAATTACCATTGTAATATATAGAAGTTAATTTTCAATATTATTATTTTATTTTTATTATTTATTAATTATTGATATGCCCCACTGGTTCGTAATTTCTGGCTACGCCACTTGTGACGATGGCTTGCTAGGTTGTTCTTTCGACTTAGGTCGGGTCCTGTTGCACTGGCTTTGGTTTGGGAGGTGTCGTTGCAGAGGGTCGTGGTTAGGTGTTCTTTGGGTGATGACCAACGTTGGCGGCGGACGACGGCGCGGCTATGAAATCTCCAACCGTTCGGGTCTAACTTCTCGGTGGCCTGTTTCTTGAAGACCAATGGGTTTTGGTGGGCATGTGCTTTGCTATTGGGCCTAGGTGTGGGTATTTTGTTATGTTTTGTTTCTTAGGTTTTGTTTGGTCAAGTGTCCCTCCTCTTGGGCGAGGGTGTCCCTCTCTTTTTGGGCGAGAGTATCCCTGCTCCCTTTTGGGTGAGGGCGTTTAGGGTTTTGGATTGGTGTCTTTCGGTGGTTTTGGGTGGGTCGTGGTTTGGTGTCTTGTCCAGGGTCGATTGGTGTTAAACGTCGGTGTTTTCTTGTGGTGAATATAATTGGGAGGTTGCCCCTGCATATATGCTGGTTGTTTTAGTATATAGTGTTGAGCGAGGTTGTTTCTTTTTGAGGTTGTTTGTAAGGAGATATCAAGACTTCTGGATAAGGTTTGGAGTAGATTGCATTTGGGTCCATTCTGACTCATGATCATGTAATCGCTGGTATGTGGATATAGATAAATATAAGGACTTTTTATCTACTAATATTAGTCTGTTTTAATGAAATTCTTTATAGTTTTCATAAAAAAAATTCACTTGTAGTGACAGTATCATATTTACTGGATCAGGTACCGCAATGGCGGGGTTCTGATTTGTGTTTTTAATTCCTTAATCTTTTGACTTGTGTAGCTGGCAAGAGAAGACTAACTAGTTTATTGGATTGTGTCGAGCTACCAAACTGCATGCCGTTGTGATGATCATCATTTGAAAATTTACCAAGATGTTAATGTTAACTAAATCATAGGGTGCTATAGCTAGTGAGATCGGCATAATGTAGTCATGGGTAAAATTCGTACCTGCAGGGTAAAGTTGAAATGAGTTCTTGTTGCCGCCTTGTAGTTTTACTTGAACCATGCGTAGACCTCGCCTGAGAGGTAAATCCGGAATCGGTAAGAGTTTATTTTCAGAATGGAACGATCTCTAAATTTCACATTTATGATCTATAAAGTTATAAAGATTGACTCACTCCTTCAAGAGGTATATGTTACGATTTATGACTCGATAAAAGTTTATTTTAAAGAAATATTTACCATGCAAAAAAAATTACCATGCAAGCATTTACCATTTACGTGAGGGTGTAGCTGCCACTCTGAGCTGCATGACAAGGGTGAACTGGTGAAGGCCATTTGGTCATTTTATATCACGGTCCAACGTGTGCCATTCTTGGCTGCCGCGCAATATCGAAATGGTAACGAAAATCTGAACCATTAAGAATAAGTGTAATCCTAGCTAAACTATTTTTTGATGAACTGTATAGAGTTCATCTTATGTGCAGCTGACATAACATACTCACGTTATTAAGATATAATTTATAACTTTTAATTTTATATTATGATATTATCTTTTAATCTTTATATTTTTAAATCCTATTTTGTTTAGGGTTTTCTTCTCTTGAGCAGACTTTTTTTCATCTTCTCCTTCATCCTATCTCTGAAGCAAGTTACGATCGAGTAGCTTTCTTATATATGTACCTAGCTGCTTATATGAATAGGATTGATATATAGAGTATTACTCCATAGACCCAGACAGCATTTGAACAAACATGCATTTCTCTTCAAATTAGGGTTCATACTCATAGCTATGATTTTGAATTAGGGTTCATACTCGGGGTTCATACGTACTCACCTGTGAGTTTGAATTAGGGTTCATACTCATATATAGCTGTGAATTTCGTTTAGGGTTCATACTCACATACACCTGTGATTTTGAATTATGGTTCATACCCAAACCCTTAAATCTAAACATAATGAAAAGGAAAAAATTATCAACGGTTAGAATAGACAGAGGATGTTTGTGAAATTGTGATTGAGAAAACCGAAATCAAATTGAGAATTCCTTAATCAATTGAATTGAAGAGAGGAGAGGAGGTGGGAGGATGATGAGACTACGAGAGGATCCATCGTAATTTGATTAAAATTTTTTTTCGAAAGATAAAAGATATAAGGTTTAAAAAACATTAAATCAAGAAAGTAAAAATAAAAATATAAACTTTGTAATTAACAAAAATAGAATTTTAAAAATATTAAAAATTATACTTTTATAATGTAATTATTTCATGTCGGCTGTCACGTAAAAGTGAATTCTAAGTAATTCACTAAAAATGTGGATTATGTAACATTAAGAATAAAGGTAAGAATGACGACGTAAACCCCAACGAAGGTTCCACTTTATGACATATCCATAGAAGCTGTGTCAATTCTCCTCGTACAAAAGCCCCTTCTCCCTCTTCATTTCCACCTCATTCTAAAACCCTTCCCATGTCTTAGACACCCTCTCTCATTTCAACAAAACCTCTCCTCTCACAAATCCTAAAGTCTCTTCCAAGCTCAAGAATGTGTGGCGGTGCTATAATCGCCGACTTCATCCCTCGCAACCGCCGCCGTGTCTCCGCCGAGATATGGCCGGACAATTTCTTCAAATCAGATCTCACCCCACCTTGTCACAAGGTCGACTCCCCTCCAATCAAAACACCCCAACCCATTTCAGGTGTGCATGCTCTTCTTCCTTTCCTACTATGTCTTAAACATGAAAATTTAAATTTCGATTAGATAATGAGTGAGGCTTATGTTTTACACAAAACAGGGGACGTGCAAGAACAGAAGCCCGCCAAGAGGCAGAGGAAGAACCTCTACAGAGGCATCAGGCAGCGCCCATGGGGCAAATGGGCCGCTGAGATTCGTGACCCGAGAAAAGGAGTCCGAGTCTGGTTAGGTACTTTCAACACGGCTGAAGAAGCGGCCAGAGCTTATGACAGAGAGGCTCGCAAAATCCGAGGCAAGAAAGCTAAGGTTAATTTCCCTAATGAAGATGACCAAGATTACAATCCTCATCAGACTCATCTGAGAGATTCCAATTCCAACCCTGCTCATCCATTTCAGAACAATACATGTAATTTCACTGACAACCATCATATGGGTTATGATCTGAACCAGACTATAGTATTTCCCTCAAATTCAAACGGGTTTGTTCTGAACACTACTGACCCGAATGTGTTTTCTGGGAAAGAAAATTCTGGGTCTGGTTCGGAGGGGACTTACTCTTCGACAGCGTTGGTTGGTTGCAATCAAAATGGGAAAGAGAAAGAGGAATCTACGCAAGGGAATGCGACTGTGGCAGCTGAGAAGAATGAAGTTCAAAAGCTTTCTGAGGAGCTAATGGCGTATGAGAACTACATGAAATTCTATCAGATTCCTTATCTGGATGGGCAGTCTGTAGCCCCTGTGAATCCTGCAGCTCAGGAAAGCATGGTTGGTGATCTTTGGAGATTTGATGATGAGAATGAGAACGTTCCTGCTTCTCTCTCGTCTTCATTTCATTGATGAGTTTGTTCATTGATTCTTGTTTAATTTCTGTTCAATCTTGGTCATTAAAACAGTATCAAACGACTAATTTTATGTAATTTGTTATCGAAAGTTTGAATATTTTCAGCTCCCTTTCCAGTTTTCATTTTACCTTCTTATGTTAACGAATTAACTGTATCGATCGTCCATGTTAACGAATTGTTCTGCAGCAAATCGATTTCCCCAACAGCCAAAAAGAAAGTAAAACGATTCTGTTCAATTGTTCATAGAATCATATTCCAGAGAAGCCATTAACAAAATTCGACGAAAAAAGGAAGAAGAAATATTATTAGCATAAAAAAACAAATATTTTAACAAGACAGACAGGAAGACAGCTAGCTAAGCGTAGAAATCATGGTGGTAGAATGGGTTGGTGGATGACTGCATCTTCGTGGTGATGAATGATGTTGCAGAATTTGCAAGTTGCATGATTCCGGGTGGTTTTGTTGGGAGTTGGGAATCCCATTCTCATTCCCAGCAGCGCTACTGGTTTTGAATACCTTTACCATCAGGTTCCTCCCTTGTTTCTAATTGTCGGCGCCAATAGAATCCGACCTTTATCAAACTAGTACTTCGTTACCTTCCAGCCATCATTCAAACCTCTACGTCTGTTGTACTTTCGGTCATCGACTAAAATATTGACTATCATCAAAATTTTGTTAAATCACGAAGACAAAATTGAATATTGATAGAATTTTTCTAAAAAAATATTAATTAAAATTGTGTATTTGATAAAAAATAATCTAAATACAAAATATCAGAAAAATATGAAAATTAATATCGATACTTGTAAAAAATAGAAATTTCGTAGAAATATTACAGATATTATAAATATTTTAATCCTTGCTCACTTGTACTTTCAAATGTGCAGATTATGCCTATGAAATTTTGGGTTATAAATTTCATTAGGATGTACTCTTTGATAAACCCACAGGTAAAATCTAAAACCAATTGACAATAGAGAGAGTAGCTTAAACCCTTATAAGCCCACATGCAATGTCCAATTTTTCTGATGTGCGATTATATCTCAACACGTCCCCTCACGTGTGAAGAATCTTCAAGCCTAATACGTGAACAATATTTAGGGTGATGTGGAGTGTTTGACCGTTATCGCTAACATAAAGTAATTTAGAATTCACATCCAAAATCAATTGGTAATGAAGATAGTAGTCCAAACTCTTATAAGCTTACATGTAAAGTCTCATTTTCTTGATGTGAGATTATATCTCAACATAAATGCCCAGATTATGCCTATGCAATTTTGGATTGGGTTATAAATTTCATTGGGATGGGCTAGCTGTCATCTAGACCCAATTGATTGAATTTTCAATTATATTAAAGTCGATGAATATATTAAAAAATATATTAAATATTGATTGAATTTTTATAAAAAAAATATATTAAAATTATATATTCGACAAAAAATAAACTAAATACGAAATATTAGAAAAATATGAAAGTTAATATCGATACTTGTAAAAAACATAAATTTTGTAGAAATATCACGGATATTATGAATATTTTAATCCTTGATAAACACAAATGCGCAGATTATGTCTATGCAATTTTGGGTTATAAATTTCATTAGGATGTACTCTTTGATAAACACACAGGCAAGGTCTAAAACCAATTGACAATAGAGAGTAGCTCAAACTCTTATAAGCCCACATATAAGGTCCAATTTTTCCGATGTGAGATTATATTTCGACACGTCCCCGCACGTGTGACGAATCTTCAAGCCTAACACTTGAACAACATTTGAGGTGACGTGGAGTGCGTGTAACCGTTATCGCTAACATAAAGTAATTTGGAATTCACATCCAAAACAAATTGGCAATGGAGATAGTAATCCAAACCGTTATCGTTAACATAAAGTAATTTGGAATTCACATCCAAAACAAATTGGCAATAGAGATAGTAATCCAAACCATTATAAGATTACATGCAAAGTCTTATTCTTCTGATGTGAGATTATATCTCAACATAAACGCGCAGATTATGCCTATGCAATTTTGGATTGGGTTATAAATTTCATTGGGATGTGTTAGGTGTCATTACAGGTGGCAAATGGGCAGTAAAGCACGGACACGGTACGAGCACGACACGTTTAAAAGTGACCCAGTACGGCACGAGCACACTACCGGCCCAGCCCAAGCACGTTATCTTAATGAGCCGGGTCGGGCCTAGAAAAATGAGCTCATGGGTCCGGCCCAAACACGATAAGTTAAGGCACGTATCCCGGCCCGTTTTAAAATATATATTTTTCTTTATAATATGAAGATTATATATTTATAAATAATATAAAATTTGTTTTAAGTGTGAACAATAACTTATAAATACTAATAATTATTCATTTTGATTCTCTTATACCCATAAAAAGTTTTCCTAAAACATTACTGAGTATAAATAATGATCATATGATTCATATATCATATATTTCTTTAGTTTGTTGGCAAAGAAAACAAATGATCGATAGAAAATGTGAGTTATTTTTCATTTGTTTTTGTTTTGGTATACTATGATATCAAATTTGGACTAATTTCTATTTTTAACTATAAACGAGCTCGTTAATGGGCTCGGTCCGAGCACGACCTAATATGTTATGAGCTTGGGTCGTGGATCAGGCCGGGTCTTAGATTTGAGTAAATGGACCGACCCAAGCCCGTTAAGACGTGGACCGTTATGGACCGGCCCGTTTGCCACCTCTAGGAGTCATCTAGGCCCAATTGTAAGAGAGCCACGGCCGAGTCTTCAAACCTAACGGTCCAATTGATGAAGCTTCGCCTGGTTTAAACTTCAAACCAGGCGAAGCTTCATCAACCGATCAAGTGAATGGTGACTTATATTAGAAACTATATGATGAATGTTTTGAGTGTTAGTTGATATTTTCAAATTCTATGTCATCATGCAACCGTTATTTAAAATTCATCATGAGGTCGTCATAATAGGGTATTTATTAAAAACTCTCCTTTGAACTAAGTAGTAAACAAAATTTGAACAGCCCTTACAAAGGCGATAGCTGCCTTTCAGTGTATTACAGAAGGGACCAATTAGCTCCAAATCATCTTCTGTTATCTACACCGACTAGACGCCAATTTCTAGGGGGGAAGATACTAAGTTTTGATTTTGAGTTAAGCAAACAAAGCAGGATCATCAGCCTACAGTTGTGCGAGACTGATTAGGAAATCTAAGCTGCAGCTTGACATGATAAGTGGATTCGGCACCGGGCGATTGCTGATCACTTTGAGCAAAAACAGCTATTCCGCTAGCAAAAGCAAACGATCCTGTTCCGCCCATCATGGTGAGTTCTTCTCTGTCTGTGGGAAACATGCTTGGCCTGAACCCTAAGGCTACCCGAATACTAAGGCATGTGAAATGTGAGGTAGATGATATTGAATGCCGACTGTGCGAAGTTTTCCATAGAGATAATGAAACCTTGAGCTTTTCTGACTACCCGAGAAGTGTTCTCAGGTCCCTCCGTGAGCTTGCGGTGGAAGATGAATGCTCCGGTGTCTGCTTGTGCCGCCGACTGCTGCACATTGTAGCTTGGCATGTGTGGCTGCTATGTACAAGGAAAGGTCCAGCCAAGGCAATGGCTTTCTTTCGGGTACTGGAGAAACCAATGCCAGAAGAATCACAGTGAGTATAGCCAAAAGGACTGCAGCGCAAAATATGAAGCCAGGCAGCTCATTCATGCAATGAAACTGGAACTTGTTGCTTTGGCAGTTAGGAGGAATACTGCGTCTCTTGAGAAGCCATTTAATACAGCTTCCATTGTTGATTCACTTGATTGGGCCAACTAATCCACAATGAGAGTTCCTTAACCAAACCAATACCATACATGTGACGTTCCACAAGGTCACTATTATGACCAATAAAAAGAAAAAGACGACTTGAAATTCTAAGTTAGGCCTTATCATTTGGCTCTTCGACCCTAGCCCGCCCTACCCTCTAGGGCCGAAGCCCTACCCGGCCCTAGCCCTTCTCGCGTAGGGTAGGGTAAGGGTTGAACAAATGAAACTCGGCCCTACCCTACGACTCTATCCTAATGAGCCTTTTAGGACCGAACCCGGCCCGACCCTAAAAGCCTGCCCTTTAGGCTCTAATAATTTCTTATTTTTTCGTATTGTTTTAATATGTTTCTTATTTTTAAGATACACTACAACTAATCTTCTCTTTTGTAGTTAATTTGTTAGTTTTATTCCTTTAATTTCATTTTGTTTTGTTAATTAACGAGTGTATTTTGATGATTTAGAGCATTAGTTTGTGAGATATATGAGTATAACCACTTAGTTTATAAATAGATATCTTAAATTAAGTATAATGTGTATGTATGCATGTTAAATATAACACAAAAAATAAGGTTCATTACATATAATTCTAAAGCTAAATTATGAGAAAAAAAATAACAAGCACATCTCGGCCCTGTTTAGCCCTATTTAAAGGGCTGACCCTACCCGACTCTATTAGCCCTAACAAAATGGGCCGCTAGGGCGGGCTAAAGTTTACATATTCAAGTCTCGGCCCTACCCTACCTGACTCTAATTTTGTTGACTTTGACCGAGCCTACCCTACCCTAAGCCCTAACATTTAAGGTCAGGCCGGCCCTAGCCCGGCTTATGATGAGGCCTATTCTAAGCTATCCTACTACTGCGTATGGGAAGGCTGCATATCTATCTTCATAGACACAACTTAAACATATATTACCAAGGAATTAACAGCTTTAAGCTGAATGAAAAAAAACTACGATAAAAGAAGGCAGATTAGTTTCACCGTAGAGCCTAATTCATAATAATCTTAAACCAAATGTTTCCACAGATTAATATACCGACATCTATTCAAGTGGTATCCAAAGTGCAAGAATATAAGAGCATCCAATAGAGAGCATCAAAAGTAGAGAGCAACACTGCACATCTATATCAATCTGGGTAAGCATGCTTGGTTGTGACAGGATAAGAATCTGAAAGGATATCCCATTCTTAAGAAGTTTAAGGATATGTAGATTACTAAGATGTGGAAACAAAAGTAATTTTCAGATCAGGCAAAGGACGAAGACATCCATTTGGATAGATTTAAGACATAAAGACAGGAAGACAACCTAGCTTGATAAGATCCACTGGCAAAACAGAAATTAGAAGCACATAAAACATCTAACTATATTTTAAGACAGCTTCATGTAATATATTCCAAACAGAGGCCTCCAAAATCCAAACATCAAATCAAAGAGAAGGAGAATGAAACAAGGGGACATCACAAATTCACAGTGGAAACTTGTCTATCGAACAGAAGTAACTGGGAATCAATAGAGTTACACCTTCATACTTACACATTCATTACTACTGCTTATCAACAAGTAATCAACTATCAAAATGCTTAATTGATTGAAAAGGTTTCATTATGTAAAATTACAGACTCCATTTCAATTCGACTAATGTCAAAATAGGTCAGTAACATATAGTCATATACTACAATAATACATGATGGGACACCTACATCCTACTGAAAATAGCTCAATACCTCAAACTTGCTCAAAAAGGTTCCAAACCTCCCAAGAGATAAAAAGGACTGAAATGTCTCACTTTTGTTGCAGTTGACATGTTCAACGTGCAACAAGTGTTCTATACTCTGTGCTACATAAGCAACAGGCTGAAGTGAACCAAAGGAAACTGGTGGTCGTGACAATTTGGAGGCTAATGGCAGGGCAATGTATTTGTGTTCAGTTATGTGAGAATAGGAGTGTGGCAACTGAACTGGATTTATTGAGGATACCTCTGTTCTATTTTTCTCCAATAAATCCATTCCAGTTGCCTCACTCCTATTCTGCACCATTGCTCACGAAACTATTATGTAATTCTGTTTGGTGACATGACCAACTCCTCTAGGAACAGATTGGAAATGGAAATGTTCATGGTTGTTGAGATCTGTTTCTCACCAGCAATTGTTGGCATGTATCCCACAACTAAACTACTTCATCTTATAGACGCTTTACAGTTTCACTTTCCAAAAACTCTAACCTCGAGATGGATTCATAATTGATTCCAACCTGAAAAACCTCTGAAAACTCATTGATCAAAGATTTACACGCGATATCAAGTAGCTGTCCATCATCAAGATCAGGTAGCTGTTTTCTTCTTCTAATATCATCAAACGACTCAAACTCCCCTAACAACCCTCTAATGCTTCCGACCTGATAGTTTTGTAAACCACATGGTACTATCCAACTAAAAGGAGTTAAATCTGTGGTCATGTTCACTGCTAGACCGTGATAAGCTATCCACTGAGACACTCGTATACCAATGGCTGCTAGTTTCTGGTTTCCTGACGAATAAGTAACATATGGATCAACATTTCTTGTTTGTTTTCTTTTCAACATTACCAACTATGCTATGAAAAACAAGTCAAAAAATAAATTGCATATTAGGAAGCATACCATGCCAAACACCAGTTAAGCCCTCAAGCCGAGAGGCCTTGATCGAAAATGTGTTTGAAAGAGCACGAATGATCACCTCCTCAAGTGACCTGAGGTACCAGTGAAGATCCATTTTGTGATTTCGGAGATTCATAATTGGGTACATTACTATCTACAGTCGGACAAACACGCAATCAAGAAATAGCTAAAAAATTTACATCAAACATTCCAACAATAACTGACTCAACACTAACCCTAACAAAGCAATGAGTTTACAGCACTACCTGACCAGGACCATGAAATGTAACCTCGCCGCCGCGCTCGGTGCGGTGAACATCAAACGGTGCATCCTTGATGTCGAAATTGAGGTACTTCTCGGAGCTACCGGTGCCCATTGTATAAACAGGAGGATGCTGAAGAACAATGAGCGAGTCTGGGCAGTGCTCATTCCTTTCAATCAGAGCCTTCTTCTCTTCGACTAAGCTCTTCTGCCAAGACCAGGCTTGCCTGTAGGGGACTAGCTCCTTGTACAGATTGAAGCACTCACAGTGGTGGGTTTTAACGGCTGGGATTGGTTGGATTCTGGGGGAGAGGAGAGGAGGAGGTTTAGGGTGGTGATTGGAAACTGGGTATGGTGGGATTGAGGCGGCGATAGATTGGGTGGCTAGGAACGCCATCTGTTATGAACCTTGATGTTTTGATTTAGTTGTAAGGGAACGAAGTAGAGCAAGAAAGATATCTAGCTTCTTGGTTTGTATCGAAATGGGACAAGTAGGCGGGGCATTCAAAGCTTTCAGGCCAAGGTGAGAGGGAGTGGAGCTTGTTTGATCGGGTGGTTTTGCCCAATTATTGATTGAGATAGTAACTTGATGAAGACGGTGCAAAAATTCTTCTATACACGGCAACCTGGCATAGTGGTTATTTTAAAGTTGGTGTGCTTTCCTTCCGACCTAGTTTATCTCTAAAGCCATGCTGCAACGCATAGTTAGACTGACCTAGTGTGAGTGTGCTCTCATACCTAGTTTTGAACCAGAGGGCCTCCATTTGTTATCTGACTCGGACCTGGTCGACCTTCACTAGTTGATCCAACACTTTGCAAGCAGAGCAATATTTGTTGAGCCTTCCGAATATTTGCAAGGACCTTCTTCTCAAGCTCATGCTTCTGATTTTGAAGCCTGCGTAGTGTCTGTACATATAAATTTAGAGGATGTGTACAACTTATACATGCATGCAGGTGAATATCGATATCTGTATAAACAGTATAATAGGATCATGTATAATATTTTTCAAGCTACGATATATAAATCAACCAAGAAATTGTATTCATACCTCTTTTAATTCTTTGAGAGGATTGGCTTCCTGCTTTTTATCCTTCTGTAAAACTGGGATAGACATGTTTGGTGCTTTTATCCTTTTGTGTGAAGACTGAAGAGCCATGGTGATGATCTGCAGCTTTTCTTTGTTTTCCGGAAAAAAGAGTGAAAATCAAATCTTTTCAAACCGTAACCGCCGGAAGCGATATCGATCGGTGTACACGTACAGTGGCAGCACTTAGATGAGAATGGAGTCTAGCTATGATGAGAATGGGCTGCGATTGATAGGATGTTGGGACACAATGCATGTTAAACTATGGAGACGATCTTCAAGTACTATGAAGTACGCAACCTAGTCTGAGTAAAAGATAGACTTACATACACACGCCCAAATTTCAATATATAAAAACTCACTTTTAATATTTTTATATAAATTAAGACAACAGCTCAAGACCTAACACTAACAATAGCATGACTGACCCAAATTTCAACATGAAAAGACCAAAATATTCAATTTCACAATAGAATAATGTCGAAGATCTCTCTCTCTGAATCACTAAGGACAAAGACGTCGCCTTTGAAGACTTGACACCAAAGACTTGAAGATGATGACGCTGCCTTGATGATGATGTTGAAGCCTTTATGACAACTCTGACGAATCAACAATGGCAACAAAGCCTTGACGACAACGATGACGCCTACGCCGAATCCTCAACGACGACAATCATGCCTTGTCGACGTCTTGAAGACACACTCCGAAGCTTGGACGACGACGCCAACCATCCTGAGCTTCATTTTGATGTGAAAGACCGTAAATGGCTTCCATAGAGGAAGTTCCCAGCAATATAGCGTATCTGATGTTAAGTAATGTGAATTTGTTGTTTCAATTCTGTTGCGGAGCTACGAAATTTTACCGAATTACAGAGGTTGTATCAGATGTATAGGATTGGAAAGGGATTAAGCAATTGAAGTTGAGCTATTATTCCTTCTCTGTTACATCTATTCAGGAGGAGAGTTCATATTTCAAAGAGTTGTATCATGGTGAGGGGGAGGAATTAAAAAAATAAGAAGAAAGTTTAGATACTTTTGCGGCTCCAATGGAGATCGTTGTTTCCCATAATCCAGATGTAGAGACTCACCCGAAACCTGAATCACTAATTTCAATGCCTAAAGATGGCGTTGAAGACACAACTGTCCCTTTCTGCTATTACTTCTACCCCCGACCTACAACTCTCTGATACAGAAGATCACTCACCTAATGTATGTTCACAACCTATTGGTACAAGCAATTGTGAGTCTAGTGTTAGACAATATGTATTGCCAAATAGGTCTACTAGGGATCAACCAGTAAAAAGGTATGAACCTACTGTTCATGCTAAATCAAAGTACCCAGTAGTCAATTACATGTCGACAAGAAGATTATCTAAGTCATATGAGTATTTTTTAATCAAATATTCGCTGTATCAGTACCTAACAAAGTGCAGGATGCGTTGGGGGATCCAAAATGGAGGAAGGCAAGGGATGAAGAGATGGAGGCGTTGCAGAAAAATGATACATGACAAGTTGTGCATCCACCACAAGGCAAGAAGGTTGTAGGCTGTCGTTGGGTGTTCACTGTGAAACACAATACGAATGGGTCAGTAAACCGATATAAAACGCGTCTTGTTGCAAAGGGATTCACTCAGACGTATGGAATAGACTATGATGAGACATTTGCTCCAGTTGTCAAAATGAATACTATTCGGTTCTCCTTTCCTTTGCTGCCAGCTTAAACTGGCAACTCCAACAGTTTGATGTCAAGAACGCTTTCCTCCATGGAGAGTTAGCCGAAGAGGTGTACATGAGTCTTCCACCTGGGTATGTAGCTGGTTTCCCGGTGAATTTGTGTGTAAATTGAGAAAGTCTTTGTACGATTTCAAACAGTCACCTCGTGCGTGGTTTGGGTGACTTTCACAATTCATGCGTAAGATTGGTTACAAACAAAGTAATTCAGATCACACCTTGTTTCTCAAACATCAAGGTGGGAAGTTAATAGCCTTGATTATTTATGTCGATGATATGGTAATCACTGGAAATGATACAATTGAGATAGAGAGGTTGCAGAAGCAGTTGACCTCGGAGTTTGAGATGAATGACTTAGGTGATCTTAAGTAATTCTTAGGTATTGAGGTAGCAAGGAGGAGAGAAGTGATCTACTTATGCCAAATGAATTATATCCTAGAGCTATTGACGGAGACTGGTATGTTAGATTGCACACCTATTGAGCAGAACGATCGTCTAGCAGAGTATCCAGACCAGACACCTACTGATCGAGCTCGCTAACAAAGGTTAGTTGGACGCTTGATTTACTTAACCCATACTAGACCAGATATTACATATGCAGTAAGTGTTGTGAGTCAGTTCATGCATAACCCGAGCGAGAGTCACATGGATGTTGTTGTGAGAATTTTAAGGTATTTGAAGTCAGCTCCAGGAAGAGTAGTAATATTTTTCAAACACAACAACATTATCGATGTTTGTGGCTTCACGGATGCGGATTGGGCTATAAACATTACAGACAGAAGGTCGACATCAGGTTACTTCACTTTTGTGGGGGTAATTTGGTTACATGGAAGAGTAAGAAACAAAATGTTGTAGCACGATCCAATGTTAAAGCTTAGTACATAGGTATGACCCATGGAGTGTGTGAATTGTTGTGACTAAGGAATTTGTTACGTGATTTGGGTGTTCATCCGAAAAAGGCTATGCAGTTTGTATTGTGACAACAAAGCTGCAATTGATATATCACAAAATCCAGTTCAACATGATCGTACTAAACACGTGGAGGTTGATCGACACTTCATAAAGGAAAAACTAGATGTCAAAATTATTAGATTTCCCTTTGTTTGTTCCAACTGAAGAGCAGCTTGCAGATATACTCACTAAAAGAGTTTTTAAAAAGGCACTCTATGACTCACTAGGCAAGTTGAGCATGGTTGATGTATATGCGTCAACTTGAGGGAAGTGTTAACGTGAGTCAAAATAGGAATGTAAATATATTGTAGTTATGTCACAAATTAATTTTTATTATTCTGTAGTTAATAGTTACTATTTGTGTTTCTGATAAACTCTTATATAAACCTCCGTGGTGAGATAAATAATATGTTAGAAAGTTCATTCATCTCAATATCATTATATTTGAGTGTCAATTGTCAGAGAAGAGAGCATAATAATTAAGAGAGCAATTGAGACATTGCCATATATATTCTGTATTCTACACAGCTGATATATAGCCCAATTGCCCAAATTAGCCTAAATTATTCAATTTATTCATGCATGCAACAACTAAATAAATAGTATCCATCTCCACCGCGATCCCCTATAGCGGTAAGGAATAACCATTTCGTCTATCTAAATCCATCAAAATGGTCTATACACTCAATTTTCTCTATACATCGTCTTTGTCCAAATCAGTCGTGACTCGTGAACGAGCTAACATGAAAAATTCATCTAATGCAAACATTACACCAAATATCCAAGCTTAGTAACACGTAAACTCGGCTCCCATGATTGATATATGCAAGTGACGAGAAAACAGATTGTCAGGCCCAATTTATATTGGGCTTTGCAACCCAGCTAATAAAAATGAGAAGCCAACGAAACCCTAGGGTATAAACCACTCCGAGCCGTCTCTTCCACAAAACTCTAGCCTCTCTTGCAGCTGCTCTCTGAGGAGGTCAAGACATGGTTTCGTTGAAGCTCCAGAAGCGGCTCGCCGCCAGCGTCCTCAAGTGTGGTCAAGGAAAGGTCTGGCTTGACCCCAATGAAGTCAGCGACATTTCCATGGCCAACTCTCGTAAGCTCTCCTCTCTCTATCTATTCGATTGCTGCTTTCATTTTCTTCAGGATCTGTTTTTTTCGTACTGTATTAGATTCTGTGAACTGTTTTGGTTTCGATGTTGATTTCTTGCTGGAATAAGGCTGAGGGTTTTGAGGTGTAGATTGTAAAGCTTATCTCTCTGTTTTGTGGTGGCTATATGTGTTTAGATTAAAACTTGATTCGGTTTGATTATATGAGCTGTGCTTATCCGTATACAAGTTTAATTTTGATGTTTAGCCTCTGTCTGCTATTTTAATTAGTACCGAGTTGCTTCTCGTGTGTTTGTTGAAATCTCTGAAGTATATGTTTAGCTAAAGAGGTGTTTCGACATTATCGTGCTTTGATGTTACAGTTGTTTTGAACTGTTCATGTGTATTTATGTTTGACGTGCAATTACAACGTTTGAATTATGTCTTAAATGACGGTTTGGATTGTCGATTGCAGGCCAAAACATAAGGAAGTTGGTCAAGGATGGGTTCATCATCAGGAAGCCCACCAAGATTCACTCACGCTCACGTGCACGTCGTATGAAGGAGGCCAAGAGGAAGGGTCGTCACTCTGGATACGGTATGTTGATTGAATGAGAGTTGGATGTTGTTTGTCTTTGGTCAGTGAAGTTTTGTTCTTTACATTTCTGCTATGACTTGGAGCTGTGGTAAGTGACGTTTGAATGCGTGGTTTCTGAATCTTTTAGGTAAGCGTAAGGGTACCAGGGAGGCAAGGCTTCCAACCAAGATCCTCTGGATGCGCCGGATGCGTGTCCTCAGGAGGTTGCTTCGCAAGTACCGAGAGGCAAAGAAGATTGACAAGCACATGTACCATGACATGTACATGAAGGTCAAGGGTAATGTTTTCAAGAACAAGAGAGTGCTCATGGAGAGCATCCACAAGTCTAAGGCCGAGAAGGCAAGAGAGAAGACTTTGTCTGACCAGTTTGAGGCCAAGAGGGCCAAGAACAAGGCTAGCAGGGAAAGGAAAAATGCTAGGAGGGAAGAACGTTTGGCCCAGGTATTGTTGAAATGATCATTCGCATACTTCTGCATTTACTGTACTAGATTTGATAAACTTTGACCTAGAGAAGGGCCAATTCATTGAACTCACATTATTACCCATTTGGTATTGTAATGATACAATTCAACTTCTTACATTGGTTATATTTATCTATTGTGCTTAGGGACCTGGAGAGAGAGCATTGGCCGCCTCTGAACCCGCACCCGCACAGTAAGTACAAACTTTTCTGTCGACAATTTGTTTGTTTTTATCAGGCTCATTATTCTCTTATTAAATTTTTAGTCTTACCAAATATTCTATTTACTTGCTTGCAGGGCAACTAAACGACCCAGGAACTAAGTCTTTCTATGAAGATAACTGATAGATGGATTGCTGTTGATGGTCCATGTACTTACAGTTGTTTTGATAGGCTAGGGTTAAAAAAACCAGTATCTTTGTTTGTTTTGGACGAAATTACTTTGCTCAGAATCTTTGTCCTATGTTTGAAGTTTCTTATGTTTTGTTTTCTATATTTTGGTTTTTACATTTTGATCTACTATATTATGAGTTCCCTAATTTGAAGTTGTTGAAATGAGCTATATTCTTGGTGATTTAACTTCAAAGGCGTTGAATATTTTAGAGTTCAGAACTTGCGAACCTTTACAATAACAACCTGAAAGAAAATTGTTTGCTGTAAGGTAGCTTTTAAGCAATCTGTTACTTTAGACGTACAGCATTGTTAGGTGTTAATGATATCACAGAATTAATAAATGGTGCCAATGTATAATACTAGAAGTGATTCTTGCCTTGCTTCTTGATTCGGTTAGAACTCTGATAACTTTTAGCTGAAACGATTCTAGAAAACATAGATATATGCAACCATCCAAATGATGGCAGAAATCACAATTTCGGCCAGTATCAACTAAATTCTAAATCTTCATTTCATATTCTAGGAAAATTTGTTTTCTTCTAGCACAACATACACAGTTACTGCACTCAAAGGCTTCTTTGATAACGTGCATTTGTTGAACCTAAACCATAGCCATCTCTATGAGCTGGTTTGTATCCAATGAGATCTGCACTTCCATGATTTGCCGCTCCCTTGGGTACTGCTTGATGTGCTATAGTTGTAGTGCCACTGTCGCATGTCGCAAGTTTGACAATAAATACAACAAGAGTTCCCTTGTCAATGCCCTCACTCTCTATCCATATATGACCTCCCATGGTATTCACAAACCTAACAAGATCAATGAAAAAGGGTGTAATGTTAATGAACAGGCAACATACCAGAGGCTCCAACCCAACTTCATAACACCAACATTGAAGGACAAAAAATTCTGTAGACAAGTTTGAATTCTACCGTTTGCAAATGGCGAGTCCAAGTCCTGCACCATCATTTACTCGATTGGATCCATTTCTGGGCTGAGTAAATTTGGTGAAAATACGAGGAATATCTTGTGGAAGAATACCACTGCCAGAATCCTTAACCTGCAGCCATTGGAAAATATTAGCAATAGACGGAAAAAGAAAATACTATTAGCATACAACATGCAGGTAATGTATTGGCTTATTTGCTTTAGATCTCGAGATAAGATTGGATCACAGCACATGATTGTCGAGCTAAAAAGTCTACACCCCGCAACCACAAAGATGCACTTGTCCATAGAATACAGAAGACGAAAAGATGCTCAAACCCCAGTGTTGAAATGCAAAGAGATGGGGTGCGGTAGCGTACAAAATATTGAATGCACTGACCTGAACTCGTAAGTAAAAATGGCCGTCACTTGGTGCTGGATAAAATTCAGGGGGCCGCCAATCTCTTGAAGATTCTGGTTTTGCAATAGATGCTATAACTGAAACATAACCCTCCTTGGTAAACTTGACAGCATTACCAGCAACATTTAAAATAGTTTGCATAAGCCGGTTCTCATCTCCAATAGCACATACAGGCACATCCGGGGCCAGAATCAAAGTCATGGATAACTTCTTCACAGTAGCAATAGGCTTTATCAAATCAATTGCCTAAAGTTTGGAGACATGCCTGATGTAAGTCCCACATAAATGAATTTCTTTTAGGAAGTATATGAAGCCAGAACCAGAAAACTTACCTCTCTGAAAACTCCATGAAGGTTAAACTTTTCAATGTCCAAGTCTAGGCTGCCATCTTCAAGTCTAGAAAGATCTAGAACATCATTAATAAGTGTTTCCAAAAGGTTGCTATTCTTCAGTACCGATTCTATCATAACCCTATGTTCTGGTGTTAGTTCAGTTTCCAAGAGAAGTGAAGACAATGCAATTATTGCATGCATTGGTGTCCTCATTTCATGGTTCAGGACAGCAAGGAAATCATTGCGAGCACGGATTGCCAGCTCTGCTTCTCTCCGTGTCAAATCTAAAGCAACATTCTGCTCCACGAGCTGATCACTGGCTCGCATGGACTCTTCAACAATAGCAGCATGTGAAAGAGCAACAGCTACCTGTATTAATAGATATCCTATCAATTGATGATATAAACAATAAAAATACATTTTCTCAACAACAACAAAAGAAGAAGAAGAATAGAATAGAAAACCTATGGAGTGAGCCAATTGGGTAACTATTATGACAATGAGGCAACTAGTGAAAAGGAAACAGGTGAACAATTAAGTACCTGATCTGCAACAACATCAACCAGTTCAAGTTCATGTTCTCGCCACTTTCTAGTGCTATCTGTTGGTAGAATCAGAACCATGATGGCATAGACATCAGGCCAGTCATTCATTTGGAAATTTGAATGATTCAACAGCGGTACACGCAGAGCAACTATCTCAGGTTGCATATACCTTCCCACAAGTGGTCTGATCCGGGCTAAGGGGCAGGTATATGGTATACGCATTGCTCGAGAGCTCTTGAAAACTTCATTAACTATAGGAAGGCTTAATGGCACAGTAGACCCAATTTGGGCAGCGTAGTTGAGAGTATGAGAAAGTTGAAGGTCCATACCACTCCTGCACGGCATCCACAAAGCGCATTCCTCAAGTCCTAAAGTCCTTCCCAGCTCAACTAGAGTGGTTTTCAGTATGGTGTGTCTGTCAAGTGTGCTTCTAATCTCATGTGTCAGCATTCTAACATGCCTTCCCGTTTCTTCTTGAGTTAGAATAAGGCCCATCTCCCTGTCAAGCTCTTCAGCCTTATTCTTGAGAAAGAGCTCCCGGGTCTTGACAGACAACAAATCCGGAATAATGTGAACAAGCATCAGTGCCGTTGCACACGACACAGCAGCACAGGAGATCTTTGCAATTGTCATCACAATGGCAACAGTTTTGGTGTGCATAGAGAATGTCCACACATTTATGAAATGGGTTGCGCCACAAAGCACAATGAAAGCACCAAACTGCATAAGCACCCATCTATACGGGAAGAAAGCGGATTTCTGCACAAAGTATATGAGCTCCAACGGAATCGAAAAATAGGCCAACGCAATAAACACATCAGAGATGTACTGATACTTCACCAGAAGTTCATCAGGGGGCCATTGTGCCTCAACACAATCACATGACTCCATCATGCAGCTACTGTCTTAAACCTTAATGAATCACAAACAACAACAAATGATTAAGCTAGTCAAACTTACATGACCCAATTTGGTTTCGTTTCATCATAACCTTAACTTCTCCAAAAGAAGCAAAGATCTATAATTTTTTGTACAATGCTTAAGGTGGCAAAAAAGTTTAGACTCAATTCATAATCCAACTACTGTCTCAAATGTTAATGAACCACAAACAACAGAAATTTTCAGTTGATCAATCTGACATGACCCAAATTTGAAGTGTAGCTGAAATCTAGAATCTCATTTCATCAAAGTTCTAACCTTTCAATTAAAGAGAAAGGATCTTTAGTTTGTTCTGGGTGTAATTTCACAACGCTCAAGTTTGAACAAATCTATACTCAATTCAAAAGCAAATGACTTGAATATAACCAAGAAAGATAGAAACTTTAGCTATCATTACCAGGCAAGAAGCTTTGATAGGAGAGAGTGAAGGGTGAAAGATCACTAGCAGAGCTTCAGAGGCTTCCACCCATTTCAGAACCCAGAGAAGAGAGAAGACACAAGACAGAAGAAGAAGAAGAAGAAGAAGAAGAGGTAAAGTGGAGGGAGCCAAAAAGCCAAGTCACAGACAAGGAAGGCGACGCACGAATGAGAGAACACAAGGGTAGTCCTTCACACGTGAGAAATCCCAGAGGTTGATTCTCTTAATCTATCACACAAACACAAGTGCGGAAGGTGCATTGTATGATGGCCATCTTCCAGCTGCCACCTACTTGTAAATCAAGATAGGGTTGTGTTTTTTTTTTTGTTAAAAAAAAAGAAACTACTGTTTTGTCAGTTAAAGTTATCCAGGTAGGTCATATAATCTAGGTGAAACATTTTAACCGTAGTGATAAGTCAGAGAAAAAAGGGTAAGAGGGTGACCAAATATGTACCAAATTACAAAGGGGTAAACATTACAAAAGTTCGTTTGAATTACAAAAGTTCGTTTGAATTACAAAAGTCACCTTTGTCATTGTCAGTTGTGGTTTCGTTAATTAAGTAACTAACTATACTTGTCCAAAATTATGAAAAACTAATGTTGCAATTCCTCAATTTTGTACATTTGAACTAGGACAAGCGTAACCCGTGGATCACTATTGTACCGATATTGTCTCAACTTAACCACCTTTAAAGTGTTGGGTTTTAACTACAAAATGCCTCGGTACAATTGGATACAATTCATCCACTATTGTCTCTTTTCTGATGTGGGATTTTTCCTCTCCAACATGTACAAACTTCATTCTAGCTACATCATTTGTTACAATCCCTTATTGGTGGGTAATCTGTAAAATGTCCTTGGATCCTTGGGCTGTAAAAAGTCCTTGGGCCGTTGGGTGAGAGTGTGGTCTCCTTGGAGCATGTCTCCGGGCCTTTGAGGAGGATGCCACCTCTCGCAAACGTGGATGAAACTCCCCCAGTCACAAATCCGAAAGCCTCCGGACCTAGGTCGTAGGGTTTGCCCTGACCCTGGTAAGTAGGGAAGTCTCCCTCTTACCTAAACTTTTATTGAACTCAGTAATGATCTATCTCGTGAAAATACATTATAGTATGTAGCTATATATGTACACGGCCAGATAATTTGGAAGCGCCAAGCAGGGAACCGGGCGCGGTGCGGCACCACTTGCTCCTCACTACCAGAACATGAAAACAAGTCGGTTAGTCAGATGGACCGATCACCTTCTCAGGCACCACAAGACTGTCAGATTCTTCACTAGTTATCACAGCAAGTTCCAATGCCGCTTCCTGAGTGTTTACATTGTTGTTAGGTTTCAATATTTATACTTCCCAAAGATTCGAAGGACTCGAGTATAGTAAGATAGGAATTATGTTGAGATATAATTTTACATCGAAAAAATAGGATCTTGCAAATGGGTTTATAAGGGTTTGAGCTACTCTTTTCATTGTCAATTAGTTTTAGAGTTGAACCACAGACTACGTTATCATGATATCGGAGCGGGTTACTTACGTCCAAGTGCATTAGCGTTACCAGCCACACATCATCCTCAGATATTGTCCACGTGTTAGACTTAAAGATTCGTCATATATGTGGGGGTCGTGTTGAGGTATAATCTCACATCAGAAAAATGAGACCTTGCATGTGAGCTTATAAGAGTTTGGGCTACTCTATCCATTGTCAATTGGTTTTGGAGTTGAACCTCAGACTATATATATACCTTCAAAGTT
This sequence comes from Comarum palustre, assembly GCA_951800085.1. Lineage (NCBI taxonomy): Eukaryota > Viridiplantae > Streptophyta > Magnoliopsida > Rosales > Rosaceae > Comarum > Comarum palustre. The sequence continues at coordinate 13,061,052 of OX637589.1, forward strand.
GATCCCTCATTGTGTGCTTTCTTTGCAACATCATTGTCATCAGTGACAGATCCATGATTCGTAAAGTGAGAGGGCTTGAACTTTTTATTTTATTTTACTGAAGTGATCATAAAATGATTTTTTACATCACCAATCAAAATATGTTAGATATAGACCTTAATTATTGAGACAAAGAATTAGAACTCACCTAAAAAAATTATTATTTAACAGATTACATGAGATTCGAATCATTTTATTTTGAATGAAATGAATTAGAGATTGTTAACAGACTTTAATAAAAGCTAATAACATAATAAAAAGGATATCCTTTTGTATTTTTGAATAGAAGATATCTTTTTGTATTAACTCAAAAGAGAAAAATTAAAAACTTTATATTGAGAATACTAAATAGATAATAACATACCTTAATAAAAGCTAATAATAAAAAGGATATCCTTTTGTATTTTTGAATAGAAGATATCTTTTTGTATTGACTTTTATATTGAGAATACTAAATAGATAATAACATACCTTAATAAAAGCTAATAATAAAAGCTAATAACTCACCTCCTGAAGTAACTTTGAGATTCTTTCCTTGTCGGCTTGTATGACTTTCACACAGTTCTTTTCGAATGAGACAGACGCATCTCCCAGTAACCTTAGAGACTGTCAGCAAAGAGTCAGGAACACAAGCTCAGTGAACATGAACATGGATTTGGATCAAGAGTTTCTTAGCCAAACATGATCACATTGCAAGAGATGAGTCAATTTAGTTATTAGTTATTACTACAGCTTTTGATCTGATATTGAAAAAAATGGTTGTAATCTATAACCAAGCGTACGTGTAGAAGACTACTAGCCATCATCGTTTTGAATACATTAAGCTGAAAGTGACCATTTGATCCACCAACTGTAATGGCCACATGATTACCCATAACCTGCATCACAGAGGAAATCAATACCAATTTCTCATACCAAAAACTTCTATGACTTCAGATTATTTCTTATTATCTTCTTGAAACAGAACTAGAGACACTCTACCTGAGCACAAACCATTGTGAGAGCCTCACACTGGGTAGGATTAACCTTTCCCTGAAGCAGATCAAGAACCACGTCATAATGACAAGTTTAGTAGGACTAATATCTACACAATAAGCTAATACTGGACATAAGATGGGTTAGAAATGAGAGTTTTACAGGCATAATGCTGCTTCCAGGCTCGTTTTCAGGAAGACCAAGTTCACCGAGGCCACAACGTGGACCGCTGTACGCCTGTACCAAAAGCACCACGAATCGAAATTCATAAACACCGAAGGGGCTTGGGAGGGGGCGGAAAAATCAAGTGTCATGCATGATTTGACTAGTGGACAAACCTTCCTAAGAAACGTATATCATTTCCAATCTTCATCATAGAAGTAGCAATTGTATTTAGGGCTCCACTAGTTTCCACAAAACCATCATGGGCTGCATGCCACATACCATATTACGACCTGCAATATCAGATGGAACGATTACAAAATATTGAAAATAACCGATGCAGGGGTTTATAACTTTATATCAATCATTTCAAGATGAAGAAGACAACAATTAGTACTAACCAACGCTTCAAAATTGTTTTCTGCTGTAACAAATAGTAACTCTGTTTCCGAGTTACCTCAGCTACCGCTGCAGCTATCTTTACATCAAACCTAGATGACAAGCAGAAAACAAGCAAGCCAGTTTTGTGAAATCCTGATCACAATATACTAGTAACCAGTGTATCTCTACTAAATGCAGTAGTATAGGAAATGAAAAAGAATTTAAGTTATTCTTACCCCTTTTTCGTGTTCAATCCAGTCCCAACAGCAGTGCCTCCCTGTGCAAGCTGCTTAAACAAAATCGGCAATCAACCAAAACATCTAAATAAACTAAGAAACGGACAGGGAAAGCAACTGAAGATCAAATGAGTTACCAACCTGATATATACAAGATTACATTAATCCTATTAAGAGACTAATTATATAGGAATATTACTAAATATTCCTAACAATATACAATCCTAAAATTACACGGATTGACTCATGCCAACAAATGCGTCCGATTTTAACAATGTCATTGAATTCATGAGTCTGTTCATCATAGACAGTATAGAATCAGGAACAAGTTTTGACACCTATAAAGAAAATAAAATTAAAACTAACCAACATTTTGAACATTGGATACACGAGTTACATATTAGTCTGCGCACTAATGACAACCAAAGAAATCACACCTTTGAATCTAAAGCATCATGCAAAACTTTCAAACTCGGTATCAGTCTTGAATTTAGTTCCATTGCTGTTGCAATGTGCATGATCTGAAAAAACAGAAGTTTAAAAAGAACGGCGAGAATTCGGCTAGGAAATCAAACAAAACGACAGGCTTACAGGTGGGAAAGTGTCATTAGAAGATTGTGATTTGTTGACATGGTCATTTGGGTGCACAAATTTCTTACCACACTAATGGCCAAGTATCTCAGCTGCTCTGTTTGCAATGACTTGACCAATACGGCAATACCCCATAACATCATAATAGGAATGTGAACAATACCAAATAGTTTATTTCCATGAATGACTGATAATCGACCTCATCGGCATTCATGTTGCTTTGAGTTCCACTACCAGTTGGCCAAACAACAAGTGGAAAATGTTGGTTTAGCTTTCCCTCAGCCACTTCTTGGGCAGCTTCCATTATAGCTTTCCCTATAGATTCATCAAGACCATATTCCATGTTCACCTGCACCAATTTTTAACAAGTTAGGCAATTCATTGTGTTTCCCACTCCACAAGTCATTCATACAGAATCAAACTTTGGCAGCACATTTTTTTAGGACGCCAAAGACCCGAATAATAGGTTCTGGCATTCGTTCCCTCTCGCCTCCGATGTCGAAATTCTGCAAGGATCCTTGAGTTTGTGCTCCCCATAACCTGAAAATTACACTTCAAATCAACAACTCACTTCAAAATTTACATACAAAGGTGCATGCAGGCAATGGAAGCACACTAATTACTTGTCTGAAGGAACATTTATGGGTCCGAATGTGTCCCGTTCCTCTCTAAGAGATCCTGAATCAGATGCCATTGTTCTGTGTCCTCTGATGAAATGAGTTTTTACTTTGGGTTACTTGTTCTATCCTCGTTCTTTGTTATTGCCGGAGAGAAAAGTACTCGCCGCAAATTATGTAAATTTTAGATTTGGGTAAGACTCGTTTTGTATACTCACAGCCCGCTAACTGATGTTGGCGCCAAAAGTATGAATCTCCAAGAAATTAGAGAAAAATTCATCAGTCTTTAAACTATTATGTAAGGTCAAAATGATACCCAAACTATAAATTGTATCAATGTGATACCTAAACAATTATTTTAGGATGCGGCTATTCCCCGTTTGCCAATTCACACGTTTCTGTTCAATATGGTGAAGTAATCTTCCTCTATTTTATTCCTGAGTACCTGTATTGTTACAAAATTTGGAGGCATTTCCCTGAGACCCAATTCAACTGTGGGGAAAACCTCAAGAATATGGTTTGTAATCAATATGAATCATATCAAACTTGAATCCTTATTTCATCTGGAGAGAGTAAAAGCAAAGATGAAACATAAAGCCTTGATCCTGAGAAACTGTCAGTCAGTTGGGCCAATCATCTTCTTGGGCACCACAAGAGTATCAAACTCTTCACTCGTTAGCACCCCAAGTTTTACTGCAGCTTCCTGCGTAAGTGTAACGTCTTTAATGTTAAGTCCCTAAAGATCAATTATCCAAAGATGCAAAAGAATCTCATAACCTTACTGCAACTCAAGTATTAAGCACTCCAATGGTATCAATATGTTACATTTATTTCATGCTTCCTACTAGTGACTATGCTCCTATAATCAACACATGCCGTGATAATATCATGAACATTGTCAAACAATAATGAAAACATGCTCTGGTGCTTGAATTTAATCTGAGTCAGCTATTTGCAGCCCAAGAATGTGCAACCGAGAAACTTTCAATCAAACAAAGGTACAATAAATACCTTCAAAGTGGGACTTCAAAAAAGAAAATACCTTCAAAGTGGATCCCTCCTTGTGGGCTTTCTTTGCAACTGCCGCAGCATTGTCATAACCAATTTTCTGAAACAGGAGCATGATTGCAAGAATATCATTCTCATTTCAGATAAAAGAGAACAAGAGAAAAGACTGACATGAATCAGGGAAAGTAAAATCAGTTAGCTTACAGGATTCAAGGATGTGACCAACATCAATGACTGCAGTGCCATTCATTTGATATACACCATGAAGAAGAAAAATCAATTAGCTGTGGGACATATTACGAAGTTCAATAATCTTCACAGTATAAACTAACCTCATGGAGTAACTTTGAGATTCTTTCCCTGTTGGCTTCAATTCCTCTAACACAGTTCTTTTCAAAGGAAGCAGATGCATCACCAAGTAATCTAACAGACTGACAGTATAGAGTCAAAACACCAGCTGAGTGAACAAGTGGCCAATGTATTTGGTAATGTAGTAAGGACAAGAGATTCCCAAAACAAAATCAAGCCCATACTTGTATACAATTTTAAGGATAAATCCTTGTGCAAGTCAATCATAAAGTAAACCCAAAAGGTCACATGGTGTCCATGTATTCAAAATAAAACATCAATACAAATACATCCCAGGCAAGCTACATTTCAATTCCAAACATTTCAGGAAATTTTCAGACGCAAAGATGATTCCACCTAGATTATTGTTCATTAAAGATGAAAACTCTCGAGCAAGAGAAATTTTTAAAAAGCAAGAAATTTGCTTCCTAGTAGATAAGCTTAGTTGTAATATAAAGGGAATTACCAAATTTCAAATAAAAATCTCCATAACTTACATCAGGACTTACATGTAGGAGAGCACTAGCAATCATTGGCTTGAATGTAGGAGAGCACTAGCAAATTTCAAATAAAAATCTCCATAATTTACATCAGGACTTACATGTAGGAGAGCACTAGCAATCATTGGCTTGAATACATTTAGTTCAAAATGACCATTCGATCCACCTACTGTAATGGCCAAATTGTTACCCATAACCTGCATGAAATAAATAGAAACTGAATAACACGGAAAGTTCTTACAAATTAAGATTACAGTACTATATCCAATAATTATTAATGACTAGCTAAATTTTATATTAGATCCTCAATACAGAATTAAATATACTTTACCTGAGCACAAACCATTGTGATAGCCTCACACTGGGTTGGGTTAACCTTCCCCTGAAGCAGAAAAGACTCAGGTCAAAACAATAAGTTCAGGGGAAACTGCTTTGAGACGTATAATCATTAAGATTCAAGAATGAGTTCAGTCGCAAGGTTTGGGAGTTTTACCGGCATAATGCTGCTTCCAGGCTCATTTTCAGGAAGAATGAGTTCACCAAGGCCACATCGTGGACCACTGTACAATGAAAGCACCATGAAATTCATAAAATACGAAGGGCATTAGAAGAGAGGATGGGGAAAAATTAGGCATCAGTCAACTAGCATACAAACCTTCCTAACAAACGTATGTCATTTGCTATTTTCATCAGAGAAGTAGCAACTGTATTCAAGGCTCCACTAGTTTCCACAAAAGCATCATGTGCAGCCTGGAACAAAAAACAAACCCATCAATGATGTGACATCAGTCTGTTGTAAACAACGCAAAAATAACTGCTATTTAGTTGAAAAATCTTTTCTGCCCAAAGAAGACGATAACTTTTAGTCAGTGACTAACCAACGCTTCAAACTTGTTTTCTGCTGTGACAAATGGTAAGTTTGTTTCATCAGCTACTGCCGCAGCTATCTTCACATCAAATCTGCATGATAAGCACAAAATGACCAGTCAATTTTACAAATCCACAAACTGCAATTACTCATTCTAGAAGACAGGAGACATGCTATCACCACAAATGTAAAGAAACACAAGCACTCTACAAACACAGATAGGATTGATCAACAACGTTAACTTATAAAGCAGACGGGAGACATGCCATCACCACAAATGTAAAGAAACACAAGCACTCTACAAACACAGATAGGATTGATCAAGAATGTTAAGTTATAAAGCAGGTACAGTCCAAATCAAAGAAAGTTAAATCTAGAAAGATTAAAACGAGAAAAAAAAGAGTTTGAAACGAAGTGGTTATAGGCTTATAGCGCAGTGGTAAGCGCATCCACTACCTATTGACGAAGTCATGGGTTCGAGTCACAATGAGGATAGGAGTGAAATCCTTTGATCCTCTTTTTATTAGGAGAAAAATAGCATGATGCTTACAATCGAAAGTACATAACAATGGCACTGAAGACATAAATAAGGAGATATAACAACAAGGTGAATATTTTTAAAGCAATTCATACCCCTTCTTTGTATTCAATCCAGTCCCAACAGCAGTACCACCCTGTGCAAGCTGGTCAAATGAAACCAACTAATCAGTACTGATGAAGGACAGAAAAAAAGCCAGTAAAAGCAAATGACAGTCATTTGAGACTTTGAGTACCTGATAAATGCGGGGTAGAGTGCACAAGACTCGCTCGATTCCATACTTCACCTGCATCCAAAGAGAAGAGGTTTTAATGAGTCTCTCAATAAATGGATATGCAGAATGTCCGACTAATGTAAAGGGAGAAAAGTGGCTCAAATCAACAAGAAGGAATGAAGCATACCTGTGTAGAATAGCCGCTAAATTCTTGCCCAAGAGTCAAGGGTGTTGCATCTTGCATGTGAGTACGTCCGATTTTAACAATATCTTTGAATTCATCTGACTGGTCATATTAAAACAGATGACATCCCAAACATGTTTTCACCTCTTTATAGACAGAATACATAAAAAATGATATAGTGACTACTTTTTTTGAATAAGGATATAGTGACTACTTGGACCTAAAATCCAATATATTTAAACCTTTGATTGTAGAGAAGAATGCAAAGTTTTCAAATTTGGTATCAGTCTTGCGTTTATTTCTATTGCACTGGCAATGTGCATGACCTGGAAATCACACACATGAGTCAGTAAACAGTGACAAGTAAAAAGAATAATAAAGACAACAAATTAAAACAAAAAACATACAGTTGGGAAAGTATCATTAGACGACTGCGATCTATTAACATGGTCATTCGGGTGCACAAACTTATCCCCGCGCTTATGGCCAAGTATCTCAGCTGCTCTGTTTGCAATCACCTGTACACAATCCACCATCATATTCACTAATCAGAACAAAAACCATCCACATAGCACCGAATACTTGGCTTCGCATAAATCAGCGAAAACGAACCTCGTTGGCATTCATGTTGCTTTGTGTTCCGCTCCCAGTCTGCCACACAACAAGTGGAAAATGCTGATTCAGCTTCCCCTCAGCGACTTCTTGTGCAGCCTGCATTATAGATTTCCCTATAGACTGGTCAAGCCCATACTCCATGTTCACCTGCACGGGTTTTCGATATCGATACATACAAATTCAGCTAAACAATTCATCAAACACCTTATGTGCATCTATCAAACTCATGAGACCTTGGCAGTACATTTCTTGAGGACGCCGAAGGCGCGAATGATAGGCTCCGGCATGCGTTCTCTCTCGCCGCCGATATCGAAGTTCTGCAACGATCGCTGAGTCTGAGCTCCCCATAGTCTGTGTTACAAAGAAAATCGAATCGCGTCAAAACGACGTCGAATTAGTTAAGGATTGAAGTTACCGGAGCTGCTTACTTGTCAGAGGGGACGAGAATGGGTCCAAAGGTGTCTCTTTCCTCGCGAAACGCCGTCGAGTAGTTTCTCCAGAAAGTAGTAGCGGCGTAACGGAACGCCGTGGATCCGGCGGCTACTCGCCGTGAAATGACGTACATGGCCATGGAGGCGGAGCAGAGCGGCGGTTGGGGTTTGAAGTGATCGGAGCGAGTGTGGAAGGTGAGCGATGATGACTGCGAGAGTCGGGTCGAAATTATTGGGCAATATCTCGACGAATAATGGGCCGGTGTGTGTTGTAAAACGAACGGACCCAAATTTCATTCAGCACGTAGGCTGTCATAACAATTTTATAACAAAAAATAGCACGAGTCAAAATAGAAAGAGTGAGAGTTAGAACATCTCCAGCGGTGCCCGTCTCCTTCCTCTGCTCGTGCTCTCGAGTGAGCAAAGATTGCTCGTGCAAGAGCATTTTAGCTCGGTAAACGAGCGGTCGCCGCTGCAGGGCCCGCCTCCCTCCTCTCTGCTCGTGCTACAAGGCCTCGCCGCTGCATATGCTCTTATAGACCAATAGTTCTATAGACGGTCGTGTATCTACACAATATGTATGAACGGTTAAGATATTGATATACGGGTGGTCAAATATATGAATTGTTACAAACGATTAAAATTATGTCGTGTACATACATGACCGTGCATAATAATTTTTTATTTTTAAAAGCTTAAAAACTGTACAACATTAACAAATCTACCGCACATATCGCTCATGCATGATGAATTGTTGCAGTAAATGAGAAGTGCTAAATTAAAGCATTAAAGCCCGAATACCTGATGTCTAACGAAATCCGATGTCATAATCAAGCACTCGGTGATGCTCTAAATTAAACATCCCCTCGTCTTGAGTTTAAGCAACATATTACCTATGGAAAAAAGATCATTCAATTTGGATCAGTTGAATGATGCTATTTTTGTTGATATTATTAGGCTTGGGGTTGAGACACAAGAGTGCAAGGTTTTTGATTAAGAAAAAAGAACAATTTTCACGCCTGGACGTCGTTGATTAATCACAAGGACCCCTCAATCGATCTGCAGCAGAAATGAGAGACCCTACTACAACTACATGCTACCTCAACTGATGAGACAAAGCTGGGCCGGCCGGCATTGATATCAAACTTTAACAAAGTTACGGGGACATCGGCAGTTATAAACTTGTTCCTCAGGTCCCTTTAGTACCCATGATTGACATATTTTGCCTTCCTAACATCAGAAACGATCAAACAAGAAGAGGAAGAAATCAATGTGACCGTGCGAGCAAAAAGAATAATCAAACTCCCACCAGATCAATCAACACAGACAGAAAGCCCCCCAAAGAAGCAGCCGAACGCGACAGTCCCCACTAGCCACCTCACGCTCTTCATTGAGGCTGGTGCGACTATTATTGGATCCCAGGTTAAACCTTTTAGCAGAATTAACTTGTGATATGCTGGTTTGGTCAGAGTAATCAATTTTTGTAATGTTGGCAATGCATGGTCTTGTGCAGAACTACACTCACTGGAGAACCCCTGGCTTCTTATGGTCGTGGAATTGATTTGCCAGGAATCGTAAGCACCAGGACTTTCGAAGAGGTAAACGTCAACTACTTTGTACATGCCCATTGCTCTTTCCTTAGCCACCCTAATCTCTTCCTCATTTATCTCAAAGTCACCAACTGCTTGGTACTCACTCATCATCTTACAGACACATCCTCCATTTTCAGAAGGTATGAACTTCACCTCATAAGCATAGACTTGATCTTGTCCTCCAATACATCGCCTTCAATCAGCGTGTACTTGCACATCAAGTTTTCTACATCCAAGGTGACTATTCTGTTCTTCATGTACTTGAAACGAGTTCCTGCATAAAATAAAGGATGCACAAAATGGTCAAAATCACAAAGCAATAACCAAAAGATGTGATGATGTGATGAATTAGGTATGATAATTCTATACCCTCAGCAAAATTAATCTGTTTGATGGTTCCTGCTCCTCCGTCGCCGTGAATAATTTCGATGCTCTTAATGGCCTGAGGCATGAGCTTTGGGATGAGGTTGTGGGAGTCGATGATCAAGGCCTTGAACAATCTTGCTGCATCTACTGGACTCAAACTCCTGGTCAAATTGATGACACCCATGTTGATATATGTTGGCCTAAGCTTGCTGATGAAATTGACCTGAAGATTTGAGAAATGTGGGGAGGTTGTTTAACAAAATCACTACGTATATACTAGAAGGTTTAGGATTATATGAACACTGAATTCACCAACCTGTGGTTTCACAAGGTGAGGCATAGAAGCATAGCTTGTTATTTTATGTGGAATGTTGGACCCTTCATACGTACAAGTCATGGTACACAAAATTTGACCCTAGAAACCATCTCTCTATTTTCCATTTTCCTTCTGTTTTGGCTACAGAATATCATTTTTTTAAGTTACTGATAAACGCATGAATGAACTCAACGGCTCAAAAATTTTCAACTAATATAGAAAGGACCTGGAAGATGTCCTTAATTGGAAGCTATCTGATGGATTTGAAATTATATGTAATGAGACTAACTGTTCTTGTCGTTGGTTAATCCTTAGAACTTAGAAGCATCTATATCATTTCAAAAACAAAGTTTAATGCACCAACTTGTTCAAGTCTGTGGATATGTCTATTAGGACTGACTCATATACACATATGTACAAGCAACTGGATTTATTGCTGCATTTATCTGTATGTAAAGATTACAAGATTTTGTCTCCAACGAAGAAAATACAGGAAACCTCTCTCTCTATGTAACAAATCAAAGAAATCAATGGAAAAAAATCAAAATTAAAAGAAATTAAAAAATCACCCTCTGAACGTGTCAAGGTAACACTTCTACTTTCTATTTGCAGCTCTGCGTTTCATCTCAGCTGTTGGAGCTGGCTTCCTTGCAGTCCTATGTGGCAACCCATTTGAAGGTTTCCGTGAAGGCGAAGGACCTAGAGAATGCTTGCTGCAGAAATCAGGAGCAACTCTTTAAGAAAATGTTACAACTTACAAATATTCTGTAGGGGACAAATAAATAGTTGAAAAACCATGTCAACTTACCTTAATTCAGGGCTTTTCACTGGCCTTGCATTAGTTTTCCTGATTTTAGACCCAATGCCATTGCCTGTGCTAATGAGTTTAGTTTGATTGAACTGCCAGAGCAAATCTGGCTCTGAAGAATCACTAGTGGCAGCATCAAGGTCATCCATATCGTCATTACTAGCAACATTGAACCTGTTGCTTGCGGTGAACATGTTGTAGGACTGTTCTGGATATAATTTAGAGGAATCTTGGAGATACTTTTGGTAGAAAGTGTCGGATAAGTTTTCATTATCTGCTCCCCAGCCTCCCAAGGTATTTCCAACCCTGCCTACTTCTTGCTTGTTCACCATAACTTTATCGACCCAGTCACCTGAGCCCAGGTCTTTATCATCATCCCCATGATCCTGGCCAGGACTCTGAACTGGAGGCCATGGAGGTGAATTTGCTAGTAGTTCATCAACTTCAAAGTTTTGGCTTTTTTGCCTTGGGGTAGAGTTGTTATGAAGCTACAAATCAAAATACAATTTGAGTTATCATAGATGTAAGTGAATGATAGCTAATCCAAACGGGGAAAGTTATACTTGTGATTAATTTGCATAAAATCATATATTAGGCAAGCCCTGCACTAGAAAATCCTTGAACCCTAATGACTCCTAACTCAGAGCAATCAACTCAGCATCAAACAGAAATTTTGACATCATATGTCTCATTAGGAAAAGTAAAAATAAACTTTTGAAGCATAGTAATAATTAAATACTCAGATGTTCCAAGAGTATGGAAGATTATAAGTGTTTCAGAATGTAAAGACTGCAATACTTGGTCATTACCTGAAGAGTCGCAAGCACCCATCGACAGATCTACTCATAATTCAAAATCCTAGTTTAGTGAAGTTTTGTTAATCTTTGTAAATTATTGTTAAAGGTAAGAGTTACCTCAATGTTGCCAAGATTTCCCATTGGTTGCCCGCAGACAAACTGTTCTCCCAAGATGTCTGTACCCTGATGGTTCAAAGGAAGAGGCGATAATTCACCTGCTTTCGTCTTGTATCTATCAGAGCTGCCTAGAATAGGTCGTTGCTCGGCTTCCTCTTCTTTTCTGGCCAGTGCTTCCCTAAGACCAGCAATCTGATAACACAGAAAAGTTCAATAATACATCAATTCTATGATTCCTAAGCTAACCATTTTAAAGAGCCACACAAGTGACAATTCGACAGAGAAGCCTGTAAATACCTGTTCTTTGAGAGCTTTCACATCTGCACCATCTTTGTTTACTCTGGCAGCACCAAGCTCAACTGTGGCTACTCGTTCAGCAAACTTAAGTGTACTTATAGTTTCACCAATAGCATCTGGCTCAGGGCTTATATGAACAAACATAAGTGTCTTGGCCTGTCCACCTAAAGTATGACAAGAAACACATAGCCATGAGAAAAAAATTTGGATAACCTATGTCTGAAGATAAAATGCAATTGACCTTACCAAGTGAATCTTGGAGCAACTGTGTTAGTTTGCTATTCCTATAAGGAACATGAGAATTTTTTTGTGCAAGGGAAGCAATCACATCACCCAAAGCTGAGAGAGATCTATTAATATGCTGTGCTTCCTTCAATCTATCCCCAGTTACCTCAGATTTGTCTACCCTCTCACTTCCTGCAAGATCAACCAGGTGCATACATCCACGAAGAATAGATCCAGTAGTCAAATCTCGACCTTGAACGTGAACAGTCAAGCAGCTGCAGATTGATTTAAGTTAAACTTGGATTATTTATTTAATACGAGCATTCATAAAAACACCACTTTTCTTTCACACACATGGGAGTTTGTCAGATTTCTTCCTACCTGTGAGAGCGACTACTTCGATCATTTAGAGCAGTTGCACCAACAACCCGATTCTTGTGTCCAAGGTTCATCAGATCAATAACATCAGATGTTGAGGACACAAGAATAATATTTGCATCTGGCACACTGTAACCTGTCTGAGAACTATTGCGAATCTCTAATGTGCTAAACTAGTTAAGAAAAACCTCAAATTGGGACTAGCATGCAAGTCAGGCTATTAAAATAGTGTAACAACATGAAATCATCTTCATTTTCACCAGTAATGAATCTTAATTGTAATAGAAATGCATTAACGAAGTGCTGATCAAATTTTGTTGTACAAGATAAAACTGATATAGAAAGACATCTCGAGTTTTAGAAATGCATTAACAAAGTACTAATCGAATCTTGTTTTACAAGATAAAACTGATATAGAAAGACATCTAGAGTTTTAGAATTGCATTAACAAAGTACTAAACAATTATTGTTTTACATGATAAAACTGATATTGAAAGACAACTCAAGTTTTCAAGTTATCCAACATTTCGACAAGTAGAAAACTAATGCCACATTTCATAAACTGAACAAATTTTAAAAAAACTAAAAATTAGCAGTGAACACTAAATGAATAAAGGATATCTTTTGTTAGCTCCATCAGTGACAAGGAGATCCCGGACTTGCTCGTTGTAAATCTCAATCATCTGAACAGAAACGTCATAGTGGAAAGTGTCCCTTCTTTGTTCTGCTATGAGAAACAAGTCTCCCAAAGCCCTATAATTTACACCTTGGCTTTTCTCTGTAAGCTCTCTGGGTCCAGTCTTAAATGAACCAACAAAAATTAATAATAGTATATAAAGTAGCAATACATGAAATATCATTTCTTCACATATAGAGAGAACATATAATACCATCGTGAAAGTTTTCCCTGATCCTGTTTGACCATAAGCAAATATGCAGACGTTGTAACCATCAAGGACGGAACGAATCAGTGGTTGCATATCAGAAAAGACGTCAGCTGCAAAATTATAACACATAACAGTTAAAACCATAAAGTAATATTAATATTTCAAAGCTCTGAAGATTTATTTTTGTGAAACAAAAGAGGAAAATCCCCTCTTAAGGAGAACCTCACCAACCTTGGGTTGCAGATGGCCCAAAGACTTTGTTGAAGCTGAAGGTTCTTTGTCCTTTCCCATGCCTTGAGGGGGTGTTAACAGTGATATTTTCATCTTGCATATGATCCACACAGCTCAAACTATTTGACTGTCCAGTTAAGAAGGGTCTCACTCGACAATAAACCCTGATACTTCCTGATCAAAACAACAGACAGAACTAATTTACTATTTTGAAGACGCATATGAAGGCAGGTCAGAAGTTGGCAAATAGAGATCTTATTACCTTTGAGGTCTTGAACTTGATTGTAGAGCTTTCGGTTTTCTTCAAGAACTTTGTGATATCCACTTGCAGCATGAGCTAGGCCATGAATGTGCAAACCTATAGAAGAAAAGTTGAATAAGAAAAGGATTTCTGTATCCACCTCCTTAAAGAAGACGGGTAAATGGAACAACACATTTTCTTTCTAAATTCATACCAATATTCTGGAACTCCTCATGAAACTTCATTTTCATAAACTGAATACCAGATTTTGTAATTTGAAGGGTTTGCTTTAGTTCCTGCAAAAATAGTAAAATATGAATGCACTATCCAATTAACAAATTTTAAAATAAATGACGAAAAATACGTCACAGCTGAAACGTACTTGAACATCTCTTTGTTGTTGATCAAAGATCATTTGCTGTTTAAGCAGCCGACTTTTCGACTCCTCATCTGATATGTAACTTTTATTGAAGGATACCTCATTTTTTACTACTTTGAGATTGTCTGATTTCTGATTACCATTCAAAGTACACAGATATTTCAGTAATAGTCCAGTTTTGAGCGTCAACATTACATATGAGATTTGTTTGCTGTTCAAACAGTAAAATACAAACTATTACCCTTTTATCACCATATGCGAATTTCATTGGAGGTTGGTTGCCATGAGAAACAGCTACATCTTTTGGACTTGTATTTGTCTGTAAGATAATGAACTAGTGAGTTAGTAGCTAACTGCGTCAAAATTTAATTGAAGACTGTTTAAACAGTGAAAGGCCATGTTTTGGAGAAAGAAAAACTGGATTAATAAAACACATAAAACCTATTGGATGTAAAAATTTTGGTTTATATTTGGTCCATCTCATGCAAGTGATGCAACTAATCAACTACAGTCACAACTCCAGTCATGTTTCTTACCTGAAAGCAGACATCCATGCAACTACTTTTTCATCAGTGTTAAAAAGGAAAGGAATACTTTAAAGGAGAAAGACTATCATACCGATTCATGTTGGCCGGAAATGCCCTTCTCAAATTGCTCCACAACCTTGTTTAGGACAGACTCTACCAACTGATGCATCCAGAAGAATAATTGACCCAAGTTATATTGGAAGATAAATATTTGCTAATAATATTACTGGAAATTTTAATCTTAGAGGTATGTCAAACACATCCTTAGGATGACTGTAAACAAAAGGTAGTACCAGATGATAGAACGCTTCTCCATATAAACTAGAAAGCAAATAATATCAACCCTTACCATTGGAATATCTTCAGGCTTCTTATCTAACAGAACTGCACGGATTAGCATACTCAAGGAGCGTGAACTAGTCTGCAAATATGAAAGGAAAACATTGCTTTCATTCTCTAATTCAATTGAGAATAAAAAAATACTGTTATATCAAATGTTTAGATTACCAACCATTTTATTAGAATCAAAATCAGAGGTGAATGACTTTTCATTCAATGATGATGTCCTTGACAAAGAATTCATAAATGGCTCCGAATTTTTCCTCACAAAAGACTTGACTGACGTGGTTGGTTTTACATTTCCACCAAATTTCCACGTCCCAATTGCTCCATTCTGCTTCCACTCACTGTAGGATTTGAGCGCCAGAACTGTGCTTACAACCCTTGAAGATTTCCCTCCCTAACAATAAGAAAATAGGAAGGATATAGGTATCAAAGAAGTACTTACAATCAAAAGAAAACAAATTCCTACTGATTTAATTTGCATAATCAATTTTATGATAATTATCAAAATCCCAAGGATTTGAAGTCCATCCTCAATTCATGATCATCAGTCCCCCATAATTTGGTTATGTACGAATACATACTTGTTCAAGATCAGATGCCTCAAATGTAGGCAGCCCCATCTCCTCAATAGCAACACAAAAGTTCCTCAGATTCTCAAAGTATTGGAACGCCGTATATGCTCCATCAGGGATCGAAGCTGAACTTTCCACCACCTGGAGAAGCAGTTAAACAAAATGCATAATCCCGCTAGTAAAACAAGAGTCACACACATGTAATCCGAAATTGAAAATCGAAAGAATCGCAAACTTTAGGATGAGAAAAACACTAGTATACACCACCTTGGTCACAGCTCCAGGTTGAACCTTATTAATAACATTACAAAGAATAATCCCGCTTCTCAATCCAAGCCTGAACTCTTCCTCAGAAGGCTCTGCCGGTAAATCTTTAGCCCCGACGACACCAATCATCTTTCTAAGCCACCCGGCCGCCTCACTTCTTCTCGATGCTACACAAACACAGTCAATTTCAATCAGCTCAATCAATGTAAACAAAATGCGAACCACCCTAGTCTCCGAAAAGGTCACCAAATTTGAAGGAAATTAACTGGATAATAAGTAAATCAGCTGCCATTGCTTCTTAACATCTCGGATTAGTCTCAATTTGAATTTAAACATTTTTGAAGTATCCGATTGGTACAGATAAACCAAAAAACGATCTAACAGGGATATATAGCTGATCATATCTCGGATTTCGAAAACCAGAAGACAATAAGAAAATGAGAGACTGTATATTCATACCGGCTTGCTCAAATCTTCTATACTCAACCAAATCAAGATCGCCGATTCGATTACCACCACCGTGCTGCTGAAGCACATCCTCCACCACCGAAAGCATCGAAAGCGCGCCGCCTGCCGCCATAGCTCTTCCGAAAATCCAGCACCGAATCAAAATCTGTGAAAACTGCTAATCAATTAGCATAAACAGCTCCACCTCTCGCTTCGCAGAAGGATCTAGAACACCGAAAATCACCGAAATATGAGAAGGAGGAATTGAGAGAGAGGAAGCAGATATTTAGCTGTGACTGTCAATGTTTGTTGGTGGTGGTGGTGGTGGTGGTGGTATTGGGTGTAAAGGTTTTCTTTGTTTCCAATTTAGAGAGAGAGACTCACATTCTTCTCTGAGAGAGTGAGGTGTCCATGACCTTCTGCTTTAACAATCTTTCCCCACTGCCTCTTCATACGAACCTCATACCGAACCTGCATCCGAGCCTCTCGGATGTTACCCACTATTTTTTTAACGGAAATCTGTTTGAATTATTCAAAAATAAAAAAATTAAAGAAACTAGATTTTTTTTGCGCCAAATAGCCGAACCAACCGCATTTATGGCGCGTGGGGGAAGAATTTGGAGCCATTTTTAAATGGTTTCCAGATTCGGATTAGCTGACAGATTTGGACGCTGCAACCAACCTGGATCAGAGTGAAGGGAGACGTACAGTACCAACAGCATGTATACATGTGAAGTAAATTCATCGTAATTAACACTTGTGGTAAGACTAATGTGATATCTAAACGGTCAAACGTTAAATTTTATTAATGTGATACCGTATCTTTTGTTATGATATCAGTGAGATGTCACCGTCCACTTTTCGTAACTGCACCGTCAAATTAGTAATGTGGCAAACAACCGTGGATAACCACTCGTCCCTTAACTCTTGTGGCAAGACCAATGTGATACACAAAGTCTAAAACATGTCAATGTGATACCCATACTTAATTTCGCTATCAATGTGAGGTCGGAGGCGTCACGTCGCGGTCAGTTTAGTCAAGCAACGCACACGTGGCCCAAAAAAGGACAGTATGATATTTCACCTCACTGTAGGCTCATACACACAATTACAAGATCAACTAACTTTCTCATATTTAATTCCTTAACCAATTTAGGGATTGTAGTCCAGATCTAGGATGCTGGTGAGTTCAACCTCGATCTTAGATCTGCTTGATCTACTCAAGATCCGTCATGCCGCTCAGAGAAACCCAAACAACCGGTCAGCTCCGACGGAGAGAAAGTTGTTGCTCCAACGTCGAGATCTACGTCATTTGACGCGACTTGATATGGTGCTCGACATGAACCTAAAGAGCATATTTAGGCTTTGTGTGGTACAACACATAGGAGATGATTTGTTACAAATATGAGTCGTGTTCGGAGGCAGAGCAGTTGGTGGAGACGAAGACGAGTCCCTTGGATATATATATATATATATATATATATATATATATATATATATATAGACTCTAATGTTGGAATTTCATTTGATAGTGAACTTACCTCTTCTCTGAATGATTATCATTTGTTACTTGTCACTTTCTAATTTTTCCTTCCACCTTCAACTATTTATTCTTGTTCTTTGTTATCACCATTTATGTTGTCTATATCTCTCCACATTTCATTGCCATGGTGAATTGCTCGACTCTGAAATATCGACAATGTTGAAAATTGAGGCTTTGCAATTGAAGTCGAAGGAAGCCATCATTATGGCCAGAGAAGAAGTCCTCATCGAGGGTTCTAACGCGGTGAGGTGGAGGAAGGGGTGACGAGGGCAGAGAGTGAGGGACAGAAAAACTTCGTCGAGAATCGAGATTTGGGGTTTAATTCGATGAGAATTGAATTTGGGGTTCTGTTTCTCTATCTGCTATCAATTCAGGCTTTTGGATTTAGTTGATAGTTGAATTTATTTTGGAAGATGTAGGAGTGAAGAGGAAGATGGTTTGAGATGGGGATGTCTAGGAGTTTTGAGCGACAAATAATCTTGTTTTGGGGTGTTTCAATCATCATTGAGAGATGAGATGTGATGATATATGGAGAATGAGGAATTTGTTAGTGGTGCTGTTAGCAGACGGAGATGACAATTGAGATTATATTGATTCAAAAGAAAACGAAAAGAGTATTAACAAAAAGTTCAAATGAATGTCATTTTGGTCTTTTAATTATTATTTTTTTGAATGTCACGTGCACGTCACTTGACTAAACTGACGGATACGTGATGCCTCCGGCCTCATATTGATAGTGAAATTAAGTATGGGTATCACATTAACATGTTTTAGAATTTAGGTATCACATTGGTCTTGCTACAAGAGTTAAGGGACTAATGGTTATTCACAGTTGTTTGCCGCGTCACTAGTTTGACGTTGCCGTTACGAAAAGTGAACGGAGGTATCTCATTGATATCATAACAAAAGATCATGTATCACATTGATAGAGTTTAGAGTTTGGGTATCACATAGGCCTTGCCACAAGAGTTGAGAGACTGATGGTGAATTTACCTCTATATGTGTGGAAGAATGATCTAGGGTTAGATACACTATATAATCCAGCTATGTGAATAGTATCTACCGTTGTGATATATTTATTTACATTATTATGAGATGTTTTAAAGCAGTGACGTAACCATAAATTTTAGACTAGTGGGAAAAGAAGTTTGTGCTTGGTGAATATTTCATCTTAATTCGACAAGGAACGTTTACATTGTATATATACAGTACAAACTCTAACAGATCTAAGTTTATAGTTATACACAAATCCCTAATTTCTAAAGATTACACCGAGAATCTCTACCTCAAATAGGAAAACATCATTTAACATTCGTTATGATCATTCGTCATGATCATTCGCTTCAACAGTGGAGCACAAATAATAATAATACTAATAATTTAATTTACATCTATTATGTACAACTATAAGATTTTATATTTTTAAATAGTTACATCATAGTCACATCATTGATACAAGTAAATATATATTTTTTGATATATAAAATCAAACAATAATTCATAAACGAATTACAAATTCAACGTAACCGAGTCATTACAATGTTGATAGCATGACTTTTTATTCTTTTCGGTCTAGAATGGAGTGAGCTTGATGAAAAATCAGTTAATCAAGTTGATAATGATCGACCATATCACCATCTTGATGCCCATGCCAAGTATCATCAAGACCATTGCATAAGAAACAACAAAGCTTATCCATATAAATTCAAAATAAAGCACTAAAATGATTGTTTTCAAAACATGTACTTGAACACGAACAATGACAAATAGCGTTGGTCCATTTCGTTTTGCACTCTTCTCATATAGCTAGCGTCACCTTAAGTTCAAAGCTTTCATTTCGTTTTGCACTCGTCTCCATTTCGTTAAGTTCACAGCTTCCCCGCGCCCATATATATTGCCTTATTATGATTTTCTTTGTTGCATATAGGTCACGTTTCAAGTATATGAATCACATAAGTATTAGTAGACGCGTCCACAAATCTACATATATACAGGAGGAGAAGTTACAATAAAAACCTTATAATGAGGATCATATCGATCTCTATCTTCATGTCAAAATACATATGGTAAACTTTCATTCGATCCATGATCAGATAAATTAAGGCAGATAGAGGCAAATTTTGAAGCAAAGGCCTATAAATTAAAACTTTACTGATCATATAATATAGATATATGTAATATGCATACGTCAATTTTGTATTCAAAAATTGCCGACTAGGTTGGCTAAGTGTCTCTATCAGATACAAATGGCTGTTGAAAGAAGTAACCGCTCAATATTCCCAATTAGGTCATAATCATGGATTAACCAATAGCTATATGGCCACGTACACATACCCAGTTACGAAAGTGAGATCTAAGTTAGTATGTTACGAAACAGAAAATTGGAATATACTCTATGAAATAGAGCAGTAATAGTTCACGAAAATCAGGACAAATTTTTGTATAAACTTACCAACTAGTGGTGAAAAATACATCTTGTAAATAATTGATGGGTCAAACGTTACATAGATAAGATAACTAGCACCTATGTTATGTAGAAGTTAAGGTTCAAAAACTTCAAAGTAAAAAGCTAGGTTGCCAACAACTCAACCTCGAAGCATGGCCGAGTTTAGGTTGATGGAGCTTATTTACAATCTCAGTTCTCAACATGAAGGTGGAGTACGTTCGAGGGGAGATCAATCAGATCGAAGAGCTGATGGATCCCTTATGGATGGTTTTCCTCAACATGTCTCTTCGGTAAAACAAGTCGATGAACAAGTTGCTACAAAGAGCAAGGTGTTGATCTAGTCCAGCAGCTCGATCACACTACAAAGTGTGATTCATGAAAGTGGTAGTCAAGCAGCTATCAGTTAAAGACATGTATACTCTTGTTCGATTCGGATGATCATGCTTGAGGCAACATATATACTTGATGATATTCCAGCTGCAAGATTAGATTCTCAAGTGTTAGAGAGTTTGTTTAAGTTAACTGCTAATGGAGTGGCACGTACATGGACAAGCAGGACTGGACTTTGAGTCAAGTATCAGCCAAACTTGGTCTGATCAAGCTCAAAACTAAATTGTAATGCAAGATCATTCGAGACGTGACAAGTTGTTTATTAGCTCCTTCATTAATCAACTCGATTATACATAACGATCAACCTCTTCGATGCCGGCCCAGCTTGAGCTTTCTGACTTTCTCTCTTCAATCTCCATGATTCGATAATTAAAGAGTTTGTTAATGCTCAAGATTGTAGAAGTGCAATTTGAGTTGGTATGTTTATTTTTTTGTTATAGAACGAGTATTATGTTTATTTGGTTTTTAACGGTTGTTATAGAAATGATATTTTATTGATTTTTGAAAATATTATTTGTTATATTTTTAGTTTAAGATATGATATTTAAACTTTAGTAAAAACATTTGTAAACTTTAGTAAAAACATTTCAACCCCGCCCAAACTAAAATTTTTGATCCGCCATTGATCAGAACAATCTTAATCAAAAGGAGCTACACCCAATTTCAACTTAATTTCTATATAACAGTTAAAGCTTCATATCTCAAGCGCAAGTTTCACTTGTCCTGGCTGTTTAATATTTAGAGAAAATATTCATTTGCTACAAAATTTAGCATCTTACTTTCTATTTCAACAATTTTTTTCAAAAATTAACCATTTAAACTTTTCAAAAGAGAATTTTGTGTCTAAACACTTAAGAACATATATTAGAGATAAAATTTTAGCGTAGGTACCTAAACTTTTATGGCACGGTCAAAGTAATACCCAAACTTACAAAACTACTAATGTGATACCCAAACTTCATTTTCACTGCCAACGAAAGGCATACGACCATTTTCCGTTACAACATTGTTTATTTGATGATGCATCTCTTATAGACCCACTAACATATTTTTTGTCAGTAGATAACTACATTAGCAGTCCTTGAACTCTTATGTAATGATCATTATGATACATAGAATAAAAACATAGGTTTTTCATGTTTAAACTAGGAAATAAAATGGATCCGCAAGAACTCATTTTGAAGATTTTTGAAGGAAATGAGATTTAGGAAAAGTCTAAATGTCGTCTAAACCTTAAACCCTCAACGAAAAATCTTTATACCCTAAACCCTTGAAGGAAATGACATCTAGAAAAAATCTGAAAGTCATGTAAACCCTAAACTCTCGACGAAAATAACCTTCCGTCTTTCCTAAATCTCGTTTCCTTCCAAAATATTCAAAATTAAATCTTGCGGGTCCATTTTTCCTCCTATTTTGAACATCAAAAACCTGAGTTTTCATTCTAGGTATCACATTGATTATTCTAGAAGAATTCAGAGACTCGTGATGTGGTTACATACTGACAAGAAAACGTTTATGGTGGGTCTCATAACAGGCACGTCATCAAACAAACGACGTCATGACGGAAAATGACCTCAAACCTTTTGTTGATAGCGAAAATGAAGTTTGGGTATCACATTGGTAGTTTTGTAAGTTTGAGTATCACTTTGACCGTGACATAAGTGTTTGGATACCGGCGCTGCCAAAAAATCTTATGTTAATTCCATTATACCCTTAAATGTGTTTAGAGAGAGAAAATTGAAGAGATATAAGACTTGACTGGAACCTCACCGACTCCGATCACAAAATCTAGTCACCGGTAATTGACCGTAGAATTCCGATAACCAGCATCTCTCTGATCGACTGAATCTCGTCGGTCTCTTTAAAACGTCACTTAAATATCACCAGATTTGTCATAACCATATCGTACATTAGTTAGAAATTTTATTTAGAGGTAGTAATATTGAAAAATGATTTACTTGAACAGTAATCTTTATAGAAAAACTTTATCAATGGTAATAAACTTTATATGAAAATTTTAGTAAACTTCATATAAAAAATTTACTAAATACAATAAACTTTACATAAAAGCTTCAATGAGAATAATAAACTTTATAAAAAATCTTCAGTGAGAACAGTAAACTTTATATGGGTACTTTATACAAGATTTTTTTTGGCGAAAGTACTTTATATAATATTTGACCCCTCTTATTCCTGTGAATTCTATTATAGGTTTCATTGGGAGCAATAAATGTTAAAATATTTTACTATCTCTAATAAAGAGATTTACTGCTAGTACGTAAAAGATCTACTGTCCTTAAGGCCCTAATAAGAAAAGGAAAAAACTTCCGTCCGATCTAGATCGGATGGAGTTTCCCGTTCGATCTCTAAGTTAGGCTATATGTATAATATTAATCGTAATCGATCTTAACCGTTTAATAGTTGAATTAACCAATGAAGATCATCTATACAAAAAATCAATGTAAAAAAAGATTGTTTAATTGACCGAATGCATCAAACCAAATGAACAGTTCCTGAGCTTTTATGATAATCTATTCATTTTGTTCGATGTATTCGGGCGAGCAAACAATCTTTTTTACATTGATTTTTTGTATAGATGATCTTCATTCGTTAATTCAACTATTGAACGGTTAAGATTACGATTGATGTTGTTAAAAGCACATTTTGAGAAGATCGAACGAACTACTTGGACCGATCTAGATCGGACCCAAGTATTTTCCTATCCCCTCACATCACTCATATCAAAGATAATTTCCATCAGACCACAAGATCTCTCCACTCCACATGACTTACCTCCGCCACCGTCGCTCTTTGCTCCGATTGAACCACGTCTAACTCTCCTTCCAGATCTTCGATTGAACCGTGGCACATCCGAAGGCCTTCACTGCCGAAGGCGGCCTTGTCGATCTGACGCCGACGAGCGCTGCTGCCATTTGACGAATGTAGCCGAGCTGTGATCGTCCGCTGGAGCTGCTA
Organism: Comarum palustre; assembly: GCA_951800085.1. Classification (NCBI taxonomy): domain Eukaryota; kingdom Viridiplantae; phylum Streptophyta; class Magnoliopsida; order Rosales; family Rosaceae; genus Comarum; species Comarum palustre. The sequence goes on from OX637589.1 coordinate 13,084,906, forward strand.
GAAATGGTACTGCTTTGATCGACAAGAGGAGGGAAGCTTCTGCGGCCGAAAGAGAGGTTATAGCTTCAGATAGGAGAAGGTCAGATCAGAAAAGATTAGATATTCATTGAACGGCATATTTGTTTTTTGTTTTGTTTTTTTAATGTATTTGTTTTTTTATTTAAATTAGTTGGAATGATCCTGCCAAACTATTTTAGACATACTAAACATTACAACTTATTTAGTCATACTAAATATTACTTTTCTCATTTTATAGCTGATGATCATTTGTGCTAATATTAAATTTATATCTCATGTTGGCTGACATTCTCCTCTTTGAAAAAGCTAAAAGATCATCGGTATTTTCTAATTAGTATAATACTAAATTGGAAAGATGACGGAAACAAAATATATTTTTCATCTCACCAAAAAAAATATAGTCGATCATTTCCAAGATCTAATTCCAGTTTTCAGTTATCTAGTGGTAATGCCTTACAATCAGAAGTAGTACGCTTAAGGGAAAAAAGTTCTTGGTGGATGCTGGACATGGGACCCCAGAATTTGTATGCAAGATGAGCCTACAGGAGTGCCAATCAACCGAGCCGCCAGGTTTGAGAATAAGGTGGAATCCAAGGATGTAGTGGCCGGTGAATCACTGATCAAAAAGAAGATTTTGGAGAGATTCTTCATCGATGTAGTGGCCGGTGACTCAAAATGCAAAGAGCGAGCAGCCGCCAGGTTTAATACTTTGGTGGGATCCACAGATGTAGTGGCTGGTGAACCGCTTCTTCTTCTTCTTCCACGAAGATTCAGACAAAGGCTCGCTTGGATGGAACTGAACAAGATTTGGAGAAGGAATAGAAAGGTAAAGGGTTTTATTCTTCATAAAGTCAAAGGAGGATTTTTAGTAGGCATCGGGGGTTTAATTACTTTTCTTCAATTCCGTCGGATCCGGATATCGAATGGTCGATTCACCATTTTTCGCATTAACCTCAAAAGGTCGAAGATTGTGGTGTTCTAACAACGACGGATCAAACAAGAACTTATTTCTTTCTAGATGCATGATATATTTTTTAAAAAAACTAATTCAGAATGTTAAAGTAAAAATGTTCTTTATTTTAGGTAGAAAGCGGTAACATTGGAATTGTGGCTATTAAAAAACAAATTGGAAGCAAACAACGAAATGGGACACGTACACTACCTGCGAACAGATCATAACGTTCGAAAAAAATTCAAATAATACGTCCGGACCCGAACCTCCAGGTAAGGATAAGTTGAGGCCCCACGTAGAGCGCCTTTACTGGGACGTACTCGCGACCCTTCGGCGTGCATCTAAACTATTCGCGACAGACCAATTTGAATGGGTGAAGCTGTGTAATTAGCTTGACAGCTGAACTAGGCACCTGAAAGCGCGTGGCTATTCTGGGAGATCCTAACCTAGTTAATACTTTCAATTTCCAGTTTATTTTTATGCTGCATTAATTCTATTTTTTCTTGTAATACTTCAGTATTTTCGGGTAAATAAAATTGGAAATATTTGCCATTTTGTGCCCCAAACGCGTGGGTGACGGTTTTTTTCGAGACAAAGGAGTGAGCTCACTCAATCAAGTTAGGGAATAAATACCCTATAATAGAAATTGAGCAAAATAACAAGATGCATAAGCAATCAACTTTATTATAAGCTGTAAAAAAACAGCTGAATCTATTCTAACAAATAATTGTCGAGTGCAATCGAATAAGTAACTAGCAAAAAAAGTTGCAAAAAAACAAAAAAAAACTTTCCTAGTCCACTCTAATAGGAAGATGAAACTACTATATTGATCCCTATACCCCACATTTTCATGAACTGAGAATATTGATCAAATTGAATGGAATATATTGTTTATTGTAACTTTTAAATGTTTATACTAATTCCTTCTCATTTTTAATCTACTTGACATTGAAACATCTGGCACATCAAGATAACAACCGGTCTTTTAGTATCGTGATCATATTTTTCTTTATAAAAGAACTAGTGTCCTAATAAATCATTTCTCTACTCTAGAAATAAAGCAAAGTTATTGCAAAATCATTTTCGGTAAACAAATGATAGCTTGGAGTAGACCTCATTATTTGGTCATTCGACCCTAATCCGTCATACCCTCTAGGACCGAAGCCCTATTCAAGCTTCCACTAGGGTGGGCCGACCCTAGTCCTTCTCGAGTAGGGTAGGATAAGAGTTGAGCAAATGAAACTCAGCCATACCCTACGACCCTACCCTAATGAGCCCTTTAAGGTCGAACCCGGCTCGACACTAAAACCGCCCTTTAGGCCCTAATAATTTTTTATTTTTTGTATTGTTTTAATATGTTTCTTATTTTTTAGATACAATACAACTAATCTTCTCTTTTGTAGTTGATTTGCTAACTTTGTTCATTTGATTTTCTTTTGTTTTGTTGATTAACAATTGTATTTTGATGATTTAGAGCATTAGTTCGTGAGATATATGAGTATAACCACTTAGTTTATAGATAGATGTCTTAAATTAAGTATAATATGTATGCATGCATGTTAAATATAACACAAAAATATAAGGTCCATTATATATAATTCTAAAGCTAAATTGTGAGAAAAAATAATAATAATAAACTCATCTCGGCTCTGTTTAGCCCTATTTAAAGGGTCGGCCCTACCCGACCCTATTAGCCCTAACGAAATGGGCCGCTAAAGCAAGCAAGGGCTTATATATTCAAGCCTCAGCCTCACCATACACGGCCCTAAATTTTGTTGACTTTGACCGAGACCTACCATACTCTAAGTCCTAAAATTTAGGATCGGGTCGAACCTAGCTCGACCCATGATGAGACTTAGCTTGGAGTTGTTAATCATATGCTTATTGTAATCAAGGTTGTCCATAGTTGGATTATAATTGCAATTGCTAATTCATCAAGATTATTATTGCATTATATAGATAAAATAGTCACATCCTCATATCTTATAAAGAACATAGTCACCCACATTACCACGTTGGTTAGTGTAAGCTTATGAGCTAATTAAGCTTTAAGCGATGCTTCACGCATTACGATCATGTTCATGGAATTGCACAGTATGTAGGTCCTCCATCATTTTATTCCGACATTCTGCAAGTTCATGCTCAAGTACGTGATGGTGGCCTGGCCATGTGACTCAGAATCATTATCGACACATCAACTTCAGAATTTCGCTTTTAATTTATTTAGTATCTGATTTATTTGATTTGTAATTTATATTTGAGTAAATTTCGGATCGGTATCCAAACTTTTATGTACGACTAAAGTGATATTTAAATTTATAAAACTATTAATGATGTATCTAATTAAACTTTATTTTCGTTACCAACGAAATGTCTGAAGTCATTTCTATCATATCGTCATTTGTTTGATGACGTGTCTCGTATGAAACCAACAAAAAATATTTATTGTCAGTAGATAATCACATCAGCAGTCTCCGAACTCTTCTGAAATGCTCAATGTGATACCTAGAATGAAAACTCAAGTTTTCAATGTTCAAACTAGAAGTAAAAATGGATCCACAAGATATAATTTTGAAAGAAAATGGGATATAGAAAAAGTTTAAATGTCATCTAAACCCTAAACTCTCAACGAAAAATCTCTAAACTCTAAACCCTTGAAGGAAATGAGATCTAGGAAAATTTTGAAAGTCATCTAAACCCTTAACTCTGGTCGAAAATAACCTTCTACCTATCCTAGATCTTATTTTCTTCCAAAATCTTTAAAATTAAATCTCACAGATCCATTTTTCTCCTAGTTTGAACATTGAAAATTTATGTTTTTATTCTGGGTATCACATTAATAATTTCAAAAGAGTTCGGAGACTACTGATATGGTTATCTACTGACAAGAAATATTTTTGATTGGTTACATACAAGACACGTCATCAAATAAATGGAGTCTTGATGGAAAATGATCTTATACTTTTCGTTGGTAGTGAAAATGAAGTTTGAGTACAATCTTTGTAGTTTTGTAAGTTTGGGTATAATTGTTACCGTATCAGAATAGTTCAAGTACCTCAGCTACTAAAAACTCTTTATATTTTACATTAAACTTATATTTTTTCAAAATGATTTTATAGATCCATCGAGTCGAGATGATACCCTAATTACTGTTCCACACAAAATCATAACCCTGAAAATGATAAAAGGATAGCCACTTATGATGCTTCATATGATTACAGTCACATTTTATCTTTCAGGTGAATTATTACGAGTAGCCTTATTATTACTTTCTTCTTACACACTAACAATATATTCTACTCGATCACATAGTGAAAGAATCTAACATCTAATTAGCCATGACATTGAGTCATTGACAAAGTTAAGGAAAGCACTCATCATGATCATGATTATGATCATACACCATAAAACAAGTCCTCCTCGAAAGGTAATACGTACCAGCCATTTCCACCAACATATATGATATACAGTTATAAGTTAATTTCAGAAAACCAAATTAATAATTAATCTCAACTTCTAATCATGTATAGGTCAATTAGCCTAGCTTTTCCCTTTAAGAAAGAGTAGTTGCAAATCAACCTGATAATTCAACCCGTTACCCATTAACCGTCCGCTAACAGTCCGATTACATAACAGGTTAATGGGCTGTCAACCCGTTACAGCCCGCCAGTTAGCGGACGGAAATGGGTTGTCCGTTAGAACCTATTTAACCCGTTAAGGCTCGCTAAGAAATAAAAAAAATAAAAAATAAAACCTTACTAATCCATCTTTTTTTACTATATTTCACTAAATCGTTGGAACTTCCAACCACTAAAAGAACTATTTTTTGTTATTTGATTAAAAATATATAAGAAATGATGAAAAAAAATCTTTAAATGGTCAAACCCGTTATAACTCATTAACTTAACAGGTTATAACGGGTTGAAACTGCTAACCGTCAAACATGTCCATTAGGCAGGTTGAGTTGCAAATGCTTGTGGGTAGCCACAAGCTTAGGTTTGGTTTAACAAACTTACAATAAACACAGTTTAAAGTATACAAGGGAATCGAACTCCCTTGCAAAACATGGTAAAACCAACTATGGGTGTGGGACAACACGTATTCCCCCATAAATCATGAAAGCAATGCACTCCGATATTTACTTTACAAGCTATAGCCCGACCAAACTATGATGACGACTGAGAGAGGACACCTCTCATCACCATATAGAATTTGCTTAACTAATACCACTGAAAATTGTTCTACACTTCTAATATGATCAACTTTTCTATAAATTAGGGTTTTCGAGCCACCAATATAAGGTAAAAGACTAAAAACCCTATAACTTTGTCGCAATTCACAGTCGTTTTCTCAGCACATGGAACTTGGTTGATATCCAAGAAAGTTTGGAGGCGGTTGAAGCCACTGATCATATAAACCCTGCCTTCTATCGTCGACAGGATTGTTATCTCCTTTTGAAAGTACATCAACTCCACCGTGGCGGTGGCTGCCGGCATTTTGACCTTGGTGTTCATGAAGCGTAACGACACGATGGACAACAGTGATTTCTTTGGCTTCATACTTGAAAAGAATAATGTCTCCAGCACGAATGGGGTGATCTGAACTAGTCGGGTGTTGGAAGAACATGTCCCCCTATTTAAACCAGGTTGCATGCTTCCAGACCAGGGACAGAACCAGGATTAGAAACTAGAGTAGGCTAACTTTCTTTATGTTTTATGTATTGGGCGAAGTCCAATTTTTCCCCAAATTATAACATAATTAGTACTAAAACACTCAAATTATAGCATTTGAAAAACAATAGATATATGGAATATATAAAATTTGGAATGCTATAGAAACATAGAATTCATAATGTACTCCTTTTGTCTTCTCTGATGTTAAAACTTTGGGGACAAGATTTTACCCTAAACTATCATTTGGAAATTTCTCATGAAGGAAACATAACTGTCATGCAATAGAACTTAGACAAGCCCAGGTGCTAGTTAAAACAACTCTTTCTATATATTGTATGATTGTATCGATTTGATATTCTGAACATAGAAAATATATAATGAGTGGTTATGATATTTAACACTTCAAGCTGGTATGATGTATGATATGATATAAAAGACTTTTATTGAGATGTACTGATGATGGTATGACTCTTTGCAAGTTTGTAAGTTGGGGTAGGGCTGCAACACACCTTAGCCTATCCCTGGTTCCGTGCCTGTTCCGGACACAACGACGGTGATATGAGAACGGACGCATACAGGGGCGTATACAGAAATCGACACCGGGTGGAACTTAATCTTAAACCATTAAAAAAATATGACGGTGCGAGAGTAATAGTATAAATTAAAATGAATCATAAACCTAAACTAGAGGGACATAGTGAGCCCTACCCCTTGAATGCAAGTTTGTAAAACAAGATTCATAAAAAATTTTAGATACATAAAAAAACTAAATAAATACAAAATATACCATATTTAGGAAATGATGAATGAAAGACTAATTTAACTTGTGAAAGAGATCACTTAGATTGATTAGAATGATAGTAGGAGAAATCGTTGCTATATAGTCTAAATGGTACTTAACCTAAAATATTAATAGTCCAATATAATTGATATCTATACATAGAAATTATTTTTTGCCAAAAAATTTAGGTGGGACTTGAATCCCACTCTTCTTAGTAGATCCGCCCGTGGACGCATAAGAAAAGTGCAAATGCAACAACCATATTCATTCAATACTTCGAGGCCATTATCAATGTCTTCTAGCTTCCTCTCGCTCTTCTCCTCATATCCTTTAGATAACTTGTTAGCAACAAAATATGATATTTTTAGAGAAAAAATCATACAATTTTATTAAAATATCTTCGGTCAGAAGACGCTCACATCAAATGTTGTCCTGAAACCAACGACATAAGCCCTTACACATGACAAATAACTCTCATTACTGCAGCTGCGTTCAGATAATAACGTACGACAAATAACTTCTAACTATTCATATGTATCTAAAATATTACCCAAAAAAACTATTCATATCAATACCCTTAAAAGAGAAATACCAGTCGCCTAGAGACCTCAATTAGTATACATCTAGATACAACTCAAGCATTAAATCGAAATAACTATCTATCATTAGTCTAGGTAAAGCCTGACAATCCTAGACGGACTTCCAAGCCTTGTGGGCTAACCTCATAAACTTCCAGCAGCCCAATGCTAGCTCCAGAGCCCACCAACTCAGCCACCCATTGAACAAGCCCAAGTTGGCCCAACAATTCAGACCCATCATCAGTCAACGACCCGGTCAGCAAGTCAACCAATTCAAACCTAGCATTTCCCGTAGAAATTTTCGGGGGAATACTTCCTCCATCGACCGCCGCCACAACCTTCTCTGATCCCACCTCGACGCCTTTGACTGAGACGTCTTCAGTGGTTGGAGTTGCCGACAATGGTCAACCATATTCAGCCAATCCACTGGAGTCTCCATGCTCCACAGCCACACATCGAGTCGCCAACGCCACATCTTAGCAAATCTACCAGCCCACATCTATCACACTCTCAGTCGAGAAACACCTCAACCGAAGCCCTTCAGAAACACGAAAAAACATCAGACATCATCGAGAAAGAAACCATATCTTCTTCGTTCCCACGCCGTCATCAGCCCGTCTCCACTTGATCACGAGAACATGAGGCTCCCCGCCAACAATATCGTGAACAACTGAAAGATATCACTCAATTAACTAACTTCATATTTACAGATTTCATTACCACAAACTAGCTACAGTTACCAACCGACGGTCCGATACCATCACAACACAACCCTTGCGAAAATACATGCATTACAAAAAGTTACAATCAAACTATCCTCAAACAAAAAAATGAAAAAATGTTATAAATGGTGGGCACTTACCAGGCCCATTCTGAAAAAAAATAAATAACATCTGGACCGAATCTGTGACACATGGATGATGGTCCGCCCCTTCACCATATAAATACCAGCTGCCGATCCTATTCTCCTTTCCGATCTTTCTTTCTCCTCTCTCTCTCTCCGACCTCGTAATCACCGCCGGTCGGCAATGGAGTCGTCGTCCTCCTCGTATCTAAACCTGTTCCTTGAGGAGACGAGCTTCTACAACCGCATTGTCCTGGGGAGCCTGCTGCCCAAGTGGGTGTGGGCCCCGCTGCCACACTTCTTACAGTCGTGGCTGCGCAACTACCTCGGCGGCATCTTAATCTACCTCGTCTCCGGCTTCCTCTGGTGCTTCTACATTTACTACCTCAAACGCAACATCTATCTCCCCAAAGGTCAACCACAACACACGTCTCTGATCTCACTTTGCTTTCTCTCTGGTGTCTTCTCTTGTTTGAATGAATGTGTGTGCTGTTTTTTGTTGCAGGAAACACACTTATCCTCTGTCCTTGTCTTTTTTTGTGTTCCTCGATTATTAGTTCAGTTTGATTTTATTTTTTATTTGTCATTTTCTCGTGAATTATTAGGTAGTTCAGTCAGTGTTTGACCCATGATGATGCCTTTACTTTGTAGGTTACATTTTCTGCTTTCCTCTATTTAATTTTTACTGTTTCTAGTGTGCATCTGGGGTGTGCTTAGCAGCTTAGGTTTAATCACCTAATTGAGTAACAATGGAAACATTAAGGATTATGTGTCATTAGTATGGTTTTAATTCAAGTTTTGGATGTTTGTCTAAACTTGTAATTGAAAGGCACTTGCCTTGATGAATGTGACTTGTTTTGTGTTATGACCTCTATATGCACTGTTGATTTGCTGTTGATGCAGATGTACTTTGGTTACATTATTGTTGATGCAGATATTTTTTGTGGGGTGTTCAATTTCACTTTCATTACTGAGAAATTGACAAATAATTATGTTCTTTAGCTGTGATATAGTGACACCTGTTTCCACATTGCAGATGCCATTCCCTCTAATAAAGCCATGCTTTTGCAAATATATGTTGCCATGAAGGCCATGCCGTGGTACTGTGCTCTTCCTTCTGTATCTGAGTACATGGTTGAGAATGGCTGGGCAAGGTGCTTCTCAAGGATAAGTGATGTAGGTTGGGTTGCCTACTTCATCTATTTAGCAATTTATATGATAGTCGTGGAGTTTGGAATTTATTGGATGCATAGGGAGTTGCATGACATAAAGCCTCTATATAAATGGCTTCATAATATACATCACATCTACAACAAGCAGAATACCCTCTCTCCATTTGCTGGTATGTTGTCAATTACTGATTGATTTAATTCCATGTGTTGTATCAATAATTTGGATGCCTATATACGCACATGTATCACGGTCTTGTTTTGTTTGTTAGCTGGCTCTCTTGTAAGTATTACCAATGATGTTGCATATGCCTGTTTATTCTTTCTACCTCAATGTTCCCCAATAATCAAGGGTTGAAAATATTATGACTGCTTTTTCATCCCCTCGGTGCTGGAGCATCTTACATCTTGGTTGTTGCTACTACTATAATTTTCCTTCCAATATATTCTAACCCAACCAATTGTATAAGTATAACTGATTCCAATAGAGTCCATAACTAAGTTGCACCTTTGTTCACATATGTGCAGGTTTGGCTTTCCACCCACTTGATGGGATACTGCAGGCAGTTCCGCATGTTATAGCTCTATTTCTTGTGCCAATGCATTTTACTACTCACATAGCGCTCCTATTTCTTGAAGCCATATGGACAGCAAACATTCATGATTGCATACATGCCAAAATATGGCCTGTGATGGGTGCTGGCTATCACACCATTCATCACACTACCTATCGCCACAATTATGGCCATTACACTATATGGATGGACTGGATGTTTGGAACTCTTCGTGACCCTATCAACGAGGAATCAAAGGTCTTATGAAGCATGTTCTCACCTTCCTGAGAGCACCGAGTATTCCGTTGATTTGGAATGTTGGTTGGACGTCCTTTTGTTTTATCTCTGTGCTTGTAAATTATACTGCTGGATACTTGCTTGAGCTTTTTCTTTTTGGTCTGAGTAGTTGCCTTCTGAATTAGTGGCCAAATCATTAAGCTGCGGAGGAGATAGTTTGAGCTTCTATAGGAGTTGTATCTCTTTCAGTTGGTCGCTCTATGTCCCATAACAATGTAGTTAGTTTTATAATAAGTTGTTTAGTTGTATAATTCTGCTGCATTTTTGAAATGGATTAGAGTTATAGGAATGACCACCATGATATTGCCTTTATTCTTTTGCAAATTTCTTCACATAAAAGGGGACCAGGATTCTTTGTAATGAAATGAGATTTCATTCAAACGGGAGATGTTACAAGTGGTATGAATAATATAAGCAAGACCAATAATGAACCACTTACAGCAAATCTCATACTGGAAGTCCTGTAAAATAACTTCATACAAAAGTTAACAAATCTCCGGTACATCATGACTCATCAACTGCTAACAGAGTTGGTAAGAAAGCATTGACATCCCAAATGAGTAGCAGCTCTAACCCCAAGATTGACAAAAACTTGAGTCAAATTTGTCTCCTAATTAGTGAATACAATATCAGTATCTTTAAAAAGTTAATAAACCGTGTGCTGCTAGTCTTGGTTTGCAAAAATGTAGACAAAAAATTGGTGAGGCCATGGCATGATGGGCAACTTGGCAAGTGAGGCTAGGAATACTCATGTGCACGCTCGTGGTATGTTTAACTGTTTAAGCTGTTTGTGGCAAGTGGCAAGTGGCAAGTGGCAAGTGGCAAGTGAGGCTAACACCATTCATGTCCGGCAAGAAATGCCAAAGCATATATGGAAACGCGCCGTATCGTTTTCCAAACTTGTAAACCTGCTTGGATGGACCTCAAAATCTGGAACCAATTCTTAAAAAAAATTTCCAGTTTCGCAACCTTTTTTATTTATCAAATGCACGATTATTTTTAAATAATCTCATATACTAAGTAAAAACTATTGCACGATTATTTTCCTAATTCATCTGAATGATTACGATGGTTTCTCAGACATCATGAAGGTTCCTCTAGACTTTGTATGGGTGGAGATCACTGGGATTCTGGCTGCTCTAACAACAGTGGCGACTGCTAGGTTGGTTGGAGAGACGATCGGTCCAATTTTGATGGGGGATCAGCATGCCTTCAACGAGGTGTGGTGTGGGTCCGTCTCTCTCTCTCTCTCTCCCTTTGAACGCTCTGGTTAGGTTGGAGCGTAAGTTTCGTTTCTCCCTGGTGGATACAGTTAACCTGTCATTTAAGTTTGAGCGCCTGGAAGGAAGGTGCAGAACCTACATGATGATCAACCATGGAGGTTTACGGTGTTTGGTAGAGGTGGAGGAGGCTGAGGAGGTTGTTAACCCAGCTGCACCTCCAGAGATGGTTTTTAGGGTTGCAAAAACTGCTCCAACTTCGTTGTCAGTGCCTTCAATCTCTCTTCCAAAGGAGAGGTGGTCAGTGAGTATTATGGATGTCTCAGCTTTCCCGTCCTCTAGTAAGATTACTGGGGTCAAGAGAAGGAGAGAGGAGGAGGAAGAAGAGGCCAGGAAGCACCCCATAAATGCCCTTTCACTAGTGCCGGCACCATTGCAGTCGGAAAAGGTTAGTTTTGTTGTCCAAGAATCTGGTGCTCTGGTGCTTCAGAAGACAGAAATTTCTCCAAAGAAGAGGAGACACCCCTGTGGAAGTTGGAACAGAGAGAGACCCCAACATCGGAGACGTCGGACTCCATGTCTCTAGCTTCTGTCATTAACTTGGTAGTGCCTCCGGCGGGGGAGGAAGGCTCAGAATGGGACGCAGAGTAGTTTCCTGGTTGCACTAGGAAAAACTCCTCTTAAACCCTAGTAATCTTCTTCACTCTTCTTTAACAATGAAATGTACACCGGTGGGTCCTATGCTTAATTTGTGAGGAGTTGGGGAGGTTGTTGGGATCTAGGAGGGCTTTAGTTTTATTTTGCTTCTAGTATGTCATTTGCTTTCGGGTTTGTAAGTCTTTTTTGACAAACTTGTTTCGGTTTTCTTGGTTTTATTTAGTTGAATTGTAGCTTGGTGGTAGCTTTGGCCACGGCACTGGATAGTTCTTTGAATCATCTATGTTTAACCTTTGTGTCGTATGAGAATACTCTTTTTTACCTAGAAAAAAAAAGTATAAACTAATGTTATAGACCAAATGGTACATTGCCTGTTATAAACTAATGTTTAGGGGTTTAGAGGCCCTGAGGTTTATCACTTTGGATCATTTGTATTTTGCCAGTTCAGTGTTTTCAACCACACTTTATGCCTATGGGTTTTCTGGCTTTTGTCTGAATTGTTCTTATGCAACTGATTGGGCATATGTTTTATCTGTTATCTGTGGTTTCATTTCATTTTGAATCTTGTAGGTTACTTCCAATGAAATTTGTATCTTTTTAGTAATGAAGGCTTCCATGTTGTGAGTTTAGGTTGATATCATCTGCTACCTTGAGTCCTGAACTATTTTTCATTCATTCATATCAAGTTGTGTTCTTTTTCCCTGCTGAATGTAGAATATCAATTGCCATCAAGACCGGCTGAGCTAGAAATAGGTTTCAGTACTGACTACTGAGCGAAGGCATGCTTAGTGTAGATGATAGGACACCATTTACATGATTAGGTCTTAGAAAGACCGAGTTGCGAAGGGATATACCAGAAAGAATGTGCTACTTTGATAAAGACCCTTTGGCACCGGTGCACTGAAAAAGCTTATTCAAAAGAGAGAAAAGAATACATGTAGGCAATGCAACGGTCATCCTCAAACACAAATTCCACAATGATGTTGCATGGTTGTCTGTACATGTCGGCATGTAGGTGGCTAGCACTGCATCCAACTGCTGCTTGGAGAATATTGGTGATCTAAGTTAAGTATAGTTATAAGTATGTAGTTTCTTGAAAGTTTCAGGGAGCGCATTCGCGCTTTTGTTTCCTGGCTTTCATTTGACGGCGGATTGTCATTTTGACTCTCCCGTACTTGTGTCAAAAAAGTTTCACTTTCTCAAAAAAGTTTCACTTTCTCAAAAAAGTTAACATAGTTGACTTTCATGATCTGGTCTGTACCACTCCCAACAGGGATAGTTTGGTGTTTGCCAGTCTCATGAGTCATGATACTACTACTACTACTACGTTGATTTCCTTTGGTTCCTCTTCGCAATTGTTATTTTGGATCTGAGTTATTCAGTACTGGTGATCAGTTTGCTCTTTTGTTTACTGTAAATGCTATTATCTTGATGGCTGTGACTCTCGTTTGAGCTGTAGTGATGGTCATTGGTTTTCTGTATATTGAAGTCGGAAAGAACGGATTTATATGTTTTTTTCTTGAGAACTCCTGTTTTTGCAGTTTAGTGGGATACGCACCCGATGCCTCACTATAAAAGCCGGAATGGATATTCCTGACAACAAGCCCCTAGAGCACACCCATCAATATATACATGGCATATGTAAAGCCAGGGCTCGGCACATCCTATCTGAGCTCCACACGGGCAACAAACCTTGCCAGGGACTTGACTAAAAGAGAAATTGTTGCTATTGGTGATGAACTCTCCAAGTACATAATTGGAAGGGAACTGGTATAACTCTCTCTTTCTCTCCCTGCCTCGCGTGAAGCACAAGTTGTATGGTTGTGTCACTTAGGAGTGTTACTTCGAAACTGAAAACCGAAAAAAACAACACCGAAAACCGAACAAAAACCGAACCGAAAGAAACCGCACCGAAAAGAAAATAACCGAATTGAACCGATCTTGTTTGGTTCGGTTTACGGTATTGGCCTAGCAAAAACCGAACCGGATCGAATAAACCGAAGTCAAATAGTCAACCATACAAAATGACGTCGTTTTAAACAAATGCAAAACTTTGTGAACCAACTCAACATATAAGCAAAATTATCAAAAATCACGTGAAATAAGATGTGATCGGAATGGTGAAATACATCTACGGATGAAAAATCAAGTAATTCTGGTAAAGTCTCGGTGCCGATAGTTGCGATCAACGCAATTTACCATTCATTCTCCCTATGGGTAGCCCTATCTTCAAGGGTTATTTTCAATAAATTTTTATACTACTTGTTGTGTCTCATCGATTTGAAACTATTTTGTGTTGAATGTCCATCCAAAATACGTAATTTAGACGGTTAAATGACCGTTTCCGTGTGTTTAGGGGTTTGACTTACGAGATTGACCGTCCGGATCGAGCCCTTAACTTTATCGGATCAAGTTGAATTTTTTCTCATATATGTATTTTATCATGATGGTCATATCAGACAGTTAGATTTTCGTTTGTCAAGTTTGATCATCATAATAACAACATGCATACAAATGTTGTATAACTTGTTTAATAAGTTTTAAGTAAATGTTCCGTTTCAAAAACAAACACTACGTAGAACCTTCCAACTCAAAAAAGTTGTGAAATAAGATATGACTGTAATGGTGAAATACGTCTATGGTTGAAAAATCACGTAATTTCGGTAAAGTCTCGGTGCCGATAGTTGCGGTCAACGCAATCTACCATTATTTCTCCCTATGGGTAGCCCTATCTTCGAGGGTTATTTTTTAGTAAATTTTTATACTAATGGTTGCATCTCATCAATTTGAAACTATTTTGTGTTGAAGGTCCATCCAAAATACGTAATTTAGATGGTCAAATGACCGTTTCCGTGCGTTTAGGGGTTTGACTTACGAGATTGACCGTCTGGATCGAACCCTTAAATATATCGGATTAAGTTGAATTTATTTTCATACATGTATTTTATCATGATGGTAATATCAGACGGTTAGATTTTCGTTTTTCAAGTTTGATCATCATAATCACAACATGTATACAAATGTTGTTTAACTTGTTTAGTAAATTTTAAGTAAATGTCCCGTTTCAAAAACAAACTCTACGTAGAACCTTCCAACTCAAAAAAGTTGTGAAATAACATATGACTATAATGATGAAATACGTCTACGGTTGAAAAATCAAGCAATTACGGTAAAGTCTCGGTGCTGATAGTTGCGATCAACGTAATTTACCATTCTTTCTCCCTATAGGTAGCCCTATCTTCAAAGGTTATTTTTCAGTAATTTTATACAACTGGTTGTGTCTCATCGATTTGAAACTATTTTATGTTGAAGGTCCATCCAAAATACGTAATTTAGACGGTTAAATGGTCGTTTCCGTGCGTTTAGGGGTTTGACTTAAGAGATTGACCGTCCGGATCGAGCCCTTAACTTTATTGTATCAAGTTGAATTTTTTCTCATAGATGTATTTTTATCATGATGGTCATATCAGACGGTTAGATTTTCGTTTGTCAAGTTTGATCATCATAATTACAACTTGCCTACAAATGTTGTATAACTTGTTTAGTAAGTTTTAAGTAAATGTTCCGTTTCAAAAACAAACTCTACGTAGAATCTTTAAACTCAAAAAAGTTGTGAAATAATATATGACTGTAATGGTGAAATACGTCTACCGCTGAAAAATCATGTAATTTCGGTAAAGTCTCGGTACCAATAGTTGCGGTCAACGAAATCTACCATTATTTCTCCCTATGGGTAGCCCTATCTTCGAGAGTTATTTTTCAGTAAATTTTTATACTAATGGTTGCCTGTCATCGATTTGAAACTATTTTGTGTTGAATGTCCGTCCAAAATACGTAATTTGGACGGTCAAATGACCGTTTCCGTGCGTTTAGGGGTTTGACTTACGAGATTGACCGTCCGGATCGAGCCCTTAAATTTATCGGATTAAGTTGATTTTTTTCCCATACATGTATTTTATAATGATGGTCATATCGGACGATTAGATTTTCGTTTGTCAAGTTTGATCATCATAATCACAACATGCCTTCAAATGTTGTATAACTTGTCGAGTTTGATCATCAGTATGTTTTAAGTAAATGTTCCGTTTCAAAAACAAACTCTACGTAGAACCTTCAAACTTAAAAATGTCTTGAAATAAGATATGACCGTAATGGTGAAATACGTCTGCAGTTGAAAAATCACGTAATTTCGGTAAAGTTTCGGTGTCCATAGTTGCGGTCAACGCAATTTATCATTCTTTCTCCCTATGGGTAGCCCTATCTTTGAGGGTTATTTTTAGTAAATTTTTATACCAATGGTGGTGTCTCATCGATTTGAATTTATTTTGTGTTGAATATCCGTCCAAAATACGTAATTTAGACGGTCAAATAACCGTTTCCATACGTTTAGGGGTTTGACTTATGAGATTGACTGTGCGGATCAAGCCCTTAACTTTATCGGATCATGTTGAATTTTTTCTCATAGATGTATTTTATCATGTTGTTCATATGAGACGGTTAGATTTTTGTTTGTCAAGTTTGATCATCATAATCACTACATGTCTTATTTTAAGTAAATGTTTCGTTTCGAAAACAAACTTTACGTAGAACCTTCAAACTCAAAAAAGTTGTGAAATAAGATATAACCGTAATGGTGAAATACGTCTACGGTTGAAAAATCACGTAATTCTAGTAAAGTCTCGGCACCGATAGTTGCGGTCAATGCAATTTACCATTCTTTCTACCTATGGGTAGCCCTATCTTTGAGGGTTATTTTTCATTAAATTTTTATATAACTGGTTACTTTCATCGATTTAAAAATATTTTGTGTTGATGGTCCGTCCAAAATTCGTAATTTAGACTGTCAAATAACTGTTTCCGTGCATTTAGGAGTTTGACTTACAAGATTGACCATCCGGATTGAGCCATTAACTTTATCGGATCAAGTTGAGTTT
Organism: Comarum palustre; assembly: GCA_951800085.1. Lineage (NCBI taxonomy): Eukaryota > Viridiplantae > Streptophyta > Magnoliopsida > Rosales > Rosaceae > Comarum > Comarum palustre. The sequence goes on from OX637589.1 coordinate 13,101,583, forward strand.
TTTTCATACATGTATTTTTTCATGATGGTCATATCAGACGGTTAGATTTTCATTTTTCAAGTTTGGTCATTAGAATCACAACATGCCTACCAATGTTGTATAACTTGTTTATTAAGTTTTAAGTAAATGATCCGTTTCAAAAACAAAATATACTTAGAAACCACCACTTGAGAGTTTTTTGTGTAGAATATTCGACCAAAATATGTCATATAGAGGGAGGTATGCGTGTTTTTGTGTGATTGGTGACGACAAATTATGGTTGACCATTTCGATCGAGCACTTAACATTGTCGGATCGAGTTGAATTTTTTACTATAGACATATTTTATCATAACGATCATATCTGACGATCGAATTTTTGTTTGTTAATTTTAGTCATCGGAATCATAATATGCATACTAATGTTATATAAATTGTTTAGTAGGTTTTAAGCAAATGCACAACTTTATGAACCAACTCTACATAGAAGCAAAATTATCAAAAATCTCGTGAAATAAGATGTGATCATAATGGTGAAATACGAATACAGTTGAAAAATTACGTAATTCGGGTAATGTCTCGATGCCGATAGTAGAAAATCAATTTATTTTTATCTTTTTATTACAATTTTGATATTTAGTGCAACATATTAGAAATTTACATATTTTTTTATTGTCCAAGAAAACCGAAACCGACCGAACCGTACAATTTGGTTCGGTTTATGGTTTGCCCTAAAAAAACGAAAACTGAACCAAACTGAACCGAATATTAAGTTTGGTTTGGTTTCCGGTTTTAGGTGAAAACCGAACCGAAACCACCCGATAACACCCCTAGTGTCACTTACATATTTGTTTCTGGATCTTTCAGGTGACAGTAGGTGAGAGAGACATTAGACGAATGATAGACGTCCAGTCCTACAGAGGGATAAGGCATAGTGATGGGTTGCCTTACGGAGGGCAGTGCACGAAGACTAATGCCAGGACATAATTAGGGCTGTGTTAGCATCAGATCTATTTTTTAAAATAAGATTCATGATCCGATCCGTTTAATGTTTTTGGATTGGATTTGCATTTTTAAATACCTAATTCGTTGGGATTCGGATCCAAAAAAATCGGTTCGGATCTCGGATTTTTGTTCGGATCCGCAAAGTCCTGAATTTAAGACATTTTCCATGAAATCAAAGACATATTTTTAAGATTCCAAGTTTTCAAAAGTTCAAACCAATTTAGACACAAAATAGCACTGATCATTAAGCAATTCAAAATTAAAAAGCAATAAAGTGGACGAGGAGGAATGTTTTTAAGAGGTCTTAACGATTTAATAACTATTTTTGTAACACATTAAATTATATGTTTAATGTCTACACTTCAAACCAAAGTTTCGTCTTTTATATTTGGGACATTTTCGGTTATTCAGATTTTCGCATCATTTTTTAGGATCCGATTCGATCTGAGACTTTGTTAACCGGATTTGATCTATCAACAAGTATTTTTCTCATAATCAGGATTCAATCAGACCCGGCTTATTCGGATTGGATCGAATTGACTTAGATCTAAACCAAACATGTAGCCCTAATAATATTTAAGGCTGAGGATTTTGAAAAGGAACATATAAATCTCAGTCTCCTTTGGTATTGCCTCAATTGTTCAACCTACATGTGAGGGTGCATCATGGTATAATAGTCCTTTCATCTCAAACACACAATCGCTCCTAACCTTTGACCTTCAACAGAAGAAGCTTTAACTTCTTATTCATTCAGTTGGGCCGATTGGGCGTTCATAGATTGGGCGGGTCAAGTCGTCAAAAACCAAACAAAATTTCCACAAGGATAAGCTGATGAGCTCCACCTCATCGTCTTCATCCACACAAACGAACTAAGCAAATTTCTGAGCTCCAAAAATGGCGCAGACCCTGGCAATGCCTCTAGCACCGTCTCTCTCCATAGTCTCCACCGGCCGGAACACTCACCCGTTCTCCACCACTCTCTCTCTCCCAATCAAACCCACCAAGGTAAACCAACATCTCTAAATTCTTCACCAACCTCAAAACTGAGGTTCGGGTTTTAACGTTGTTGTGGGTTTTTCCCAGGTGGGTGGCTTAAGCATCAGATGCGTGCGTGTTGGTGGAGTTGAGATCCCAAACAACAAGAGGGTTGAATATTCACTTCAGTACGTTCATGGAATTGGGCGTACAAGAGCACGTACAATCCTGAACGACTTGAAAATGGAGAACAAGGTCACTAAGGACTTGTCTGAAGAAGAGCTCACTATTATTCGTGAGGAGGTTTCGAAGTACATGATTGAAGGAGATTTGGTTAGTTTGGTTTTGTGTTGTGTGTTAGTGTTTGATTTGGGGGATTGGGTTTTGATGGTTTTAAGGTTTCGTGTTGTGTTGTGTTTTGCAGAGGCGGTTTAATGCGTTGAACATTAGGAGGTTGAAGGAGATTCAATGCTACAGGGGGAAACGGCATACTCAGGGTCTGCCGTGTAGAGGGCAGAGAACTAAGAACAACACCAGGACTTTGAAGGGTAAGAGGGTCACTGTTGCCGGAAAGAAGAAAGCTCGTTAAGATATCGCGTTGTGTTTGTAATCCTTCTTTTTGTAATTGATGATCTATGAAGTCTCTTGTTTCGATTTATGTATTGGGTTGGTCTTTAGTGGAACTGATGAAAGTGATTTGAGTTAATGGAGTTGTTTTCTCAGGTAAAATCGAAGTCGCTTTCTGTTATGCATTTTGGTATGTTGCAACTCTGTTCATTAATGTGATCGATTTCCTTCAACGGATTGGTATAGATTGAGAAGTATATGGTGTTAATTAGTTCTTCACTTTGAACTGTTTTGCAATATGTGTTTTCAGAATCCACTCCCTTCTGTTTATAGTGGTGGTAAAGGTATCACATTTGCATACATCCATTGCTGCTGATCCGAATGCTTTTAGTGCTGTGGCATGGTCTTTTATTATGCAACTGATAATGAATTTCAGGGCGCAGTTTTTGTGTTGCGTTAGTACTTGGAACAAGTGTTACAATGCTGCAAGTGCATTTGGTCACTTTCTCTTTATATCGTTGTGCATTGATATGAGCTTCATTACCTAGAAGGATTGTGAAGTTGGTACAGGAAATTCTGTCTGATGTAGTGTAAACCTGTTCTCAAAATATAAACCCCTCTTTTTATATAAGCGTTTCTGAAATCTCATGATTCTGTTCACTTTCTTTGATTATGCGTCCCCCAGTGCATTACTGAACCTGTCTTTTCATTAGTATGTGCCCGTTGCTTAAACGGATATCTGCAACACAACACTAGCTTATAGCTCAGTAAGGTTTTCATATACGTCCAATCTTGAGCAAAATCGCAACTGCCAAATTCAATTCAGCTGAAGCGACCCGTCCAATCTAAAGCTTCGTAAGATTGTAAAAAAAAAATATGACGGCTGTGGGATTTGAACCCACGCCCTTTCGGACCAGAGCCTAAATCTGGCGCCTTAGACCACTCGGCCAAACCGTCTTATTGACAGTTATGACAGTGTTTTAATTAAAATCACTCTCTAATCTTTCAGCGAAGTGGTGCGATTACGAAAATTCATTAGAAACTATCAAGACTAGATGAAGAAAACAAAGGAAACAGGACGAGTAGTCACTTACCCATGTTTCCCTTTCTCCCTAGAAGTACAACCACATCTTGGGAGATACTGAAAACACATGCGAAGCTAACATTACAGTCCATAACCCTTAACTAACATCACAAGAAGCTCAGCTTCTCAATTACCACAAGTCCTACTGAGCATCCCCACTAATCTAAGATCACTTCTTCAATTTGTTAATTCTTGGTCTCCTCGATGGTGCACAAATACGGCATCCAATGTTGATGAGCTCCGGCAGAGACTCACCATCACAGGCTGGTTCCAAAATCGCAGGCAAGTACAAGCACCTTGGCCTTTGAACACAAGCCTGAGTAGAGAGGTGCAGAATCCAACCGAAAAAATGTCGTGGCAGGCGTACGTGGACAATCACTTGATGTGCAACATCCAAGGCCACCACCCGACTGCCGCGGCCATCGTTGGTCACGACTGTAGTGTGTGGACATAGAGCTTTGTTAGAAAAATGATAGAAATACAAGATTTTTTGTAATCATTTTGATAGTTAAAGGTGAATGAAAATAGTCACTAAAGTAATACATGTAATGGTTGATCTTTTAACTTCCTTGTCTTTTGGTTTTTGTAACAACATGAATCAATAACATGGTAGTGGTCTAATGAAAGGTTGTAACCTTATTCATGACATTCAAGTTTTTCTCCAATCCCACCAATATAAATTGGTGACTTCATCCCTCATTCTAAACACACAAACTCAAAGCATTTCTCCTTACTTGAGTTCTCTCTCTCCCTCTCTAAGTTATGTTCTAGTGATAGATGAAGGTACTTCAAGTTCGTTCAGTGTTCTTAGTAGATGTGCAGTTTCAAGGGACAAGCAGTCGTTGTATCATGGGAGACAAGTGTCATCAAACATTTGCACCGAAAAGGAGGCATAATTTGTCTTAAGGAAAGTGTGTGAGACACACGAATCGACTTCCTTCAACATTCTCCTATCATTGAATCCGAGTTGATAACATTGGTGTTCATCATCATATTTGTATTATTAGTTTTTAGTTATAATTATTTATTTAATTATAATGAATTTATGTTATTATATATTTACAATATTTAACATATTTTCTAACAATCTTAAGACAAATTATTATTGCTTTGGTTTATGAATCTTTCCAACTAGGCGTACTCAGTTTGACATGATGTCTAGGCTAGAACCATTGAGACAATGTTCTTAAGAGAGCCACGCTCCACTAAAGCAACATCTTCTTACCTAGTCGTGTCTGACAGGAATTATCGAACAGATTGAGGAGTAGCCAAATTAATATTGATGTTGCCTTTATTTTGTGTTACCAATTGCAAATATTGTTGATATGAATCAATATTAACTTGTATTGTTAACATTTTCAGAAAAATAGAATTTAATTCTAAAAAGTCTGTTGACGGGAGTAGCTCTTCAACCCAAGTGTCAATTATTCATGTTGTTGCTGCTACTCATGTACCTGTGTCAGTGTCTCATGGTGAGAAACCTAAGAAGTTCAATGGTCTGCAATTCAAGAGGTGACAACAAAAGATGATGTTTTATTTGACCACTCTAAATCTGGCATGGTTCCTGATTGAGAAAGCTCCTGAGCTCAAAGAAGATGAGCAAGATGATGAAGCAAAAATTGCAGCTGTGAATGCATAGAATAGTCGTGACTATCTGTGCATAAAATATATCATGAATTGTTTGGCTGACTCTTTGAACAATGTGTACATTAGTATGGGAACAGCTAGGGAACTGTGAGAATCTCTTGAGAATAAATATAAAACTGAGGATGTCTGTGCCAAAAAATTTATTGTTGGTCGCTTCCTTGATTATAAGATGGTGGATTCCAAAAATGTGATGAGTCAATTCTCAGAAATCCAGTTGATCCTGCATGAGATTCACGTTGAAGGGATGAAGCTTGGAGAAAACTTTCAAGTGGCATGTGTTATTGAGAAATTGCCACCAGCTTGAAAAGACTTCAAGAATTATTTGAAGCACAAACAAAAAGAAATGAGCTTGAAAGATCTAGAGGTCAGGCTTCGCATTGAAGAAGACAACCGAGGATCTGAAAAGAAGACATTGGTTAGTGGCTATTCTGCTAAAGCAAATGTTGTGAAACATGGTCAAAGCTCCAAGACCAAGAAGTTCAAAAATTAAGGGTCTAAGCTCAAACCAAGAGGGGGCATTTCCAAGAAGCCTAGATTTGATGGCAAGTGCTTCAATTATGACAAGACTGGTCACAGAGCTGTTGACTGCAACAAGCTAAAGAAGAAGAAGAATAATAAGGAAGCCAACATGATTGAAGAAGTCATAAGGGATGTCTCTGACATGAACCTCTCTGCTGTGGTGTTTGAGGTGAACATGGTGGGTTCAAACCCAAAGAAATGGTGGCTCGTCACACCCCGAATCTTTTAAAGTTAATAAAAGTTACCTTTCACAGAGATTCACGAGTTACCGAGGACTTCTAATTACGAACGGTAATTCGATAAGATATCGTTTGAGTTAAATTTCGAGTTTTTCTAAACTCTTTAAATACCTGATGTAATGACTCGATGTTGAAGTACATGTCGACACGAGTCTTCCGGTATTTTCAGAATATTTTTCGGAGCTTCCGGCTATTTTCTGTGAATTTCGGAAGTTTATGGTAATCTTACTTACCATTCTGGTAACATTTATTTACCATTTTGGTAATTAATTCTTACCCTTTAGTTCTCGGCCGTCAGATCTTCTTGTCATTTAATCTTGTTCGTCCGTGCACCCTATTTAAAGGGGAGACCGGTTAGACTTGGTCAAAGGAACCAAGTCGAGCTCCGATCGAGTTTTCCTCTCCTTCGGGCGAACTTGGTCCTCGACGGCGTCCAGCCGGTTCAGGCCACCACCCTCACCATCAACCACCACCAAAATACTCGCCTTCCTTCACTCTTTAAAACCCCTCAACTGATTTCCACTGGCAGCCAGCGACGAAGCAGATTGGAGGCGAGGCGAGGTGCGGAGTTTGTCGGATTTTTGACGAATCCAGCTGGGAACGGCGTTCTGGAGGGCGTGTTTGGCAAGCTCCGGTGCGGTCTGATCGATTGGGGAAAGTTTGAGCGCGTTTGAAGTGGAGTTGGAGGCACTGTGGTGCCCTCCCTGCTGCAGGGGGTGTTAGCCGTGCAGGCGCTGGGTGTGGAACCTGGAGGAGCTGTTGGAGCTCAAGTTAGAGCTGGTGGAGGGGGGTCTAGGAGTGGTAGGCAGCAGGAGAGCTGCTGGGTGTTATCTGGTTCGAGTTGGAAGCTTGAGCAGAAGGTACCCTCGCTTTTCATTGTTGTGTGGTTCTGTGTTTTTGGTTTTGCTATTGAGATGCTGAGTTGTTATTGATGTTGTTGACTGCATGTGTCGGTAACTTGGTGAATCGAAAAAACGGGGAGGTTATGGCGAAATTCCGACAAAATACCGGAATCCGACGAAGATTCTGGTGATGCAGTTGAACCGGCAGAGTGCCGAAGAGGTAGAAACCGAATCCCCATTAAGCTTTGAGTCGAAAAGTGTCAGTTGAATCGTAATCGGAATATTTACGGAAAATTAGACGTAAGTAGGAAGTTTCCATTTTGGGAAACTTCCCATTTTAAGGAAGACTTACCAATTCAGGAAACTTTCCCTTTTTGGAAGGTTTCCATTTACGAGAAGATGTTAAATCGGGTTGAAAAGGTTAAAGAAAAGGTAGAATTCAAGTTAAAGGTTTTGAAGTTAATTCGTGAAGTATGGAAATTAAAGTATGTTAACCGCTCTAGTGGTTGAGGAAGATGTTAACTCCCATTAACGGAAATGTCAAGTTGATTGTGGAAAATTAATCGGATAATTTTATTATCGACGTATCGACTCACAATTAGTAAAGAGAAAATACTTATGCTAAAGTGGCGTAAACGGAAACCAAACTTCTAGTCGATATTCGGAAATAAGTGAAATGTTTGAAAAGCCGTTAAAAAGAAAGGAACTTGGTCAACACGTGGTCAAATAGGATTTCCTGGTCAAACTAGGAAAAGACCAAGTCAACGATGTTATGACTAATATAATGATTTGTTGGTACAGTCTCTGGTCGGACGTGAGACGGTCTCGACTACGCGGTTAGTTCGAGAGTTTCGCTCGAGGAGCGTTCCGAGCGGGGAGAAGGTCGCAATAGTACAGTGATTGGACATATTATTTTTAAACAAATGCATGCCTTAATTATTGATTTAATTGCAGGGTTTTTATGATTGTTTCGAGAATTATATTTTCCTCGGGTTCTTGAATGCTTTATTTGGATTTATGCATATATGACGGGGATTGGTTTTACTTATTTGTTTTGGGAAGAGTATTTGAGTAAAGTGTTGTTATGAATTTATATTATAAGGGTTGTCTAATGAATATGCTAGCTAGAGTAGCGTGAGGGCGCTACTAGAGCTCTTAGCTCCGACCCTAGCCTGAGAGGTCAGGCAAACTACGTAGTGCACTATGAGGGTTGTCCACTATCATTTTACCCAGAGCTCTTAGCTCCGACCCTGGTCTGAGAGGACAGACAAGCCTGAGAGGTCAGGCTGATATTATAAGGGTTGTCCATTACTATTTTACCCAGAGCTCTTAGCTCCGACCCTGGTCTGAGAGGACAGACAAGCCTGAGAGGTCAGGCTGATATTATAAGGGTTGTCCATTACCATTTTACCCAGAGCTCTTAGCTTCGACCCTGGTCTGAGAGGACAGACAAGCCTGAGAGGTCAGGTTGATATTATAAGGGTTGTCTATTACCATTTTATATAGCTAGCATAGCGTGAGGGCGCAACTAGAGCTCTTAGCTCCGACCCTAGTCTGAGAGGTCAGACTTATTATGTTTGTGAACATTTCTCTTCCCATATTCTTTACTTGTTTACCATATCATGCATTTGCGGAATATTTAGTATTTGTGGGCATGCATAAATGATGTTTAAATCAAAACATTTTGGGAGAGCATGAAGTTAGTGGCTTTATTGCTTGTGAAGAATTTATAGTGTTTCTTGGTTTATTTTTGTCCACTCACTCTAACAGTTTTTCAATGTTTCTCCCCTGGGCCTTTCGTTTTTAAATGCCCAGTGATGCAGGGTTCTTGAGAGGAGGTCGAGCGCGTACGAGAGTCGAGGCATAGTCGATCATTCCGTTGCTGCTTGAAATTCTTTGGGGTAATCATCTTTGTAGATTGCTCTGACTAACCCGGTTTAGCTAGTTTTGTAGGAAGGGTTGGCCATTTCATGGGGGTTTCGGTAAGAAGTTCCCTTGAGGTGGTCCCCGCAGGATTTACTTCGGGTTAAAGGGGTTTAACCCGGGGTGGGTCCTGACATTGGTATCAGAGCATTAGGTATCGTTTCCTGTTACTACCACATGTACTTGGTAGCACTTAGCGTCTATAGAGTGATGGTCCGACCGCGGCGGATCCATCGGCATTTTATGCTTCGGACGCTTAGTGTTTATTAAGGATATGAGTTAGTACTTTCTGGTTAGTTTATGGACCGAGTGGTCCTATAAACATTGGAATCTTCAAGACTATGCCTCAGTACGCGCGACCTCATAGAGAGTTCTTGTAAGGAACTAGGTAAGCTCGTTATGTATTTATGTTTATGAGTTCCCCATTGATTTATTGAGATTTGAGTTGGGGATCGAGCGGAAACTTACGTTGTTTAACGTTTGAGCATTATGTGCGAGTACTCGGTGTTGAAACGGTTAATTCGCACCTGGAAGGCTGCCATGGTTGTTGGCAGGAAGGTTGTAGGAACCTGAGGCGAGGCCTTAGTGTTCGAGTTATGAGACTCCTAGAAGAGGGGTCGTAAGAGTTAATAAAAGATGTTGCATCCTGCCATGGAAAAAAAAAATGAGCTGAAGTCGCCTAGCGCGATTAGTCAGTGAGAACGAATATTTAGTTTTGACGATTACCACGACTTTGTTGAGGTTCATCATTAGTGTGGTTTTGGAGAAAGCAACGGACATAAGAAAGTGGAATGAATCAGGGAAAATGAGTGTAGTCATTTTGGGATCAATGAACTTGTTTCTGGTGACGAGTCCATGATGTGACACTGCTGGAAATGTTAAGGAAGTAAAGGCTGGTTTGGTCACTCGATGCTTTATGGGACATCCACTGAAACTAATGGCTTGGGTCACCTTTGGTGCTGACATTGTTGTCGTCAGCTACGACCAGATTCTCTTCGCTCCAGCCACCCATGATTGGGGTACTAGAAAGATTTGATTTGTTAGTGAGTCCAATCGTGATTTGAATTGTTGGTGACAATGGTCATTGGGTCATTTATCGTGGAGGCAGAAATTATATCGTGTCACCAGATCTTGGGACTCATGTCAACCATAAGGTGAGTTATCCACTTGCGGTCAAAGTGTTTTAATTAGTAAACCTGTGGAGGGGTCCCCAGATTGGCTGTGATAGAGTTCGATTTTCAGATCGGGCGAGTGTTACCAGTTGTAGCTAAGGGTAATTGGTTTCGGAATTTAAAGGAACATGTTGGAAGGGGCAACAGGCCACCGGGTCATGGACCAAGGGTGCTCGGGGTACCGGAGATAGTGTACGAGCCTTGATGGACTTTGTATTATTGTGGGGTAGGAACCGGTCGTTGTGCAAACGGCACTGTTTGACGGCTGAAAATGTACATGGGTATACCCCACCTGAGCACGTGTACCCACTTTTGTAGGGAAGTGGTAAATTGAAATTTGAGTAGCACATTGGGGCTGGTACTGGAACTAGCAAGCTGCTAATGAAAGCAGTCAAAATCAAGACACTGAGTCTGAGGTTGAACCCAGACGAAGTAAGAGAGCAAGGATAGAAAAATCAATTGGGTCAGATTTTTTGACATATATGCATGAAGGTGAACCTCGTACCTTTAAAGAGGCGGTGAACTCCACTGATAATCCTTCGAGGAAAGAAGCTATCAAGAGTGAAATTGACTATATTTTGCAAAATCACACTTGAGAACTGGTGGATCTTCCACCAGGTTGTAAACCTTTAAGTTCCAAATGGATTTTCAAAAGGAAATTGAAAGCAGATGGGTCAATAGACAAGTATAAGGCAAGAGTTGTAATTAAAGACTATAAGCAAAAGGAAGGTCATGATTATTTCGACACTTATTCTTCTGTGACGAGAATAACATCTATCAGAATGATATTTGCAATTGCCGCATTGTGAAATCTTGAAGTTCATCAAATGGATGTAAAGACCGCTTTCCTTAATGGAGATGTCGAAGAGAAAATTTATATGGAGCAACCTAAGAGTTTCTCTGCTCTTGGTCAAGAAAGGAAAGCATGCAAATTGGTGAAGTCATTGTATGGCAATAAGCCCCAAAGCAGTGACATAAGAAATTTGACAACGTTATGATCAACAATGGTTTCAGGAACAATGAATGTCATAAATGTGTTTATGTCAAAGATACATAAGATGAATATGTCATTCTGTGTCTATATGTTGATGACATGCTTATCGTTGAAAGCAATGAAAAGATGATCAAGTCCACTAAGGATATGTTAAATTCCAAATTTGATATGAAAGATATGGGTCATGCTGATGTCATATTGATGATTAAAATGAAACGAACATCAAATGAGCTTGTATTGAGTCAATCTCATTATGTGGACAATATCCTTGAAAAATTCGAGAAGGATAATTCTGGAGTTGTCAGAACTCCGGTAGATATGACTCTACATCTCTCAAAGAATAAAGGAGAGAGTGTCTCTCAGTTAGAGTTATCTACATATTGGAAGTCTGATGTACCTAACAAGTTGTACAAACCTGACATAGCTTATGCTATGAACAAGCTGAGCAGGTACACGAGTAATCCTGGAGCTATGCATTGGCAAACAATTGTGAGGGTACTAAAGTACTTAAGGTATGCGAGAGACTATGGGCTGCATTATACCAATTATCCAGCTGTGTTAGAAGGATACAATGATGCAAATTGGATTTATGATATGAAAGACTCAAAATCCACTAGTGGGTATGTGTTTACATTGGGAGGTGCAGCAGTGTCCTGAAAATCCTCTAAACAGATAATTATAACCAGATCCACGATATAATCTGAATTTGTCGCATTAGACAAATGTGGGGGGAAGAGGCAGAATGACTACTCCAATTCATAGAGGATATTCAAGATGAACAAAACCTGTGCCTGCAATATGCATATATTGTGATAGTCAATCTGCAATTGGCAGTGCACATGTCACATCCCGAGACTATTTCCGGCCTCGGAACACGACGGTAACCGCCGTAATCCCGGACTAACGAGTAATCAATAAGTCATGTTGGGTGAATCATTTCTAATTGTACTGAAACATTTTGTGATTAAAACCCAACATCTTAAAGGTGGTTAAGTTGGGACAGAATTGATAAAAGGATGATTCACGGTCCACGTTTATCGCTATTTGACATAGTATCAGAGCGGGTCCCTCTCTAAAAACTTCTTTGATTCTCTTAGGCTATGTCTTGCCCAATTCTCTCATGAGCCCGATGTGAGTTCCTTATCTTCCCCCAGTATGGACTTATATCGCCATCAAAAAGTTTCGATTGGATTGTCACTAAGTGTCTCTTGGTTTGTTTCGTCTTATTTCATCACGTGCAAGCCTTGAGTCAGGTTGCACATGAGGGGCGTGTTGAGAGTGTTGGAGTGGATAGATTACACATCAGAAACAAGATAAATAAAATATTACATATATGTATGTTGGGTTGGCAATCAGATTGGTTTATACATTTATACACGTGATAAACCTTTGAGTCTGGTTACACGTGAGGGTTGGTGTTTGAGTGAAGAGGGTGATATAGATTCACGTGCAAACCTTGTCAGGTTGCACGTGAGGGAGCGTGTTGGAGATGAGAGATCACACATCAGAAACATGATAAATAAAATATAACTTATTTGTAGGTGAATCATTCCTAATTACACCGATGTTTTTTGTGATTAAAACCCAACACCTTAAAGGTGGTTAACCAGGGACAATATCGGTACAAGGATGATCCACGGGCCATACTTGTCGTTGTTTGACTTAGTATCAGAGCGAATCTCTCTCCAATTGCGTCTCAGTGGTTGGTTGGTTCGATTAGTGTGACATATGTACACATGCTAAACCCTTGAATCTTGTTGTACGTGATTGTTAGTATTTGAGTGGATTTTCACGAAATGTTTGATGTGGACTGGGTTGGTGGTCGGATTGGTTTAGACAATTGTACACGTGCTAAACTCTTGAGTTTGTATGCACGTGAGAGTTGGTGTTTGAGTAGAAAGGGTGACATAGATTCAAGTGCAAACATTGTCAGGTTGCACATGAGAGGCGTGTGTGTGAGAAGACACTTCACATCAGAAACATGATAAATAATATATAACTTTTATGTGGATGAATCATTCCTAATTGTATCGAGATTTTTTGTGATTAAATCTCAAACACCTTAAATATGATTAAATTGAGACAATATCGATGTAAAAATAATCCATTAACCATGCATGTAATAAAAGGTGAAGCTGGTCTGAAATACCCCCAACATCAGAGTACAATGCATTAATAAAAATCGCATTCGTCTCTGTTCCCCAACAGATACAATAACATTGAATTTGAAAAAAGAATGAAAGCAGATGGATCGAGCAAAGCATAGATTATAGAGCTAGAAAGATCTCCATTGCAAAACACGAGATCTCTTGTCCGTACTACTGGGGGTGGTGCTGCCTGCAACAAGTCACTGAGTCACAACGCACTCGATCTCTTCAAACTAATGGCTGGCCAGAGTTGATATATAGAAAGAAAAGATATACCGATCAACGTAATTGCTCGCATACAAACAAAGAGCACTAATTTCCGACTCTTGATCCCGAGTATTGAAAGTCCAACAAGATATAAAAGTATAGAACATCCCGATTCCAATAGGATTAGAGATGAAGATCATCTGATCATAGGGATCACTCGTTCAAATAGGTAGTCATGATCAATGGTGACCCCCCATGGTAGCAGTGGCAATGGCCCCAATCACTAACAGTGAGTCTGGGTTGGTCTCAAATAGGGCAGTGGTCAGAAAGAGAAAACTCTACCACACTTAATAAGTAACTTATATTTTTATTTTTAATTAATATTTTTTAATTTTTATTTACATATCATTTAATTATTTATTTAAAAATCCTCATTATGAAATCCACATTATAGCTGTTTCGTAAAAACACTACCCAATTCCCGATGCCCCTAAACCCTAATTCCCCACTGCATTTTATACATTTGATTTGTGCTCCTTGATTTGTCATGCAACTGTATATTATTCCCAATAATAACTGTGATTCGGCCATCACTTTTTGCCTCAACGGTCATTCACTGTCCCTCCATTTGTTATGGCAACTATTTCTTTCATCTGCAACTTCTGCTCCACCCCCTTGAAAACAAGTCCGTTTGAATGGTTTCTATGGTTGTGAATTGAATTCCAAAGTGAACAACACAGACAGATATGAAAATCCATTCATTTTTCAACCAGAGGGAAACAGTAGTGTAGATGGAAAGGAAGCAAAGGCAGTAAACAAAGTAGGCAAAAACGAAACACCGGCGCTTCTTTCTCTTGCTTTCTCTGCTTTTGATGCATCATCTCTTGGGGTCTTGAAGGACTCGAACAAAACAAACACCCCCCCTCTCTCTCTCTCTCTCTCTCTCTCTCTCTCTCTCCTGCCCCCAATGCCTCCCTTTCACTGCTAAAGCAAAGCACTGACCCGTTTCTACTCCACATTGCCAACACCATTCTATAATTTTATATACAAACATCTGATAAGGAGCAAAGAGTCCAAGAGTGAGAGAAGAGAGAATCCTGTAGGGTCACTCCCTCCCTTCTGATTCAAACATTTCTTTTTTCCTTTTCTTGTTCAAAAGATCACATAAAATTCTATAAGCTATCCAACCCTTTTCTATAAACATTTACACTTTTTGTTATTCCAAGTCTCCTACCCCCATTTTTTAATCTTTTCTCTGGGAAACATGTTCATCTGTTCCCTATGCCTCTCTTTCAAATCTTCACATTCCTTGATACCACAAAATTTCACCTAAGGAAGAAATAAATAAATTTTAGGGAAGAAAACCCAGAACCCCATATAACTTGCACCTTTCCTCTCTTAACCCTAAAGATGTACAAGCACCCCCAGCCCCTGCCAGAACCAAAAAACCTTGGCTGTGTCTTTCAAAATTCAGCCATAGGGATCCCCGACGAGAAAACCCACCACCGAGCTTTGGGGTTCCACCACAGTGGGGGATTGGTTCAGTCTGAACCCCACTCAAGTCATGCTCCAAATCTTGAGCCTTATTCTGGAAAGAGGATCAACTCATGAATCTTCTTAATGCAACAGTACTAGTTTCCACTTGGGAGATATGCCATTTTGCTGACTACCTGTCTTCAATGAAAATTCTTCCAATGAAATCCCGAAACCTTTTTGAGTACAGCTTGGGATCGACAGCTGATATAGAAGTTGGGTCGACTTGCAAGGATTTATATGCATGCTCTAACTTCTTGCTGATATCGTAATCTTGTAAAATGTCTATTATCCCGAGGTAAAGAACAACATCATAGACTTCACTGCTGCGTGAAGGGGTCAAATGACTGAACCCACCAGGGATGTACTGATCAAAGTCACTCCTTCGAGCCATCCGCTCTGCCCTTGCAGGCATGTTGGCTCCTAAGCAGATCCGAGGTTTCCTGATACGGACAACATATATTAATATCAACGTACAAACATATTGTTCAACTGCCAAGAGATGTAAATCCATTTCCCACTAGATTAGAAAATGCAGGCTAATCAAAATAAAATTGGCATCTCAAAAACATCCCATTAAAGGATTCTATCACATCTTGTGTTTTCTTCCTTAAACGGGAACAGATGATAGACTTGTAGTGTCACATTGATACATATTGATAAAATACTAGACCTGAATTTAAATAATTACCAAGTTAATGGTTTTAACTTTTTATAATTGCCAGTGATGCCATATTGTTCAAACCAAGGTAAAAGTTTCCACAGGACTTCAGTCACTAAATCATATTAAACTGGGGTAATGAGGGAATTATTGGGATATCCTTCATGTGTCCCACACGCAACTATTGCCCAATGAACACCTTTGGTGGTAAGCTAACGATATGAAGAAATGAATTATGAAAACCATACCGGCCAGATAAAACTCGATCCATGTCTTGTAACTCAGCTTCAAGAAAGCGACACCCACGCATAAACTTCTCATTCTGAAATGAAACCTTTTGGCCTGAAAGTGCCACAAACATTAGAGTCAACATTCACACTGACCCATAAATAAGCTACAAACTCTGATCCAGCAAAAGTCAATTACCAGAGCGCAAGAGAAAAGGTGACAACGCCATCTTGTCATACGTATTGCCATCGTAAAAATGAAGACCAACCAAAAGACTATAGTCCATGATTCTCTCTGCTTCCAAAAATTCACAATCTAGATCAATTTGCCTGCCAATGTTTCGACCCAGTTAATATCAAGCCAATAACAAAGAACAAGCAACCATGTAAAAGTTAGATAGTGGAATGCAACATACTTCATAAGCTCCTGGTACCATTTTCCTTGCAGGCGAAACACAAAGTTAAGATCAAGATCCTTCAGGGTTGTAATTTCATCAATCTCACCCTCAGCCTTATCAGTTGTTCTACCATGGGAAGATCCTTTCAGGTCAAATCGTCTATGTATTCTATATTCCGAGCAGAACAAATTGCCCATCACTATAAACCTTGTCTGATTTCCAGTCAAATAATAACTAGTTAGGTACCCCATCGCTGAAGGAGATTGATTCAAAACCACGCTAAATTAGTACCCACAATACATACCTTCTGTCCACCAACAGGTTTGACACAATGCACCCCGTAGAATTTAGTCACAAGAGAATTCTCGTACAGAGACATGTGTCTATAATAACTTGGAAGCATCCTTATTAACACCTACAAACAAAATACAATCTATCAGGTCAGCAATCATTATCTTTCAACTGTTGCCTAATCAGGAAAATAGTGTGGAATTTAAGAAACAAACAAACTGCACTGTGGCTCAAATATTCTTATGTTTCCAGAAAAGTAAAAGTTGATTTCTGATTTCTTGACGGTGGAACAGGTAGCAACTAACCTTGACTTCTGATTTCTTGACGGTCTTAATCATGAATCTATCATCCTGAGTCAGGTAAAAGAAGCTGCCGCTCTTCCCTGGAGAAGAAAGCTCCCTAAGAGCATCATTTCCACAAATAGCCAGCATATAATCAGAAGGATCTACTTGAAATAACTCCCTCAACCGCCTGAAATACCCAAAGAGAATTAGTAACAGAAACTGATGGAAGATAAACAAGACTAACACCAACAAAAGAAGCCAACGCTTCCAGCACCCAAAGCTTGCTTAAATGTAGGGCTCTAAGTATCCGATAAAATAAACCGCTCAGATAATAGATAATCATCCAACAATTACCAACTGAAATCCATATGACAGAGCAAGAGGCTAGAAAGCTCAACACACCTGAACACCATAGGACAGTAATCCTTCCACCTGAACTCAAACGACTGATGAGGAGGTGTTTTGATGGAACCCTCCGGCGGAAACCTGGTCCAGAACTTCTCCCTTGGATCAAAATCACTGGGCTTAAGGTCCCTCACTATGGAAGCATGCTTCCCAATAGAGTACCTGCAACTCAAAAAAGTTACCCAATCAAACAAAAACTCCACAACCAAAAAAGCACCCAATACCATGCTCACCTAATCCCGAGTTGAAGATTGAGCATCAAGTCATACTTCTTATGCCCTTTCGAAATAGGCTGTCCGGGCTTCTTCAGCTCCCCGGAAAAGCAACAGGGACTCCTCTTGAAACCACTCTCGTTCCGGTACAACATAGAAGCCTCCACATTATCAATAATATCACACGTAATATCAGCCTCACCATCACTCTCCCATATACAAATCCTCGGAAAAGTCCTCTCCGCAAGTCTCCCACTACTTACGTCCACCGACGACCTCTTCCTCGTCGTTATCGTCAAATTCTCCGCCGCAAACGGTCCAATGTTATCCAAGCTCTGCTCCTTCCCGCCGTTAGCCGGATAAAACGTCCCGTTAAGTTGCTGAATCTTCAAATCCTTGTTACCTTTTGGGACTCCATTCTCCCAACCGTCGTACTTGTTCCCATTGGCCCAAATCAAAACGCCCCGACCCGAAATGACCCCGGCTTTCCATTCGCCGACGTATTCGTTCCCGTTTTTCCACACGTACCTCCCTGGCCGTCCTGGAGGTTCCTCTTCCACAATCCCTCGTAGAAATCGCCGTTGGCGTAGCGCTTCTGGCCCATCCCGTGCCTCCGATCCGCGGCCCACGACCCGCGGTATGTATCCCCATCGGATCCGATAAACGTGCCGAACCCTTCCATCCGACCCGACTTGAACTCGCCCTCGTAAGTCGCGCCCGACGGCCACGAGAACTTCCCTTTTCCCGAGGCCTTCCCCTTCCGCCACTCGCCTTCGTACATGCAGCCGTCGGTCCAGAGGTACTTGCCGGAACCGTTCGGGGCCGAGCCGGCGAAGCTCCCGATGTAGAGATCCCCGTTCGGGAGAAACCTCTCGATGCTCGCCGCCGCGGATGTCGTCGGAGTGACGCGGCGAGTGCCGGCCTGGGAACGGCTGCGTCCTATGGACAGCGCCGGGGCCGCAACGACGAGCTGCGGCGGCGCGTCTGAGCGTTTCTTCTCGGCGGACAATACGATGTCGCTTGGGGATTCACATAGCAGTGGTTCACGCATTTTGGCCGCGCATATATCAGTGACACTATCTCTCCGTTTAGTCACGGAAACTGGAAAAACAGGGCGACATTTAGACTGGTAGACAGAAAGAGAGAAGGAAATCCGCCGAGCATTGAGAGAGAAGAGAAGAGGAGTGAAATGGAAATGAGGGAATAGTTTTTGCTGTTGCTCTGTAGGAGGAGCTTTGTCTTTGCCTCTCTCTCGTTCTCTTTTTCTCTTTAGTGCTGCTGTGTGTTTGGGAATCCACAAGCAACAACACAAGGCGCTCACTCAAATCAAATCAAATCAAATCAAATCAAATCAAATCAAATCTCATTACCAACAAAAAAACAAATCAAATCAAATCTAGGGAGAGAACCTAATTAATATAAAAAAAATATTATGGGAAGGGAAGGGAAATAATACGATTGGTCCATTACCTTACTGCCAGCTCAGCAGGTTCGGTTAGGGAGAATGACGAGTTTAGCCCCACGTTCGGCTTTTCCCGTCGTCCTCTGTTGGTTCGCCGTTTCGTGTCGTGACCTGACGGAATGGCCTAGGAATAGATGGGGCTGATGACAGACGTAGGGATCGTCTTTGTCTTTTCCAACGATTCAGGTCGCGAGTTTACGATTCCGCCCTCGTCTTTTCCGTTTTTACTACAGCTTTGCCACCGAGTTATCGTTTGCGTTGTGAAGGCGTAGATTGTGTCCTACGTAATAATATCGATTTTGCAACAATTAAGGGAGGGAGTCAAATTTGTATCGGTCATAATCACCGTCGAGAGAAAATAGAGAAATAAAATAAATTTTAAAAAATTATAATTAATATGACAACATTATACTGGATAGTTATTATGATCAACATATATTACTTGTAAATTTAAATCCTTAATGAAGAGTGTGTCGTCTTATTTAATTTCATTTTCATCTAATTTTGGTTTTTATTTTCTTAATTTCCTTTTTTGGTGATTGGTTGACTGGGTTATTATTGATGTCAAGGAATTAGTTGTTGTGCTTATTTTGGGAAGAATATCTAGTTATTTTTAATTATTATTGTCACAATTTTTTTGGTAGATGATGAATTATAAATGGTAGTATTATAGCATAGGGGTTTGTATAAAAAAGGTTATTGGTGTTTCGCTTTCGATTATAAAAATTGAAAATGATGTTTTTGACTACAACTTATTACGCATTTTATTTGTCAACCAATTTTCTTTAGATGAGAAACAATTTTTGTGATTTGACGTGGTATTTGAATGTTATTTTTGTATATAAAAAAGAATTTTGTGTGTTTATTATTGAAAAAAGTAATATTTAAGTAATTAAAAAATATTTAAAAAATTAACCGTTGTTAACTTATCAAAAATTAATAATTTTTTTAATTTATCAATTAATTAATATCTCATTAAATTAACGGTCCTAACATTATTAATTTATAATGATTTAATTGTACCAGTTTTTAACCTATTTTGTATGTACAGTATACCTCTGCACTCACTCTCTGTCCGGCTGCAAATATATGACCAGAGAGAGGAGGTCATCGGGGACGGCAAAGAAGAGGTTGGTGAAGCCCCCTAGTAGGCGTTGCTGGGCTGGCGAAGCCGTCAATGCTCGACGAGGCCCAATCTGGTGGTCACATCATTCTCGGTATGGCTCACTTCAGATCCACTAAAGGTTCTCAGTCCAGCATCGTCCTTCTCAATTGTCAGTTTGATCCAACGACCGTCACCATCATCTGATCTACTTTGAGTTATGACCACCACCGGCGCCAATCCAAGGATTTTCTCTCCTATTCCAACCTCTTCGGCCTTCAGGTACCTCAATTATATTCTCCTTCTTTTCTTTCTGATATGTTGCATTCTTTTTAGACTCCGTGATGTCGAATTTGATTGTGATTATTTTACTTTTGGTTCATGTAATGTAGCCTTTTTGATAAATTTTCAACTTCCATAACCTGATGATGAGTTAGGATGAGAGCAAGGTACCCAAAGTTTTGGAATTTCTCCTCCGAGTCTTCTTTATCTTTTGGTAGTATGGAAATTATTATTATGAATATATTCAATATTCAATATTCAATATTGATGGTGATCTAATGATATAATTCCATTAACTAGATGGTGGATAGATACGGGGTTAACAAAGAAGCTATCCTTCACCAATCTGACAGGGTGCTTTTTTGGTCATTGGTATAGTGTCTGAACCTCAATTCAACAATTGCAAGGAAGGGTTAATAGACGTCATACTGGGTTAGTAGACGTCATAACGTGGGTAGTAGATATCCTACTAGGGGTAATATGGGACATACTCAGGGTAGAAGGCGACATACTGGGGGCAATAGACGTCATGTCACTAGAGTCCGGTCAATTGTCGCCGAAGTCCGGTCAACACTAATCGGTCGTCGGAATCCGGTTATAAATTTTTTATTTCATAATAAACTCTTATAATGGTCTATTGTAGTTTATTTAGTTTATGAATAATAAAATTATCTTTTTGTTGTGTAAGTTGGTTAGTGGAAATTTAAAAATTTGATTTTGTTAATCAAAGGAAAAATTATAAATTTAAGGCTAGTGGACATTAACCCTTATATTAATTATAATGATGTTCGTTTTGTTTTCTAGGTTTTCTCTTAAAGTAACACTTGATTAAGTAGTTTCAAATATCTGTGCATACAACAATCACAGAGATGATCGAGATGACGAGAGCTTAGACTTAGAACCTCTATATTCATATTCGAATCACGCCAACATTGATTAGAGTTAAATCTCAATAAATTCTTGTTAGCCAAAGAGAACGAAGATGAAACAATCTGCATACCATGTCATCTCGACATCCGGCTAGTGCGAATATGCGAGAAGCAAATCTATTGTGCCCAAAAACTCAGTGTCAAACCTATGCCACCAACAAAAATTTGACACATGTCCATGAACTCAAACTAGAGTTAACCCCGTTAAGTTAATGATAGTGTAGTTATTTTTCTGCAAATTACATTTAAGTTACTGATCAAACATCTATACACAAAAAATCACTTACTATAATATTTATACAAATTAGGACATGAGTCAGGCCCAACACGAAACATTAACTGGGCTGACCTGAATTTCACATGTAATTGACCAAAATATCCCTGTTATTAAAATATACCGCATCATTCCTCTATCTCTTCTTCTCTCTCCCTCTCACCACCGCATATCATATCTTCTTCTTCTGCACTCTCTCTCTCCTTATTGGATCTAAATAAGGAGTCAATTTTGGTCTATTTAGCTTAGATCAGATATGTGGGATTTGAGATTAGATCTAATTGGGAGTGATGATGAGTGCTGCTACTGTACATTCAGCAGTAACAGATATGTAGATGGGTTTCAGCAGTAGCCGATCCGTTTCAGATGTACATCAACAAGAGGAAGGCTTCTTGCTACTATTTCAGCTTTGCTGCTACTGCCACTGTGCTGCTACTATTCCAGCTTTGTTGCTACTGCTAATGTTTTGGCTTTACTGGTACTGCTACTATGTTATTATTGTGCTGCTACTAGTTTGACTTTACCGATACTGCTATTGTTTCGAATTTGCTGCTACTGCAACTGTGTTGTTAATATGATGCCACTGTTTCGGTTGTGCTACTGCTATTTTGCTGCTACTATTTTGTCTTTGGTGCTATTGCTCCTGTTTCTACTTTATTGTTTCTGCTACTGTGTTGTTATTATGATGTTGTTTGCTACTGTTGCTAGTGATTCGACTTTGACAGTAGCAGACAACATCAGAGAAATGTCAAAAAAAATTGCAAAAATGCCGACATAACACATTTCAACCCAGGTAGTAACATATTTTAACTTATATAGTAAAGGGTAATTTGGTAAAGTATATAGTGACAGATGACATGAGATCATCACTTTGTCCTAATATTTGACATCTTTACTAACACTATACACAAAAACTAAACCGCTCAGCAATAAAACATCATGTTTGCACCATAACACATAACAAATAACATAAGTTATCAACAAGAAATCAATCATAACATCACATCTTTATAGGATACTAGACTTATAGCTTAGAAATTTCAGAATAACTCTAAGGTGAAAGTCTTAGTTTACTAATACACTGACTAATTGCTACCCTATTGTACTACCTCTCCACGATTTTAATGGTCTAATTCTTAACCTAAACCCGGAAAATTATCATAGCTTGAAAATTCGGGTAAAGCTCAACAACAAAAATTTTATGAATATGATCTTAAACACATTTAAAATTGAAGTGTACCACGAAAATCATATTGAGGTTCAGAAATATGATTCATCATACCCATGTGAAATCCACGCCATAGATCATATCCTCAAACAAGATCAAACAAAAAATCCACAAGAACTAAGCAATATTATTCGATACCCAAAAATATTCCAGCAAAGTTCTCAAGCTAATCAATAGAAGCAGAAGAAAATGAAATAATGAAATTCTTTGATCAATCGAAACAGAAGAAAACAAAGAATGAAATTCTTTGATCAATCGAAACAGAAGAAAACAAAGAATGAAGATTGTGAATTGAAATAAACAATGATGGAGGAGATGGCTCACCTGCGCTACTGTCTTGTCTCTCGGTCGAGAATGTGTTCCAGTCGAAGTCGTACTTGGTCGTTGGAGTCTGGTATATGTATCGCCAAAACAATTGGTGCAGACTTCCATTTTTGCACCACTTTTCGATCGAATTTCCTTATTTCCATCATTTAGTATCTAGATCATATTGTGTAGATCATATATGCAAAATTTCAGCAAATTTGGTGATCTTTAAGGCCCTCAAAATTGCGTTTTTCTATTATAAACACGAACTGTTCCGGTTTGACAAATTTTAGTCCGTCCATTTATTTTTCGATTTTGAGGGCCTTATTGATCACCAAATTTGTTAAAATTTTGCAGAGATGATCTACACAATATGATCTAGATTCTAGACGGTGGAGAAAATGACATTCGATCGAAAAGTGGGTGAAAAATGGAAATCCACACCAAAATCATTGGTCCGGACGTCCGCACCTGAGAAAAATCCTATATATATAAGCTAGATGTGAAGCGAACGACCGTATTCTGGCTTAAGTGCGGACATCAGCCGTTTCTTCGCCAGTGACTGCGTCTCTCCCTCCCGAACGACTGTACAACCTTCTAGGTTTGTTTCTCTCCTTCCAGGAGTCATGAACGACGAGTTTTCCGGCCAGAATGATGTTCTAGATGGAAAACACCATGTTTGATCAAAGTTGGCTGGAAAAGTCGTCGCATGCAAGTCCTGGAATTAGTGAAGCATTCATGAGAGGCGGTGCAATCGTCCGAGAGGGTGAGCGCAGTTGCCTGCGTGAAACTGTCGACGTCTGCACTTTAGCCGGAGTGTAGACATCTGCAGCATATCCTTTATATATATATACTCACACATATATTTCTCTACAGATGTGACATTTTTGAATATTGATCAGATATGAAACAGAAATAGAAGAGGTTCATATTGGCCTAGATCAATGATTCATTAGTTGATAATGATCAAATTAGAATTTAGAAATTATAGAAGTTGAGGATATTTTTTTGTCACTGAAATTTAGAGGAACCAATCGAGGGTGTTAGTTGATCTTACAAATGAATCAATTAATGGCAAAAACTACACTGCACGCGTTGTACAGTACTCCAAATGACATCGTTAACGAAAGGGCAGTTTTGTAATTTCATGATGCCATTGTAACTGTCAGGTTTTACTGCGAGATGGAATACGGAGTGGGTTTTGCCATTGTGGCATTGTAATTTCATGATGCCATTGTAACTGTCATCGTTAAGAATATGCTTAATGTGAAGACTCAGATTAGATGAATGTGTGAGTGGGTTCTGCCGTTCAATATTGGTAAGTTCTCTCTCTCCATCAATTTCGTACGTGATTTGCAATTCATGTTCGATTTTGGTATTTTTGTGTTTTGGGTTAGCCAAATAATTAGATTAAATACGAAGCTCATTGCTAAGGAAGAATAGTGGAACTAATTCGTCGTCCAATGAGACTCATGAGAAGGAGAGCTTTAGCAATTCGTCGTCCGCTGATCACCCGATCGTCGAATTAAAACCCCGTCCCTTTTTTCACTCGTTAGTTTTATCCAAACGTCGTCAAATCAACTGGATTCCTCCGTCAACTTAAAAATTCCAAAGTTGTCCCTTGAAAATCATAACATCAAATGAGACGTCACCACGTGTGCCGACCCCACATGTAGAACATACTATATGTATATTAGCGTTTTCCTTGATTAATACCTAGTTACACAGATTCGATTGAGTATATTGTAGCACAAGGGTAGACACAGTCAGGTGGGAATATGATCTCTCTGCATCACTATGTCTCTACATTGCTCTACCTTTTTCTGCTACGGCACTACGTTACTTCCATCTTTACATTCACTTGTCAAAAACTAAAAGCAGGATCAACAGAAACGTCACTGGATCTTTGGTAATCATCAGTCTGAACATTACCTTTGCCAAAGAATCTTACAGTTGCTGCAAATCCATAATAACAAGCACGAGACAGAGAACATGATCACTCCAGTGAGTCCATCCCAATGCACGGTTGCCTATTGTATACAGTTCATGCCTCAGCATGCAGTTCCATCAGTTGGGCATGGTTATTGAATTTTCGTGAGACAGATATTTCATTTGTTTGAAGCAAAATGCAAATACTAGTTGTTTGTAAGATCAACACTTGTCCTTTTACACCTTGCAATGTTTATGTGCTCCATGCACTACCAATACAACAACTTTCCACAACCCCATTTCATGTAGGTATACGAGAAAAGCTCAATTTGCTTACTTGAATTTCATTCGAACAAAAGGCTCATCATAGTGAGTAGGGAAATCCTCCTGCAACTTTTAGAAGTAAAACTCACCTATCAATACAAACAATTGAACAAAGTTGTGCAAGTGACTGTGAAAGCAAGATCGACGTACAAAGTTAAAAGTTATAATAGTTGGCGATAAGCCGATAATATGAATTGAACACAATAGCTACCTGTTGGGTACATGTTACATAGCCGCTCAAGTTTGCCAACATTTCAGTGATCCATCTCCATCCCAATTAGATACAAGTTTTCTGGATCCAAATTCAAACTCTTATAGCGCGTTCAGATTACAGAAATAAAATTACTGCTGTCTTCATGCAGCCCGATTACCCAATATTCGCTACAAAGATATCTTAGGTAAACGGAGGGCAGTGAACTCTCTTTACAACTGAACATGGCAACTCTGATCAAGATGCATCAAGTGCAGTTAGGTACTTAGATTTTGGATTTCTTCGATGACAAGAAAAAACCAACCTAACATATATCATCAGATGTACAAGATGGATCAATGGAACTAATGAAAAAGAATTGATTTTATTACCTGCCAAGACCTTTCATTCAATTTACTTTATATGCAAGTCATGGGAGGCGCGCTGAACTGCTTTGAATCAGAGCAGTCTTCACCGCCCCATAGGGGAAAAATGGAAAAGAATTGGTAAAACTAGAGACAGCAATGGACTGACTATTAATCAACTTGTTCGGAAGGAACATGGCCAAAAATATCGGGACAAGCATCCCACTTCCCTTCTTCTCTTGCCTCCCAATATCCGCCAGTATACCGATATGTATCGCTTGCTTTATCCTTTGCAAACCACTGCGGCTTCCAACCACTTTCTTGCATCTTCCGAGCCTGAATCCCAAACAATATACGGTTAAGCACTAATATATGGCAGTGAAATACACTCCATTAAGAATATCATAGCTGAACCTAATTGGTCACCGAGCACCAAGGGGAAGGTCATCCTAATTTGACGTTTTGTCAAATTTATAATCCTGTATCCCCTTGCCATTCTTACTGATACAAATGTTTCTTCTTAGATGTCATTTATCCAAAAAATCTAACTGATCCACTAAATTTTTTTGGCAACACAGTACACTGAAGTCGTACATACAACTACAACATACATAGAGAGCTCACAGCATATGGATAAAATGGGAAACAGAAACACACAAACAAGTTGATATAAATCTACAATTTATTCAAAAATGCAAATTACCTGCCGTTGCCTCTGCTCTAGCCTCAACTTTTCGGAATTTGCCATTTCATATTCCCCATTTTCCAGATACCTTTGATCTGGTCTAAGCCTTGAATCTGTTGGGGGCAACTTCTCCTGCACATGATTAACCTTGAAAAATCATAAACTGATAGCAGCGCATTCAAAAAGCGAAAGAGATTTAACTCAATTCCATTTTATCACATGAGTTTATCTCAGTTAAGACATTTTAGAGGTCTCATAAAATTCACACAAAACAATGTCAAGTAATCCAGGTGGCAGTTTCAAGCAGTACTTTTCATACTCGGTATATCTGAGGAATAAACAATCACCTTCAATCCAGGCAGGAGTTCGTTCATTGTAATGGCAAAGCGTGTTAAGTTATATCTGGTTGGGAACTTGGGTGGCTTGCTCCTCTTCCAGAGCAGGCAGGCATCAGATAAAGACTCAAATTTTCCCTTCCCTGAACAGTTCCCATCCACATAATGCATGCTCTCATCCCATTTTCCAAACAACGTAGCCACTGTTTTCCCATGCTTATCTTGAACTATACCTTGAACCTGACGGTGCATAACATGCATACAGATAAGTAAAGATTTCATAAAAGAGTGTCTAGTATGAAACACACTGTCATCAAACTAACTTATAAATGTTTCATTCATTTATTCTCTAAATATTTCATAATACATTCCATGTGTGTAGGAAAATGTGGCAACGAATGTCATGAGGATAAAAGAAAAGATTGTACCTGGTGAGGATTTCGGTCAATGATAGACTGCTCCTTAAATTTCAGGTTACATTGATATTCATGCTTTCCCTGTAATCGCATTGTACCATAGTGATCACAGTAAAGCTTTCCCAATATGAGGTTGTAAATGGAAGTTGTAACCTGTCAGAAAGGAGCTTATGTTTAGATAAGAACCTAGCAAAGTTTTAACATTACTGAGTTGTCAGGTTCATACTTTACTCCATTGAAGAATTTCACCATCATCAAACTCCAAGGTCAAAACACCAACAGGATCAAGCTGAATTGAGCGGCCCCAGAATTTGCTCTTCAAATTGCTATCTCCATAGAATTTCCATCCATTACCCTCACAATGGCAAGCGATAATCATGGGGTGATGACTAACCTGAGACACCAATATAAGAATCTTGACTATTGTAATCCACACAAGAAAAAAGAAATACAGTGAAAGGGATGCTGAAAGGGATGTACTAAGCTAAACACTGAATTTCTACCACATAACCCCTAAGGCTGGCTATCAGATATCTTCCCAGAACTATTTCAATTCCATACATGCCTCTTTGGAGTATATTATACATGGTTCCAGAGCTCAAATGGTCACAATCAGAGCTCATCATTTTTTAGTTCTTTTCTTTATAAGAATTCAGGAAGTTAAGAGCCATTTCTTGTTTCATATCACACACCCATCATACACTGTTCAAAATTCAGTGAATAGGAATGTTACATTCAACATTCAGTAAAAAGATTATGTTTAGCGAGAGCGCAAGCACATTAAACATGAAAAACTCGATCTCACACCGCTCAATTTGAACAAATAATTCTCGCTAGCATAACGCTAGTAACTTATAAACAAATATATAAATGCATAACAGATCACCGGGGCAAGAACAAGATAGTGCTTTTGATAGTGAAAACATAAATTGCAAGTTAAGGTCTTAAGACTATCAAACCTTCTCTGAGAAAAACCGAAGGCCCTTATCTGGGTAGTCAGCCTCATATGTTTCCCCTAATAAAGGATTGAATGGTTTGCACATCCTTCCTTCAGTTGAAGCATAACCAGATACCGCAAAAGCAGCCACATTAAGAATCCTCATAAGGCTATTACCCTGTAGGAGTTAGAGAAAATTCAATATTAAGTTGAGAGAGCACTGTTACTTTTTTTTAACAAGAATTTAACTTATTTTAAGTCCCTTTCTAGCAATTGCAGTAAAAATGACGTCTTACCCTTTTGCCCCATTCATATGCTCGATCAAGGAGGTAAGAATATTCCAAATCCTCAAAACCTTTTTGTAGAGAAGATAGAGGCTCATTGAAGTATACAGGGAGACAGATTTTTGTGAGGTCCTTCCCAATGTTGTCCTTAATCATCAACCAAAGACTAACACTCTTCTCTCTCTCCACAGGGTCAGGCAATTTCTTACGTCGCTTGACAACAGGATAATCAACTCCAACAGAACTGAGTGATGGATCTGTACCATCTTCATATTCAAATGCATAGAGCCCATCATCATCTGAAGACATGGAAGATATCCGATACTCAGACCCACCACTTTTGAAAGAACTTGATGATAGAAAATCACGAGTATCAAAGAAAGCATTGTCCTCTTCATCTGTTTCTTCCTCTGCAGCATCAGGTCTTTCATTATCATCTTCAGATTCAGTTGCACTTCCCTCTGAAAAGTTAAAATCAGCGTAGGTTTATAATTTATATCAGCCCAAGGAATCATGACCTAAGCCCTAAACCGATTTCAGTTGTTCAGGAGTATGACAACAACAATCAGTTGTCACATGTAACAAGTAACTTTAGGTTAATACACAAAAAATACGTACCACTGAATTTGTCTTGTCTTGATCTAGAAGAAGCCCAAAAATCTTTCAACTGTCGGCTCTCATCAACCACTGTATTTTCCAAATCTACCTTTTCTGTCTACACAATGCAGAAGCACCTTCGTTAGATAGATAAAGATAAGGATATTCAAACCCTGCACCAGAAGATAAATTCTCAAGGAAACAACCTCCGTGCAAACATAGAATACCTCATAAACTAAGTGACCGTGTACATTAGCAAAATGTCTGGAACTGTCCAATTAACTGTGTCCTTTTCTGACACCCTTAAAATGCCATGTGTCCACCACTCATTCCTCTAAGTAGTACAGATGTTTGTATTCCTTTCTAATTTAATGAATCACTGATGCATCTAATATCAATATTTGAATGAGTAACAAAGCATTTTTTGATTGACAAAACATAGGGGTGTGGGAAACTGAGTTACTCTGACCCTATTTGGGAAAGCACGGTGTAACCCTCAAACGCATAAATACTTCAAAGCCTTACCACTTATTCAGAACCATTAATTGATGTAAGAAAGCTATAATGCTCACAAACTTAAATTCTGTATGAAAATGAATGTGATAAGAGACAACAATGATTGCTTGGTGTACCTGTCAAGTGTCAAAATAGAGTTTAATTTATATACATAGATCAAAAACAAAACTAAAATTATGAAAAAGACAGTCTTAGGACTAGCTGCATTCAAAATCTGCATAAATGCTACATAAACCTTTATCATATCTTTACCAACTTCGAAGAGGAAATCAGAGTAGAGTGCATACTAAACAAGACTGACCGCCAAAGGGAAACTTAACAACATTGACAGGTAGAAAATATTTAATAAAACCCGAAAGCCACCAGTTGACCACACCACTGCCAGCACCCAGTTGCAGTCACTACCCGTGTTAACACACCTTAACTAAGCAGTATATTCCCCTTAAACTTTTTATGTATGTGCTTCAAAACACAGATTTACTGAAAGAAGTGATGAAAGACTACTATATTCAAGTTCTACCAATGTACCTAGTATTTTGGCACTACTATATTCGAGTTCTACCAATGTACCTAGTTTTTTGGCAAGAGGCGGTTCAATTTTATTATTTCGTAACTGAGGTCTACACTCAGTAACCCACAACGCAGGTAACAGAAAGTGCTGCTCATATCATCAAGTATCTACAGCAACAAGAACGACAACATATAACACTAACAGAAGTCCTAACTCCTACCTGCCTTATAAACACCAGAATTGTGAACGCGTCAGATACTAAAAAAAATCACAGAAATTGCACACACAGAGAAAATACGGAAGGGAGCTGTGTGAACCTACACATACTACATGACTAGCCTTAAATTACATAGTCATCTGTTTTAATAAAATTACAGAAGTCCCTGTCGGAATATTAAACGTCAAATTGTTAGGGGGACATCCTCAACAGGAAAAGCAGGTCTCTCCAAAAAATTTGTAACCCGTATCAATTCTCAGACGTGTAATTTAGAGAATGACCTGACCTGCAGATTCAGTCATTGGATGAGTTTTTACTTTTTACATTTTCATAATAGTAGGGGAGCTCAACAAGAACGTTATTCTGGTCTAGTGGACCTGGCATGGATTTTTATAAATTGAATTGATTCTATATAACCACTGCCACTAACTAACACACCGAACACTCAAATCAAAACCAGAAGAATATTTATATAGAAATAATTACAATTTTTTGACGAAAGTACAAACAGGAACCTCAACCTCCCACTCTGCACAAACAATCAGAACAAACTTCTACTCCACGAGCTAATACTCTAAAACAACAGCCTCCTAGCAATTTACTGGTGTTTTTTTTGTTTAAAAGGAGAAAAGCAAGTCTAATTTATACATGGTACGAAACCAAAGAAGTACTCCAAATTCAACTGACGTAATGTTCCCATACCTCTAACTGTCGTAGCGTGTCAATTAGGAGCCACTGTTTCTGCTTCAGCAGAAGAAGCTGGTTCTGCAATGCAGCAAACTCTGTCTTCATTATCAGTTCACTTTCCTGAATGGCTGCCTTCCTAACACCTTCTTCGACCAAGTGCTGCCTCAATTTGTCAGTAGACACGGTGACATTGTCCACGGGAGCCATCAACTCACCGTTGGACATCCGCGGAAACATGTCTTTCACAGCCTGCAATGCTTCAACCCAGGCGATTTGATCATCACTCGATTCTGCCCTCAAGTGCAGCCTCTTTGTACCAGTGAAGATGGAGAACCGCTTATCATCTGATTTGCTCTCACGGATACTAGAGACCTGTTCACCAATTCACCAAAATCATAATCTCATTCGGAATTTACAAAACTAGCAACATAAATCCTATTTATCAGAAAAACCGATTAGATGATCAAGCAAAAACTGCAAATATAAATCAGTTATTTTCCTCTAATTGATCCTAAAACGGCAAAACGGAAGTCATTTCTGGCATAAATGCAAACAAAATTGGAAAAACCAGAAATGAAAATCCGAATGCGAAAATCTAAAGGGAGAGAGAAACCTTGAGATGAACTTCACCGAAAGGCCTGCGGCGTAGCTTCTGAGGACTCGGATTCCGATGCCTCGAGAGTCTCCGAATCGAGGTCTCGCCGATGACCTTGGAGCCTTTCTCCGTCTCCGGCGTCACAATGATCTTATCAGGACCGTGAATCTTAAAATACGAAAGAACTCCGTCTTGCAAAACGAACCACCTCGGCCGCCATCCCTTACCGTAATTCACCCACTTATACAGTATCCCCGATACGCCATTCCCTACGATGTCGTTTATCTTCACATCCACCGGCTGCTCCCTCGCGCTCGGAGGCCGCGTCACGGCCTCGACCGCGAGGATGGCGGTAGCCGCGTTGGTCCTCTGGCTGAGGCGGCCGTAGTCGACGCTGGAATGGTTGCTGTGGTTGGACGGCGGGTCCTTGTGGAGACCGAGGCGTGTGGTGTGCGGATCGGATCTACCATTGAAGGAGGTCATGTGGAGATCCGGCGAGGGGGAGAGGCTGTGGTCGGAGAGAGTGGAGAGGCAGCAGAAGGGATGCATAGGGGAATTAACATGAATGCGGCGATCGGAGAAGGCTGACGTGGCGGCGGAGGACGGTGGCGGTCATGGTATTGGAAGACAATCCAGAGAGAGAGAAATTTGGGATTGAAGCGAGAATAGCGTGAATCAAATGGGAGACGGTTACGGTAGTCTGATTTTTGACTTTATGTTGACCACGGTGGTGGCGATATGAGATATTTTTTTTGGACATGACGAGGGAGACTGATATGGTGCCGAGCTTTAAAAGGCGCCAGCCGGTTGGTCACTGTTCTGTACGTGTTATGAGTTTCCGGGCCCTTCCTCTTTTTTTGGGTGCGGGAGGCTGCAGGGGCTTTATGGTGGAGACGGCTGCCGGGTTGCTGGGAGAGTGACAGGTGGACACGGCGCGAAGGGGACCCGTGGCGGGGAAGTAGTGGATAGTGAGTTGTTGCCTTGTTGGGGTGTGGTTAGTTTTACGGGGGAGGTGTTTAATGCTTTCATGTTGAACTTTGACTCGGGGGTTTTAGGTCTAATTATCCAATCTCATTTTTGCAGAAGCAGTGCACTTGGTGGAAAACGACTCATTAAAATCGGAGCTTCTTCATACACATTTCTGTATTTACATGATACATTTAAATAATTCAAATTAAATGATATAATAATAATAATAATATATGAGTGATTGAACATATAAATTATTATAAATAATTAAGATCGTGTTCGTGTTGTTGTGTATATACACGTCGTACATATAAAAATTTCTGATTAAAATGTACTTACATGTAACCCAAAAGAACGAGACCATAAAACTCAACTTAACTCCAAGTAAAGAAGATTTCATAACCTTGATCCCAATTATTATATCAAAAGTTGTTTGTCTCATAGTGCAAGCCATCGTGAAGATGAATTACTTCTGACTATGATAGTCGAAAGAGAACCTTCTATATGTTCTTGATCATCAAAAATGACTTCTATTTTTCAAAGGAATAATATTATAAGTTAGATAAGTCCCACTTTATAGTCCTTGAATTGGCTCAAAAGATGTATATACGAGCTGGGAAATGCTGGCAGGTGGCAGCCAACCATTTACGTGTCGTATAGTAGTGCGCATGCACTTACTGCATCCCTAAATATAAACATTCTTGTATGCAATCAGGCAATTTTTTTATTTATCATTTTAATGAATTTAGATTTTTTTTATTATTTGATTTGATTTGGTCGACGTTCTCCTCTAAATAGGATAGTATCTAAATAAAGGCACAAATAATGATCAAGTTGGTTAAGCAGCCAAATGACGAAAAAGGATTTGGAATCAGTACATTCGGATATCCAAGCATGCTAGACTGCTATTTGTTTACTAATCTTGTATTAATCATTAATTACATGTATGTTGCATTTTGTGTTGCTAAAGACCAAGTCGATTTTCTCTAACATTTGTTTATGATATCATAAGAAACATGATTCATGTGCTTAACTTATGCACAACACAACACAACATGTTCCTCGTGATCCCTCAATCGCTCATCATGGCCAAAGTCATCCCATCCCTCACAAATATCGTGCTCGAATCAGTCTAAATATATTAAGCCGATGAGTTTGTTAAGCCCCGATCCAATATCGCATGATATTCCTGAAACTTTTTTTTGGTGATGAGAATTTAATTGAAAGAGCAAACAGAAACGAAAAAAAACAAGAAAGAAATAAGTCGGAAACAAAACACTAAAGAGATAACAAAAGTCTAATTAGCAAGGATTAAAATATCGACAATCATTAAAATTTCGGTGATTCAGAAAATGAACATTTCGATATATATATCAAGAAATTATCGAATATAGATGAAAATTTTATATTTAACTAAAAATAGGCTAAATATAAAATATCAGAAAAAATATGAAAAAAAAAAATTAGAATTTAGAAAATATCAAAGATATTTTAGATATTACTCTTGCATCAAAGAATACAATCCGCATTAGGTAGGCTGAGATATTCTTGAAACTTCCAATCAATTCGTGTTTTTGAAAGAATTCTACGGACACCAAACTTTTTAGATGCTCAATTATTAAATCACAACCTCAGCTTAATTAATTAATTAAGTCCTTAATTTGCATGGTCAGTCGTCGCGAAGCTCTTCTGATGTTTGCATGTGTCGATAATTACCGTGTAACGGGTTACAGAGAATCATAGTTGTTTTGACAGATCGTCAAAACAGCATAGTGTGATCTGACAACATTATAATCATTTATTTCAGTCAAAATTAAAAATTAAATAAAAATAAATAACTATGATGTTGTCATGTAAACTTTACATGTGAAAAACAAATTGAGCATTGGGCTTGGGAGATGTACATTAACCCTAATGTGTACTACAAGCCA
The DNA here is from genome assembly GCA_951800085.1 of Comarum palustre. Taxonomy (NCBI): domain Eukaryota; kingdom Viridiplantae; phylum Streptophyta; class Magnoliopsida; order Rosales; family Rosaceae; genus Comarum; species Comarum palustre. The sequence goes on from OX637589.1 coordinate 13,135,964, forward strand.
CATATAGGGTTTAAGATTTGGGTTTTTATCGTTGTAAGAAGAGTTATCATATTGGACTACTATGTGAACTACATGCCACAAATTGGCGGTGGCATCTAATAATTAGTCACCTATGATGTGCTACGGGATCACTAATGCCTTGCATACGGGGGGTCCCTTATCTTTTCTTATGTTCGACTTGTGAAAACTGAAAACGATGTGTACGTGTAGTTCCATTTGTTCTTAACCCATATGTCCCACAACTACCTGAAAACTCAAAATTTGTTTATTGATTTTTTAAATAACTTATTTTGTTTCTTTAAAAAACAAAAACAAAAACAAATTAAAAAAGAGAGAATCACATAAAAACAAATCAAATTTAGAAACAAAAAAATCCATTACATAATTTGTTATTCAAATTACTACACCAGCTCAAACACAAAATTAATTACATCAGACTCAATTTGAAATTCACTTATTCAATTACTATAATGTCATATCTTCTATAATCCTCCTCTCTTTCGCCTTCGTCATTTTCAGATCTATTCTTTTTTCGATCTATCTTGGAATTGTTCCTCTTTTTTCTCTTTTATCCAGCGGCACCAGCCTTGCAACTCCCATTGATACCATGTGATTATCCAATAGAATCTCAGACTAAATTCCTTCCTTCCCTACGTGGAATTTCCACTACAATGATGCATTAGCGCTTTCACGGTTAAACTTCATTTTTTATCCTTCAAGTTGACCCAATTGCCAGATAAATGTCACTTGAACGCATCCATGTATCGGATGCCATACTTTTCCACCACAGCATAAATATTATATGCCAACCTGGAAGGCTAAAGGGAATATCAAAAGTAAGTCATAGCTTATAACACGTCCTTTCATCAGATATTCAAGAATAGCAAACTGAGACTTTTAGACCATCTGTGCATGGAATAACATAAGCAGAGTGGTGTGGAGACGGGCTTGGATGAAAAATATCACGAGCAGTCTGGAATCGATGTGCAGCGGTGAGAAGAGAGGTCGGCGGCCACACGTTGACTTGCTTGACGAGCAGCTGCTTGAGCAATCTTTGCTCGTTCTTCAGCACGAGCAGTCCTGGTGGAGCCTACGCACGTGGGTGACGCCAGGCGCGTCTGTTTTCTTTATTTTTAGCGGATCGGTCGATCCCACGCTGGAAAACCGAGACACGTCCAAAAAAGGGGATTTAAGGATTAGAACTCGAATTGAACATGCAAATGCATATGAAGAATGAGAAGAGAAACAAGAATATCACATTTGTTGTCGTCGCCGCTGTCGGGTCGCTAGAATCCTAGAAAACAGTCGGAGCTCTCAGATTTCAATCTTCTACGATTGTGGATGCATGTGTGACTTTATCACTGGGCTTTGTAGGAAACGATGAAAGGAAACGAATGGGAGTAGTCTCATGGCCGGTGGTGGCTGGACGACGGAGCTCTGCCGTGAACTGCCAGTGAAGGTGAGAGAGAGCGAGGGAGAACAGAGAAGTCGAGAGAGAGAGGGGAGGGATTTTGACCGAAGTCAACATTTCTACTTTTTTTAAAAGAAAATGAACGGTTGAGATTTTAAAATGAGAGATTGATCAATGGCTGAGAATTAATCTGGAATTTTAATTTTTAGGAAAACAATTTCCTAATTTCAGAAAAATGAGTATAATTTATCGGAACTTCGATAAATCGTAAAAAATAGCTCGATGCTCTGAAAAATATTTCGAAGACACCGATGAACTCGTGTCGAAATGCACATCGACATTAAGAAATTAAAAGAAGAGTTTGATAATTCAAGAAATTAATTAATGAACAATAATAAGAAGTGTTATTTTTTACACCGTTGCACGAAAAACATGAACAACACCTCCTATTTCTCAAACAGTGTATGCACCTCCTCAAATAGGAGGAGCAACCAGAATTAACCGGTGTAGTTGCTCTTAAGCTGCTTTCCTTTAGATGCAAGAACAGTTATTAGATCTGAAAATTGACTGGAATTATCAAGTACCAAACACATAATTTAACGTATCTGTCTCTCCTTGCATTGCGCACACCATCCCTTCATTTGCTTGGTTTGGCACTCTGATGAACAATAATTTATGTCACTTGAGTTAGACAAACCTGTCTCGTGGATCACCATTGTGCCGATGCTGTCTCAACTTAACCACCTTTAAGGTGTTAGGTTTTAACTACAAAAGACCTTGGTACAATTGGATACGATCCATCCACTTATAAGTTATATTTTATTTATACATTTTCTGATGTGAGATCTTTCCTCAACAACACTCTCATGATCTTCCATTTTCAGTCATTCAGGATTTAGACTGATTTATGATTTTGTTTTTAATTCGGGCGGATTCAGAATTTGTTTGTGGATTTGGACGGATTCATGTCTGGTTGTGGTGCTAGAAGATATAATTGAAGAGGAACCCGCTCTGATACCAACTTGAACTAGGACAAGCGTGACCTATGGATCACCATTGTATCGATATTGTCCCAAGTTAACCGCCTTTACTGTGTTGAGTTTTAACTATAAAAGGTCTCGGTACAATTGGATATGATACATCCACTTATAAGTTATATTTATTTGCATCTTTTCTGATGTGAAATATTTCTTCTCCAACACTCTCCCGCACGTGCAACCTAAATTTTTTTGTTAGGTCTGCACGTGTAATTCACTCATTCATGATTTGGGCAGATTCAGAATTTTGTTTGTGATTTGGGCGTATTCAAGATTTTGTTTGTGATTTGGACAGATTCATGATTTGTTTGTGGATTTGGATTTGGACGGATTCATGATTTGTTTGTGGATTTGAACGGTTTTATGTCTGGTTGTGATGCTAGGAGATATAATTGAAGGAGTAGTTCTGATACCAAGTTGAACTCGGACAAACATGTCTCGTGGATTACCATTGTACCGATACTCTCCCAACTTAACCACCTTTAAGGTGTTGAGTGTTAACTATAAAAGACATCGGTACAATTGGATACGATCTATCCACTTATAAGTTATATTTTATTTGTCTTTTTTCTGATGTGAGACATTTACTCTTCAACAATGTCAACCAATACACGAATGAACTCCAAGAAAGTCAAAACTCTAACTCTACTTTTTTTTGTCAAAACTCTCACTCTACTTGATTCGAGAGATAAACAAGAGTCGGACCAAAACTGTTGTAACATGGAGCTACAGAAATTCTCATACAAGAGGAAATTTCAAACACAAATTGAGCCACTACACATTTTAGCAACAGAAAAGATGAAATTCAGAAGGAAATTCCAAATGCGAATGCCAACTTTAATAGCCAGGCAAATACAAGTTTGAGAGGACAAAAGGCTGCAACATGATGTGGGTTGGTATTCGTAGACCCTAAACTTCGAAATAAGTCATCATATAAAGTCTTCAAATACGTCCACGAACTGGAACCTAATAAGCATTCTATCTTTTGTTTAACTTGGCCTTTTGCACCCTGTACAAGATGCCTAACCAATTTCTGGGACACTCATAACGTGTCCTACATGGAAGGGGTGTCAAAAACAATGTAGGTCACTTTAGACAGTCTGTATATCACATTCTGACCGGTTGAAAGGCAAACAGTTATATTTACTAAAAAGTCTGTATAACAGCCTTGCAAACATGAAACTTAGATGAGGTTATACTGGGTCCATAAGGCATTGATGATTTGTGCACACATTAAAGAAGATAAAGAATAAGAGAAGAAACTATATGTATTCAGAATAGTTCAAAGCAGGGTAGGATGTCCTATCGAAAAAATAGGATGGCCAGATTTTCTACAAATGATTGATTACTTGACATAATCTTTGCCTTTGTTTCAAGTAAACACAACACAGTGGTTGTAATCATATGTAATTATGTACCGGAAGTGCTAAGCAAGACAATACAGATCTAAGTTTGCCAGAGATCTATATAGAAGTAGCAACTACACAAAATATAAAAAAGAATGAATAAATAAACAGAAGTTTAGCGAGATATAAACACCAGACATTCTCCAGCAGTACACACAGCACAGTGAGATCTAGCCAGTGATGCAAAGGGGCCAACAAATCCTCTTTAGTTAAGTTTTTGTCTGACTAGTCCCTTGAAGAAGTCAAAACTACGGTAAAAGAGAAACAATGTAACATGCTTATACTTAGGTTAAGAACAATCAGGCTTATACTTAGGTAAAGAATAATCAGGCTTATGAATAATAAACTCTGAATTATGACATGCATACATTGACCAATTCGTCTATTTGCCAAAATGATCTTATACAGCCATACAGGAATGCAAGTTGATGTAACAAACAGAAGGAATACTTTTGTAACTAGTTGATCAAAACAGTGAAGATTAGGAAAAACAAGGCTAAAAGGGTTCTCCGGAGATTCTCAGTTATCCTCAGCTCCACCACACAACCCCTGTTTTAGTTTTTTGTTTTTGTTTGGACAATAAAAAAACCACACACGTATATAATTATATATATTTACAAGTATTGATTTTGAGACTATCAACAAAAAATCACATTTTTAAGGATACCCTACCAGTCCTGGCTAAGAAAGTAGATCTGGTTTTAGAACAGGAGAAGGCAATGATCAATAGGTCAGTAACTGAGATGGTTGCTGCATTTTAGAGTTTCTAAGGTAACTGTACTTGCACAGACATGGATAATACAACAGACACGGGCAGAAATATTGCTACACCTATGCATGGAGAAACAAAAAAATCTCTAAAAGGACTGATACCAAGCTGTCCATTGGGCCATGATGACGAGTAAGAAAAACTATGCCCATGTCTGCTGTATGGAATTTTCATTTCTTCACAATGGTATGTCTCAAGTTTACCAGATTGTAGTTATGGACAACTGGCTTCAAACAAATAGCTTATATAATGCAAACTGGGACCAAACTAGAAAACTATTCAACTGATAGTATAATAAAGCAAAACTACATTGGGATATAATAACATGATTACACAATTCTTACAATAACTAAATGCGAAATTTCAACACTAAATATCAAAAGTTGACTCATTTTGAATCTGATAGTTTTATGATACCTAAATTGTCAAAATGAACAATGACTTGATGAGAGAAATGTATATATGTTCTTTCACATAGAGAAGTATCAAGGTGACCTAATCTGTCCTGTTTATTTGATGACACTATTAAAAGGAAAAAAAATTCCACCGTAAGAGATATGTAATTCTGGACTAGTCCACTAATGGTATGTATGCATCTGATACATGCATCGTTTTTGCAATCCATTTACGAACCAAAAGTACTGAAAAAGACAAATGGAGATGATCACCCTTGAAGACTCGAGAACTCTTACACAACATGGGGGGAGGGAAGAAAGTACAACAAGAACAGTAGATGTATTGATGATGTTCTCATAGGGCAAAAATTGAAGCATGTTTAGCAACTTTACCTAATCCCACAGATGTCAAACCCTGCACAGATTCAAGCATTAAATGCTCAAAAACATGATAACAACATATGGTCTTCATGATAAGTACTCCAAACCATCTAGCCCCCTGATTATATGTCCTAAAAATTTCTCTTGAACACATTTGAGAATTTCATGATAAGGTTACAGAGAAATGCAGATACACAGATGGTCAGAAGTAATTTTTATGTAAACTAATCACAATAATATAGGTGGTACAAAAGGTAACCATGATGGGTATTAGTGAATTCAGGGTTTATCCTTGTAGTTGTAAGAAAGGTATGCCATAATGGCTGTCTCTGTAGGGTTCCCTAATTGACTAGGTTTAGAATTTTTGTCTTTTTCTTCACATGAAGGATTCTCACACCTTTTTACCAACAGCTTCTACAACTGCAGTATATAAAAAGATTTGGGTAAATCCGTTCTGCAAAAACAAACCTAAAATTTTCTGTCTGAAGGATAGTGTAATTATTCGTTTAATCATAAGAAATGTACGCATAATATCATCAACACAGAGTCAGTAACTCATCTAGCAATTTCCTACTTTGTCACACCTGAACAGTGACCATGTTCTCCACCACTTGGTCGTCATTCTTTTCCTGGACAATAACCCTTTGCCCACTGCAGATATCAAAAGAAACTTGACTTCAAAAACAGGCCTATGTTCTGGAGCGGAGTTATTCGGATTGATATGAATGTGTGCAAGGATACATTGAAACAATGAAAGCAAATTTCTAACCGCGTTCAACTTCTCTGATTAAGGTATTACACCACAAAGCGAAATGAAGAAAAGAAAAGGCCTTATGATTACCAGATCTTATGGTTATTCTCTAATTAGGCTAAAAATGGCTCCATGCTCATTTATCTTCTGGCAATGTCGGAGTATACTACAGAAGGACTAAAATAATAATAATAATAATAATAATAATAATAAATAAAAGATCGAACAAAACGGTCTGGCTCCAGAACATCAGTTCACAAGAGATTTTGATATGTTTTCCGTAATTTGTGCCAACCAGTTATTGTATACTGGGTGAGATGAAATCACAAAAATCCACTTAGTTTTACATTTCAAAAGGTGTCTTAGGATTTTGATGCCAAACAAGACTAACCATTAAAGTACACATAGGAGAGTTCAAACAAAGAAGTTAGCATGTCACTTGTGTAGCCATGTCTTATAGTACAACTCCTCAAGGGATTGGAATCCTGCATGACATGAAGAAAACTTGCATTAATGAATACATTATTGTTTTTCTCATCAAAGTAGATTCTAATTGCTTATATAGAGAAATTGTGAAAGCAAATGTCTGATAAATACTTTTCATAGTAAGATATAACTACAATCTACCCATTTCAATTTCCTTACGCTTCAATCGAAAAATGTGTAAGTATAGAAGATACAAGAAAAAAGAAGTGAAACAGCAACCACATTAGAGTGGGTGTCCAGCCAAGGGATTTAAGTTTTAATAATTCTAAAGGATTTTGCTGGAATAGGAATTTGAAAAAAAATGAAGATCTTAAGGCTCATGAAATTGTATAATTGATAACTTGAATGACGTTGATGGTGAATTGACATATGATTTTTGTTTAACCTTGATGTATAAAAAGATCATAAAACTTCTCAAACTTGTTAAAGAAAGCAGCAAGAATTTCTTCTCTTCTAAACTGGTACGTTGTACCAGACAATTCTCGAAGTACTGCATTCAAGCATGTGGTTGGTTTCTCATTATCGATATTCAAGCCAATTCCTGCAAGAACAGAAGTAAATTATGTATCTTATCAATGGATCAACATATAATTTAATATTGGAATACTTATTTAAGTGCATGTATGGTGGAATATTGTACATTCATCTAATACTTGAAATAAGCGGGCAAGGTCTAGATCTGCTAAGCAGGACCAAGGACTAGACTAATTACCAGCAGAAACAATAAACTTCTTTGACTTGTATGTTGATGTGCATAAAATGCCTCCAACTTTGAGGCCATTTAAATAAAGATCATTTGGCCATTTTATTCTAACATCAATATACGGCAAGCCCTGAAATAAGAAGATGAATCAATGTCATGATCATAGCAACATATAACAATTGCAAATCTACATTCTAACTATCAATTAACGCTCAAGGCCTAGCCAAAGTTAATGTTAAGCCTTAAGATTTTCACAACATTTTATATAGCCTGGACGATTTTGTAGCAAAATCTATCACAGAATTCTGTGTGTTGTAACCTTTCTAGCATCATCTGTCCAAGTGCCCCAACTAAGCCATGAATGAACAATAACAACACACTTGCATTTCTATCACAAACATCCTTTATGGCCTCCGTGACTGCTAGAGACACCACATATTGTCTCATAGGCAGGACTCGCCCATCCTCCATCTGCAGAGTAAGGGAAAACAGCAAGCAATCTTTGGGAGACTCCCACACACAAAACTTCTAATCCTAACCACAAAATAACTTAACTCAAAATGCAGAGAGAACAATACAACTTAACAAAAAAGAAATCAGCAATAGTTGATTGGCATTTCTAACCTCTCCCTTTGAACAGCAACACAAACCGCACCGTTCGGAAGCTCACAGAAATTCCTGAGATAAAACTAAAACAAACTTCACCCTCCACCACAGTAATTCTCCCTCAAATTTTCACAGACTAACCGTTACGAAACTTACTGAGAAACGACGTCCTGCGTGGACGGCAAGCGCGGCGACCAAAGCAAAAACCTACCGAACCGATCGGTAGAAAGAGACGTCATGAACGAATCGACTCCAAAAGCTTCGCCTTCCGGCTTCTCCGATTCCAACAGAATTGAAAGCTCAGTGTCGTCACTCAGCTTCAGAGCGTTCGTGTTCTTCAGCGCCTCAGCAATTTCATTTTCCGCCGGCGATTTGCCTCGTAACACTAACATGCAGCTTGAATTGCAATCCATAGCTGAAACCCAGACATAAAAATAAATCCATGGAATAATTCCTCACGAATCCGTTGCCTTCTCACGACGAAAGAGTTCAATCCAGGTCTTCGCTCTCTCTCGTACTTTGGAATACAGAAAAACGGTGCGTTTTAAAATGCAGGAGACGAGATCAGAGCCCGTCCCGGGTAACTCCTTTACTGCGATGCTTGTTTCTAAGGCCGAATGGAAACTCCACCGTCTCGAATGTGAAGCTTTCTCGAAGGTTCCGGTATATGGTCGCTTTTATTTATTTATTTATTTAAAGGTATAGTCTTTATTTTATTTTATATTATTTTATTTATTTAATTATAATTAACGAATTTTTAATAGTATTAGTGTCTATAATCAATTTATTTAATTTAATTATTTAACTATCGACCAATTTTTAATATTATCATCAGTTATAATACTTTTTATATATAAGCTGCTTTCAATATTATCTACTGCCTTTTTCTTGCATATATATACACATTAAAATTGTCACCAAGTCAAGGATCCCTTGTATGTATATATATACATACGGGATCTTTAACTTGCTATATATATATATATAGGGAGCTCTTCTAGTGAGGACCTCTAAGTTAAGGACTAGTTGAGGACTTTTCGGTTTATCCCGCTTTTCGATCTTATATCCACATGTTAACCGTTCATTTTATAAATATTTATGAGTAGATCATTTCTGCAAATGTTCAACTAAATTGAAAATCGTTAAAACATTCATAAGTGTGATTTACCAATTATGAACTTGAACGGTTCATGTTTAACAAATTTGGTTCGTCCATTGATTTGATCTAAAACTAGTACTTAACGATCACCAATTTGGCTAAAATTTTGTATGATTGATCTACTTATATAAATCTACAACTTCAACGGTTAAGATGTTAAATTTTGATCAAAAATTTGGTCTAATAAGTAATTAACCGAAAAGTCCTCAACTAGTCCTCAACTTAGAGGTCCTCATTAGAATGGCTCCATATATATATATATATATATATATATATATATATATATATATATATCTTTTTATTTATATGTTAATTTGTTATTTGTTATAGTAACTCCTATTTTTAATTGTCTGAATTAACTTAATAAAAATGATATGGACAAAACATAATTTAGTGAATTTGTTAAACTTCTAACTTTATTATAAAAGAGATATGAGACATTATTGAAAAGAAAAATATATATATATATATATATATATATATCTTTTTATTTATCTTGTTATGTTAATTTGTTATTTGTCATAATAACTCTTATTAAGTTAATAAACAATTAACTTAATAAGAATAATACCAACAAAACATAATTTAGTGAATTTTTTAAACTTCTAACTTTATTAGAGAAGAGATATGAGACATTATTAAAAATGTCAGCAAGTCAAGGGATCCCTTGTAATGTCCCTTAGTGCATTATCTTTATCAGCATATCAATTGTAAAATCTAAAGTGCTTTTCTGTTACTGAAATTTTGGAAGGTGTTGATAAGTTACATCGACACTGCTGGAAGCACTGTGACTCGGCAAATGGCTCTGAAGGAGAAAATACCCTTTACCTGCACATGCTCCGACTGCAGTCAAGCGGTACTCAGCTAATTCAACACTTATTATTTGGTCTAGGTCTTATCATTTGGTCTTTCAATCCTACCTTGTTCTAAAACCCGTCCTATCCTTTAGAGTCGAAGTCCTACCCGGTCTTTCATTAAGGCGGGTCGGTCCTAGCCTTTCTCGAGTAAGGTAGGGTAAATGTTGAACAAATGAAACTCGACCCTACCCTAATGAGCCATTTAGGACCGAACCTGACCCGATCCTAAAAGCCCGCCCTTTAGACCCTAATAATTTCTTATTTTTTGTATTGTTTTAATATGTTTCTTATTTTTTAGATACAATACAACTAATCTTCTCTTTTGTAGTTGATTTGCTAGCTTTGTTCATTTGATTTCATTTTGTTTTGTTGATTAACAATTGTATTTTGATGATTTAGAGCATTAGTTCATGAGATATATGAGTATAACCACTTAGTTTATAGATAGATGTCTTAAATTAAGGATAATGTGTATGCATGTATGTCAAATATAACACAAAAAATAAGGTTCATTACATATAATTTTAAAGCTAAATTGTGAGAAAAAAATAACAAGTTCATCTCGGCCCTGTTTAGCCCTATTTAAAGGGCCGACCCTATTAGTCCTAACGAAATGGGCCGCTAGGGCGGGCTAGGGCTTACATATTCAAGCCTCGACCCTATCCTATCTGGTCCTAAATTTTGTTGACTTTGACTGAACCTTACCTTACCCTAAGCCCTAAAATTTAGGGTCAAGCCGGTCCTAACCCGACCCATGATGAGACCTAATTTGGTCCTTCAACCCTAGCCCGCCATACCCTCTAGGACCAAAGTCCTACCTGACCCTCTATTAGGGCGGGCTGGCCCTAGTCCTTCTCGAGTATGGTAGGGTAAAGATTGAGCAAATGAAACCCAGTCCTACCCTACGACCACACCCTAATGAGCACTTTAGGGCCGAACCCTGGCCCGATCCTAAAAGTTCGTCCTTTAGGCCCTAATAATTTCTTATTTTTGTATTGTATTAATATGTTTCTTATTTTTTAGATACAATACAACTAATCTTCTTTTTTGTAGTTGATTTAGCTTTGTTCATTTGATTTCATTTTGTTTTGTTGATTAACGATTGTATTTTGAGGATTTATATAGAGCATTATTTCGTGAGATATATGAGTATAACCACTTAGTTTATAGATAGATGTCTTAAATTAAGTATAATGTGTATGCATGCATGTTAAATATAACACAAAAAATAAGATTCATTACATATAATTCTAAAGCTAAATTGTGAGGAAAAAAATAACAACTCATCTCGACCCTGTTTAGCCCTATTTAAAGGGTCGACCCTACCCGGCCCTATTAGCCCTAACAAAATGGGCCGCTAGGACGGGCTAGGGCTTACATATTCAAGTCTCAGCCATGCCCTACTCAATCTTAAATTTTGTTGACGTTGACCGAACTTTACATTATCCTACCCAAGTCCTAAAATTTACGGTCAGACCGATCAACAAAAAGTCCTAAAATTTACCCAAGTCCTAAATTCAACCATGACTATTATGATTTCAGTTTTTATTGTATTGAAGCATGTTTGCAAGATATGTTACACTTTAGAGGTGGCAAATGGGCTGGGCTCGGGCTTCGAGATGTACTTGGGTGCCTCGACGGCCTATATCTTAACGGGCTCTGGCCCGGGCCGGCCCATTTACTCAAATCTAAGGCCCAGCCTGGCCCAAGCCCATAACATATTGGGCCCATTAAAGGGCTCGTTTGTAGTTAAAAATAGAAATTAGTCAAAAAATTAATATCATAGTATACCAAAATAAAAACAAATGAAAACTAACTCACATTTTCTATGGATTATTTGTTTTCTTTGCCAACAAACTAAAGAAATATATGATATATGAATCATATGATCATTATTTATACTTGGTAATATTTTATCAAAATTTTTTGTGGGTCTAAGAGAATCAAAATGAATAATTATCAGTATTTATAAGTTATTGTTTACACTTAAAATAAATTTTATATTATTTATAAAAATATAGTCTTCATATTATAAAGAAAAAATATATTTTTTAAAGTGGGCCGGGTCGGGCCGTGTGTCTTAACTTATCATGCTTGGGCCGGGACGGACCTATGAGCTCATTTTTCTATGTAGCACCCCTGGGGGGTAAACTACAGTAGCCACGAAGTTAAGCCAATAAGAAGCCAACACGTCCGAAGGACGTGCCAACAACTTATTAACCTAAAGTCGTAGGCTTTTTAGTGAGTAAAATAAATTTTTAAACTTTAAATACTTTGAGTGGCACCACATGAAATCCTTAAAACATTCATCAGAGTTTATCTAATTTCGCGGAAGGTGGTAAAATAAAGGGGACAATTTAAAAACTTTAGCGACAACAATAAAATATGTACAACAAGGTTAACAAATCGGGATGACGCCTTTACTGTTTATGAAAATGGCTCTGTATATGACTCGAAGGGTAAAACTGGAATATGGAGTACACTTGGATCAAACGTCGAGGAAGGAAGGGGACTCCACACATAGCTCTCTTTGTCTATCCCGTCACAGTACGCAGCACCTGCAAACAATCTGTTGTAGGGGTGAGCGTCGTCCTCGCGTGCTCACATATAGGCCCACCAATGATAGGTTTGAAAACCAAAAACCGTATATATACATATAGATTTGAGCTCGTAATAAAACCATTTATGAAATCCTTGGCACACAAAAACCATCATTTTATATCCTTTAGGAAAACATGCAGTATGCTAAAATCATAGGGGCCCAGAGCGCTCAATGTACAAGTACAACCTGCAGGACTTTCGAATCTCCATGACCGAATCCCGGGTTTGTCTTCACAGCAAACCGGGGCCAACTACCTATGCGCTTGGAAACACATAGTAGCGAGAGTGTCCATTTCCAGCTAAATGCCCAAACAGCGCATCTCACTTACGTCTCGCTTAACTCTGTACGAGACGAGCGTAAGCGGGATATTTAAAATAAACAGGGCATCGCCCCCCCGGAGGTTCACGGTCTCGACACCGTGGGAGTGCTAGATACTAGGTCCCGTCACTCTCAGGTCACACACCGGAAATCAGGACAACGGTGTTCCACACATCTCACATTGACGTATAAAATCATTTACGTCTAGCCTCGGGTTTTCTTGGCCCAATCATAAATCATTTAATATATGGAAAACTTTCCCGAGGCATCGACCATGAGCATACACAAAATCATGCACTTTCTCATACATATATAAAACCACTACCAAAGGGGGTTAAGGTTCCCTACCTGGAATTGTCGTTCCAAACGCAAGCTCCAAGCTTCCAAGAACTGTCTTGGTGAACCGGGGTCACCTCGTAAGCTACCTCGTCCAATAATCACTGCAGAATAGAGTAGCTTAGCAACCAAGAAACAATAACAGTTCAGTTGACCACAACATTCCTAGTTTGACCAGGAATGACCGCATTGACTAAGTTGACCAACCAATTTCCTTTTATGGCACTTTAACCTTTTGACTTTCTTTTCCTGTTATCGACTCTTTACTCGATTTACCGAAAGTCTGACTTAGTTTCCGAACTTCTCTTTAACCACTTTAACTTGACGTTAGGGCGTCGCATAATAATTCGTTGAATTACTATGGACACCCAACGTGTCACATTAACCAATTTATTTACCGAGAGTCGATTTACCGATTTACGTGAAACACCAACTTTACTTAACATGGTCAACTTAACATTTTCCAGAAATTCCGGTTATCACTTTCCGATAACAGTTTAACACTTTACCAATTTAACCAAACTGTGTCAAACCTCTCTGAACTTCAATTCTTTACTAAACCGTTTTTCAGAAAATGTAACTTTCCCAAAATGGAAACTTTCCTTTAATGGAAACTTTCCCCAAATGGAAAGTCTCCCAAATTAGCAGGTTTCCAAACTTAGAAGATTTCCCAAAATGGTTAGTTTCCGTTTTTATACGTTTCCTTACGTAATTTCCAATTTACGACACTTTACCGACTAAACGGAAACAACACACTTTAAACAGGAGTCGAAAACTACCTCTCGGCATTTCAGCCGGTTTAACTGCATCTCCGGAATCGTTACCGGATTCCGGTCAACTTGCCGGAAATTCGCCGGAGTTTCCCTCGTTTCTTCGCCTCCAAGTTACGACAACATATGCAGGAATCAACACAACACTTATCAGATCAACATCACAACATCAGATCAACACAAACAACACAGACAGCAGCAACCAAAGCAGGGGAAACAATCTTACCCTTGATCTGCTCCAAGGCCACTGCAGCTGCTCCTCACCTCTCCTAGTTGTTGATCCGTACACAGCAGCTCCTCCAAGTCACTGCTGCAGCTCACTACCTCGAGCACAGTGGCTCTTCACTGCCCAAGCTCACCAACCAGGACTTCCTCTGCCTCAGCTCTCGGTCTCCAGCCTCGTCGGAGTTCCAACATCCACCAGAAGACGTCACCGGTGCAAAAACCTCGAAACCCAGAAACAGTGAAGAACAGTGGAATAGAGAGTTCTCGAGCAAGGCTCAAATCGATGATCAAACAACACAGAAAGGAAGAAGAAGTGAAGAGGAACAAGAATATACCTCCCACGCGCCCTAGCGCCACCCGGATCGCCGGAAATCCGGCGTTGACCGCCGAGTCAGCTTTCTTCGATCTCCTTCCACAGTCGCCGCCTCGGAGAGCTGTGGGCATGGATGAGAAGAGGAGGAAGAGAGGAGAAGAATGGAGCCGGTCCGCCGGCCATTGGTGGCCGGACGGCGGAGCGCCGGAGGTGAAGAAAACTCGGGTGAGAGGAGAGAGGGTGAGTCGAGAGGGAGAGAAAGAAAGGAGGAAGGGGAGATGAGTTTGTATATATATGCTGATCCAATGGTCCAAAATAAAGGATGAAGATCAAAGGCCAAGATTAAAAGTGGGGTTTTGAAATCAGAAAATAGTAATTTAGAAATTACCATGGACTTCGGAAATCCGTAGAAAATAAACCGAAGCTCCGAAAAATAATCCGAAAATACCGGGAGACTCTTGTCGACACGTACTATGACATCGAGTCATTAAATCAGGTATTTGGAGAATTTTGAAAAACTCGAAAAGAACGTGGTAATTAACTCGTGAAGTTACCGAACGCGACTTAATCCTCTGTAATTCGCCATTAACCACGGTTAAAATCGTGCGGGGTCCCACACTCTACCCCCCTTAAAAGAAATTTCGTCCTCGAAATTCACGTACCAAGCTGATCACTGATCAAGGGTCAATTTCTCCATCAATCTCTGTTCCTTTCGGAATCATGTTGACTAAACTTTGCCAGTCCACGTGTTGCAACGTCACAACTGATACCCTGGTGACTTAAGTCCACCAATAACCTCGTTTACCGTGAGTCCAACTTTCTTCAAGTTCACTGAATTTTCCGCTGAAGCTCGAAACTCTGCTCGTAACCCAAACAACAATGCCAATACCAAGACATGTACACTGAAGCATTTCCACCTTTCGTTACCTCGTGTAACGAGTGCTGAAGTCACGATCGGAGTGTAACAGTCGATTCGATCGTCAATCTTGCAGGTTCTGTTGCCAAGTAACAACCTCGAACTTGTCACTTTCCCGTCTTGATCGCAAAGACAAGATACTCGAAACGAGCTGTCACATCCGCTAACGTATAGCGTCACAAAGTCCTCGTGCCAAAACGACTTTAACAAATCTCTTACTGTAGGAGAGGATGCACAAACACCAACTTACAAGTGATGACACACAAGATCACGTCTTTCTTTGTAGCGTCGTGCTTACACGATCGATGAACCATGAACGATGCCTCAACACCGAAGAACCACTAATGATGAGCCAAGTCAAACAGGTTGTCACACTTTCAACTCATTGATGACTCGTAACGATGTCGTCGATAGACTTTTCCTCGAAGTCAAAAACGCGAATCTAGTATCCACGTCACCGAAAAAGCGAAACAGACACTCGTAGACGCTTTCGCTAATCCACACTTTTGATACCACCACGACGACGAGTCGTCTCAAGCGAGTGTTTCCGTCAGGCTCCATCAGAAAGATAACCGTCAGCCTTGATAACACGTTCGAGAAGATCTGAAGATGACTTAGCTACCACATCCTATTCAAAGGATCAGTACGTCTTCGCCTCTGAAGCTGTCAGGTCCCACCTCGTACGAAGCTTTCCTTAAAATAGAATCTCAGGTTCCACGCCTGTCAAGAAGAATGTTACACGTCAGCAACGTCGTAAAACGTTCACCAGGTCTCTTGCTTAATGGACGTTTCCCTCATTACCGTGCCTCGTCAGAGACTAACAGCGTTACTAACTCAACCGAACAACGCTTTATCTATGAACTAGTCATAGGCACCAGATACCTTGAAAACATACCGTCTTACTCGTGATCACTTGTTGAAGAAGTGATTAACTCCAGGGTAATTTCCACCTCGAAGTCCAACACTTGGTTGAACTGAGACTCTTGATAATGTCCTCTGGCCACAATCTTTCTCATCTGCTTACACTTTTTCTTTTCAGTGGCCCGCTACCAACTTGCACTGAAGTGATGTTTCCTTTTGTCACTGACTTTCACAAACTCAAAGCTGACCAAGATCTCGATATTCTGAACATCGGTCATTCTTAACTGCATGCCTATTGCAGGGAAAATTAGTACCTACTTCCTTGTCAAGCCAACACGTTACCACCAAAGTTTATGGTACTCACTGAATATCCTTAGGTACACTTCCTTCCATGTCTCAGACCGTTTGTTCAAATCACGAAGCTACCACTTGGTTATCAAACAACGCTTTACACTTTTCCTCACTTCAGGCTTTCCATGCCTAGAATTCCAGCTGAAAACATCATGTCCAATTTCACCCATGGACAATTGATAAAGTTGCAAACTCTCAATGCAAATAACCAAGCTGATGCACAAACTCGAGTTCGTCGTTCCAATCTTTGACAATTCGGTCGTACAACATTTCTGACACCTCACTCAACATGCCAAGTCGAGGGTAAGGCCTCACATGTTCTTATTATCATGACCTCAAAAGGTCAACACAGTTTCCAAAGCTCCACCACGCGTCAGAGTAACCACAAGCGTCGACGCCAAGCTTTAACGATGCACTGGGAATGATACGATACTCATCGCTGAATCAACGTCCTCGATTGTCTCTTTCACACTGCGGAGGATAATACCAATCACCTCAACGCCACACTACAACTTTCCACACTAGGGGAGAGACACCACTGATCCGCCGTAACTCATGCTAATACTCAACCAAGCACGTACGACAAACGCAACTCTGCCTTAAAGACCAAGCAGACAACGGAGGCTCCTAACTCCGATAAGATCTGGGACACCACCTTGGATTCCACCAATGATAACATCTCTTTTCAATCACGAACTTTCTTTACAGGATCTGCCGCTAAGGGAATCTGAAATCTCCTTTAAACTCCAGGATCTGCCACTTCGGGATCCACAATCTCTTTCTCAAGGATCTCCCACTACGGGATCCTCGATCTGAATCTCAAACCCAAGGACCTCGTCTCCAACTCGCTATCTCAGCAAGGAGAGTCCATAAACACAATCCAGGTGCCATGCTCATGTACAAGAAATCTCGTGGCCTGCGGCTCAAACAACATGCTCTGGCCCTACATGCAATCTCGTAGCACAAACAATATCCATCATCCATAGCACATGCACAAAGTTTTCCTCTATACCATCAACAATCCAAACAGGACGTTTTCACATCCATAATCCTCAAGTATGCCAAGTTTTTAGAGCTCAAAATCTATAGTTTTAATTTACTGCCACTCTTATCATATGTCGCAGCCCGTGTACTGTGAGAGAGCTAAGTGGGAAAATGCTCGAAGGAACAATGACCTCAGTATCAAATAGGTTTGGATTTAACAGAAGCACAAGAAATTCTTCTATGGTCATTCAGGGTACTCAAGACAAGACAACACAATGGTCGAGATACTCAGGCAGGACATAACACATGAATAGAATCAAGATGACAACATGGCTTTTTAGTTCAAGGCACAACTGTCACTGCCACAAAACAAATCTGAGTCACAAAGGGATTTCAAATACTACCAGAAGGCAACGAGTCGGATTTAAGGAATGACATCAAGGGTAGGAACACGACTCGTGAATAAATTTAAAGTTGTCGCTAAAATTTAAAATCGTAAATGAAAATTCCCAAGAGAATTTTCAAAACCCTTTTTATGCCAACTCACGAAACTCTACTAGCTCCGAAGTTTCTTAAAGACCACTTTCGGAAAGTTTTGACGCGCAAGCACAGACTTTAAGGCATCAGAGGTTTTAAAACATTTTAAAAACAAAAGTCCGGGGAACGATTGCTCTGATACCACTGCTGTAGCACCCTTGGGGGGTAAACTACAGTAGCCACGAAGTTAAGCCAATAAGAAGCCAACACGTCCGAAGGACGTGCCAACAACTTATTAACCTAAAGTCGTAGGCTTTTTAGTGAGTAAAATAAATTTTTAAACTTTAAATACTTTGAGTGGCACCACATGAAATCCTTAAAACATTCATCAGAGTTTATCTAATTTCGCGGAAGGTGGTAAAATAAAGGGGACAATTTAAAAACTTTAGCGACAACAATAAAATATGTACAACAAGGTTAACAAATCGGGATGACGCCTTTACTGTTTATGAAAATGGCTCTGTATATGACTCGAAGGGTAAAACTGGAATATGGAGTACACTTGGATCAAACGTCGAGGAAGGAAGGGGACTCCACACATAGCTCTCTTTGTCTATCCCGTCACAGTACGCAGCACCTGCAAACAATCTGTTGTAGGGGTGAGCGTCGTCCTCGCGTGCTCACATATAGGCCCACCAATGATAGGTTTGAAAACCAAAAACCGTATATATACATATAGATTTGAGCTCGTAATAAAACCATTTATGAAATCCTTGGCACACAAAAACCATCATTTTATATCCTTTAGGAAAACATGCAGTATGCTAAAATCATAGGGGCCCAGAGCGCTCAATGTACAAGTACAACCTGCAGGACTTTCGAATCTCTATGACCGAATCCCGGGTTTGTCTTCACAGCAAACCGGGGCCAACTACCTATGCGCTTGGAAACACATAGTAGCGAGAGTGTCCATTTCCAGCTAAATGCCCAAACAGCGCATCTCACTTACGTCTCGCTTAACTCTGTACGAGACGAGCGTAAGCGGGATATTTAAAATAAACAGGGCATCGCCCCCCCGGAGGTTCACGGTCTCGACACCGTGGGAGTGCTAGATACTAGGTCCCGTCACTCTCAGGTCACACACCGGAAATCAGGACAACGGTGTTCCACACATCTCACATTGACGTATAAAATCATTTACGTCTAGCCTCGGGTTTTCTTGGCCCAATCATAAATCATTTAATATACGGAAAACTTTCCCGAGGCATCGACCATGAGCATACACAAAATCATGCACTTTCTCATACATATATAAAACCACTACCAAAGGGGGTTAAGGTTCCCTACCTGGAATTGCCGTTCCAAACGCAAGCTCCAAGCTTCCAAGAACTGTCTTGGTGAACCGGGGTCACCTCGTAAGCTACCTCGTCCAATAATCACTGCAGAATAGAGTAGCTTAGCAACCAAGAAACAATAACAGTTCAGTTGACCACAACATTCCTAGTTTGACCAGGAATGACCGCATTGACTAAGTTGACCAACCAATTTCCTTTTATGGCACTTTAACCTTTTGACTTTCTTTTCCTGTTATCGACTCTTTACTCGATTTACCGAAAGTCTGACTTAGTTTCCGAACTTCTCTTTAACCACTTTAACTTGACGTTAGGGCGTCGCATAATAATTCGTTGAATTACTATGGACACCCAACGTGTCACATTAACCAATTTATTTACCGAGAGTCGATTTACCGATTTACGTGAAACACCAACTTTACTTAACATGGTCAACTTAACATTTTCCAGAAATTCCGGTTATCACTTTCCGATAACAGTTTAACACTTTACCAATTTAACCAAACTGTGTCAAACCTCTCTGAACTTCAATTCTTTACTAAACCGTTTTTCAGAAAATGTAACTTTCCCAAAATGGAAACTTTCCTTTAATGAAAACTTTCCCCAAATGGAAAGTCTCCCAAATTAGCAGGTTTCCAAACTTAGAAGATTTCCCAAAATGGTTAGTTTCCGTTTTTATACGTTTCCTTACGTAATTTCCAATTTACGACACTTTACCGACTAAACGGAAACAACACACTTTAAACAGGAGTCGAAAACTACCTCTCGGCATTTCAGCCGGTTTAACTGCATCTCCGGAATCGTTACCGGATTCCGGTCAACTTGCCGGAAATTCGCCGGAGTTTCCCTCGTTTCTTCGCCTCCAAGTTACGACAACATATGCAGGAATCAACACAACACTTATCAGATCAACATCACAACATCAGATCAACACAAACAACACAGACAGCAGCAACCAAAGCAGGGGAAACAATCTTACCCTTGATCTGCTCCAAGGCCACTGCAGCTGCTCCTCACCTCTCCTAGTTGTTGATCCGTACACAGCAGCTCCTCCAAGTCACTGCTGCAGCTCACTACCTCGAGCACAGTGGCTCTTCACTGCCCAAGCTCACCAACCAGGACTTCCTCTGCCTCAGCTCTCGGTCTCCAGCCTCGTCGGAGTTCCAACATCCACCAGAAGACGTCACCGGTGCAAAAACCTCGAAACCCAGAAACAGTGAAGAACAGTGGAATAGAGAGTTCTCGAGCAAGGCTCAAATCGATGATCAAACAACACAGAAAGGAAGAAGAAGTGAAGAGGAACAAGAATATACCTCCCACGCGCCCTAGCGCCACCCGGATCGCCGGAAATCCGGCGTTGACCGCCGAGTCAGCTTTCTTCGATCTCCTTCCACAGTCGCCGCCTCGGAGAGCTGTGGGCATGGATGAGAAGAGGAGGAAGAGAGGAGAAGAATGGAGCCGGTCCGCCGGCCATTGGTGGCCGGACGGCGGAGCGCCGGAGGTGAAGAAAACTCGGGTGAGAGGAGAGAGGGTGAGTCGAGAGGGAGAGAAAGAAAGGAGGAAGGGGAGATGAGTTTGTATATATATGCTGATCCAATGGTCCAAAATAAAGGATGAAGATCAAAGGCCAAGATTAAAAGTGGGGTTTTGAAATCAGAAAATAGTAATTTAGAAATTACCATGGACTTCGGAAATCCGTAGAAAATAAACCGAAGCTCCGAAAAATAATCCGAAAATACCGGGAGACTCGTGTCGACACGTACTATGACATCGAGTCATTAAATCAGGTATTTGGAGAATTTTGAAAAACTCGAAAAGAACGTGGTAATTAACTCGCGAAGTTACCGAACGCGACTTAATCCTCTGTAATTCGCCATTAACCACGGTTAAAATCGTGCGGGGTCCCACATTCTAGGCCTGGCCCGGCCCGACCCATTAAGATAACGTGCTTAGACCGTGCCAGGCCGGTAACGTGCTCGTGTCGTGGTGGACCACTTTTAAACGTACCGTACCCGTACTTTACGACCCGTTTGCCACCTCTGTTACACTGTCTTTTAATACTTACCTAAATAATTTTATGTGTCCGATGATAAATTGGTTGGTATATATTGAAGGGTCAGTTTGATGATATCCATGAAAGGGCAGATCTGGAAAGCTATCAATGTACGGATATTGAATGCGATGGTCTCTTGCTTCGCAACTCTAGTATTGAATTACTGTAGACTAGTCAGAGCGGTCAACAAGTTGGATGGTAAATGTAGGTAGCTCAAGAAACTTTTATGTATTTTGTCTAACTTTATAGGCTCGATAGCCCTACTCTAATGTATTAGCCCTGTCTATTACCAAATAGCGATGATGAGTCCAGGCTAATTTCCTGCAGGTTATGAAATGGCAAGACTAGGAACATGAAATGTGGCGGGTTTCCCTCATAAAGCTCACCACCTCACAACAGACTTGTTGAATCCAATTCCAACCCTGACCTATTCGTTTGTTACGTCTTATAGGACTTTATCTCATTATTCATTAGAGGACGTAATTGCCTCCAGGACTATATGCTTCCCTGTATCATTGGAGTAAATTTATCATACAATGCTCCACATCGACCTTGTCTTTCACAATCCCAGGTTCATAACTTGGTTAATTACCATTGCCAATGTATTATGGGTGCGATTATTCCCACTTTACAAACCAGCTCATCTTACATTATTTAGGCCAATTATATATTTGTAATTATAAGTCTACTTTGTTTTGTCAAATGATCATTGTCTTCTAGTGACAGGATAAGACCAAATGTCATCAGGTTTATCCGGCGGCAACATAATATGAAAGTTGTTTTATTAGACTTTATAATATGTAATCAATGACTAAAATATCGACAATCATGGAAATTTTGGTGGTTCAAAAAATGGACATTTCGATGGATATATAGAGAAATTATTGAATATCGATGAATTTTTTTTCAAAATTTATATAAAAATTATATATTTGGCTAAAAATAGGCTAAAAATAAAATATCAGAAAGATATGAAAATTAATATCGGTGCTTGTAAAAAATGAAAATTTTGAGAAAATATCGAGGATATTTTAGATATTTAAGACCTTGTAACTGGTTTTTCCATTATGTCATCGTTATCTCAAAGCAAATGGAATCATCATTAGTGTTATACTATTTGCTAGTAGGTGCTTGTTTAAGTACATGTACTTTGTAGACATTCTCGAGATTATTTCAGGAATTCATTGTAATCAAGGGATTCAAGCTTCATGTTCACCCTTGTATTCGACAATTTCATTAATAAAGGCTTCAGACCGACTTTTTATTATTAAAAAAAAAATAAAAAAAAGAAAGAAAATAGATGTATTTTACTAATTTGTAACAACTTATGAACTATTTATGTAATATTAAATCAAGATATTTTGATCTTTTAATAAATCAATAATATAGGAAGGGGAAAGTAGTTTGTAGGTTAGAAATAGACGTACCCTTTACCATTGTCAATAAGGCTCTATTTTTAACCACTAGGGATAGTGGGGTGAAAAACACTGTCTTGGCTAACCACCAGGTCTTGTGTTCGAATCCCCATGAGTACGGCAA
Organism: Comarum palustre; assembly: GCA_951800085.1. Taxonomy (NCBI): domain Eukaryota; kingdom Viridiplantae; phylum Streptophyta; class Magnoliopsida; order Rosales; family Rosaceae; genus Comarum; species Comarum palustre. The sequence continues at coordinate 13,159,022 of OX637589.1, forward strand.
GTGGCCAGCCGCGGTGTGGCCTTGTCGGCCAATGTGCTTGCTGCCTTGTGTCTATAGCTTATAGCCCTGTAGGCGATTCAGGAATTAGTCTGGTTTTGGTTGAGATACCGTGCATGAGTGTGTGTTGTTAACCCGCTAACCTTGATCAACAAAAAATGAGGCTCTATTTTTTAGGAGTATTTTCAATACACGGTTGTGTATATACACGACACATATAAATGGATGAAATTAAAAAAATATAATATTAATACATGAATGATCAAACATATAACTAAATAGTTATGATGTATTAGGTCCTACATATTTTTTTATATTTTAATTACAGTTGACTTAGAGAAAACGAGAAATTCCATTGAAACGGAAAATGAAAAATAGACGGCCTCGCTGGACAACACGTCATGTATGGTAGGACCCACCGACTAAAACCCTATTGAAAAGAAAAGCCTCCCTTCGCCACCAGTTGCGGTGGTGGAGTGAACAAGCCGAACGGTATTTGATGATGGAGGAACTGCAGAGCGTTCTCGGTGATCGCGGCCTAACCGTTTCGAAACTTCCAGATAAAGGCCGTTGCCTCCTCACCACCAAAGACTTGTATCCAGGTCTCTTCTATCCTTCTCTTTCTCTCTACTGTTCTGGTTCCCCTTTCCTCGTTGTGGAATAGTGTAAAACGGTGCGTTGTGAAATGCAGGGGATGTGGTCATAAGCCAGGAGCCCTACGTGTGCGTCCCCAACAACTCCGCCGATAACTCCAAATGCGATGCTTGCTTCGAGTCCAGTCACCTCAAGAAGTGCTCCCGTTGCCAGGTCGTCTACTACTGCCCCGCTACTTGCCAGGTTTTCCCTAAACGCTTTGAATTCCTCTCGGTTTAGTTTAGCTTTCAATTTTATTTCGATTGAAGCTTCGGCGTTTTGTGATTGCAGAAATCGGAGTGGAACCTGCACCGTCTTGAATGCGAAGCTCTCTCGAAGCTTCCAAAGGAGAAGCGAAGGGCGGTGACGCCTTCTCTCCGTCTTATGATCAGACTCTACTGTCGTTCAAAGCTTCAGTCTCAGAAGGTCGGTGATTGGTCTGATCATTCAAAATTTAAACATTTCTGTTGCTGATGAAGATCTTCATTTTTTCTTTTTTTGTTTTGTAGACTATTCCTACTTCTGCTATTGACAATTACAGTTTGGTGGAGACATTGGTGGCTCGTATGTTTTTTTAGCTTTGATTACCGATTTAGCTTTGCTTGTGGTTGTGACTGTTAATTTGTATTTGTAGGACTCATTGTTGATTTGTGTTAATGCAGACATGTCGGAAGTTGATGAGAAGCAAATGGTGCTGTATGCTCAGATGGCTAACCTTGTCAATTTGATACTTCAGCAGACTGATATCAATATAAAAGAGATTGCGGAGAACTTCTCAAAGGTGTGCTTTTAGAATCATTTTCGGAGTTCTTTTTCCCTTGTTTTTGATGAGTAAGAATTGTGATTTTGCTGTTAGTATTATAGAATGTCAGATATGTGTCTCTCCAAAGGGTCAATGTCATGCATTTGCAGTGGTCAACCTGTAGGAAATGTTTGGTGGTAAAACTTTAGTGTCTGAAGAACTTTTAGGCCTTTGTGTAAAGAGCCATGTGATGTGAGAGTGTGAAGTCAATTTGGCAAGTCCCATACTCGACCGATACAAATCATCATGGGATATTAAAGATGTTTTAAAAGACACATTAAAGTGCTGCTGTTTGGATTAATCTTATCATTTCTTTTACTTATCTGACACTCATACCTCTTTAGTTTACCAACAGGTGTTCAATGTTCATTTCTAGTGGTAGAATATTTTGTTTTAGTGCAAACTTTTAAATACTGTGATCTTTCTGAAATTCGGTTCTCTACAATCCGTGCAGTTTGCGTGCAATGCACACACAATTTGTGACAGTGAATTGAAACCCCTGGGTACAGGACTCTATCCTGTCATATCAATCATTAACCACAGGTAACTAGTTTAGATTTTTAATGGATGGTTGCGTTCTTAATTTTACCCTTTTGTTAGAATTACTAAACCGGTTTGGTGGTGTAGCTGCTTGCCAAATTCTGTACTATTATTTGAGGGAAGGACTGCTGTTGTTCGTGCTGTGCAACATATACCCAAAGGAGCTGAGGTAGTCTATCCTTTGTTAATTTGTTGGTCATTAGGATGCTCAGTAACAAAGGAGAAATTATGTCTGTAGATGTTTCTTGACCGATAGGGGTATAATTGATACGCATCAACTGCACAATTAGACATTGAAGGAAAACAATACTACAAAAATGTTATTGTACAATTGTTTTACATTGGAGGAAAGCTGGACCCTCATTTATTTGGCCTATTTGAGTGCAGAATCAGTTGCTTTTTTTTTATACCAGTGCTTCATTAACAGAGAATGGGTGGCTTTATTCTGCAAGAATGGAAATATCTTAACCATTTTGTGTGGGGGGAGGGGTTTGCATATTCTCTCTCAAGTTGTTGCTTTACTTTCTGCAGCATGTCAATTATAAAATCTAAAGTCTTTTCTGTTGGTGAAATTTTGTAAGGTGTTGATAAGTTACATTGACACTGCTGGAAGCACTGAGACTCGGCAAAAGGCATTGAGGGAACAATACTTTTTTACCTGTGCATGTCCCCGCTGCATTAAAGCGGTACTTAGTTTTTTGTTCCCTGTCGTTTTATTTTTAATTGTATTCAAACATGTTAGGGAGTTATGTAGTATACTTTGACTTTTGATATTGAATTACCTTAATCTTTATATATATATATATATATATATATATATCTTTTTAATGATAAATGAAGCTGGTTTGATATTGCAGGGTCATTACGAGGATATCAAAGAAAGTGCAATACTGGAGGGCTACCGATGCAATGATAGTAAATGTGACGGTTTTTTGCTCCGCGGCACTGGTATGGAGTTACCTGTAGACTAGTCAGTGAGGTAAAATGAACTGGATATGCAAGTAGGAGGTTGAAAAACTCGATTTTATTTCTTGCTATTTGGATTTTCAGATGACAATGGATTCATATGCCAAAAATGTGGAGGCATAAAGAGCAAAGAAAAGATTATAGAGATGGAAAGTGAAATACGATCATTGCAGGAAAAGGGTATTATAGCTGTAGAATCTACACCCTCTATCAGTATCCTTCTTTCCTTTTGCTTTGATGTTATTTTGGCAATTTGTCGGTGTTTTAATGATTTATATTAGCACAACTTGCTTAATAGATTCTCGTACTATGGAAATATAGTTTGTTACAAAGTTATAGACAGTTTGATCTTTGACCAAGTTAGCTTACCATGAAGTTATAGCAATCATGAAGGCAGTGGAGACAGTCCAGAGGCGTCTGTGTCATGTTTTTTGCATTTATTTGTTACCAACTTGGGAGAAGCTTATAAAGGTACCTCATTGGGTTTAATTTTTATTGTTTTGTTGTCGTAAAGAAAGTAGTTGGGTAATCATTTCTAATGGGAAGAGTTATTAGTTATCTGGATAACAGACTTTTGCGTCGGCACCAAACCAGTCTTTTTGTAGTCAGTTCAGTGACATTATATTTTGTCTTCAGAATTTGATGAAGGTAGAAGAGTGGAGTGAAGCTCTAGCATATTGCAGATTGACTATCCCAGTATATCAAAGTAAGACTTGTATCTTCTACTTCTAAAAGAGATATTCAATTTCTTATAGTTTAAAAAGCTAAACTTCAGATATGACTTGTGTTAAATTTAGGTATTAATTTCTTTACCATCCCCAAGAGAGGTTTTTTCTCAAGTTGATGTCTTCATGCTATAAGTTATTGCATTTTAGTTTAAAGATCATACTAGTGTTGTTTCTTGTTGCTCAGTCAAGCGGCATCTGCCAGGTAGACACAGGCAGATTAGAAAAAGAAATGGACTATAAGGTGTCAGCATATATTAAATTGTCTCAAAAGAGGTCAAATGTGCATTCCGTTTAGATTTTTTTTTGACAAGCATACTGCATTTAACTTGTAACAGTATCAGTAGGGAAAATGTATTGAATCATTTTCATGAGTGTTATTCATAAAGCTTTTGTGGTTGAATTCGTGGTTTACATGTGCTTGAACTAAACGTTGAATTTGTAAAGCTCGAATGGTCATAAAGCTCCATTCTCTTACCGTGCAGGAGTATATCCGGGCTTTCATCCTTCTCTTGGACTGCAATACTATACTTGTGGAAAGCTCGAATGGTCAGCATTGAATATAAAATTATTGCAGTCTTCTGTTGAATGTTCAAATAAGTTGATTGCTTGTCACAGGTTACTTGGAGAAACTGATGATGCTGTGAAATCTCTGACCAAGGCAGTAGATATACTGCGCATTACTCATGGGACAAGTATACCATTCATGAAGGACCTTTCCAGGAGGTTGGAGGAGGCTCGTGCTGAAGCATTCGTTAATGGAGTAGATTAGCGGTTATTAGGCTGTTTACCGTTGTTAACTTGTTAACCGTTTACTGGTGTTAACTTGTTAACCGTTTTAGGAAACTGTTGAGCAGTACTGTTACCTCAACTAATGACATGCGTCAGTTTTTGTTCGTTTAACTGTCGAATGGGACACATCGATATCATATTAAGTAGTGTCCATCTTTCTTGGATGAATTCAGATATGTAAATTTGAGATTAGGACTGGATAGGAAACAATTTTGCTCCTCACCTTTCCCTCCCTACCTTCATTCCCATCCCTTGTATCCTTTCAACATGTGTCCTCTCTCTTACCTATAATACATCAGTTACATGTTAAAAGAATAAAGGGGTGAGAATGGAGGTGAGGAGCAAAGTTGTTTCCCGACTGGATCAAAGAATAGTCCGTAACAAGTTCAACTATAACGTCGTAACCAACTTTAAGCAACAAGTTAGTACTGCACACACAAGTATATGAACTAGTATTTCTTTCAGTTTTTCACTGATTTAGCGAAGTCACAACTCACACGCACTCCACCAATTTCGGATTCCTAAAAGCAGAAAAGCCACAAGGTTAAACAATATGAAGCCAATACATTGTTAACTCTGATTAGAGGTGGCAAACGGGCAGTAAAGCACAGACACTGCACGAGCATGACAAGTTTAGAAGTGGTCTGGCACGGCACGAGAATGCTACTGGCCCGGCACGGCCCAAGCAAGTCATCTTAATGGGTCAGGCGAGTCCACGGGCCCAGCCCGACCCACTTTAAAATATTTTTTTATAATATGAAGATTATATATTTATAAATAATATAAAACTTGTTTTAAGTGTGAACAATAACTTATAAATACTAATAATTATTTATTTTGCTTCTCTTAGACCTATAAAAAGTTTTGCTAAAACATTACCAAGTATAAATAATGATCATATGATTCATATATCATATATTTTTTAGTTTGTTGGCAAAGAAAACAAATAATCGATAGAAAATATGAGTTATTTTTCATTTGGTTTTGTTTTGGTATACTATGATATCAATTTTGGACTAATTTATATTTTTAACTACAAACGGACCCGTTAATGGACCCGACCCGAGCACGGCCCAATATGTTATGGGGTTGGCCGTGGACCTGGCTAGATCTTAAATTTAAGTAAGCCGGCCCAAACCTAAACCCGTTAAGACGTGAACCGTCATAAACCGGTCTAAATACGGCCCGAAACCCGATTAAACTGACCGGACTGGACTGACTTGTTTGCCATCTCTAACTGATGTATTATGAGCCAAAGGCCAATGGTCGTTAGTCGCGTTACCCACGTCGTCCAAGTCCAACCCAAAGCAAACAAGTTTCTCTTTCTAATAAAACAAACGACAATCCTAGGGGCTAAACGGAGGTGGGATAGGGAGGATGGACACGTGTGGCTAGGCGGTGGTACAACTGGGTGGCCTCAAAGAAACGAAAAAGAAAAAAAAAATAGAAAAGAGAGAAGAATTATAACACTGAATCGTTTCTCACTTGGAAATGGTGACAACCACCAACGTGAGTTTGTGTTTGGTATAACGAAAGAGACTGACGGTAAGGAGATTACTGATCTCATCTGCATGTTGTAAAGAATGTGCATAAAGACAGCCAAATCTTAAACTTTCTTCGTCTCTCGGCTCCGAGTGCTCACACACTAAGCCACCATTTTTTGAAATTGATTGGAAATGGTGATGACCCGACTCACCGCCGCAGCCTTGACGCTCTACCCCGGCGATCCTCCGATTCGATCTAGGTAACCTCATCCTCTTTCCCTCAGCTCGAATTTCATTTTCGATTTCAATGTGAACGAGTACTGAACTGAATGAATCGAACAAATTCTTCTTCGGCTATTGGTGTCTTTGGAAGCTCAACCTAAGATTTGGGGCTTTTGTTTACGGTGGTTTGGGTTTCAAATTTGGGGTTTTGTTAGGGTTTTTGATTTCGAATTGCAGAAATTATTAAGGTGGATGTGATTACGGAAATGATGACGCAGATCCTCATACGTCTCTGACCCAAGGGTTGGACGACACTTATGTTAAGAGGTCGCTGGAAAATCATTTTCGGACTCTTGGTGTCAGTGGAGGCAGATGTTGCGGCATATATGGCTTAAGAATCTTCGATAATAGCAAAACGTCATATCATCATAACCCAGTAAAGCTAAAGATCGATGTGGTCGTTTAAAAAAAAAGAGATCGATGTGGTATTACAAGTTAGAATCTTCGATCTGAAAGAACACTTGCTCATACATATATAGCATTGATCATGATCCTCTTTAAACCTCAATTTCTATACATCCTGGAAAATGTATGCCAGACTTTTGTACATTGGCGTACTAAGTGCCACTACAATATTATCAAGTTTGATTATGGTGATTAGGTTTTTAGGGATTAGGATTTCATAGATCAATTGAAAGGAAAAACAAAAATAAAAAATCAACGATGCAACTTATAACATGTTGGGTATCAAAAAATTCTAATCCCACGAAGTTGATTCGAACCTGTGTTGACAGGTAAATAAAGCAATGACTTAACTAATTGAACAAACAACAGCTTTGTGTATAAAATTGTACAAAATTCGTATATGATTTAACTTATCGGTAGGGCTGTAGCCGTACCAACCTCTCAAATGGTTCCGCCCGTGATAATGCACCCTTCGTTTGAAACTCACCACTAACAAAACTAGACAAAATCGGAATGCCCTTTCCCGTATCAAGTAGCATACCAAATTTTGAACTTGCAGCTGCTTGCTGCTGCTGTTAACGATACACATTTCCAACATCTTTCAGTGATTAAATCTAATCACAATCCGGGCACTTGCATCAAATGTGCTCATTTAAATTTCAAACGGGATTACTTAATATTATTTGGCATTACATTGAGGCATTTCCCCCCTAAAATTTTCTTGTCATTTTTCCCCCACTCAAACATCTTTCTGATCCTAAATACAATAATACAAAAGGACCATATATCAAATAACTTCACTGTTACACATTGATTTTTGAATTGTTAACTCGGAGCTCCATACTTTGTACTTAACAACGGTCACCGAAGCAAAGGCTCTTCTATGTTCTATCCTCTGGTAAAGCTTAGGAATATGAAAAGCAACAATGGCCAGATTTAATTAACATTGCAGAACCTTAATGCCCCTAATGGTGGTGTGTGACTGAGATTTTGGTGCTTATAATAGTAGATGGCTTTATTCCAAAGCATATGGGCATTGCATGATTTTGAGAGCAAAGGGAATCAAAATGAAGCAGCTTGTTTCCCCATAAGGAGTTGAGTTTTGCACCATTATTGGGTAATCTGTATGTGTTACCTTATGGTGCGCTAAGTCTTTCCTTGGGTTAGAATGGTTACCAATTTAGCATAGTTTATAGTCCTGCCTTTGCCATAAATTGATGTTGGCTTTGTGAAAACAAGCTCCTTATCAGGTCTAGACCTGAGATTTTTAGGCTTGAGTCAAACTCTTAAAGTTGGACTCTCGATTTGTACTTTGGATCTTGATAATTTTTAATAAATATTTTCAGGCACTAAATCTATAAACTTAAAATTTTGCTATAAAATAACATATCTAAAATTTAGATTATGGTTAACATGTTACTAACTTTATTTACAGTATGAAAGCTAGCTATTACGACCTCCTACGTACCTATTCTTTTTTCCTTTTTGAAATTTACTTTTAGTTGTGTGCAATTTAGAATAGGTGCAAACCTTTTCTCTTTTTTTTAATATCCATTTTTATAAATAATTTTTAATAGCTTAAATGGTTAAACTTTTAACATGATTCTCATGTTTGGGAGAAAGTCCGACACATTATTACTTACATATTCAACTGCCTTGAAATAGTAAAGAAAATTGTGAACTTTTCTCTTTTGAGCTCTCTAGATAGGGATAAAGGCCTGCTCCCCATCAACATGTATATAATAACACATTTATTATATTGCAGAGTATTCAATGCATCTTATTACACTTAAACTATCTTGAATAGACGGTTGGATTGCATTAATCAGATTATTAAAGTTTTTAAATAAAAACTAAGTATTAATATCAACGATTGAAATTTGCTAATAAATACTGTTGGGTAAAAATGTGCCAAAAATGTAAAATGTCACCCAACGTAATTTCACTCTATTTTATTGGTTAAAATAGAGTTTTAATTATGTCTGGTTCAACTCATTCAAGACAGAACGTGTCTCTTAATTACAATCCCTCATTACAAGGGAACACCCCTTGATTCGATTTATGAAGAAACCGATGTGTGTTTGTTTGCTTTTGCGACTGCACCCGAATGGGTTGCCTACGTACCCCGAGAGGGATCAAGCCATTCGTAGTTCAGGATCCCCAACAAGTGAATGACTCGTTGGAGGGCTGTGATTTTTAAAATGAGAGTAGTGTTTGAGATTTGTATCTGAAGATGTATGAGCTATGGAGCGAGGCTTCAGAAGATCCGAGAATTTATTTGAAGTTGTGGTTGCATCAAGATTTAAATCTAGACTGCCTACATACCCTGTGAAGGGATCAAACCGATGTAGTTCAAAATTTGGAGTGGGTTTGAGAATTTGACTGAAGTCATTTGGACTGGTCGATTTTTGACTGGTGGTCAGGGATTCTGTTTGGAATGGTGAATTTGACTGAAGTCATTTGGACTGGTCAACTTTTGACTGGTGGTCAGGGATTCGATCATGGGTTTAGGAAATTGGCTTGAAAAGAACCAGGATTTGGTTTTAGCCATGGTTGTATCCAGATTTAAGTCCGGACTGCCTACATATCCCTTTGTGGGAATCAAACCATTGTAGTTCACGCCTGGATTTGGTTTTGACAGATGTATTTGAATCCATCAATTGTATTTTTGTCGATACTTCATTTGGTGGGGTGCCATCTGATTTGATTTGGACACCCATCATCCTGGGCTTTGCAGTTGGGCCTTGAGACTTGAAGTGGGCTTTTTCACTGCTGTATTTGGGCTTGTGCTCGGCCTGTAATTTAGTGAGACCGAACTTGCATTGATAATGACTTTTGTGGGCTTTTTCCCTTTCATTTGTGAGAGGCCCATAGATTTTTCTTGGAGGCATTTTATTTGATTTGGGCACCCATCGTGTCGAGCTTTGTTGTTGGGCCTTGGAATTTAAACCGGGCTTTTGTACTGCTTCGGGTAAAGTGGGCCTGTTTCCATTTCATTTGCAAGAGGCCCAGAGATCTTTGATTTGGACCTTGGGACTTGAATTGGGCTTCATACTGAAAAATTGGTGGAGTTGGTCTTGAATTGATGATGGGCCTGTAGAGTGGGCTTGTTTCCCTTTTTCTTTTGTTGAAGGCCCATCAGAAAGATGACCGAAGCCCAATGTCCTTTTTTTGTTGTTGAAGGCCCATGAGTCTTTTTTTTGTTGAAGGGCCTTTAGTTGCCAGGCCCATTTGTTTTTTTGGCAGGCCCATGAGACCAGGCCCATTTGTTTTTTTGGCAGGCCCATGAGACCAGGCCCATGTTTTTTGGCCTTTTCTCCTTTCTTTTCACTTTCTTCCCCATTTCTTTCGATCCCCATTTCTTGTTCCTTCTGTTCCTTCTTCTTCAATTTCTTCTTCTTCTTCTTCTTCTTCTTCTTCTTCTGTCTACTCTTCGCTCCTCCGTCTGTTCTTCGCTTCGAAACCCACCTTCTTCCTCTGTCCCTTCTTCTTCTCGTCCGCCTCTCACCATTTCTCCCTTTCATTTCTTGTTTCTTCTTCTTCTTTTCGAAGCTCAGGGGAAAGAAAGAGAGAGAGTCAAAGGTTGGGGGCTGGGCTCCCACCGGTGAGATCTGGATGGGTCCGCGGAGGGAGGCTAGTCCGAAGTCGGAGTCGACGTTGGGGAGCGACTGTATTCCATCCTTAGCAGAGCTCGGATCTTCCGATTTGGAGCAGGTAAGGGCTTGACTTGTTTGATTCATCCTTTTTCATTCAAGATCTGAAGGTTTATGCTTGCTTTAGTATCAGAGTATGATCAGAGATGCTGCTGTTGAAGTCGAGTTTGGGGATTGAGCTTCCGCTGTTTTCCGGTATTTTTCGAGGTCTGCACTTCGGTGCTTCGCACGAATTAGGTGAGGATCACAATTTCTCTCCTTTGTTTCATGCATTGATCCGATTCGAGTACAGTGACAGCCGAGAGTTTTTTCCAAAACTGATTCAGTTCTCCTTTTTTTGTCTCGATTTTGCCTTGTTACTGTCGAGAACGAATTTGGGGTTTGAAATCGAGTTGAAGATGGATTCGCAGACCAAGTCCAAGCCGGAATTGGAGTTGGATTCACAGGCCAGGTGAGCATGGCGCTTCTTCTTCCAATTTTTTTGTTTTGGGGAATTTCCTGCTGAAATTGAACTTGAGTTTGAGAGAGTGACGAATCGTCGATCTCTCTTCTTCTTCTCTTTTTTTTTGTTCCAAACTGATCCGGTTTTTTTTTCTTTTTTTGTTTATCACTGTGCATGATGGATTTGGAGATGGGTTCGGGTTGGAGATGGACTGTGAACCCGGTTCTGCATATTTACACAGGTATTGCTCGCAATTCGCAAAATTTCTTTCTGACAATCTTCTGTGCTTTTTGCCAATTGAGACTGCATCTTTAGTTTGGTAAGCAATTGGACTTTGTTAGCATGTAGCTACTGCTTAGGCTTTGACTGTGTGATTCGAGGATTTGGTCTTTGTGCTTTTGTTGTGATAAACTGCTGAATGCTTCCTTTTTTTTTTTCCAATTGGACTAGAATCTGCATTGTTCCTTTTCATTTGTGTGGTCTGAGTTGTGGTGATAACCATGAAACAGGGTTTTCCAGGTTTATCTTTTCTTTTAGCTTCTGTGCCATAGGTTCTGTTATTTGGGTTTGGGAAAGTTGAGGCAGTGAGTTAAGTAACCAAAACATAGGACCAAAGCCAAAGTAACTAGTAGTGTCCAGGGAGCATAGTAACCAGAACCATGTATCCAGAAGGGATTTGAGTGGCCACAGAGGACAGTAACCATAGTAACCATAGGGCCAGAAAGGATTTGAGTAACCAAGAGAACAGTAACCATAGTAATCAAGTACCAGAACCATAGTAACCAAGAGAACATGAACCATAGTAACCACAAAGGATTTAAGTAACCAGGGAACAGTAGCCATAGAACCATAGAACCAAGGACTTAGTAACCAGTGAACAGTAACCAGAACCAAGAATCCACAAGGGATTTGAGTAACCAGTGAACAGTAGCCATAGAACCATAGAACCAAGGACCAAGAATCCACAAGGGATTTGAGTAACCATAGGACAAGAACCATAGTAACCAGTAACAAGGGCCAGAGAACCAAGAACATGAGAGGATGAGAGGATGAGAGAATCAGTTATACCTCTAGGGTTTTGTTTTTTTCTGTGTTTTCTGTCTTCTCTGCGTCTCCTGCCTTCTCTTCTGCGTGTGTCCCCTTTTTTTTTGGTGTGTCCCCTCATTTTATATGGTGTAGGGTTGTGATAGATGAGTCCTAATAGGCTAGGTCACCTATATGTGTTGTAAGTAAACTCAAATACCCCTTGTGTGGGAGCATAATACCTTGATAGGGACTCCTTTTTTTTTTTCTGTCTTTTTTTCCTTTTTTTTTTTATTTAATTCGGCTGCCTCTTTTTTTCTTCATATATATATATATACATGTATACATATATTTATATATACTTTTTTTTTGCGTATCAACAGTGCCCCCTCAAGCTTTACGCGTGTAATTTGCTTTCCACGTGTGAAGCTTGATTGCTTATTGCTGTTGCTGGCTTCTGACATTTTTTTTTTTGTGAAAATCTCAGGATATGGATGCACACGGTCGAATTTCTTCTGAAGCTGCTCTTAACAAGAAGGGGCGAGTTGTTGGGAAAAAGATAGAGTATACGAGGTCTCAACCTTTAAGCTCTATCCATGTTGATCTTCCGCCTCAGGATAAAGTTACCCTGGTTGCCCGAGTAGAGATGAATTCAGGGTATCTCACATTCCACCAAGACTCTGAGGATCAAGTAATAAAGACGACCCGTAATTTTTCCAATGTATTTAAAGGACACACATTAGAGAAAGTCAATAATGACCCTGAGGGAGCTCCTTTTTCTTTTGATGAGAACTTCTACCCGATTCTGTATAAGATGCTCAATACTAAGCAAGATTGGACCCCAAATTTATGCTTCCGAGGTCGTGCTACGTTTGAAGTAGGTGTAATGGAATGGACAGAATTCATATTAACCAACTTTAAAGATGTATTGAATCAAAGTGGAATATATGGTGCTGTTGGGGTTTCCCGATATCCCTATCAGCATTGTACGAGCACATGGAAGGCGTTTTTAGAATTGTGGAGTCCTTTAACGAACACCTTGCATCATGGGAATGGAGAAATGAGCATATCATTGTATGATTTAAAGGCAATTGGTGGGCTACCGATTTCAGGGATTCCTTATGAAGAATTTATTCCTGAAAACAAAGCGTTACAGCGTGCCGGGCTATATTCCTCCATTCTTTCTGAACTTCTGTGTGTTCATTCCCAACTATGTGTTGCAAGTAGGCAGAAATTTGTTCGTTGGGAGGACTGGGTTAAGCATTTTTATAGAGGGGAGCTGTTGTACACGGCTTATGGAGAGGATACGCAGTGTATAAACCCCTTACAGCGTGAAAAATTTATGGAGTCCCGATCCTTTTTGACTGTTTCAAAGGAAGGACAATTAGCTGCATTCTTGGCCTATTGGCTCAGCAGATTTGTTTTACCCTCTTATTGCTTCAAAATTCGGCCGGAAACTTTCCATATGGCGTGTCTAATGGCTCAGGGAATTAAAGTGTCTCTTGCACCAGTCGCGTTAGGCCACATCTATCATGGTCTTGGGGAAATCGTGACTGACCCACGAGGGCCTGGTGAGTCACGAGGTTGCTTTCCGGTTCATTACGTGATTGGTTGGTTGGGAGAGCACTTCAATTGTCTATATAGGCGACATGCAGACAGTGAGTTTCCTGAGAACTATCCTCATTTGTCAAGATATGCTGGTATCAAAGCTCAACAATTAGATATCACTACAGCCAGACTTGTGTTTAGGACTGGAGGTTCAGTAGAATATCGTCCTACCCCATTTGTTGAATCGGAGGGTTTTCTGATTGACGATGGGAAGTTGTCTGAGGAGAGGCTTGATTGGCTAATTTCTCTCCGTTCTGCACTACTTCCAGTACGTATTGGTGATGAGCTTTGGTTAGAACCATATTATCCAAACAGATTTGCTCGTCAATTTGGCTTTGACCAGGGGGTCCCAGCCAACCGACTTCAATTGAAGGTTGAGAAGAGGAAGAAATGTGGTGTTGAAGCTTTGGCAAGGGCTCAACGCATACTTTACAGAGTTGGTACTGGTATCCGTTTTTACATCCCTCGTTCCTCTTATGAAGGGCTGTGCACTTGGACATATTGCAGGTGGTGGATGGCAGCATGTGCTCCCTATTTGGGCCGGTCTGTATCTTTTGTTTACACGACTTTGAAGAAGCGTCCTCTTGAAAGACAGAGCAATATTTTTGTGATAAGGTCCCTTAGGGATATATCTACTGCCATGCCGAAAGAAGTATTTTTCTCAGATTTCAATGAGGGGGATCCGGCTGCGTCTATGAACACTTCCCCCATAACTTGTAGGGGTGGTGGCATGAATAGAAAAAAACATGGGGCAGATTCTGATGACGAAGACAGGAGTAACAAACGGGCTAGGCATACAAGACATGATGGTCTTAGAGATGATGTAGCCGAAAAGCTTGTGTCTCCTCCAAAAGGTCATGCATCGAAGACTGGTTGGGTTTCTTCTAACAACGGTATTGTTGCGCCGAAGCTAAAGTCGGTAATAGTACGTGACCAAACATTTAAACCACAAAATCCGAGGCCAACTTTGCGGGGACGAAGGTCAGAGTTGAAAAAAGTGGAGCCGAAATGTAAGGATTCGGGAAGCAAGTCGCATGATTCCTTGAACACATTAGAGCGGGTCGAGAAGGGTCCAGAGCCCGAATTGCCAGTGTTAGAGCCCGAAAGCGTGGGGTTAGCAAGTGAGCCGATCCCAAGTGATTGTGATGAAGAGGTGCCCTTGATTGAAGCTGAACCCAGGGTAGAACCACCACTACTCTTGTTAGAGTGGCATAGAACGTCTGAGTTGAAGGGGTCAGACTCACCAATGGAGGATTTTGTCTTGACCGAAGAGCATTCTGATTCTAATAGTAGGGACATGGAACCCATAGATCCTGACTTATGTGAGAATGTTGATGAAGATTTATGTCATCAAAATAACACTTCAGCCGTCTTGCGCGAGGTGTTCAACTCATCATTGAATGCACGTTGGGGCGCTTTTATCATCACGGAGATTGAGGATATTTTAAGCAAGATCAGCTTATCTCAACCGATATGGTGCATTACTGAACGGTGCAGTGAGGTCCAAAGATCAATAGAGATGTTAAGACCGGTCATTAAGACTTATGGGTCTGGAGAAGATAGATTTGAGAGGTTTGCTGAAAGTGTCAACAAAATCTTCGAACTGGCAAACAAGCTTTCTGACGACCATCGTGTCATTGAGGAGCACCACAAAATAGATGCTCTACGTATTCATGATTTAATACGGAGCCATGAGGAATGCCAAGATGCCAAGAAGGTTCTAGATTTACAATTGACGGGACTTAATCAGGAACTTGAAGTTTTGATGTCGACTGAAGAGCAGATTATAGAGGCGGAACAAAAAGCTCGACAACTGCGACAAGAATATGAGCTTGCGAAGAGTCATCTTGAAGAGAAGATCACCTGCTTGAGGAACTCTACTGAGCAGCAAAATAAGTTAAATGAAGAGCTTCGGCGAGCAAGGATTGAAGCTGAGGACGAGCTCCTTGGATTTGAGCGTCTCAAAAGCTCATATAAGGCTCAGGAGGCGGAATTTCAATGGCTGGTCAACTCCTTGAAGTCCTTTGGCGAGGCACCGAAACAATAAAGCATTTGCTGATAGGATTTTGATTTTTTTTCTTCTATTCCCTCAATTGTTGCAGTTATTCCCTTTTCCATTTGCTATTTTTCTTGAATTGTTATGACTTGATATCGCCATTTTTATTGGTTCCGAGGATGAATGAATTTGTTTTGAACAACAGCTGTCGGTCTATTATCTTCATGCATGCCAAACTCTGATGTTGATTTGCCCCCAACATTTTTTATTGTCTCGGGATGCATTTGAGTAAGCCTCCGGTCTGAGGAGTACGGCTAGACATTTTGACTTTCACATATTTTGCTGTTGACATATTCTTTCTCTTTTTCCTTGTATTTGCTGCGAAAAGACATGGCGCTTGCTGTGCGCTCTTGTTTTAACATTTTGAGCCGAAACAATGTATTTTCAGCTTTTCCAACATGTTCCCTAATTAGGGTTTGATGTCTGCTGACTTTGTCCTTTGCTTGTGTTTATAGGAGCTTTAGGAGGTCCACGTGGAGGGGCAATTTAAACTCCTTATGCTTCTTGCTGGAAACACATTTTCTTTTTGGACAATTTGAAGTACAGGGTTGTGTCGATTTCTGACTTTGTCATTTAGGATGAACCGATCTCCTGTGTTGTCATTTGACTTTAGATATCTTTGAGAAATTTTGTTGTTGTTGCTGCTGATGATACGAAACGACTTATCAACAGAGATGCCATTATCCAATGGCAAAATCAATCTCCTTCACCTGCTTAGTCACATGGAAAAAAAGATTGATTTGAAAATATGGCTGGATCTAGTTTGATACTAGACTGCCTACGTATCCCGTGAAGGAATCAAGCCAAACGTAGTTCACCCATTTGATTTTGGGTATGGATTTTTTTTTGAAAAACTTTTTTTTGTTTGCAGCTGAGTCTGGTTTTAATACTAGATTGCCTACGTACCCTTTGAAGGGATCAAGCTACACGTAGTTCGGGAAGATTTGTGCTCTAACTTTTGCCTGGGCCGCCTTCCCGACTTTTCAACCCAGCGAGCTTTTTTTTTTGTGTAGCTCTAACTTTTGCCTAAATCGCCCATTTTTTGATCTAGCGAGCTTCAAAGGGTATGAAACTTTTTTACAAATTTCCCATTGACGCAGGGGTAGATACGATTTCCGTCTGCGTTTGAAAGCTCATATGCGCCTTTGGTGAAGACTTTGGTGACTACATATGGCCCTTCCCACTTTGGTTCAAACTTCCCCTTTGACTTTCTAGTGACAATGATGGGTCTTCGCACTGTTAGGACCAAGTCTCCTATTTTGAATGATCGAGACTTAACTTTCTTGTTGAAGGCGCCTGCTACTTGAGCTTGGTAAATTTCAAGTTTCTGTTGGACTGCAAGCCTCTTCTCATCGAGTGCTTCAAGCTCTGCCAATCTGATTTGTGCATTTTCATCAGGATTTGTCAACATTGTAGCTATCCTTAAGGAAGGCAATTGAATTTCCAATAGTAACACCGCTTCAGACCCATAGACCAAGTTGAATGGTGTACATCCAGTTGCCGTGCGGACGGTGGTCCTGTAGGCCCATAATGCCTCAGGGAGACGCTCATGCCAGTCTCTTTTGTTTGCTGAGACCATTTTCTTTAGGATGTTGCAAAGTACTTTATTGAAAGCCTCTGCCTGACCGTTAGCCGTTGGGTTATAGCTGGATGAAAATGCATGTTGGATGTTGTATTTTCCACACAACGTAATCATAGCTTTGCACTTGAAATATGTCGCATTGTCAGATATTAACTTTGAGGGGACTCCAAAGCGGTAAATGATGTGAGTTTTGACAAACTTTGCAACATCTTCTGCTTTCACTGCTTTAAGAGCAACTGCCTCACTCCATTTTGAGAAGTAATCCGTCGCGGCCAATATGTATTGGTGTAAACGTGAGGACTTAGGAGATATAATACCCACAACATCTAATCCCCATGCTTCAAAGGGATATGATAGAGACGTGGGATGAAGAGGTACTGGCGGTTGGTGTATGAAATCTCCATGTACTTGACATAGTTTACATGCTCGTGCATAATCTATCGAGTCTTGTATCATGGATGGCCAATAGTAGCCTATTCTTTTCAATTGGGCGGCTAACTTTGGGCCTGCTTGATGGGCTCCGCAAATGCCACAGTGGACATCTTTAAGAGCTTGAATTCCCTCTTCTTTTGATAAACACCTCAACAGTATGCCGTCAAAAGATCTCCTATATAGAGTGTCATTAAGGTATACATATCGAGGAGCTGTTCTCCTCACATAAACCCTTCTCTTTGGATCTGCGGGTAAGGTTCCAGCCTGACAGTACTCAACCATATCCTTGCGCCAATCAGACTCTTCCTCAATGTCGAACGTAGAGACTACATGTGTTTCGCTGGTAGTTTCCATCCGTTCAAAAGACATAGGCAGCAATTGACGTTCCCCGACCGTTATTTGAACGTCTCTTTCTTTAGGGAGCGCTAATGAAGCCGCCAAGTTAGCCAATGCATCTGCTTTGTCATTCTCTGATCTAGGAATGTGGCTAATATTTATGTCTCGAAATTGTCCCATAAGATATTTGACTTTTTGATGATATGGGACAAGGTTCGCATTTTTGACTGCATACTCGTCATTTATTTGTCTGACAACTAATTGAGAGTCACCGAATGCTTGCAAAGAGTCGATCCCCATTTCCAAAGCTATCTCTAAGCCTATGATGAGTGCTTCATATTCTGCAACATTGTTTGAACATAGAGCCAATAGAGAGAATGAGTAAGGGATTATACCGCAAGAAGGTGTTATGAACACTATGCCAGCCCCGGCTCCTTGTCTTCTAGCGGCCCCATCGAAGTACAGTTGCCATGAGGAAGTTTCTGCTGAGAACACGTCTTCATCTGGCAAATTTTCGTGCAATTCGTGGGTATCTAGAACTGGATGTGCTGCCAAGAAGTCTGCCAATACTTGTCCTTTTACTGCTTTTTGGGGGACATACTTTATTTCGAACTCGGAGAGAATCAAGGACCATTTAGCCAGTCGTCCTGAAGGCACGGGTTTTGTCATTAGATACTTCAATGGATCAGCTCTAGATATCAAGGTGACACTATGAGCGAGTAAATAATGCCGTAGTTTCTGAACTGCGAAGACCAGTGCAAGGCAAATCTTTTCTATTGCCGTGTAATTGTGTTCAGCTCCCACCAACGTCCGACTTAAATAGTAGAGAGCGTTTTCTTTGCCCACATCATTGTTTTGTGCGAGCATTGCCCCCAGAGAACGTTCAAGAGCTGCGATATAGAGGATTAGAGGTTTGCCTTTGATAGGCGCCATTAGGACTGGTGGGTTGAGCAAGTATTTTTTGATGCTATCTAAAGCGTTTTGACATGCTTGGTCCCACACGAAAGGTACATCTTTCTTCATCAGTCTTGAAAATGGTTGGCACCTCCCAGAAAGATTTGAAATGAATCTCCTTATGTAAGCAAGCCTTCCTTGCAACCCTCGCAATTCTCGAAGATTCCTTGGTGGTGGCATTTCCCAGATTGCTTTGATTTTGGTTGGGTCGATCTCGATCCCTCGATACCTGACAATGAAACCGAGGAATTTACCGGATGTTACTCCAAACGCACATTTGAGAGGGTTCATTTTCAGCGTATGCTTCCGGAGCCTTTCAAACACCTTTCTCAAGTCACTTAGGTGATGTTCCCGCCTTTTGCTTTTGACTACCAAATCATCTACATAGCATTCGACGGTATTATGCAACATGTCACCAAAAATTGTTGTCATTGCTCTTTGGTAGGTAGCACCTGCATTTTTCAAACCAAAAGGCATGACCGTGTAACAATACACTCCTTTAGGGGTGCGAAATGCTGTTAGTTCCTCGTCTTCTCGTGCCATTTTTATTTGATTGTAGCCAGAGAAACCATCCATGAAGGACATAGCACCGAAACCTGTTGTGGCATCGACCAAAAGCTCAGTTATTGGTAATGGAAATTCATCCTTTGGACAAGCTTCATTAAGGTCTCTGTAATCTACACATATGCGGATTTGCCCATTCTTTTTCTCAACAGGTACGATACTGGCCAACCATGTGGGGTATTTGACTTCACGGATGAATCCCACATCGATGAGTTTATCCACTTCAGTTTTGACTTGAGTAGCTAGTTCTGTGCGAAAACGTCTTGGTGCTTGCTTAACCCACCTTTTCTCCTTTGAGACCGCTAGATTGTGAACAGCAACCTTTGGGTCTAAACCAGGCATGTCTTGATATCCCCATGCAAACACATCTTTAAATTCTTCAAGAATATTTTTGTAGTCTTGAAATTCTTTCGGAGTTAAGAGAGTGCTCACAAACACGGGTTTTGGATCTTCCATTGTGCCCAGGTTTATTTCTTGGAGTTCATCCACCGTTGCTTGACCTCCGTCTTCTATTTGTGGTAGGGCAGGTTCAGCATCATTGATGAATTCATATTCTTCCGCATCTTCGGTTGAATCCTCCTCAATGGAGACACAATTTGTGGATGCTGATTCTTCTGTGAACTGAGAAATTACATCCTTGTGTTGTTTATCCCTGAGCTTCCATTTCTTGTTCCGTTGTAGTTTGTAAGGGGTTTCGCCTAATCTTAGGAACGCTGAAACTCGAGGTTGGGATTCAATTGCTAGACGTTGAAAAACAGAGACACGAGGTGGATCTTCCTTTTCTATCCGTTGAAGGGATGTGGTTGGCGGTGTGTCTTCCTCACAAAACATAGCTTTGTCGAGACTTGTAAAGACATAAGACTCTGAGGGATCAAACTCAGGAACTTTCACTTTGAGCATGCCCTTTGTCTGCTTGATCATTACTCTTAGAGGGGCAGTTTTTGAAGTTGCTTTGCCACGACTAAGTTTAACCTTTAAAGGAGCAGAGGACACTGGTTTCACATTCCTGTTTTTGTAGAAGATAACTCGTTTGTGTCTGTTGTGCCCGTGATCGAGCGTTGTAAAGATTACGATACCTTCCTTTGGAATGGATTGATCAATTTTCCGAAGAGGCCTGGCGTAGCTTGTCATGAGGGTCTCCATTGTGTTTTTGACTGGAGTTATGACCTTTTGTCCAGGTTTGCGTAGGTCTTTCCGTATATACCTGAAGGTCATCTTTGGTTTGGATACATCGGAGCCTGGAGCCTTCTCTTCTTTCAAGGGCACTGATAGAGTTGCTTTGGCCCGAAATTTAGGTGTGTTAGACACCTTCAATTTCTCAATCTCTAGCACATGTTTGGGTACTTCTTGTATGACTAAGTTAGGAAGCTCTGTTGACTTATAAAACTTAGCATCTGAATAATTTACCTCTTCGCCTCTGAAAGGATCAGTGTCTGCCACGACTTTTTTAACTTCTTCATTTTGTAGCCATTTAAAGCATTGATGTAACGTGGAAGGGATGACGCCATAAGCATGGAGCCATGGGCGCCCTAACAGTACATTATAGGATGTGGGAGCATCTATCACGTGAAACAAAGCGCTTGAGAAGAGTTCCCCAATTTCCATTTGTAGGACAATTGTTCCCATTGCTTTCTGGCTAGCTTGGTTGAAGCCCTGGATGGTGAGCATAGAAGGGGTGAGTTGTTTAGTATTCATCCCCATGTTATGAAGTGTTTTAAGAGGCAACAAATTTACTGCCGACCCACAGTCAAGTAAGATCCTGTTGATCGTCATATTACCCACAAGTCCGGTGACGTAGAGGGGCCTATTATGTTGTTCGCCTCCCAATAACAGGTCTTCATCTAGGAACGAAATACAATTCCTGCAATTAGGGCAATCTCTTGAGGTTGTCGCATCAACTTCAACAACATCCTCTTTATACAAGTCTGGACTTAGCAGTGCCTCAATCAATGCTTCTCGTAGCTCCCTTGACATGCGCAAAGTGTCGTAAACACTGAAGAGTGAAGGGATACATTGCAGATGTGCCAGTACGTCATATTTGGACTTTTGTTGAGATTCTTTTGTCCTTCGAGGAACCATTTTTGGTACAGCTTTAATTTTGTCGACAGGATTGTTCACATCACCCTTTGCTCTTAGCTTTGTAGGCAATGTTTTTCCATCGTCTTGAATAGCTGATGGTATAACCGGGACAGAGCGTGTTTGAATTTGGTCGACTTCATGCAGCCTTTCATCGTCTGCATCTGAGCTGGATGGGGAGGCTGTCTCAACAGAGGCCATACAACATTGGAGCACCTCTTCATGATCTTCTTTCTTCTGGTCGTTCTTAAAGAACTCTTTTGGTAGGAATTCCATAAGGGTAATTGGAGTTCGCGGTGATTGTCTATACTCATCTTTGCTTTGAGCTTGGACGTTCTTTGTCGCATTTCTTCCTTTCTTTTTACCTTTTGAGAACCTACCACGATGTTGGTTTTTTTAAAGAGGGAGAAGGTGAAGAGGATTGAGCCGAGGGAGGATGATGTTGCCTCGCGCTATTCCTTACAGTTGTCCATTCCCCATCTGAATCTTCCAACCCATCTGAATCTTCCCATATCTCAAAGCTTGTCGTCATGAGTTCATATAGGGATGGAATATTAGGGTTTCCAGGACGTGGCATGTCGGGATGTGCTTCGACAATAGTGACTTCGTTGTCAACTTCAAACTTGACAGAGATGGCGCCATCAGGCCTAGACACATCCGTTGAAATTACATTGGCTGTTGTTGTCACGATTTCATTTTTGTTGATCATTTCCTGGATTATGTCCTTGAGGATGTAACAATCCTTCAATGTATGACTGACAATGCGGTGATACCGACAATATTTAGGGTCATTGGTTTTGTTCATCTCCGAAGGTCGTTTTGACTCAGGAAGTGTAATCATCTTAGCCGCCATGAGCTCATCGAAAATTGCATCCACGTCATCATTGTCAAATGAATAAGTGACGTTTCTCCTTTCTCTGAGCGTGAGTTTTCGAGGGCGATCATCTTTTGGTTTGCTGTCATTATTATTTTTGATATTGTCGCCTTTCTTGTCATTCTTGACGAAGGTCGCCATTGTTTCTCCCTTCTTGACAACCGGCTTTTTTGAATCATTATTTTTGGCAGCAATTTGATTCCTCGAACTCGAAGCTGATCTTTGACGAGCAATCTGTCTTTCAACATTTCCTGCCTTAGACACCAACTCATCGAATGTTTGTGGTTCTGCTGTGCCAATATATGTTGCGATCTCCGGGAGGAGGTTATTAGCACACATCTGAACAGCAGAAGATTCAGACAACTTGTCGGGACATTGGAGATTAAGACTTCTCCACCTTGTGATGAACTCGGTGGAACTTTCTTTGTCTTTTTGTTTGGTATCTGCCAGGTCAATAATTGAGATTTTCTTTTTAGAACTGACAAACTGCGCCAAGAATGCTCTCTGCATGTCGTCCCATGTTAGTATAGAACCTGGCTCCAACTGTGTGTACCATGTGAATGCAGAACCCTTGAGGGACTGTACGAACTGCCTGACCAGAAAGGCGTCTACTTGTGACGTTTCCCCACAGGCTGAATAAAAGTGGGCGAGATGTTCTCGTGGAGAACTATTTGTCCCATCAAATTTGTCAAAGATTGGTCTTTGATATCCCTTTGGGAAGGGTATTGCATCATAATGGTTAGGATATGGCTTACGATATCCCAGAACTGGCGTAGCCATAGACAACTGAAAGTCTCTTATTCCTTCAGCTATCAAGCTCTTGATACTTTCTGTTGAGAGCATGTTATCGTCCTTTTGAGCAAAGGAAGGACCTGGCTCCTCTTCTTGTCTCTTCTTCTCCATGAGCGCAGCACACTTAGCCATGAGGCTAGCGATTTCCACTTCCTTTTCGGCTAACTTTTTCTTTGACTCGAGCTCAATAACTGTGAGTCTTTGAGCTTCAGTTTCTCTCTCAGTTTGCCTCTGTTGGGCATCTAGTTCAAGCTGAGCCATTCTTTTTGCCATCTCTTCCAATCGTTGTCTCAACTGCTCCTCTGGCGGAGTTTCAGAGCTTGCCATGAGTACTTGGGCATTGTTGAATTCAGGACTGTCGCTAGACTTTATCTGAGATGAAGAATCACTGATTGGATTAGAGGCCTCATACAGAGGGTTTCCTTTCCATGAGACCAATAGAGGATTGTTTGACGTATCAGTTGGTAACATGTTAAGCATCCTCTTCTTAGTCATGTTGCGAGTGATAGGACCTGTGTAAGAATCGTCTCCATATACCGGATACTCCTCAGCTTTAGATCCGTTTTTCCTTTCTCGAGCGTTTGAGGGTGCGTCGAGAGCTTTTGCTACCTCTTCTGCTAACTTCTTTGGGTCAAGATCTTGACTATCTTGAGAAGTTGTTTGTTGCGAGGATGAGGTGGATCTTTGTGAGCCTCCAAGAGGGAGCTGAGGTACATGGTCATCCTCTTTGTCTTCTTCTCCTCCCTTAGTGGAAGTTGTCATCACAGTTTCTACTGTTGGTAGAGGGACCTGCATTGTACCGATCATGACATAAGCCGGAACATGAGTTATCACAATTGCTGGTGTTGATTGAGCAATCTTTGTTAGAACAGCCTCAATTGACTCAGTTTGGGCATTTTTCTTCCTTTGAGCTCGTGCTGCTCTCTTCCTCTGATTTCTCAAAGCATTCTTAGAGATGTTATTGAAGGCCTGGGTCTTCATCACACCTGTGGCAACCTTGTCTTGCTTCATTCCAGGTTTTGTTTTTGTAGAAATCACAGGAAGGTGGCCAATAGCGAATGACATTCGGTAACCAGTTTGGTTTGAGTGATTAGCAACTGGGGTGAGCTTGTGAAAGAAAACTGTAATCTTTGGTGCCATTTGATCTGTTACCTTCAAAACACACACAATAAGTTAATAACTTCATGAAAAGAGATGAAAGGGAAAATGAGTCCCCAGCAGAGTCGCCAAAAACTATGTTGGGTAAAAATGTGCCAAAAATGTAAAATGTCACCCAACGTAATTTCACTCTATTTTATTGGTTAAAATAGAGTTTTAATTATGTCTGGTTCAACTCATTCAAGACAGAACGTGTCTCTTAATTACAATCCCTCATTACAAGGGAACACCCCTTGATTCGATTTATGAAGAAACCGATGTGTGTTTGTTTGCTTTTGCGACTGCACCCGAATGGGTTGCCTACGTACCCCGAGAGGGATCAAGCCATTCGTAGTTCAGGATCCCCAACAAGTGAATGACTCGTTGGAGGGCTGTGATTTTTAAAATGAGAGTAGTGTTTGAGATTTGTATCTGAAGATGTATGAGCTATGGAGCGAGGCTTCAGAAGATCCGAGAATTTATTTGAAGTTGTGGTTGCATCAAGATTTAAATCTAGACTGCCTACATACCCTGTGAAGGGATCAAACCGATGTAGTTCAAAATTTGGAGTGGGTTTGAGAATTTGACTGAAGTCATTTGGACTGGTCGATTTTTGACTGGTGGTCAGGGATTCTGTTTGGAATGGTGAATTTGACTGAAGTCATTTGGACTGGTCAACTTTTGACTGGTGGTCAGGGATTCACCGAATGGGTTGCCTACGTACCCCGAGAGGGATCAAGCCATTCGTAGTTCAGGATCCCCAACAAGTGAATGACTCGTTGGAGGGCTGTGATTTTTAAAATGAGAGTAGTGTTTGAGATTTGTATCTGAAGATGTATGAGCTATGGAGCGAGGCTTCAGAAGATCCGAGAATTTATTTGAAGTTGTGGTTGCATCAAGATTTAAATCTAGACTGCCTACATACCCTGTGAAGGGATCAAACCGATGTAGTTCAAAATTTGGAGTGGGTTTGAGAATTTGACTGAAGTCATTTGGACTGGTCGATTTTTGACTGGTGGTCAGGGATTCTGTTTGGAATGGTGAATTTGACTGAAGTCATTTGGACTGGTCAACTTTTGACTGGTGGTCAGGGATTCGATCATGGGTTTAGGAAATTGGCTTGAAAAGAACCAGGATTTGGTTTTAGCCATGGTTGTATCCAGATTTAAGTCCGGACTGCCTACATATCCCTTTGTGGGAATCAAACCATTGTAGTTCACGCCTGGATTTGGTTTTGACAGATGTATTTGAATCCATCAATTGTATTTTTGTCGATACTTCATTTGGTGGGGTGCCATCTGATTTGATTTGGACACCCATCATCCTGGGCTTTGCAGTTGGGCCTTGAGACTTGAAGTGGGCTTTTTCACTGCTGTATTTGGGCTTGTGCTCGGCCTGTAATTTAGTGAGACCGAACTTGCATTGATAATGACTTTTGTGGGCTTTTTCCCTTTCATTTGTGAGAGGCCCATAGATTTTTCTTGGAGGCATTTTATTTGATTTGGGCACCCATCGTGTCGAGCTTTGTTGTTGGGCCTTGGAATTTAAACCGGGCTTTTGTACTGCTTCGGGTAAAGTGGGCCTGTTTCCATTTCATTTGCAAGAGGCCCAGAGATCTTTGATTTGGACCTTGGGACTTGAATTGGGCTTCATACTGAAAAATTGGTGGAGTTGGTCTTGAATTGATGATGGGCCTGTAGAGTGGGCTTGTTTCCCTTTTTCTTTTGTTGAAGGCCCATCAGAAAGATGACCGAAGCCCAATGTCCTTTTTTTGTTGTTGAAGGCCCATGAGTCTTTTTTTTGTTGAAGGGCCTTTAGTTGCCAGGCCCATTTGTTTTTTTGGCAGGCCCATGAGACCAGGCCCATTTGTTTTTTTGGCAGGCCCATGAGACCAGGCCCATGTTTTTTGGCCTTTTCTCCTTTCTTTTCACTTTCTTCCCCATTTCTTTCGATCCCCATTTCTTGTTCCTTCTGTTCCTTCTTCTTCAATTTCTTCTTCTTCTTCTTCTTCTTCTTCTTCTTCTGTCTACTCTTCGCTCCTCCGTCTGTTCTTCGCTTCGAAACCCACCTTCTTCCTCTGTCCCTTCTTCTTCTCGTCCGCCTCTCACCATTTCTCCCTTTCATTTCTTGTTTCTTCTTCTTCTTTTCGAAGCTCAGGGGAAAGAAAGAGAGAGAGTCAAAGGTTGGGGGCTGGGCTCCCACCGGTGAGATCTGGATGGGTCCGCGGAGGGAGGCTAGTCCGAAGTCGGAGTCGACGTTGGGGAGCGACTGTATTCCATCCTTAGCAGAGCTCGGATCTTCCGATTTGGAGCAGGTAAGGGCTTGACTTGTTTGATTCATCCTTTTTCATTCAAGATCTGAAGGTTTATGCTTGCTTTAGTATCAGAGTATGATCAGAGATGCTGCTGTTGAAGTCGAGTTTGGGGATTGAGCTTCCGCTGTTTTCCGGTATTTTTCGAGGTCTGCACTTCGGTGCTTCGCACGAATTAGGTGAGGATCACAATTTCTCTCCTTTGTTTCATGCATTGATCCGATTCGAGTACAGTGACAGCCGAGAGTTTTTTCCAAAACTGATTCAGTTCTCCTTTTTTTGTCTCGATTTTGCCTTGTTACTGTCGAGAACGAATTTGGGGTTTGAAATCGAGTTGAAGATGGATTCGCAGACCAAGTCCAAGCCGGAATTGGAGTTGGATTCACAGGCCAGGTGAGCATGGCGCTTCTTCTTCCAATTTTTTTGTTTTGGGGAATTTCCTGCTGAAATTGAACTTGAGTTTGAGAGAGTGACGAATCGTCGATCTCTCTTCTTCTTCTCTTTTTTTTTGTTCCAAACTGATCCGGTTTTTTTTTCTTTTTTTGTTTATCACTGTGCATGATGGATTTGGAGATGGGTTCGGGTTGGAGATGGACTGTGAACCCGGTTCTGCATATTTACACAGGTATTGCTCGCAATTCGCAAAATTTCTTTCTGACAATCTTCTGTGCTTTTTGCCAATTGAGACTGCATCTTTAGTTTGGTAAGCAATTGGACTTTGTTAGCATGTAGCTACTGCTTAGGCTTTGACTGTGTGATTCGAGGATTTGGTCTTTGTGCTTTTGTTGTGATAAACTGCTGAATGCTTCCTTTTTTTTTTCCAATTGGACTAGAATCTGCATTGTTCCTTTTCATTTGTGTGG
Organism: Comarum palustre; assembly: GCA_951800085.1. Classification (NCBI taxonomy): domain Eukaryota; kingdom Viridiplantae; phylum Streptophyta; class Magnoliopsida; order Rosales; family Rosaceae; genus Comarum; species Comarum palustre. The sequence goes on from OX637589.1 coordinate 13,186,351, forward strand.
TCTGAGTTGTGGTGATAACCATGAAACAGGGTTTTCCAGGTTTATCTTTTCTTTTAGCTTCTGTGCCATAGGTTCTGTTATTTGGGTTTGGGAAAGTTGAGGCAGTGAGTTAAGTAACCAAAACATAGGACCAAAGCCAAAGTAACTAGTAGTGTCCAGGGAGCATAGTAACCAGAACCATGTATCCAGAAGGGATTTGAGTGGCCACAGAGGACAGTAACCATAGTAACCATAGGGCCAGAAAGGATTTGAGTAACCAAGAGAACAGTAACCATAGTAACCAAGTACCAGAACCATAGTAACCAAGAGAACATGAACCATAGTAACCACAAAGGATTTAAGTAACCAGGGAACAGTAGCCATAGAACCATAGAACCAAGGACTTAGTAACCAGTGAACAGTAACCAGAACCAAGAATCCACAAGGGATTTGAGTAACCAGTGAACAGTAGCCATAGAACCATAGAACCAAGGACCAAGAATCCACAAGGGATTTGAGTAACCATAGGACAAGAACCATAGTAACCAGTAACAAGGGCCAGAGAACCAAGAACATGAGAGGATGAGAGGATGAGAGAATCAGTTATACCTCTAGGGTTTTGTTTTTTTCTGTGTTTTCTGTCTTCTCTGCGTCTCCTGCCTTCTCTTCTGCGTGTGTCCCCTTTTTTTTTGGTGTGTCCCCTCATTTTATATGGTGTAGGGTTGTGATAGATGAGTCCTAATAGGCTAGGTCACCTATATGTGTTGTAAGTAAACTCAAATACCCCTTGTGTGGGAGCATAATACCTTGATAGGGACTCCTTCTTTTTTTTCTGTCTTTTTTTCCTTTTTTTTTTATTTAATTCGGCTGCCTCTTTTTTTCTTCATATATATATATATATACATGTATACATATATTTATATATACTTTTTTTTTGCGTATCAACAAATACTTAGTTCACTTGTATCTTGGTGCATACATGAATTTTCGCACATTTAACGTACAATTACAGTAGTTAACTAGAGTAACAATTTCAAATAATCACAACCTCTTAGTGGCATGATGAAACATAGGGCCGCCGTATATGATTCCGTGCGGCAACATAGTAAGAAAGCTGCACTATTAATCATTATGATACTTGTCTTTAGTACAGTTATATTTCTGTTATGTCACCGCTTTTTCAAAGCAAATAAAGTAGTCAATGACACACTTTTTGCTAACTAGTGCATGTTAGAATACTTTATTTATTATAATTTGATGTTTGTGCTCTATCTCTTCTCTTGTATTCTATATATGGTTTATTAATCAAAATTTAAAAGGGTATTTGACAATACACCCAATTTATTAGGTATATTTTAAATTAAACCCAATCTTTACATTCTTTTAAAATTCACCCACCTATTAATTAGGTTGATTTATTAAAAAAATATATTTATATTTAATCTTAAAAATAGAACATATTCAAGAATGAAATTGCAAGATTTGCCACTAAACCTTAAACCCTAAACCCTAACCCCTAAAACTCTAAACCCTAAACCTAAAACTCTAACCCTAAACCCTAGCCCTAAACCCTAACCCCTAAAACCCTATACCCAAAACACAATTCCTCCATAAACCCTAACCCCTAAATCCTAAACCCTAACTTAAAACCATATGCTCAAAACTCAATTCCTCTATTTGTAACCTAATTTAAAGGTAGAAAACAAAATGAATATAAAAATGTCAGTGAAAAAATTGAAATAAATTTAAATTTATGAAATAAAATCTATACGACAAGCTAAATTGTTGTATTTAGTGTAAATTTAAAAACAAAAAGTGAAATGATTTATCTTAAAAGAATGTGATTTTTTTGAATTTTTCTCTATTTATCTCAAATTTAAAATCAATCCAACGACCATTCTTCAAAACAAAAAAATATTGATCGATGAGCAACTATTACACAACAAACACGTAGCATTTTATCTTGATTAGTTACTTTTTATAGAAATTTTTATTACTTGGGATGTAGCATATTGATTGGTTAATGTAGTTCATCCTATTTTTGGAAGACTTACGTTAGCATCATGGATGCAAATTATGAAATATAGGCCAACACCTGTACACATACAAGAGCCCCACGTAACCCGAATCCAGAAGTACTTTTCTACAAAAGCTATGGAGCTCCCTTGGCCTTCCAACCCCACTCTCTCCTCTCTCAGTTATCATGTTTCTGAAAGCACACCATCTGAAACTCTGAAACTAAATCCGCAAAACCCCCAGCAACATCTTAGCTCAAACATCATGTCTACAACAATGGCCAAAATCAAAAGCCAAAGAAAACCCACCAAGCCAACCCATCAAAAGATCAAGAAACAAAATCAAAACCAGAATCCCCAAAATAAGCCAGAGATCAAACCACCCTATTGGGCTGTTGTTAGAGGCTTACTGACTTGCAAACATCTCCAATCAGTTCAGCTACTACAACAAGGCAAACATCCTCCACATAACAAACAACAAAATGAGCAACTAGCAGCCATGGAGGAATCCAAGAAATGCAAGAAAATGAGATGCTCTGGCTCATTATGCAGCAACACAAAGATCACACACCGGCCTGAGCTAGGATCTCCTGAAGTCCACAAGAAAAGAGCTTCTTCAATGGGCTCCTCATGCATCACCAATGAAACATCAAGCAGATCCATGAAGGCTCCCCTGCATGAGCTCAATGGAGTCGTCTCTACCTCTTCTTCTTCTTCAATATCCGCATCTTCAAACATCTCCTCTGCTGGTGGGTCATTCAGAGCAATGCCTTTCAGAAGATTCTCAGGCTGCTATGAGTGTAGAATGGTGGTTGATCCAGTCCTTGGTTTCACCAGAGACCCTTCTCTTAGGGGAAGCATTTGCTCATGTCCTGAATGTGGTGCCATTTTCATGAAAGCCGAAAACCTGGGGCTCCATCAAGCTGTGAGGCATGCTGGTACTTAGTTTTCAAAAAAAATACTTGATTTTCATTTAAGGCACCGTTTATAATATTCAACTCGCACTCGTGAAGCCACCGTCATTCTTCAAACACATAGTAAATGCCTCATTACTCTCCCTGCATTATTTTCATGCCCCGAAATTCTTAGCCTTTTTTGTATGTGAAATTTCATAAAACAGTTTCCGAGCTTGGTCCAGAGGACACGAGCAAGAACATAGTGGAGATCATATTTCAATCCAGCTGGCTCAAGAAACAAGCCCCTATCTGCAAGATCGATCGCATCCTAAAAGTCCACAACACACAGAAAACCATCTCCAAGTTCGAAGAGTACCGAGACTCCATCAAAGCCAAAGCCAGTAAGCTGCAGCTCCCGAACAAGAAGCACCCACGTTGCATCGCCGACGGCAACGAGCTTCTCCGGTTTCACTGCACCACCTTCGACTGCTCTTTGGGCCTCAACGGCTCCTCCAACCTCTGCAACTCCATCCCAAGCTGCAATGTCTGCAGCATTATCAAGAACGGCTTTAAAGTTGATCGGAGTGATTTGGCCGGAAGTAATGGGATTCTGACTACGGCAACAAGCGGGAGGGCGCATGACTTGGCGGCGGTTGCGGCGGAGGACGGCCGGAGGGCGATGCTGGTGTGTAGAGTGATAGCTGGGAGAGTGAAGAAAAATATGGATGGACAAGGTGGCGGTGGCGGTGGGGTGGAAGAGTACGACTCGGTGGCAGGAGCTGTGGGGGTGTATTCGAATTTGAATGAGTTGTATGTGTTTAATCCCATGGCTATTTTGCCTTGTTTTGTTGTCATATATGGAGGGTTTTAGGTTTCATGTCGACTATGGTAGTTATAAACTAATTATTCTGTTTTGGGTACCGACTGATTGATCTGTCTGCAAATATCTTCGATTCTCTTCTAAGATTTTGGTGTATTCTGGGAAGTGAATCATCACTATCAGCTTATCGATCACGACCCCATGAGCAGCGCGCCTCTCTTTTTGTTAATCACATTTCGATCACATTCATTCGCAAGATATTCACTTGGCATGTGTCTCATCGATCAGTATAACAACTCAGATTAAAACGTGGGTTGCTTAACATTATTATCTATCCTACGTTTATACGATATCTTAAATTTATTATGAAACAGACGTGTGATCAATCCAAATGTAAGAATAATTCGAACAATATTGTTGCAAAAATGGAAGTTTGGAACAAACTCAATAAAACCATACAATCCGCCGCTAGAAGCATCCCAATAGTGACAGAAGTAGTAGATATATCCCTTTAGGTACTTTAAGTATTTTTCTGCACGTAAGATTAGTGGATATTTGGAGTTGAATTTTTGTTGGGTGAACCATAAAATAAGGTCAACGAGGAACCCTAAAATTGTAGGTGAGAGTGTGAGACGGGAAGAGTTCAAATTCTAGCTGGGTAAATGACAAACGAATATTGCTGGACGACTTGCTAGTGTAAATGTGTACCCTATATTTTAACTTGGTGAAAATTTGTTCAACTAAGAGTGTATTAATTAATGACTAGACCAAGTGAAAATTTTCAGTATTGGAATTTGCATATCCTAATAACGAGGAGCTCTCTGGCTCTGTGATTTTTTCTTTTATGTCCAAAGCTGTATTAGGGCTCTATAGTCAAGTTCAGAGGGAAGAAGACGATAGTAAAATACCTTGCAAAGAAACAACCAGACTAAATTTTCTGTACAACTTAACTAGTTCATTCTGAGGTAGGTTTAGATTTTACATCAAACAAAGGGAAATGAACAAGCTTGCACTTTCAAGGTCTTTCTATACTAAACAAAGGAATAGGAGGAACCTGAATTCATTTATGAAAATATTTGGTTTAGAAAGTTATACCAAAAATAAATATTTGGTTTAGAAAGAAGAGACCAGCAGAAATGAACACGAGTGGAGTGATCTGGCGCTGTTGGGTGAACGTAAAAGAACCTTTGAGCAAATATTACCATTTGTATATGGCCAGCAAAGGAACTTGTGGTCTCACGAGTAGTTTTTATATCAAAAATTATATGTTTTCGTGTATATAAGAATTTCTTAATAGTTACATGATCAAGTGACTTAAAAAATACAAGAATTTCTAAATAGTTACATGATCAAATGACTTAAAAATTTACTGAAATTCTTTCTAATGAGAGGTATACTGAGATGAATATTTGCATATCAATGAAATCAAATTATGGATATAGGGACATACTTTGCACTACTCTATGTTTCTAGTTCTTCTGCACCAAGATTGTGGCATTGCATGTTTTCTGGTCTTGGCATCACTTAGACACTATCTAAACAATAAGAATGAAAGGCAGTGCGTGGCTTCTTGGGTTTTGGGTACCTCCTTAGTTCTACAAATCTCTTGACTCTTTTTTTGTATTCAGTCATTTGGATTTATCGTGATGCTTGATTAGAGAAGGTTCCAACCTCCTAACAAATAATGTAATCATGTACGCCAAAACACCAAAACGTGCGCCTAAATTGTCTTCATCGATCCTCTCCTCTCATTATTTTAGGTCGACTTTCTTCCATGATCTCTATACTTTCGGATTTTTAAACGTTATACTTCCAATACTATCAAAAGGTTTGTTGTTCTTACGTACATTTGTAATGGTTAACAGCACTTAGTCCCATCTTAAGCTCGAAGTTGTTGTGTCGAGGCTATCATGAAGGAGAAATTGGTTAGTATATGACCAAACCTGAGGTCCACGCAAAGGACCAAGAAATCATAACCTCTGGCCCTCTTCCATTGGGATGAAGCAAATTTCGAGCCAAAAAGGAATCCCACTAAAATTGTGGCTTATACTAATGATCCTTTTGTTAGTGAAAATGTGTGATTTTTCATGGAACGGGTTTATCACGACCCATTTCGACATAGGTAATGTGTATGAAGGATGAGATTTTATGGGATGTTTTTACCAACGATCGTCCACAAAAATGCTTATTTGTGAAAAAAGTTGTGTAGCCTGGCAGAAGCTAATACCAACGATCTATGTATTTGTTATGGCAACCTTTTACAAGTATTAAAGGCTTAATTTGCAGTTTGAAGCTCAAAGTTCTTGTGTCAAATAAGTATTAGATGGCAATCATGGAGAAGAGGTTAGTTATTATATGGCGCAAGCTTATACCATAGGCAATGCACTTGGCACAACATCACAACCTTTGCCATGTTCTTGGGATGAGCCAAATTTGGCGACAAAAAGAAAAAGGCCACAACTATTAACACACATTTTCTGTTATTAACGCCCATCTCATCTTTTTTTTATCCACACATTTTATTTTTATTTACAAGTATAAGTTGACTGTTACAATTTGTTTCAATAGGAAAAAGGGTGTGTTAATAGCACCACTCAACTTTTTGTGAACTTTCTTGAATTACTTTTAATAACAATTGAAAAACTGAAAAAGTAATGCTTGAAGCCAAGAACTAAACTATGAGCGATCATGTAAATTTCAGTAATTTGAAGAAAAAAATCTCAATAGATATATCGAGAAATTATCGAATATCAGCAGAAATTTTATTAAAATTATTTATTTGACCTAAAATATACTAAATATAAAATATAAAAAATATAAAAATTAATATCAATACATAAAAAACAATTTTTTTTAAAAAAAATATTTTAAACATTTTAGTCACCGAAGCTCTTGCAGTCATGCCCTCACTTTAGAGAGAGTCGCTCTCTTTTTTTTCCTGTTAAAAAAAGAGAGAGAGAGTCACTGGAAATGATGGAAGAAAGCAACGTGGCAATGGCAAAGAATTCTGTACCAGAACCAGAAGAGACCCAACAGCAAAGACCAGTCTGTAATTACAGTGAAGTTGTGGGGCGCCTGAAACTGATGGAAGCCACACCATGTTTCCCAGTGTCGGGTCAGGCTCATGTGGGTTGGACCCGCTGGACCATTTCGCAGGTTCAAGTACCAGGACCATCATGTCTGTATATCCATCATCGACCGTCCTACTTGTAGTTCTCTGTCAGTGACAACCTTCAAGCTTTCTTTATTGCCATGTGATCCTTTCATGCAGGCCGGAGCTACCCCGAAGGCCCCAAGTCCACAACTACAGTAATAATCTAATAATCCCACCCCACTCAGTCGACAGTCCGCAGTCGCGCATCTCTCTTCAAGTCTCAAGGAGAGCGACTCGCTCACATGAGTAAAGATATAATAGAAGCAAAACAAAACTATTGTACTAACAACACCACTTGGGTTCGATTCCACTTCCAGCAGACTTCAAGTACAACTCTTCTAGGTGCATGATCTTTCTATTAAAGAGCAAGTCTAAATTTCATTGAAACTTAGTTCATACACTTTACATTGTAGTAATACAATTTTGAGCAAATGTTGAGTACCAAATGTACTTTACATGCTCTAAAAGTCTAAGTATTCATCTATGTACCAAATGTTGAGCAAGTCCCCAACTTTGCCAGAGGCAGCTCAAACTCCAGCTCAGACAACATATCTAACTTGTATACGGGGCAAAGAATAACATCAAATTTGAAATTTCTTTCTGAAATCAAAACTGGAAAACCTGCATCTCCTGACCAACTGCTTGGACTATCTACATTTTTCACGGGCCACAGCAGGATTTAGAGTGTTGGGAGAAACTTTTGAAGCATAGGATTTCTTGTTGCTCTCACAGCTTTGTCATGAAACTCGAGTGTAGATGGGACAATCTGAGTGTTATTGTGACTTTGTAGACATCTACATTCTGGCAAAGGGTAAGTGTACACAGAAGATTTTCGTGAAAACTTTTTCACTCTCGGTATAATCATTCCCTTGCGGTCACTTTCACTGAGCATTGTTTGCATTTCAATTCTGAAATCTGTCCAACTGCAAAATCAATATTTGCACAATTAACATAAAAGTTGACTGTTAAGCTTACAACACAAAATCTTCACTTAGTAAGGGCATTGCAAACAGAAAACACTTTGTTTTGATTGTATGCATGGTCTTTCTACAGGAAAATACCTGATACCCATGTCCTGCAGCAGAACAACAAGCTTGCGCTTATCAGGCACAATAGTCTTGGAATGTCCACCATGGATGAATCTCCGATGACCCATTAGAAAATGTGGAAAGTTCCCACCTTGGGTTGTTACAAAAACCTCACTAAACAAGCATACTGTATAGTCCAAAGCTGCCAGTCTTGAAGAATATCCCTAGGAAACGATACAATATGAATTAGATCAAGTATGTGGACGAGCGACAACATCAATTGATTTTTTTAATCCTTGAAACAGCTTGTCTTCTACTGATTTCACATGAAGTAACCAGATTGACCTCTAGAAATTAAAAGAATCTAGAGTGTAGATGAACTTTTAGGACAGAATGTTTCAAAGTAAAATGTTTCACTCACTCTTGGGAGCACATTGCCTGGAACCTAGCAAGAAGTACCTTAAATGGAGCAAGCTCATCTGGCGTTGCAAGAGACTCTTTGGTGTGCAGATAGGGAAACATCTTCAGCAGAGGGGCTAAATGCTTCTCTGCCCAATATATTTTCCCTGAGGCTAAATATATTGAAGTAGTATTATCAAATCCCATACCACGTAGCATCATTCCAACCTATGTTGATGAGCAAATAAGTAGAAATTAATTATTCTCAAAAGAAATCTATGAGAAAGAAGATGGAGAATGCATGCAGAATTACGAGCTATCAACAGCTGAAATGATAACTTAAGGGACCATTTTCCCTGTTAGAAAACATGTAGATCATATAGAAGAAAAATTGTACGTCAGAGTTTTATAGGTTCATATAAGCAGAAAGACTTAAATGTATATTGAGCAATAACAGTGATCTATATTACACTACCTCCAAGGGGGTGAGTGGACATTTCCCATTAATCCTATTCAAACCGGGCAGAGTGACACCGCTTTTACTTTTGAACTTATTTCCCCACCCCCTTTGTCGTACTAAATTCATTTCCACTTTTTCAGCCTCTCCTCCATCATACAAGCAACATGAGAATGCCACCATGTCCTGCAGGATGAAGAGAGATAGTTAATATGACAATTCACTTTCTTGACCATTAAAAATGAGACCAACTCAACAGTCTGTATACTCAGCTTTATTACCTCCTCAAAACGGAGATGGATTGAAACATACTTTCCACCACTCCTTGAACTCTTCTCTGTCATTCGTTCAACTAGTTTCTTTGCCAAATTTGATATGGAAGACGAGAATTGCAATGCTTCATAATTAGAAAGGCATCTTAGATGCTGAATAGGAGGTGGGACACTCACCGATAACCTATTAGCAAATGGAGCTATCTTTACAACCCTGAGAACCAAATAAGCAAACAAAGATAGCCTTGAAGTAAGTTTGGAGAGGCACTAAGATTATTTAGTTCATATCAATAGACTATCAGAAGCTGAAACAAAGTAATTGCGATTATTCAACAACATGAATGTTTTCTTCAGCAGTTCAGCTGGATGAGAACACCAATAGCATCAGATATATGGAAGAAAATAACAGTTCAGTACGTACCCCTGGCTTTGTAGAACAGGATAAACTTCTCCTGTGTAATACCGGACAGGAGCCCAAGCTTCAACACGAATATTTGGTATGTTACTGATGTTGTGATCATATCTCTTCAGCAGTGCCTCAGGTAGTTCTTTAACCACTCTAACATAGCCCTCAAGGGTAGCTATGAAATGCTCTTCGTCATATATATCGCCAAACGTACTGCAAAACATAATATTATTAGCTAACTAGATGGAAGCACAATATGCCCATTTCATAGTAAAATCATTTTAAGTAAGACTAGCGAGGGTATCATCAAAATGAGTTTTGATACATATCCTTGGCAGTTTAATTAAGGACTGCATGTGAGCCTGCCAATCTCATTTTAACCGAACAGGTTGAAGTTGGTTACACATGGTCATACAGTTTCTTATCAAGATTAATGAAGCAAGATAGTCAGACTCATAAATTGCTGATCTCCTGATCTAAGCAAAAACATTTAGCCTTGAGAATTGGCATTTCAGCAATATAGTAACTTTTACCTCTGATCTCTCCAAACACTATTGAATTCAAAGTGAGGAATAACTAGATTTGCATTCAAAACTCCAGCAAGAGCCACAGCGTTGCAAATCTGTGAAAAAGCAGATTTAGTAACAGCAAAAAATCATACACCTACTAGGGATATGTAGTTACTAAATATTACAATGGATATCTACCAGCCTTGAGGTTTGAAGCAAGCAAGAGAAATTTGAATTGAAATAAGAAAAAAATGGAGAACTGGTTAGAAGTATCATACCGCAGAGCGTTGTTGGTTAAGACCGCCATTTACCTCCACTATCAAGTAACCACTAGGGGCAGCGTTGTCTGACATTCAGCGTATAATATTAGTAAAATGTACATAAAAACAATAACAAACTCAGAGTTTTTAAAACATTTGCATAAACATGAGAAACTTGCTACCTATAAATATAACCAATATTGACAAAAAAAGAATATCCATGACATCTTGCAAAACAAGCAATCTGAAAGCTCCCATGATTCAATTTCAAAAATTTGTCTATACTCTATAGTGTAGCAACCATCACAACAAGCTTGTGCTAACTTATACATACCGGACTGTGGTCCTGCAGTTGAATGTGGACAGGGCTTCTGTTCTTTCAGCTTCCTTCTGTATCTCCAAACGGAGGACAACTACACAATCAAATAAACAACCAATCTTCTCGGTTAATACCAATGACTTACAAACGCGAACATAATTATGAGATTCTCTACAGTTTGAACATTGAAACACAAATCAGAGTACTTGATCCGAATCTTAAAACATCAATAGAAACAAATGCAAAGATTTGAGCTTTGAGCCTGTTTAATCAGCAAAACTGCAAGAGGGTTCACTTTTTAGTCAAAATTTTTGTCTTTTTATCTCTTGTCCTCTTTCTATTCCATCTTCCAGATTAAATATCTGAACTTGAAGTATCTTCTTTTCCTTTTCAAGCATTTCCCCAGAATCCAAACACTCAGCAACAAAACACCAAAAAAAGTAAAAAGAAGAAGCAAGACCTCGATCGGAGTAGAATTGTCGGCCTGAATATGAGGCCAGAGCAGCTGAAACATCACGTGGCTCCGGTAAACCGAACCGGGGTGAGGGGTATGACCCACCAGAGAGCAAAATGGGCCCACACCGACACACATGACAAGTCCAGAGACATAGAGCACGGGCAGAACCACCAACAACCGCAGGAACCGGCGGAGGACCAGGAAGCCGGCGACGACCGACATGGGTTTCGACCGGAGTTTCCGGCGGTGGTGGGAAACTAATGAAGTAGGGTTACGACGCGGTGACGGTGGCGGGCTAGGAGAGTTGCTGCTGCTGCTCTCGCTGCCGCCGCAGCCACCGCCATTGCCGCCGTTGTAAGGGTGATGGGACTTGGCTTTGGCTCCCATGTGAGTAAGACTTAGTGAGCGAGCAAGTATGTCTGTGAACTTGGAAACTTAGAGAGAGTGTGGAAAAAAGAGAAGGGTTTTTGAATCATTTTTTTGATTGAGATGGGTTTTTGAATCATAAGAAATGCAGCAAGATTTTTGGGAGTAGTGTATCTCCAACAAAGAAAGAGAGAAAGAAAGAGACGGAGGATGAGTGAGTGGCTTGAGCTGGAGCCGATGATGGAGACAGTGGGGTTATGGCAGTTTCCTTTTTTGTAACAATGGTGTGTGACAGGTACCATTGTGGTTTAGCTAGACGATCCAGTTTTTTAACTTGAATTTTAATTGAAATTTGAAACGTCTTTGTAATGTTTGATTATTGCCTTTCAAATGTCATGCTCTGATGAAAGCCAAGGATGCCCTTTGATGAGGATAAGGAGTCGATACGATTTTGAATGACATATTTTTACTTAATAACATAAACTAAATCAAAAAAGTTATTAACATTATTTTATACACATGGTTTTCGACCACTACACATGCTCAATTTTTTTTACGCATATTCAATTTTAAGATTATAGTTTTTCAAAATTACCAAAGTTTCTTTCATTTTAGCTTATAGATACTTGGACAACATCAATGATATATTCAAGAGTATAACCAGATGATGATAAAAATGTAAAATTATACTGCCATCCAAAATGTTCATTAAAACTTTCATAAAATTAAAGATCCGAAATTCCAGACCTTGTTTTTCATGATAATAATATATCAACGACAAAATTAACTAAATAATAAACATAATATGCAACATATAGTTGTATATTTGACGTTGATGTGAATTTAGGGTTAATGTAAAAGTTAATGTTTTGTTTTCATTTTGAAGACTCTTTTTACTAATTAAGTGTAACACTTGTTTATTTACTTCATAGTATCTGAACGACTATCGTTTTAAACAATTCACAATTTAGGTTGTGTAACCGACATACTTGCAGTAAGGTTGGACATACTTGCAGTAAGGTTGGATTTGAAGATCTCCCAAAGAAATTGAACACAAAAGAATAACACAGATCATCAAAACAAATTTAAAACTTGGACATATATGCAGCTATGATAGATCCGGTTGTGTTCTTTAACATAGATTGCTTTCCCTGACATAAAAAAGTACCAGCAGTCTTAAAATAGTCAGCAAATAATGTGCGGTGAGGTGACTACTGACCAACACGGACCGGCTCCGGTTTTGGACGGCTACTGAGCCGCCGAGCAAAGCGATTGTAACGTGTCAGAAGAATTAGATACTATATTTAATTCGTAACGTTCCCGTTAAAATCCAATAGAATCACATAACGGACCCCGTTTGCAAGTGCGGCGCCTAAGGCTCAGTTTATGATCATCATCTCCACATTCCGATTTGCACAATGGTACTCTTACTCTTTTGGTGAAATTTTATGTTTAGATAGTTGCCGATTTGCACAATGGTACTCTTACTCTTTTGGTGAAATTTTATGTTTAGATAGTTATACATAATACAATATCACATATATCTTATTTAAAAGTTTTTAAAACATAAATAAACTCATTTGTGTTATTATTAAACAAATAAGAACAATTTTTTATTTATCTTACATGTGTCATGATTTAATTTACCAAACTAACCTTACACTAATTAAATATGTTTTTAAAAGTCTATACTTTCAATAACTTGGTGTAGTAACAGTTAATTCCAGTAGACATAGTAACAAAGGTCAACATCCTAATAGAAGTAGTATATGGGTTAACATCTCAATTAAAGTAGTAGCAAGGTTAACATTACAGAAGAAGTAGTAGTAATAGAGGTTAACATCTCAATTAAAGTAGTAGCAGATGTTAGCATTCTAGTAGAAGTAGTAGCAGTGGATAACATCCTCTTAGTGTTTCGACAATCATTTAGTTCTGCTACTACTTGCATTTTTAATCGTTAATTCTGCTAGTGCATTCTTACTGCCCAATTCTGCTAGTGCCTATTGAAGGTCATTTTATGTTATTGCATTCTCCAACTACATTCTTCTAGTTATGCTATTCTGCTACTGCTTGTATACTACTACATTAAATATGTATCGCTGTTACTACCAACAACAAAACGACCAATATTACAACTACTACTATCTTCGTCAAATCTTGTGCTACTGCACTCGTCGTCAAATCTTATGCTACTACACTCGTCGTCGAATTTTGTGCTACTGCACTCGTCGTCAAACCATCCATTAGTTACAACTACTGCATTCGCTGAACAGTTAGCTCCTGCTAAACTTCTAGTAAATGTAGCAACAGTTTTTTAGTGGTTCAGCTAGTGTAGTAGCAGCTTCATTAGCAAGTGCAGTAGTAGGTTTTCAGTGGCTCAGCTAATGTAGTAGCACTTATTTTTAGTACTTGCACTGCACTTCCAGTAGATGTAGTATAGACTTTCAGTTGTCTAGCTGGTGTAGTAGCAACATCATTAAGTGTAGTAACATGTTTTTAGTGGCTCATCTAATATAATAGCACTTATTTTCAATATACGCAGTAGCAGATTTTTATTTTCAATACTACATGACAATTAAACATTTAGTATGACGACATCAAATAGGTTATCAAATTAGCAAATTAGTATAATATCGTTATATATGTGAGAACAAATCATACAACAAACTACTATGAGATACAAACTAAACATATAAAATTAACCAAGCTTATACTACGCTTTTACTCATCCAGTGCTGCTACTACGCTTTTACTTATATCCAGTGTTGTTATACTGCTAGCTAAGTTAAGTTATGCTACTACAGTGCTTCTCAACTTTTGACACTACACTCGTAGCAAGTTCTGCTACTGTAGTACTCAACTTCTGTTACTGTACCTTTTATTTTCAACTTCAGCTCTTATACCCTTCGTTCTCAACTTCTGCTACTGCACTCATCATTTTGCCTCAACCACAAGTCATTCAATTTGTCAGCAATATTGCAAGACAACATCTGTCTCATTACATCATCTCCAATTCAAAACCCTTAATTTCTCAATTAATTTTCATAATAGAACCTTAGATCAATCGAACCTCAAGTCGGCTTCATGAACCCGAATTGCTTCACGACCACCGCCTACGACGGCATCAGCATGGCACTCAATCCATTCAAGCTCACCATCACAACATCTATGTTCGAAAGAAAAATTAATCTGTATCTTTTGAATGATTAAACAAACGAAGATTTGAAGAGCCCGAATTGCTTAGGTAATGGAGATCTCGAGAAGTTCGGGAATCCAAAATTGAAGAGAATTAGGGTGATTGGGATCCAATCCCTAAATTGCGTCAAAGAAGCAGAAAGAGAGAGAGGGAGAGAAAGAGATTGGATCTGATGTGATCGTGAAAGGAGAAGGAAAGAAGATGATTATTGGACATATGAGTCATTTTGTGTAAACTTGACCATTTTGGTCATTTTACATTAATAATTCGGGTCAAACTTGTTACTTTTGGATTTGAGTATGGGCTCATGTCCTTATTTGTATATATTTTTTGATAGGTTGGTTATTTGTGTTTTGATAATTATTCTGGTAGTATTTTGTAATTCTCTCTGTATACAAAGATATAAAATATGAAAACGATAAATGTAAAAAGTGGTCGAGGATAATGGACAGGATTGAATGATTGAATAAATCTACTCATCATATTGATAACATGACATATATATATAGGCATTTACAAAGTAAACAGAATCATCAGATAATCTATCATCTATTCTGTTAAGCTAAAGAATATGTCAACCTAAAGACTAGGTCAAGACACACTGAAAAAGAGGAAATCAGTTTCATTCAACACTCCCTCTTATGTTGCGTGTCTAGTATGACATAGTGCATGTGATGTTGGCTCACTACAAACCTTGTCAAGTAAAACAAAAACCTCGTGGGCGAAACATAGACTTGGACGAAGGGAAAAAGAGTATAACACACCAACTACAATTGAAGATAACATGTGATTTAGACTTCCTCTGATGTCAACGACTCTTCCTGCTTGGTAACTCAATCCTAGAGTTCAGATAAACGGCGCAGGCAAATGCTTTCCACATGCTTCTTCAAAGTGGATTTGGGTTGAGACTAACAAATCCGCTACGTTATCATCAGAACTCACATGGTTCACTTGGATATCCAAAAACTGTTTTTGCTACTGATTATAGAAAAACTTTGACGAGATATTGTAATATTATCACCCTTAATGAAACCTGACTTCATCTGTTCAATGAAAGCTGCATTATCCTCATAGATGCATGTTGGTTCAGTCGTAGTAGATGCTAATCCACTAGACTCTTAAATATGAGACACTACAGACCAAAGCCGAACACATTCTTTAACTACTTCATGTATTGCAATAATCTCAACATGATTCGAGGAAGTAGCAACAAGGATTTGTTTGGTTGATCTCCAAAGTATCGTCGTATTCCCAATTGTGAGCGCATAACCAGTTTAGAAACTTCCTCTATGTGGGTTAGAGAGATACCAAGCATCAGTAAATCCAACTAAACTTCCTCTATGTGGGTTAGAGAGGTACCAAGCATCAGTAAATCCAACTAACACATTATTCAGTGTCTCAAGATAGAGGAATAGTTTGTCGTGCGCATTATTTGTGATTATGGCAGTGTCAGATGTAGTCTCTCATGCCCAGCCTTACTTGGGATGACATTAAAGCTGAGCCTTGACCATGAGCAGTGCTCATGGCACCAGCACCATTTCTGTTAGCTATGTATGTTTTCATACACCGCTTTGCTCTGAAAAAAAGTATGTCAGTGTGAATTTTGAAGTACATGGATCATCAAATCACGCCTGGGATGTCCCAGACGATCATGCCAAACTTATATGAGTCAGAATCACAAAAGTTGTGAGCAACTGCATTAGATTCAATAATCTGAACTGTAGTAAGATATAAACCACTACTTTGACTTATAAGTTTCTCTAAGATGCGCTTACAACCACATTCATTAGAGGTGATACACAAAAACTCTTGATCACTCTCACAATAAGTTTCTAAATGAAAACCGTTGGTGCGAATGTCCTTAAAACTTAACAAGGTTCGATTAGCATTTGACACGTATAAGGCAACTGTGACATGAATCTTTGTGCCATTTGGCAACAAAAATTGTGCAATACCTCGCCCTTATATAACCGGCGATGATCCAATCATAGTTGTCACTGAGGATTTGTGTGGCGCAAAATCCGTAAACAGATGCTTATTACGTAGAATAGTGTGGATAGTCCCACTGTCAACCAAACACTCAATTTCTCCGTGATGCATCTACAAAATAATGTAAATCAATAAGCCTTTAACTGAAGACATGACGAAAACTCTAAATATCTTAGAGAAATTTAAAGGGATTGTGATCAAGTTGCATGATCCTTTATTGAGTGCATATATATATATATATATATATATATATATATATATATATATATATATATATATATATATATTCTCACGTAGAATGACATTTTCTCACTAAAACAGACATAACTTCATAAAAATAAATATGAATGAACCGTGAGATGATATTGAAACTAGACTCGTAGAGCTTTCCATACATATGTCGCTCACATTCTGGTTCTTTGTATGGTGTTCATAAAGCTGGTACGAAGTTGGCTGTCTAGAGGGACAAATTGTTGTGTTACAAAGTTTCATATTTTACTTTTGCAATTCGAACCATTTATGCATTATTAAGGAAATAAAACTCTCAACCATAACTATAAAACAAAGAGAAATTTTATTAATGTCAACTTGAATACATTAAGGATGTTCTTATTCCAAAACAACTAAGAAAACCAAAGTCTTAAAACATGGTCATTGCCAACAAAGAAACACTTGAATAACTTAGTATAAGAATCGTCTAATAAGTTTGATAAGTTTATGGAATCTTCTTGGTCCCAACTGACCTTGTATTGTTGTTAAGAATAATCTCATGATGTCTCTTTTTTTGAAGTATATTCATGAGATCATTGAAAGTCTTAAATCTTTTATTTTCATACTCAAAGAGGTATTGATAGGCAATTAAGCTCATGTTAGAGGGGAAAGTGTTCATGGTATTCTCGATCATATCTTGCTCAGATTTGTCAAGTCTACAAAAACCAAGCTCTATGTAGAGGTCCAACATAGCTTGGTTGTAGTCCTCAACTTTGGCAAAATCTAACAAATGAATGGTTTCCCATCGTGTAGACAATTATGGGAGCTGCACATTATGTACATTATTGAAGTGATGTTTTAAAACGTCTCAAAAATCCTTGGGATATTTTCTCAAATACTACTTCTTAAGAACTGGGTGGATATGACTCCTCAAAAACATGAGGGCTTGAGCTTTGGTCACCAAACTGGGAGGAGGAGCATTGGGATCAACCGGGGGGATTATGGTGGTGTATAATTTATCGAAAAACATGTGAGTCGCATCCGACACCCACCAGTGATACTCTCATCCTTGTGCATCAAGGATGTCAAACTCTGGCCTAGATGACTCGGTCATCTACAAAAGACAAGGCATATAGTTAGAATCGAGAGTTCGAATACTAAAATCAAGTATATTAGAATTAGAAAGTGAACCAAGATGTACTGGTCACAATATCGATGTGAAAAAAATCGTGACTAAAAAACTGTCACAATAGATTTCTTCTATTTTTATGTTTAAATATACAGTGACTAATCGTCACAGATTGAACTTGATATGAGGAGTTCCAATCCCTCAATATCGTCTTGCATTTAGAAAGAAAGGTGGGATGGAGAATAAAGGTTACTAAGCCTTGCTACAAAATTAAATGCTCAAAAGCAGGACTCTTAGAAAATTTTATCTCGATTGAAGTGCCGGAGAATTACGTGTCAGAGATGGGAGTGAATATGCTTGAAACCTTGAAGGGTTGTTGACTAGGTGAAACAGAAGGTCACCTAATACGGAGTGTAAGATGTCGCACAATTTTGATCCAAACTCTGCGTTCCAAACTGCTGTAGGTATCTGGGTCGGGTCAAGTCGCACGGATCATTTTCGGGTTGCACTGTTTCAGGTCGGGTGCTGGAATCGGGTCGGATACTGGGGTCAGGTTGTACGGTTTCAGGTCAGATACCGGGGTCGGGTCGAACGGATCCAGGTCAGTTATATTTTTTGGGTCTAGACTTTTGCATTTTGGGTCGCTGGAGAGTGCTTACCAGAACAGTAGGATCGAGGCAGGGCTAGGGCAGACGCTAGCAAAGCTAGTTGTGGCTAGGTGAAGCTGGGGTAGCGTTGACATCGAGCTTGGTGGGAGAAGGTTTCCTAGAGCAATTTTCTGGGTTCTAAGGGAGGTGTGTAAGGCAGTGTTGCTATGGTCGAAATTAGAGCTTGGAAAAAATTGGGTTTAGGGTGGGGTGTAGGTTGTGTTGTTGTGGCCGATATCAGAGCCGGTGTCAGTGCTGCAAATTCGGTGACTAGATCAGAGATCTGCATAGGTTTGGGTTTTGGGGTGGAGCGCTCGACAATGGTGTACACAGAGATCGAGGGTGAATGGTTGGGCTCGTCTTGACTAAGGGCTAGCTGAGAAAAGCTTGAAGATAGCAGGCAGTGGCTGAGCAAGGCTTGCCAGTTTTTTTTTTGAATTCTGGGGTTTTTCCTGTGGTAGAGCAGACATGGCTGATAACGTGATGAAGAATAATAGACAATATTACATAAGTCTACTTATCTTATTGATAACATAGCCTATATATAAATATTACAAAGTAAACAAAATAATCATATAATATATCTTTTATTCTGGTAAGCTAAAGAATAGGTCAACCTAAACACTAGGTTAAGATACATTGAAGGATAAAAATCCATGAATATTAAGACCTAGACACGTAAGATTGACAAAATCTTCTAAAACTGTTATGTCAATCAGAAGTATGGTTTGAAAGAAAACAGATGGATCCAATCACATGGGAAGTATGACTTCGTTAAAAGACTAAAAAGGTGAAAAAGAGTGCAAAACACTCCGAGACGTGCATCCACTTTCCTAATTAAGCACGGATGAAGCTCACAACTACTAAATTACCCCTTGGCAACATTGTTCGAATTTGGTAAGGCTCTATGGCTCAAGCTTAGCTTAGCTTAGTTTTTGGTATTTTTTTAATTAACCACATCTGTATTTAGACCCAAAAACAATATCATGTACATACATTGAAGCTAAGAACGACCAAGAAGCAATATCATATCCATACATTGAAGCTAAGAACGACCAAGAAGCACATCCCAATAATGGGACCCATCACATAAAGAGTCATACTTAGCTAAAGCGTCTGCTGAGGTGTTTCCTTCCCGAAAAACATGAGTTACTCGAACTTGAGAATCGCGTAGAAGAGACATACCATTTATCCACCTAGTACGCAACCTCTAATGAACCAAAGAAGGAGATTGAAAATATCTTAACACAACCATGGAGTCTGTTTCTATCCAGAGATGATCCCAAGTAGCTTTGCCTGAGATTCTCTATTCTAATAATAGATTAATACTGACAGTCAGGCCAACAGCCCTAAAATTTCAAGGTTTGTCAGCCACCTAAATCCCGATGGAGTAAGATTAATACTGCTAGTTCTTTTCGTAGTTCGGAACATACAGGTTATAGTGATGCAGTTAGGAATTTTTATTCATGATTTCAGAGTACGTGCTCGTGTTCCAAGTGTCTTTGATGCTGAGGTTCTTGCTTTTTTAGAAACAATTCGTATTGCACGGCTATGTGAATGTCACTTTTTATGGATTGAAACTGATTCTATGGTAGTGGTACACTAGTTTCAGGTACCCAGTTTGGTGCCACAGAGGTTGCACACATGGTGGTTAAATGGTATGTCATTTAGGCCTGGCACAACACCATATTGTGTCGTGTTCGTATCAGATTCATTTGGTTTCGTCTATTTATCGTGTCACACGATAATAAACGATTAAGTTATCATATGCAAAATGATAAAACCAAAACCAAACCATAAATTATCGTGTTAACCGTTAAATTAAAAATTATAATAAATATATATTTTTTTTCAATATTTCTGTAAACGGCATAAATACTAAAATACATTAGATCTATATGAATAAATAAAAAACAGACTCAGAATTATAATCTGTAAGCTGAAAAAAGTCATAAATTTTGAACAAGAACTCAGTTCAAAATTCAAGTTACACCTCCACGGGTGTAAAATAAGATAGATACTAGATAGCAAAATCGTAAAAGCTTAATTTAAGAAAATAACAAACGGCAAAGTTCCATGCATCTACGTAAAAACTTGGAAAATTTCTCCTTATAATTTCGACCGAATCATCAATCACTAGTTCACCATCATTGCCCTAGGGTTTCTTATATATGGTAGGCAAGGAAATGGAAATCATAAAAATAACTCTATGTTAATGGGTTTTTTCGTGTTACCGGTTTAACCCTAAACCAAACCATTATAAATAGTGTTTTTATCGTGTCAACCCTATATGAAACCAAACCTATAAACCTCAAACTAAATCCTTATAATTTCGTTCGTTTTCGTATCGTGTTATCGTGTTGTGTGCAAATTTGCCAGGACTAATGTCATTTGCCCGTCAGTATCATCTCAAAGTGACACATATATTTCGGGAGGGTAACGCGTCAACAGATGCATTAACCAATTATGACGCTTCATTAGATGGTGACCAATTTTTGGATGTAATTCCTCAGTTCTTAATCTCTAGTTTTGGTCTTGACCTATCCTTTATGCCTATGTTCCGATGTAGATGAGATTCTGGTTGTTGGTTTGGTTGTTATGTTTTTATGTTTTCATTTTCTATCTTTGTATTCATTTGTTCTCATGTATTGTTCTTTTGTTTTACAGTTGTTTTGTACTCGGTTTTCAAGACTTAATATTAGGATAGTCCGCTAGTTTTACTGTATAGTTTTTTTATTATCAATAAATTTTCAAATTAAGACGATTAGTTGGTCCAGCTTACCCAAAAAAACCACAAGTAGGTTATTAACTTATTAGGTGTGCGATCCCCATATTTTTTTATGAAAAAGAGAGCAACAACTCATTATATTGATAGTCACGGTCAGAATGATGATTACCATTACACTGTACATTGTCTCTCATCGACGATGAACCCAACAAGCTATAATCTAACCTTACATAAAGATAATTTTGTATGAACATTTCCGTTGTCAAGACGCTCAATTACGGTATGACAAGAAATTTTCACTATCTAGATGTAAAATCTAGATGTAAAAGAAACATCATAACTTGCATACATCAAACAAATCTACCTAGATTCCTAAAAACCTACATAGGAATAGTTGCACAACAGTGTATTAATTTCCTACAAACATAGGATAATTATTGAAAACAAACTAGCAAAACTAATTTAAAAGCTTAGTGGCCCAAAAAAATAGACTTAGAAAAACTAGAAAATAAAAACCATCAACAACGACCAAAAAGCAAAGGCCCAACCCACCATCCATTCTCCCAAGTAGCACCGCAGCACACCATGTTTGTCGACGCACACTGCCGTCACCCCAACGCCTCCCTGCACCACCACACAGCCGCACCGCATCTCTACTTCGCCACGCCCTCGTTATGCATCTCAGATTCCCCCAAGACCTGGCTGACATAAACGCAAGCCCAAATCGAGTTTGCCCCTCTCCAGGCTTGTTCCTACCATGAAACCGAAGTCCCAACCTCTGCCCAAATCCGGGAAGCTGCAGTGACGCCGTACACCACAGCCAACAAACATTTCCCTGTCACTGCCTCACACCTTCTCCCGTAGCAGATTCATAAGGACAGATCGAGATCGATCTGCCCATACCATGATCAAGTCTTCGATCTCTAACCCTGGACCAAACCTCTGCCATGGAGCCATGCTAGTAGCCTAGATCACCATCCTCTCCAGGACCGTAACGCAGCGGCAAGAGCGCCAACGGCGTTCGAACGGGAGAGATCGCTCAACCCTGCCTCTTCACCCTTTTTCGCCGCGCGTGAGGCGCGTTCCTCATATATTCTTACACGGCTCGAGGGATTCGGCACGTCTGGTTTGATTTTCTATTCCACTTATCTACGAGATCATGTTGGTAATTTGACTAATGATTCATGACAGTTATCCACAACATAGTATAATCGTCTCTATAAGTAAGTAATCTATAACGTTAACATAAAATAACGTAGTTTTTATACTCTAATATCTGCGGAGTGACGATGGTAGAGTGAACCTTAATTAAAAGCTTTTAGATACATAATTGCATTCCGATTTTACTACTCCATCCAGTCCATAGACAATGAAATACCAATGCATGCACCTAAAGGGTATCATCACTCGCAATATATGTTGTCTCAGTATATTGCTAGCTTTCGGCACAAGCAATCGCAATCGATAATCTGAACCCTCGAATCGCAGTCCGTCGACGTACGAAGTCCCTGGAGAAGAAGATAAACCAATACAGCTCCAAAATCATGTTGAAAATTATTGGCTTGGAGAAATCTAAATGCACCGGACAAATGGGTTCAGAAATGGTTTATCGTCACCATTCTTCTGCAACTTACAGCTTTCTACATTAATGGCTTCTCAGAAATGAAAGTTACTGCTCTGCAACGACAAGTTAGCTGGGGACCGGGTGGGGATGTTTTCTCTATTAGCCATAAACTCTAGAAGCTTGTTAGGGAGACAAGTTTATATTTCAGGGTCAGTGCAGAAAATTCAACGTCATTTTTTATTTTCGGTAATGGTATCTAATTAGAACAAAATACAATCACAAGATCTTAAATGGATCAAAAGAAACAACAAAAACAAACACGTAACAACATATCCTACAGATCTTACAATCTTTTGCCGAGAAGCAGATCGATCTGGAATATGATTACACAAATAGGTCTTTCTTTGGCAACATAGGACCATCACCCAATCAGCCGGCAAAAACTTGGTAGCCAACCAAATCAGTCTTGGAGAAGCAGAACAACACCCAAGCCATCTAAAACTCTCCACAACACAGATCTTAAAACCATACAAAACATCCTCATAAACAGTAACCAAAATAAAAATAAAAAGAAAAGAGGTAACAAGGAATATCCTATATATAGGAAACAAGTTTTATTTCCCTTTTCGAAATTTGATTAGATTTGCACTCGATGAAGTTAATCTTATTTTCGCTAGGAAGAATCTAAGACATTAACACAAAGATCTAAGCTAGGGTTTTAACTTTTAGCAAGCTCTTAGTCTTATATTCGAATGCTCATTTTCATATAACAAGATCCGGTAGGAGATTAAAATTCTAGACAAGGCAAGTTGTGTGATGGCGATTGGCAAGGTTATCAAACAGTTCAATGGTAAAGATAGCTTCATGTCGTGGCAGCGGAAGATGAAGAACAACCTAATCCAACAAGATCTGGACGAGACTATTCTCACGGTAGAGAAGAAGCCCGCTGATATCACAGACCAGGATTGGAAGATGGACAAGGTAAAGAGCTTCATAGAGCAACATCTTGCCGACAACGTGATCCGAGTTGGTGAGGATATGAATAATACAAGCATCTGCAGTAGTAGCTTCTCCTCTGCTGGTGCTCTTGAGTGAGCAAAGATTGCCTGTGTAAGAGCTTTTTAACTCGGCACCGCTGCGGAGTCCATCTCCCTTCTCTCTACTCGTGCTACAGTTAGACACCGGTGCACATGCTCTTAAGGAGATGTGGGAAAAGCTCAAGAAGCTTTACAAGAGGACGACTTTATCCAGGAAAAAAATGAACTCTACTCTCTTCAGATGGAAGCTTTACATCTGAGAAAATTTCACTAGTCTTGTAGATTTATCAATGATGGGTGCAGAGTATGATGATGATCACAAAGCACTCTTGCAGATGCATTCTTTACCGCCTTCGTTTAAGCACTTCAAGAGCAAGATCATGTCCGGTGGGAATACTCTACTGTTTGATGAGGTTATTGACGCTCTTCAGTCTTATGTCAAGATGAATGAGACTCCGATAGCTCACAGTACAAGGTTTTTGTGCCAAAGTTAGATCACATTCCAAAGGAAAGCAAACGAAAGGTTGCTTTGTATGACCACTAGAAGAGAAATTGTGAACTATGGGCTAGGAATCTTACTGATCAGATTTGTAACCTTGTGAGCACATCTAGAGTGTTCTAGTCAAATTTATGCTTTATGCTTCATACATTGTCTGTGTAGTGTCAGGTCAGTCTGTATCACACCTTATTTGTGCAATTTTGTACCTGCCCTATAACAAAAACAGTGAGGAAAGACCTTATAAATAGCTGCATCTCCATATCACAGAAGTAAACAACCATCTAAATCTTAAACACTACTGTAGCTCAAAATATCACAAAGATATGGATCAGAAAAAGCCTGAGGTTGGGGTGGTTGTGTTGCAGAGCAAGACACAGACGAATGTAACTAGTGAAGTGGAAAACAAACTGCAAGCAGATGTTCTTGGTGGATGTTCAAACAATTTTACTCAAAGTTACAAGGCAGAAGAGTTTGGGGGCAAGAACACTGGAGCTTTGTTATTCGGTCATAAGGAAGATGGTGACTTT
Organism: Comarum palustre; assembly: GCA_951800085.1. Taxonomy (NCBI): domain Eukaryota; kingdom Viridiplantae; phylum Streptophyta; class Magnoliopsida; order Rosales; family Rosaceae; genus Comarum; species Comarum palustre. The sequence goes on from OX637589.1 coordinate 13,211,214, forward strand.
GTTGACTTGGAGCAAGGGTATGGCCCTCAGCATCAGACTCAAGAGCATCTCAAGGAGTACTAAGCTAGGAAGGGCAAAACCAAGTCCAACGTCCAGTATTTAATTGGCTTTTTAGTGTGCTGATAATAAGGATTTCCAACAATTTCAGTTAGTTTAAGGAAATCTCTGACTATCCCAGCGCCTGTCATATTTACATTAATAGGAGTTTGTTTAGGTCTATATTTCAAAATATCGTGGTTGTTGGCTTAAAATGACAGTTTTAGTTGTTTCAAGATGAGAGAATTTCGGTTTACCCTAGGAATTTTACTGATCAGATTTGTAACCTTCAACCGACTCTCTAATATAATATCGGCATTTCTCTACTTACTATGTTGGCTAATATCACCAACATGTAACTATGTTAGTGCTTAGTACTATAGATGTCATATGCATTATCTTTCTCTTTGAATAAGCAATCGAGATTGTTTCACAATCACAGTTAGCTAGAAGGCTGAATCATGAAACTCTAAGACTTGCAAGTTAGCCGCATCCCCATTATCAAATATAATAAAGAACATGCTCTTACTTATAAACCAAGAACAGATGGATCTTCAACAAATAAGGGTAGAACTATAGATTTAAAGCTTGATAATCTCATTTCAATATTATTTAAGCCATCTATTAGTCATTTTTCTGGAGTTATATTGTCAACTATTCTGGCATTGCTTCATATTGAAATTCTTCCAACTTAATTAAAATGGTACATATTATAAAGGATAATGAAAATTACTAGAGAAGTAGACCGGTCTCTTCAATTGGATGGTAATGATGCGTTGATTCTCCCAATAGATCCAACCCTATCGCGAGGAATTACGCGAAGTTCAGAACCATGCTTCAGCAACACATTGCCTGAGAAAGCCAGTAAATTTATGAGACCAAGGGACATAATACTAACAATAATGCTGAATTTAATAACAGACATGTAACTAATAACAGTTAGCTGTCTGTTTGGGAAATACATAGAAAGATAGCTAACACTTCATTCATCTCTAGAATCACATCTATAGGGACACGTATCATAAATTAAAACATTGTTATCATAGAAGAATCATTCAAGGCACCCATATTGAGGCAAATCCTTCAATGCTGCTTTGTCTTTGTGGGCCTGAGTCCTATCTAAGTCCCTTGGTTTTCAGGTAAAACTAATAATTTCATCCTAAGAAAACAGATTGTAAATCCTAAATTAAAGTGTGCCATCAATCATATTTCAGTGTAAATAATGATAAGAAGCAACAGTCTCGAGTCCTCAAGGGCATCGCTAGTAGCAACAACTGTTCCCACGAAACCTGTTATGCTGGGTTCAGTTGGTTGAACAGTTTCACCCGCGCGAGCATCAGTCGCTCGCGCAAGCATCAGTCGCTCGCGCAAGTATCAGTCGCTCGCGGGAGCGGTTTCAGTCGCACTGGGTTATGGTTTTTATGTTGGGCCTGTTATCGGGTTTAGGGTTTAGTATATAAATGTTCTAAACCTAATTGTATGATGCGTGAAACACTCTGTAGTGCTTAGCGCCACACTATGTATTCTGTATTCTGGGTTCTTCCTCAAGATAATAAAACTGTTCTCCTTCTGCCGTGGACGTAGCTAACATATCGTTAGTGAACCACGTAAATCTGTGTTCTTTCTTCCATCCGTTACAACATCTCTGTTTGTGACGAAGGATATCGAACTATGTCATATCAGAGCCTGATTATGAGGAGGGACTTGATATGGTAGCTAGATACAATGCTGCTAAACTTCAATTAAGAAAAACAAACTTCAACAATATAGATAGAGCATTGACATACCTGCATTTTGCTGAGGATTGAAACAATTAACGGTGTTAACCTAGTTAACTTATCGAGGACACATTTGTCCTTTCAGTTTCACCCTCTTAGTGATTCTCATCAACATCATTCATCATTCATCTTGTCAGTGTATCATCCATCCTTGCTGATATCACAGATTTCTTCATCGAACATCTCTACCCATCAACACCAAATCTCAAACAGGCTCCCTTAAAAAAATTCCAGAGTTCTTTGTATAAAACATTATCAATGAAACATAAGTTTATCTTCCCTTTACCTTTTTTATTTTTTATTTTAATGAATAGTTACGAGGAGAGAACAATTTCAATGGGAGATCAGGGGTTTGATGTAGGACGAGATTTGAAGCCTAAAGATTTAGTCTTAGTTATCTGATTTGTGTTTTAGTATTTTAAGTTGGTAATATTTTTGTGTTATTCAAGGTTATTTGTTTCCCTTTTTAATTAGGATTCTTAGGAATTATTGTTAGATTATGATTGTGATTGTATTAGGTTTGGATGCCTATATAAGCACCATCATTCTATGTCTTTGGGACAACTTTCATGTCAATAAAACCCTAATATTGGAGAAGTTCTCTCTATTTCTTACGACTCTGTCGTAATGGCTAGTGGATTCTAGCTTATCCACCTATGACTTTCGACGCTTGACGGAGCCGTTTTCTACCATGTTCACGCTTCCCGCATTATTTGGTATTAGAACGGGGTTCACTCGCTTCTTAGCAGACGATGGTCCATGGAAATAGTTCACATCGCCAACCTCAATGACGCTTGTCGTAGGATATATATCAAAAATTGAAAATGAATATATCGAGGGGTTTGCCCTGGGTTGACATAATCAATTCAACCTCCATGACGCTGGTCTAAGAGTATCTATCCAAAATTGAAAAGGAACATACTGAGGGGTTTGCCCTTGGTTAACCTCATCAATTCTATCCAACAAAAGATGGGACGTTGGTTATTCAAGACGATGGTTCTGATGGCTTATCAGGTTTTGTTTCTACGATCGAGCTGCCTTCAAGAGGAACTCAAGGTTGAGTTCTTTCCAAGTGGAGAAGACTGATGTATAATGAGATTTGATGCCTAAAGATTTAGTCTTAATTATCTGATTTGTGTTTTAGTAATTTAAGCTGGTAATATTTTTGTGTTATTCAAGGTTATTTGTTTCCTTTTTAATTAGGATTCTTAGAAATTATTGTTAGATTATGATTGTGATTGTATTAGGTTTGGATGCCTATATAAGCATCATCATTTTATGTATTTATGACAACTTTCATATCAATAAAACCCTAATATTAGAGAAGTTCTCTCTATTTCTTACGGCACCGTCGTAATGACTAGTGGATTCTATCATCCTCATATAACTTTTGACTCTTGATGGAGCCGTTTTCTACTGTGTTCACGCTTCTCGCATCAGGGTTATACCCTGTTCTCCATGATACATGAGTGCAAATGAAAGAGCGGCGATGCGTCCTAAGAAGAAGACTTGGACTCCATTTTGAAGCAAACCCCATTGGAGCTAATGGTGTGAAGCACAGCCACATGGGGACATCTCTCACTGGATTAAGATAAATGGCTTATTATGATTTCCTTCAACTCATCCCAGATTTTCTTGTTTTTCAACTCTTGTGGGTATACCACTGCCTCTCCAAGTAACTCTTCTCCTTTATAAACCAGCTATAACATTTTTCACAGAAAACTTCCAAATTTCAAAAATCAAAAATCCCCAAAAAGCAAGATTAAAAGTCAAATCTTTTTAATCCCCTCCTATAATTTCTCATTAGTCTGATCCCCAGAAACCATCGCCACCATAAGACAGAGCTTTAGTGTAATCGTAATCTGATTTCAAAAACCTAAAAAAACAAATTATGCCCTCGACAAGTTAACTGGGTAAACACCGTTCTCAGATATCAAAAGTGGGTTGAGATTGAAACTTCAAGTATGGTTTTGATAGGGGCAAAATTAAGATAGTAAAATTAATAGTGGAGCAAATTGGGACGCTGTTTAAGTAATTTTTCTAATTAAAAAATAATTGAATGGCTTAAGTCTACTATTAGTACGTGACTAAGCGGGAGGTTTAAGTTCAGGAAAATTCTGCTGTGCCGGCCGGCATACAGTGCGCATCAATTCTAACCGTAAGATTCTCCTTCCACCTGCTGGGCCCCGCTTCTCTCTCTAAAAACCAGTCGGTATAGATGCACTCTTAAGTTCAATGCATGCTTCAGTATTAGGAGACTAAAGAGGAACACAAATAGTTGACCAAAAAAAGAGGAACACAAATATGCCACATTGAGAAGTACACAGGAGTGTCAAGACTACAGAATACAAAGTGGCCTACATCCACCAAACAACCTAGAAAAATAAGAGTCCAACCATTGATCCTTACCATGAAGCTGTGAACCTTTGATCAGGCAGCCAGAGGGACTGGGTCATTCTAATGAACATGGCCAACTCATATGGAGATTCGAGAGGAACCAATATGTTTGTTAAAACCGTTTGAGTTTATTGGATCCAACCTGATCGAGCAAAGGTGCAACACTGCAGTAACATTGTCTACTTACAAAAGAAGGCAGAATGGAGGAAAAGAATAGAGGTGATCTGTTCATAGCAGATGCATTCATTCTTTTCTCTCAACTGAAGGAAAATAATGAACTGAATAACTTTACATATACCACCAACATGGACAATCTTCTGAAAAAGAGACTGATACATTCTTTTGAAATGGTTCTGTACTAGTCAAAAGGGAATGCAACACACCTCTAAACTCAGAAGAGAAAAAAAAACTTCTCAAAAAATGATCCATAAGTTAATCACCAGCAGCATAACAAGCATTGTCACCCACAATCTTGATGACTTCAAACCCATGGATTCACTGCAGACAAGCTTGTTGTTATGATATGTACATACCGGTTGCTGCCTGCATACAAAGACATTCAGAGGGAAACAAATGTTACTTATTGCACAACTAGCAAAAGGCAAACACAGAATGCTTGAGCATTTCCTCAGTCCAAGTGCTTATACTAACAAGAATAAAAATTTGATGTTCGCTTTCTTGAGCTTTAGTATTAAGTGATGCCAAACCTGGATGAGCAGAATGCGATGATATAATCAGTGCCTGTGCAAGTGAAAATACTTGATGGATCATCATAAGCGTAACTATATGCAGTAGGGCATGCTTCTTTGAACTTCTTGGAATAATATGTGGGTTTACATACAGCAGCGTTTCCATAAACCCCTCTGCAACAATACTCATCAGTGTTGTACACATCACAGGCGCTCCGGCAGCCAATAGTCTTCCCATTTGATTTCACAGATAACTCGTTGGGGCAAGTAGTCCTTAGGTCCCCATCACAACCAGAAGCACTGCAATTTCCCGAGCCATTAACTGGCGTGATAGTCAATGGCAAGTTAAACCCATCAACAAGACTAACATCATAAAAATCTGGCTGTGCAAGTGTAAATTCAGCAAGTGATGCTGGGGTGTTTCCTGAGGCTCCACACTTGAGGCTACTGCCACAGGCTCCAGTCTGGCATGTTCCATTGCCATTTTTATCAAAGTTGCAGCCAGTGCGACCCCATATCCGGCCAGACCAGCTAACCGGAGCTGTGAATACAATGGACTGGCCTGGTTTTAGTGGAAATCCACCACCATTGAAGTTCTCCCCAGGAAACACTGCAGGCCAGATTGTCTCTTTGCAATTGTTTACTATGGTGAAAATTCTAGCAGACTCGGATAACTTTGGCCCTGCCAACAAAAATTCAAGAAATCAATTTCTCCCTAACTTTATACAGAGAATAGTTCACAAATTAGATAAAACCAAAGGGTTTGGTAATTTTGATCATTCTTAATCTACTCCAGGGATGTAAAATGCTGCTACTTCCGATCATATGACATTGTTTTACTAGTAGGATTGCAACATGTAAGAATAAGTTCCCCATCAAAGTCCTATATCATGGTGTAAAAGAAAGATTAGACCAATAGACTGTTGTGATGATCAAGAAATACCTGATGAAACAATGATCATAGAAACCAATAAAACTGGTAACCAGAACACATTGAAATCTGTTCCCATATTTGCTTGCTTCCTCTCCTCTCTCTTTCTAATTTCACTACAAGGGAGCTGCTATGGTATATGAATATGAATGCTGCTAAGAAAGTTACAACATCCACATATAAAGAAACAGCTGAAAGAAGAATACGTGTGGACAAAGCACCACAAATCCAAATGGAAAGTTTTGAGGAATCCTTAGCTATGTGATTCCTTTCCTAATCCATTTCTGCAAGTCTATTAAGGTTCGCTTCCTCGTTCATACTTTCACTCTCCAAACATCAAACACCAATGAAATATGCACATGTATGATGTATCCACATAAACAAATCCCCATTTCCAGAAACCTCCTTTACTTCAAAACAGAGCCACGGCCCACCATTTTTAACCAATACAAGTTCCACGTTCAGAAGCCAGAGAAGTCACTCAATTCAGATTCCTGATGCAGAACTTGGGAAGATTATACAACTGTTATCTGTATGGTTGATTCGTAATCATTCTTTCGGTTTTCATGCCTTTCTTTCTTGGTAATGATTCTTTTCCTATATTTTCCCAGAAAGCAAAGGAAATAGTACAAAACAAATGAGAGAAACAACACCTGAATTGGGGTTGAAATGTTGGCTTGAATGTGAGTCAGGAGCGGCTCAAACATCTCGTCCCCTGCAGTAAAAGAGGTCTGCAACAACCAGCTTAGGCGGCAGAGGAAAATAACTACCGTTGGCGAGGACCGAGATGGATTGCAGCAAAAATGCTACCAGCAAGATTTTTAGTGAAACGAGAGCAAGTGTGATTTTTTAGAGCATTAATAAGAATTTCATTAATTTAGAAAATAAAATTACAATAGAAAAATTGTTGGTGAAAATAAATTTCTCACTATCTTTCTTACCTATCTGAAAAACCAGTGATTACAGGGGACAAGAACAAATATAGGTTCAACCGTAACCTAACCTAATCCAGAAACATCGATACACCCTTACAGTCAATCTCAAGAAGAAACAACTTTTTCAGACACTACATGTCAAAATTACCAATATATATGCACAGGTAACCTCCCCATTACATTGACAACAAAAACAAATCGACATTAATATAGTCTCTGGAAACGCAACATAATCATGGCTTACCCCACGACATTACCAACGACACCAACCTGTAAAACCCGTCTCTCAAATAGGAGAGACCACTAATCAACCAAAAACCCTCTTTTAATGAGGAATGACCACTAACCAACCAAAAAACCTAAAAAACAAAAACTAAACTAAACCTAGGCCCAGAATGGGTCCAGGCTCAAACCTCCCCTTGTATGATAAACGAAATGATTAATTTCAGTTTACTCACCTAAGTTTTGATGTTAATATCATTTTACCCCATGTACTCTTAATTTTAAAAGTTTACCCTTTAAAGTTTCTGATTTTCATCTATCATGCTTAATTGCTGAAATTCTGTGTAATTTGGACGTTAATTATAACTTTATAACTTACTTTAAGGGCAAATATAGTCATCTTACAATAAAAATCGTTTTAAACCCTTTTCTAAGATTACATATTAGCATTTAACGTTCAACTAGCTATGTCAAAATTTTAACAATTAGACATGATTGATGAAAATCGAAAACTTTAAATGGTAAACTTTTAAAATTAAGAGTATGAAGATGAAACGATGTTAGTCTCAAATCTCATGTGGGTAAACTGAAATTAAACCTACGAACTAGAAGCCCAACCGGCCTATAATGCAAAAAACTCAAAGCCAACCAGCCAGGCCCAAACTTAAGCCCAATTTGTCACCTCCCACGTCAGAACGTGCATCACCTCCTTGATTCGCCGCCGCCGTGAAACCGACCACATAGACCCGATACAGTACACAGATCGAAACCAAAACGAAGTCGGCAAGCAACCAACGCTCTCAGAGTTGGAAGAGCCATCGTCACCAATAGAGAATACCCGCATCTCGCCAGAAAGGCTTCAAATCTGCCGAGCATGTGAGATAGATGCATCTCAAAATGAAGAATAATATTGTGAGCCACATTTAAAAAAAATGGACTAGACCAACTGAAGTCGGACCGCCCCTAACGTGTTTTAAACTTGTAGTCCAATACTGCAATACACAAATGATACTTCAAAGCTTGATGTTTCCTATCGTTCCAAAATGCATTAGATTGTTTCAACAGTAGGGTTTAATTAGTTGATCTTCAACATAACTTAGAGACGAAGTGCGTTCAATTCGACTCCAATCAATAAAGAAACTTTGCTAAGGTTCATTGTCCAATCTCATGCTCTTTCTACTCGTGCTTGAATCCATAAGGGACATACATTTTCCAGCTCTTTAAATGAATCCAAACCTAAGCCAATGTTTTTTTTTCGTGAAAACGAGATAACCTATGAATCAAGTCATCAAGTGAAAAGAAATTGAGGATCAAACTTTTCTTTTTTGATCCTTCGGATAAATCATAGCTTGGTGGTGTATAAATCATCCTTAAAAGTAGCGATATGTAGGGTGGGGTTAAACTTTAGACTTATTGATGTACGTACCCATCCCTGTGAAACAATTAGGTCATGATTCATCGACATCCAAATCGAGCTACAATGATCCCATTTTGACAATGCCATTTCATCACCCATGTGTTCGCTTTATCATCCATGTTATTTATCTTATCGTTACGACGAAGAGAAGAATGTCTGAATCCTCTGCTACTGTTCTAGCTCTTGCAAGTGACTTCAGAAGACGTGGAGAACAGTTATATGAGTCCCTTAATGGTTAGTGACAGTCTTATCCGAAACAATGAGTCTAAGAGTAGGTATAATTGTAAAGCTTACAACGAAGTATTAGATAAATCTTATCCAAGATTACATTGGGCCAAATGGGCAAAGTGATTGGTTGCCACTCCCTAATCAGCCTTCTCATAGGCACCACATACCCTGATAGCTTTGGCAACTCAGTCAATAAATCAAACTTCTTTTGGACTTGGATATGTGCTCCTACATTGATATTATAAATGGCCAAATAATTCAGGACAGAACCAACCAAATGATTCTTTTCTCCCATGATCAGACATTTTCGTTTTAATAATCGAAACTTAGCTATTGCGGACGATTTTTCAAGTAAGAGGATTATTAAGATCGCTTGGTGGTCAAAATTCATAACGTATCATTTATTTCTATGTTAGATGATAACGAACCACTAACCTTCTGTACGTAAGCATTGGATTGGTGGGAAGTCGTCTAGAAAAGCACTAGCTTAAAGGCTTCTTATATTTGTGAGAGAATTATAGTACTACATGATTTTTTAAAAATACAAAAAAACATATTTTGAATATTATTTAAACAAATTAGGATATAACTAACACAAGCCATAGGCTCAAAACCTTTAGTACGAGGTATGATCCGATTTTTTATAACAAAAAGACCAAAATACCTAACTTTACAATAGAATTACAAAAATTGTTACAAAACTGAAACAAATTCAGCCTCTCAATCTCTCTAACTGATTCACGTTCTCTCTCTCTCGCTCTCTCTCTCTCTTTCTCGACAGTAGCAGTGAATTTGTAGTGAGGGTAGTTTGCTAAACTATGCAGTGACAAATAACATGTGTACTTCAGTTTGTCCTAATTTGTTAATTTTTGTCCTTAGATGTGTAAGATAATGGATAAAAGATATATTTGTAAACTGAAATTTGATTAGTAACTAGTTTGTAGCTTACTATATATTTGTGAGTTTTTAGCAGCATCGGTACTCGAATTTGTGTGTCACGGTCAAAGTGATACCCATACTTTAAAAACTATTAATATGATACCCAAACTATTAAGGAAAGGTCTGAGGCCAATTTCCGTCACGGAGTCATATGTTTACTTGACAAGGCCATGATAGGGCCCACCTAAAAGGACAAAAGTGACATTTTGTATTGAGAGAATTGAGACAGAGAAGAGCAATGTTGTCGTCGCCCTTCTTGCCGCTGGTCTGCCGCTATCCGACCAACCCAGAATGTCGCACCACCACCATCATGCTCGTCTCTCTCTCCCCTCTCTATCCATGCCCATAAATCTGTCATGCAACCACATCCTCCTTCAACCCAAAATTTAATCCCTACAGAAAAAATGCTAGGTGGGCTCTACGGCGACCTCCCTCCGCTATCATCGACGGACGAGGACAACAAACCAATTTCCTATCCCCCATCACTTCACCATTATTATCCCCATTTGACCCCTTCCTCACCAGCTGCACTAGCTTCGCAACTCTCAGGCTCTCCTTCCCATCAAACCTAGCTATCCTCTCAATCAGAATCAATTGTGGCGAGGACTGAATCACAATCGAGAATCCCAATGTCACATCATTATTGGACCTCATGTACCCCTTCCTCGGTGGTAGACCCTCCCCGTAAGGAGGTGGAGGAGAGTGAGCAGGAGGTGCTGGGGAGCGAGCAGGATGTGGTGGAGGAGTTGTAGACATAAGGAGGAAGAGAGTGAGTAGCAGGTGATAGGGAACGAGCAGGAGGTTGTGGGGAGTGAGATAAAGAAGAAGAGAGAACATGTGAGAGATAAATTCAACAAAAAAATGTGAGAGAAAAAAGACAGTTTTATCCTTTATACGTCAGTAAATAGATGATATCGTGACGAAAATTAGTTAGACCCTTCAATAGTAGCGAAAAGAGAGTTCAAATGTCACATTAATAGTTTTTAAAATCTGGATATTACTTTGATTGTAGAATACAAATTTAGATACACATGATTTAATTCTCTATATTAATTCATTAAAATCAAGATTTGGAAGGTGATGAATGGCCCTGACAACCCTAAAACGTGGCCTTATTTTTCAAAAAAGAGGGAAACGGGGATTTTTAGATCCCTTTTATTTTTGTAATGCCAGTTGGCACACGTGTGGTACTAATCATGTTTAGCACCTAAACCCACCTCAAAGCAATCATTCCCTCCATCTTAGGTTCTCCAACTTTAGTCCCCCACTTTTCACTACGGATTTATCATCCATCACTGTTACACCATACACTATCCCTTTCGTCCTCCTTTATGGGCCATTAGGTGTGGCTTCGGTTGTTATACTGTGAATTTTTGTCTATATCATGTACCAATTAATTTTTAATTGGTAGACAAAATTTTGTACCAATACCAACCGACACTATCCCTTTCGTCCTTCTTTATGGGCCATTAGGTGTGGCTTCGGTTGTTATACCGTGATTTTTTGTCTATATTATGTACCAATTAATTTTTAATTGGTAGACAAAATTTTGTACCAATACCAACCGTCAAAGTCGGTATACCGACTTTGTTGGTACGGTTAGTATTGACCATGTACCAAGTTGGTATAAGCTCTTATTTAGAATCTCTTATTCATCCTTATTGGTAGCAATTCAACTCCAAACAAAGTTCAAGAGACCACCAATTTAATCATGAAGCTTTGCAAACACCAAACAAAGTAGTAATGTATCAATTCAACTCTTAACAACCGAGTATAGAAACTTGGTACGGTACTAAGAGAGAGAGCGTCAAAAACTTGGTATAAAAACTTGGTACGGTATTAAAATGAGAAGGTGGGAGGTGAGGATAGAAGAAGAAAAATGTAAGAGAACAAAGATGGTATACAAATGGTACATCACTTTGTATGTTGTTTTGTCAAAAACTCGAAACTTGGTACATACCATGTACCGATGGTATACAAAAATCTCTACCATGTACCAACCGAGTATAGAAACTTGATACGGTACTACCGTACCAAGTTTTCGGTTACTAACTTTTCGGCATACCAACATACTTGGTACTTTTGGTACACAGTTGGTTGGTTTCGCCAAACCCTAATTTGCCACCCCTATGGGTCATACCGCTCGTGCAATGCATGCAAGGCCTGACCAATCAACAGTAATTAAAATTGAAAATAAATTATTTAGCACCTAAAGCAAATAAGAAATTAGGAAGAAAAGTGATATATATATATATATACACACATACATACACATGGATCCGTTCAAGAGCAGACGTCTGCACCGTCCTTAAAGTGTGGAAGTCTCATTTCTCCACGTTTAGTCGTCGACGACGCCATTTCTTTTTGCCGAACTGACACCAGTCCTTGGTGTTGAGCTTCTGTAAGCCGATGGACTCTCCGATGACAAGTTTGCAGCCAACCTTGCTCAGTCTTGAAGTTTTTGGTGGGGTTGTTGCCCAGACCTTTGATCACCATCTCCTCGGCCTTCTTCTTCAGGCTAAGGCCGTCCGGGATGTCTTTGTTGTGCCTCCGGCAAGAGAAATGTTGTCGCTGATACCAAACGGTGGAGAACGGAGAGACGTCCATACTTTAAGGATGATGCAGACATTCACTCTCGAACATATATATATATATATATATATATATATATATATATATTACCATATATGCATTAATATCACCCACCAATGAAATCCCAGCTCAATAACTTATTAATACAATAGAATATTGAGATACAACGATTGCCTTCATCGACTCTCTTTGAAATTTTGAAATTTTTAGCTCTTTAGCTGACGGAATGCAATAATTCCGTTGGCTAAGTGTTTGAATTTTTTTTTAAATTTTGGTCTAAAATTTTTCGCAGGAAAATTGTTCTGATTTTTTTGCCCTTAGCCGATGGAATTAAATAATTCCTTCAACTAAGCGATACCTTAGGAGACAGAATTATTTAATTCCGTCAGCTAAAAGGTTAAAAAATATTAAAAATTATTTTTTGTTTTTTTATTAATTTCGACGGAATTATTTTTTTCCATACACATATTTCAACATAATGATGATATCTGACGGTCAGATTTTTTTTGCATTTTGATGATCTGAATCATAACATGCCGGCCTACTAATGTTGTATAACTTATTTACTAAGTATTAAGTAAATGTTCTGTTTCAAAAACAAAATATACGTCGAAGCTTCAGACAAAAAAAACTCGTGAAATAATATATGACCAGAATAGTGAAATACGTCTACGTTAGAAAAATCACATAATTCTGGTAAAGTCTTGGTACCAATAGTTACGGTCAATGCAATTTTCTATTCTTTCTCCTTAGAGGTAGCATTATCTCTGGTGGTTATTTTTAATAAAATTTTTATACCACTGGTTGCGTCTCATCGATTTGAATATATTTTCAGTTGAAGTTCCGGGCAAAATACGTGATTTAGACAGTCAAATGACCGTTTTCGTGCGTAAAGGGGGTTGACTTACAAGATTGACTGTAAGGATCGAGCCCTTAACGTTGTCGGATCTAGTTGAATTTTTTCCTATAGACATATTTCGACATAATGATTATATCAGATGGTCAGATTTTTGTTTCTCAAGTTTGATCATCGGAATCACAACATGTTTACTAATGTTGTATAATTTGTTTACTAAGTTTTAAGTAAATATTTTGTTTTAAAAACAAACTCTACGTAGAAGCTTCAAACGAAAAAAATCATGAAATAAGATATGACCAAAAATACGCCCCCGGTTGAAAAATAACGTAATTCTGGTATAGTTGCGGTCAATGCAATTTAGGGGTTTGACTTACGGGATTGACCGTCCGGATGAAACCCTTAAATTTATCGGATCAAGTTGAATTTTTTACCATATACATATTTAAACATATTTATGATATCTGATGGTCAGATTTTTGTTTGTGAATTTTGATGATTGGAATCACATCATGCATACTACTTACCATTATTTATCCCTATAGGGAGCCCTATCATCGAGGGGTAAATATCTCAAAATTTTTAGATGGGCAGTTGCGTCGCATCATGGTGAGAGTTTGTTGTGTTGAAGGTTTGACCAAAATACCTCATATAGATGCAGATTTAGGTGTTTTCATGTGTTAAGTGTTTAGAAAAACTATATTTTGAAGCCTTAAACGAACTCAGATGACCAAAAAGCCTATAGTCGTAGCATTAACAATGTGTTTGACTCGTACGGCCGTTCTGCTTCCAGATTGGTATCACAATAGTCAATCGGACATCAAAATATCCCTAGTGTAATTTTGTAAGTAAATATTATTTTTAATCTTAGCTGACAGAATATAAACTTTTCCGTCGGCTATGAAGGCTCTTAGTCGTCAGAATATAGTTTAGATTACGTCAACGGAATACGAGATTTTTCGTCGACTAAGAAGGGTTTAGTCGATGAAAATTTTCGACGAACGTATTCTGTCGGCTAAGAGATTCCAGTCGACAAACTTTTTCTCCTATCCGACGGAAACAGTTCTGTCGGCTAAGAAAATCATAGCCGACGGAACAGTATAGATTCCATCGGCTAAGAAAATCCACTAGTGGTGATAAAGTAGTCTGATGTTCAACTCTAAAACTAATTGACAATAGAGAGTAACCAAACTCTTATAAGCCCATAGGTAAGGTCTCATATTCTCGATGTGGGATAGATATCTCAACACTCCCCCGCACGTGTGACGAATCTTCATGCCTAACACTTGGACAACAGATTGGGGTTGACGTGAAGTTCGTGTGGCCTTTGAGTTTCAAACGTGGATATGGGTAACCCACTCTGATACCATGATAAAGTAGTTTGAGGTTCAACTCCAAAACTAATTGGTAATAGTGAGAGTAACCCAAATCCTTATAAGTCTATAGACAAAGTCTCATATTCCTGATGTAGGATAAATATCTCAACAGTACATGACATATGACTCAATTAGTTCAAAATGTAGTTTAGTTTTAAATTTTTGCTCATGGCAAGTAAAGATTCGAATATTATAAATATTAATATATTATAGGAGGGGGCTAGGTTTCCACTTGGGTTTCTCAATTATTGCTCATGAAATTACATCAAGCAAGAGATGAAACCAATATACCTTAGCTTAATTAAGTAGCAAGCAAGTAAAAGAGTGAGAAGAAAGAAGCATCCTCTATCTATTTATAGACTACTCATACACTCATCCATTGCTTCCCTCCCATACCACTAAGAGCTCTTTAACAATGGCTTCCGAGAAGGTCGAGACCATTATTGCCGGAAGCTACTTAGAGATGGAAGGGGAAGATGGTGATTCCAAGGCTTCTGCTAAGAGCAAGCTATCGACGTTTCTCTGGTACGGCGGCTCCGCCTATGATGCATGGTTTAGTTGTGCTTCTAACCAGGTTCATAACATTGTTATTTCTTCTTTAATACAGATGTTTGAGAATATATGTAGCTAACTAAACCAGTAAACCTCGTTTGGTTTTGATGGAACTAACTAATGCAGGTTGCACAAGTGCTTTTGACACTGCCATACTCATTTTCACAGCTGGGTTTGTTATCTGGGATTCTACTTCAGCTTTTCTATGGGTTGATGGGAAGCTGGACTGCTTACCTTATCAGTCTACTGTATGTTGAGTACAGAACTAGAAAGGAAAGAGAAAAGGCTGATTTCAGACACCACGTAATTCAGGTATACATATGAACCTTGCACACTGGTCTGAAACTTTCAGGGTTTTCGATCTTCTAGCTGCGATTCATGATTAAGTTGTGATTTGCAGTGGTTTGAAGTTCTTGATGGACTTCTGGGCAAGCACTGGAGGAATTTAGGCCTCTTTTTCAACTGTACTTTTCTTCTGTTCGGATCTGTAATTCAGTTAATTGCTTGTGCAAGGTAAATCAGTGACTGTAAATTTCTAGAGTTTGGATCTCTATATACTACATAACATTAATCAACTTAGGTAGTAAGAGAATTAAATGGATTAATTTGTTTTGTCTTATGCATTTGTTTTGATGCCAGTAACATCTACTACATAAACGACAATCTTGACAAGAGAACTTGGACGTATATCTTTGGAGCTTGCTGTGCTACAACTGTCTTCATCCCTTCATTTCATAATTACAGAATTTGGTCATTCTTGGGTCTTATTATGACTACTTACACTGCATGGTATCTCACCATTGCTTCCCTTATCCATGGACAGGTAATATCACATTTTAAATCTTAGATCAACTACAAGAATCCATCAATATATGCTACAATAATCCATCAAAACTTATAACTTCATATTTTGATATAATTCACATAAGTGAAATCTCGATAATTTGACATGTTACGTTGTGTAGCTTTCGCAAAACACACAACATACTCAAATCGTTTGATAATATGACATTAATGGATGTCCATCTATTATGATGAATCTTCATTTTCTATATATATGTCCTAACTAGGTTGAAGGGGTGAAGCACTCAGGTCCAACCACGATGGTTCTCTACTTCACTGGAGCTACCAACATTCTCTACACTTTCGGTGGACACGCTGTTACAGTGTGAGTGATTGCAATGATTCCCATTTATATATGTATGTGACTAGGATCAACAAGGCGTTAGTTTGCTAAATTTGTTTGTTGATCACTGCAGGGAGATTATGCATGCAATGTGGAAGCCACAGAAATTCAAGATGATCTACTTGATGGCAACACTATATGTGCTGACCTTAACTTTACCATCAGCCTCTGCTGTGTACTGGGCTTTTGGAGACGCCCTCTTGACACATTCCAACGCTCTCGCTTTGCTTCCGAGAACCAGATTTAGAGACACTGCTGTTGTTCTCATGCTCATTCACCAGGTAAAACAGTAGCAATATATATGAAATCGTTCATTTCAAATCGATCAATTAGTGACCAAAATGCATGGTATTGATTTTGTTTTGTGCTGCAGTTTATAACATTTGGATTTGCCTGCACTCCATTGTACTTTGTGTGGGAGAAATTCTTGAGGGTTCATGAGACCAAGAGCATGTTGAAGAGGGCCATTGCTAGACTTCCAGTGGTGATCCCAATTTGGTTCCTTGCCATCATATTCCCATTCTTTGGCCCCATCAACTCAACTGTTGGATCTCTTCTTGTCAGCTTTACTGTCTACATAATCCCTGCTTTAGCTCACATGGTCACTTTTGCTTCTCCACAGGCGAGAGAGGTCAGTCAGTCGGTTTGATCCACACATATATATGCATCATATGCTCAACATAACATGTTAGATTTAATGGGCGGATTGATAGTTTAACAACTTAGCATCTTCATACGTTCTGATTCATGGTTGTATTTGATCAAAATTGCAGAATGCTGTGGAGAGACCACCATCATTCTTGGGAGGGTGGGCAGGATCATACACCATGAACATCTTTGTGGTGGTGTGGGTGGCAATAGTGGGATTTGGCTTTGGAGGGTGGGCAAGCATGCTCAACTTCATACACCAAGTTGATACATTTGGTCTATTCACTAAGTGCTACCAATGCCCACCTCACAAGGCTTAAGTAAAGAGAGATTCCCCCTAGCTACTTTCCAGAAAGTTTTGCTTAACAATTTTAAATATACATATGTAAGTGTGTGTAAAGAGATTGGCATTTGTAACCCTTTCTTCTTTTTATTTACTTGATTTGTACTTTTTTGCCTTTGTAGCTTCTTTCTCTTTGTAAGATGTTCTTGTTGATGGGCTTTCTGCAGAGGTGTGATGGCAATTATCATGGCCACCCTAGCTTTATAGACCTACAGTTGTGTGGTAATTAGGCTTATTTTTGAACAAATGTGACTTCCCTCATTGCCTGATATATTTTTCTTCCTGATATTGGAACTAATTAATAAGGTGCTAACACCTTATTTTTGAATAATTTCAAAGTTTGTAAATTTTCTTCCTTAATAAGTGAAAGATAATGTATTCGACAAATTACTTCAAATATATCAAAATATTAACAATTGAGGAAGAGAAGTCTACATCATCCCAAAAGAAATTCACATATTCATATCAATCTAGATGTTCATGACATCTTCCTTATCATAACTTTAGATTTTTTATAAACAAATTGGGTTGTGCTTACATAAAGGGCGGATGACGCTGCCAAAGCTAACCCAAGAACAAGAGACCTATCTCAAAAAACAACATGCCAGCACATGACTAAAACTATCTAAGCCACAAAGGCACAAAAACCCAAACCATAATAAAAAATAATTAAGAGAACCTGTAGGCCGGCATTGAAGAAATATCTCGATCAAACACTGAGACCAAAATCTGAGGTATGGATGTCGTACTTAGAAGTTGACAGTGAAAG